>JAKELP010000026.1:13272500-14472500 GCA_029929735.1 Mimosa pudica
GGGACTAGTCAGGGACTTGCTACCGCGGGTGTGCCTACTTGCTACTGCAGGCATGAGGACTTGTTACTGTGTTTACAGATTAGCAAACCTGCAGTAACTGGGTCCAGACCTATCTGCAGTAACATGTCAGCGGATGTGTAGTACCAATCTCCCTTTAGAAATGATGAAATGCAAATACTCACACTTGACATAAATTAATCATTCATGTAGAATTTCACTTACATCCCTGACTAGTCCCTCCCATCCCATGTGAATAAAATGGTTTTTGAAAAACATGGTGTGACACATATCGGGGGAATAACAAAAAGTGGTCACTGGCTTTATTAAAGGGCCCTCAGATATGAATGACACTTGGGAAGGAATGTTGGTCACTTAACGTCTCAGTAGCAAGTCCCCAAGCCTGCGGTAGCAAGTAGGCACACCCGCGGTAGCAAGTCCCTGACTTTTATCTTGTGCATGTTTTGGGTTTTTATGCTTTCATAAGGGCAAAATGGTCATTGCACATAAGCAAATAATTGCAGGAAAGGCCCAAGGGACTTGATAATTATTTTGGAAAGTGTAGGGACCTTCAAGTAATAATTTCCCTTCCCAGGGACTAGAATGCAAATTTCCCTTCTCAGATTTCTCATATATTTACACATCTCTTGTCTAAGAATGATTTGACACATTAAAATTGTTGTACTCCCTCCGTTCCTAAATATAAGATCATTTTGGTTAATTTGGGGAGATTAAGGAAGACAATAAAATTACATGATCTTCCCAAAATCCCCTCAATTACTTTACTTTGAAAGGAGGAGGGGTTTTCAATGAAATGAGGGAGTATAAGGGTAGTTTGAGCAAAACTTGAGATAAAATAGGAAGTGAGGATCTTATATTTAGGAACTTATCTACTTCCCCAAAGTGATCTTATATTTAGGAACGGAGGGAGTGAAAGTTATTCGATATGGAGTCCATTTGCATGCCCTCTCAAAATTTAGAAACACATCGGTAAAAAGGTTGTTCATTATGATAAGCATTAATTCATATGATCATATATTACAATGGCAAAATATAAAATTATAACATTTTTTAATGACAAAATAAACTATAAACTTCATATTGCTTCCTCGATGTGGTACACATACCGACAGTATTGCAGAGGCGAAACCTTTATATATTTATCAGCATAAAACAAATTATTCCACATGATCGTGTAATTTATCTCAATTTTTGGAAATGGCAGTAATGATCTCACCTCCTAAATTACTGATTGTTGAGTTTAGTCAACGAAAGAGAAAGCCAGGAATAATGTTATCTACTTAATTTGATTAGAGTACTTGTCTTAGTTAAGTTGGTCAAAATTATTACATGATAATATCATGTAATAAACACCCTACCCTAACTATATACTTTTAATTACACCCTCACTCTTTTATTTTTTATTGAAAAACATCAACAATGATAGGTTGGGGATGTGGAGAAAGATTGGAAAGATTTTGTTATTTAGTACCAAATTTAACTCCTCAAATACGTCTTTTATTTAGAATCAGAATAAATGAAACATTGTAAAGAGAAAATAATAACCACGGACTTTATTTGATCTCAGAGATGATAGCACAAAATAAATTTATCTCACATGCATAAAAAACAAAATCTTTTGAAAGAAGCCAAATTTGTAACTTGTTCATATTACAAAATTCTTACAGCTGTCCAGTGGAATACTTGACCTGCATGACAGTATCATATTAAATAAGATAACAGATTAAAGAAAATTTTAAGCTTGGTGAATTTCTTTAAACACCTTAAGCTTAGAATTGCAAAACAGTAACTGAAATGCAGAAAACTGAAAATGGAAAATGGTGAGACTAATTAAACAGATGAAACCTGTCCATGATTAACAAAAGAAGCGAGAGTAGAAGGAGAATATTTAAGAGACCTTTTGGAGTAAATGACATAAATATTTGACATCAACAGATAAGTTAATAAATCAATAAATCGGATTAGTTATTGATTAGTGAAGAAGTGAGTAAAAGGATAGATAGAGAATTCAAAGAAATTGTTGATAACTATGTTGAGCTCTTACTGCAAAGGAAGGCAAGAGAAAAGTGAAAAAAAGTTGGAGAAACAAACAAGGTAACAGGAAGTTTTGTTTATAATGAAACAAGTTAGAGGATTGAGATTCAACTAAAATTGTTACCTGTAAAAATTTACATTTATAAAATTAAATTAAAATATTATGCTTATTTGAAATTGAATTAGATATTGAAATCCTTATATATACTAATAACATATATTAAACAAACTTTATTAGTTGTATAAGCATGTTCATTTTAATAATACATCAATTTATTTCATAAATTATTGATAAGGGCGGGTACTTGGGTTCAGTTGAGAATTTCTTGCTCTATGTGTATGACGAAAAAGGACAAATAAATTAATCGTTTCTTAATTCTATACAATTCAAAGGAAATGGAAGCTCAGAGGCGCGAGGTCATCCTTTTTCAGAGGTGAATGTGAAAGAGGCAAAGCAAAAGGACTGGTGAATGAAAGAGAGCTCTACTTTTCCCTTTTCTCTCTTTTTTCTAAAGTCTATTGTATGTTTCTTAATAAATATTAACTAATAACCTCTTTAATTTGTTCTTTGTGGGACGGGTGACATAAAACAAATTCAGTAAAAGAAAGGAGGGAACAAAATAAATTATTTAATGGTTGTTTTGATTATGTGTTGATATAAAATAATTGGCAGAAAGTAATTAAAAAGTTATAATTTTTTTCATATTTTTAAATTTTTAAATAAATGGACTAATTTGAACAACAATACATTACATGGGGTCAATATGTTTTTTTTTTGGTTAATCACCGCCAGTTTCATCTAGACTCGAGGAAGTGTTTATCACATATGCAAGGTTGTCTCCTCTCCCAATGAGAGCACTTTTCGGGATTTGAACATGCGTTCTCATCCAATAATGGATTATTTACCAGCTCAACCAACTACCCATTGGTGAGATTGATATCTATAAACTCATTAAATAGTATCCATGATAGATATTGATTAAAACATGAAATTATATTGTTCGAATGGCTCATCTATACATTTTAGAAGCTTTTATTCTTTACCTGAACCTCATTAATTAACATAACGAAAATAATCTTTTGTTTTTAAAATAAACTGTCTTTTTGTTCTTATCCCACCTAAGAGTCAAATTACGCTACTTTTGTATGCATTAATTATTAAATACAAATATAATTACAATTGCCAGCAATCCATAAATCATATCCTTCAAAAAATAAGAAGAATTTTTTTTGAGTAAGAGCTGAAGTCTACATGAGAGATAATATACAGTTCGTAAGGATCAATCTACTAGTAAGCTATAACATTCCTTGTGTCAGCCAATCTGGTGGTTCCTCAAAAAAGAGGAAGCTTCCCTCAATGGTGAGTCCAAACCTCGCCATCTGGTCAGCCTGAAAGTTACTTTCTCTTGGTACATGGGAGATATCTATCTCCTACTCCCTCATGATCAGCTCCCTTGGATCTTCAACTATCTCCTGAAAAGGGGTAGTCTCCCTGACATCCCCTTACCAGGAAATCAATAGCATCAATGAAGTCAGTTGCACCCTCCACTTTTCTAAGATTCGCTTGCTAGCATAGTTAGAGGCCATAAGTAATTGTACTCAGTTCCGCTATGGTTCAAAGGACTTTAGTTAGTTTGCAAGTATATACCCCTAACCAACTCCCATTAGCTTATCTGATCAAGCCCCCATAGCTACTGAGTAGAGCACTGAGCCATCTTTCAATACTCTCTGATGCTACCAAAATTTTGATAGAAATTCCGCAAGTGTACGGATTGTAGGTTAGTAAAGTGGTAAATCAAGGTCGATTCCACAGAGACTCGGACAATTAATAATTAGGCATTAGATCTCCTATTTTCATTCAAGTTGAGTAAATATAAGAAAATTGATTTTATATTCACACAAATGAAATTCACGAGTCAAAAGAACAACCTAGAGCCACCAATCCCTTATATGCTTCTTAGATTTTATTCCCCACTAAATTAATTATGAATTAATTCAACTAGCTAATCTAGAGTACTAGTGTATATAAATGTCTTCCGGTCCACTTACATCCTTGCCTAGCTTAATTACACAATGTCTTGCACTAATTTACTAGGTCAATTTATAACGGTTCCGCTCTAATGTGACTATGTAGGGCTTCTAGGTATATTCCTATCCTAGTCGCAAATCAGATTAAAATCCAATCCTACACTATTTAATCCCATGGTCTATTTAAAATTCCCTCTTCCGAGTCCAATTCTAAATTCCCTAAACATGTCTAATGGTGATCAAGCACTAAACAAGTTAATCAATAATAGCAAGATTAAATAAACTAAATCAAATTAACCATGACTAAGTAGTGGGAAATAAAATACTAAGTTACAAACAAGTTCATAGTACCCTAGATTGTGAAAGAAAACTAGCCACACATGGTTTCCAAAATCATCATACAACCAAATTCAATTCCCAAAATCATGAATGAAAGTAGAAATAAGAACCCACAAAATAGTTACTCAGAGTTGAAGAACACGATGAACATGAATGATCCCGCCTCTCCAAAACTAATTCCCTTGCGTGAACATATGATGAAAATAGAACCCAAATGGAAGATGCTCCTCCTCTACTCAAACCACGTGCGTGTGTGTATGTGCTTCAGCTGCTTCACTTCTTCCTTCGTGAGTTGGTGTTGCTTCGTGAGTTGGTGTTAATTACTTCAACAGTGGTGGCGTGTTCTCTCCTTTTCTTTTTCAACGTGAATCTCTCTTGGCTTTATGAATTGGAAATATTGTACCCAGCCTCCCTTCTTCTCAATTGCATGTGTATATTTATAATAAAATAGTCCAACACCATATTGTCTTTGCCTTGCATGTTAAGTTTCTTTCCTTTCCTTTTCTTGTATGTCCCTTTCTCTTTGTTTCCTTTTTTTAAAATCTGCATTCATGAAGAGAAAGAAATAGGAAATAATCACAATGACTCAATCACATAATCTCATTAATAGGAAACTTCTCATCAAAATATTTCTTTTAATATATTAAGTTTCCTATTTCAATTAAATTTCAGATTTTCCAAAACAATCACTCATATAATCCCCAAATTACTTTCTTTCTAATTCACAACAAAATCACTTATTTATTTAATTAATGACTCCCCAAATACAATTAAATATTTTCTAAAAACCACTAAATATGGGGAGTCATCACACCCCCACACTTGCATTAAATCTTGTCCTCAAGATTTCAAATTGTTAACACATTAGCACAAAAATGAAATCAAGTTTTTATCATCACAAAGTTGGAATCAATTCAAACTCTTAACAACTGAATCCTCTTAGAAATCTCTCTCACCATCCCCAAATGCAAGTAATAAGGCAATCAATTTGATAGAGATAAATCACAAAAGCATGTCCCTCACCGGTCAAGTGTTTACACTCTACTCTCAAAGTATATAGGGTTGTGTTTCACTCAATTCCATCTATGTAGTCCAGCTACCATAGGCTTGTTTATCATCTCAATATCCACTCTTATATCTCAATGCACACACAAATCAAAAGGACTTTTAAGGGTTGTAATGAAAAAGGTAGGATAATGAAATGAAAATGAGATGGAGGTATATTTGAAAAGTGCTAAACCATTTTAATTATAGTAAGGAATGAAGGAATCACATAACCTAACAAGCACATAGGGGTTGACTCTTTTGAACTCCACAATTATTCAATTCTTTCGATTTTCATCTTCTTCTTTATTTTTCTTTTTCTTTTATTTTTTTTTCACACTTTGTGTGACTTTTTTTTTTCTTTTTCACCTTCACTTTTTTTTTCTTTTCTCCTTTCTTCAACACTTATATTTCCCCTTTTCCTTTTCTAATTCCTTCACTCATTTCCATATGAATATAGCATAGCACTTTCCAAAGCGTAAATGGAAGAAATAGATAAGAGATGAAAAATTGCATCAAAAGAATTCAAATGCTAAAATATGCAATCTTTCTTTTTAAAAGAGAAGCAGGCTCAAAGGGGTTAAGCAATGGAAATAATGTAAAAGGGATGGCTATTTGGCTAAACTGACTATGAAACGAAGGCCTTAATCATTTTTGTGCATACAAGAGATTTGAGCGTCAAAAGAGATTCAAGACAAGTTCTAGAGGGGAAATTACAATAGATGTACTCACTCATGAAAGAATAAAATTAAGGCTCAAATTCCTCACAGGGCTTTTTGACATACTAGAGTAATTTATCTAAATCAAATAGCTTGCCTTTTCACTTACATTCAAAAAAGATGAAATCAAAGTCTAATCAAACTCAATTGCTTCAAATTCAAATCAATCCCAAAATTGGCAAAAAGATTTTTTTTTTCAAGAAAATTTTACAAAATGAAAGCTTGAAGACAATCTTTAGAGAACAATGATACCCTCATACCCCCACACTTAAATGTCACATTGTCCCCAATGTGAGCATGTAACACAAGTAGTGGAATTACAAAAATATCCATAGCAAGTGTATGAATGATAAAGTTATTTCAAGTTCCATATCAGTCATGCAATTCAATCACAAAACAACACAGTCAAGACTAATCAACACACACATATTAACAAGTATCATCACTCATTACCAAAATAATTCTCAGTCAAATTAAATCAAGAAAAAGTTAGAAGGATACTCCCCTTCCTTTCTCGATTTCCACTCATAACTGCTAGTCCATCCAGATCAAGTTGAAGCATCCTTTGGGGTCAAAAGAAGAAAAAAAATCCTACAAACTCAAAAACAAAGCATCAAATACCAAAACCTTGGGTTGCCTCCCAAGAAGCGCTAAGTTTAAAGTCTTCAGCCAGACTTTCCAAACAAATCCTTAGTCATAAGTATCAAAAACCATAATCACCTCATCTTCATTCCTTTTCAAACAGTATAAGTGATCAACCAAAGTAATTACTTGTGCCTTTTCAATCATAGACAATTTCAAAGAACAAGCAATCACTGATTTCAAAGGATTAGAATATGCTCATACAAAGAGTTAGATATATGTCTTTCTAAGAATAATGAGCATCCAATAAAATCAATTTGACTCTCATCAGTAAGAGTCATCACATTAATAGGAGAATCATCCAAAGTAGCTATAGGAACACTCACATCAACATGTATATCAGAATCACAAGCATTTGAATTCATACTTTGAAGATCAATTAGACACCCATCACTTTCTTCTATATCAGTTTCAGACTCTAAGACAATCTCTAAATCTTTTTTAACTTCCTGTTCATCCCTATCCTCAACTTCCTCATATTCAATCTCATTAGATAACAAAGGGGAACTATGATTTAAGGAGGGATTTTGTTTCACTTCTTCAAGGTCTTTGCACATTTGACTCACCTGTACTACAATATTTTGTACGCTAGATTCAAATTTAGTGATATATTTCTCTTGCATTTTCAAACTCTCCTCTAGCATTGTCAAACATGTATCGGGTAATCTTTCTAATCTATCAAGTATTTCTTCTAAATAAGAGTTCTCATAATCAATGTTTTCTTGAACATGTGAATAAGACATGAAGGGTGGGTCTATTGCATGTGAATAAGAATCTAAATGTGGGTTCCAACACTTATCTTGCTCAAAATTCCAAATAGGCCTAGAAATATTATCAAAATAAGTTTGTTGCCTAATGAAATCATCTCCTATACAATTTATGGTAGGCAAAAATGGACAAGTTCCTGGTACATGATTATTTCCACAGTGATAACATCGATACCATTTATAATAATTAGGGTCCGGAAAGTCCATCTTTCTATTTTCTCAAAAGAAAAAAAACTCAAGCTAATGAAAGAGGTGGATGCACAAGAGGGGGGGGTGAATTGTGCTACCAAATAAAACTTTGAACAATGAAACGTGAGATTTTATACTGGTTCGGTCTACCTGACCTACGTCCAGTTCTCAACCACCCAGGTTGAGTTACACTATCCCCAGGTTTTACAAACGGGTTCACCTGGAACCTTTACAACTGCAAGTTTTAGACCGGGATCACTTGCAACCTTACAACCACAAGTTTTACACAGGTTCAATTGCAACCTTGCTGACTAACTCCCCCTTACAACTTGCAAGGGTTCAACCTTTACAAATAAAGGATTTTCTAAACTTAGTTCTCTTTAAGAACGGATAATGTTACACACTTAAGTACACTTAATGCTCTTAGTAAATGAAGAGACTTAACTACAAAGAGTACAAGATAAGTAGATGAAAAGAACTCTCAATGTGTTAAATGCTCTCTTGCTTTTCTGGGCAGCTTTGAATGCTTGAAGGATATTCTCAGTTTCTCACTCTGGCTTTCTTCAAGATGTCAAAGTTGTCTTCATAAATGAAGATGAGCTTGTTTATATAGTCTTCAAGTATTCTTACTCTTGGTAGGTGGAATATACGTTTGAATATAGCCGTTTATCCCTAGTTACCGTTTGCCCATTAAATGATCCATTAATGCTTAGCAGGGTTGACTTTGCTTTATCTCTGAAAAGTAGTTCTGACAACTCTGCTCTGCCAAAAAGCACTCTGACACTGCACTGCTCTGCATTACTGAACGTTCTGACATTCTGATTGCTTGCGCAAGCAAGTCCACATCCGGAAGCAACATCACTCAGTGTACTGCACTTGAACGTTAGTCTTAACAATAATAGCACATACTCACATGCAGTGGGAGTTCACTTAGTCTAGGGGAGTTCTCTTACATCCGGAAGCAATTCCACATCCGGAAGCACTTCCACTGGACGTTGGGTTATGATCATATTATACTCACTGACGCTCAGTGTTGTCCAAATCAACAGCCAGCGCTAGTCACTAAGCAATCGGAAGTAAATCCACAACCGGTTGCATCCTAACTTAGTCTCAAGGGTTTTACACAACTAATGTTCCTAGACTGAGTTATGACTTAGTGAAGCACTTGCTGCCGCTGGGGGATGAGACGTTCATCCGCGAGCGCTAGTCCTAGTCCATCCGGAAGTAAATCCACATCCGGTTGTACTCTTACTTGTGGTTCTAGTTTACCCTAATTTTGTCTAAGTGTCGAACTTGTTCTTTCATATTTTAGTCTCCATCAAAACTTAAGATTCTAACATTCTCCCCCTTTTTGATGATGACAAACTAAGTTATCTAATTAAGTTCATATGAAAGCAATAATCAAATAAAGGGCACAACTGAACTCAAAGATAATTATCATTGATGAGCAAAAGATTACAAGTTAGAGATATAATAACTGATAAAATTCACAAGTAATCAAAGCTGTGCAATGTGAACTATGTATGAAAAATGTGAGAAAAAAAATTTCTAAGTTAAATTCCTAGGGTAGAGTGGGGTTTATAGGGGGTGTCTCTTTTTCTTCTCCCTTTCTAACTGCCTCTGGTTACACTCTTCTTACAATTTAGCTATCTGAGCATCCTTCTCACTCTGGTCAATCTGAGCAATCATTTCTTGAAGCTCTGCCTCGGCTTTCTCTCTTCTCAGTCTCTCAGATTCAATGGATGCATCAATAGCTCTCTTCAGGTCACTGACTTCAGTAAACCCAGCAAATTCTCCATAAGGCGAGTCAGAAATAGGTATGGATCCATAGGGATAATGGATGGCTTTGACCTTGACATTCCATACTGGATAGTTGGGGTCATCAGCCTGACTTGAGCTTGCTTTCCCTTTTCCAAACTTTACCTTGCCTTTCCCTTTCCTTTGAGCCTTAGCCCTCTCAGCATCCAGGATGAAGAATTTCTCTTCTGTGAGTCTATCAGTGTAACCAAAACGCTCAAATTCTTCGGGAGTCATATCTTCCACCTCTAACTTAACTTCCACAAGTGGAGGAACTAGATCCGCTTGGGTGGAGGACTGGGGCTCAGATGTTTCCCTCTCAGATACCTTCTCCGACTCATGATCCTCAAAGCGACCACGAGGTTCCTCTTCACTCTCAGAAGACTCAGCAATAGCAGCACCCTTTTTAACATAGGACTTCTTCCTTGATCTGCTGTATCTGACTACTGAAGGAGGAGAGGTTGACTTAGAAGGAGGGATTGACTTGGCTATCACAATGGGTGGATGGTTTTGCCTCTTCAACCCATACTTCATCATAATCTCTTCAATTATGTTTCGGCCAGGCACAAAGGGAGAAGGCTCAGAAGATGAAGGCTCTGGCTCAGGCTCAGGCTGTGGGATTTCATCGGGTTGCTCAACCAATACCAATGCCCATTTTGACCTCTGCTCGTCTGAACGCTGCTGTTGCATAAATCAGATGGCTTCCCCATGGATAAGACGTTCAGCACTACCCAGTCTCTGAAGGTCCATGGCTCGGCGGAGGGCAGCAACTATATCTTCATCTAGCCATAAAGAGGGTTGAATTAGGATTTCTCTCCCCCTTTTGGCATCATCAATAAGGGCGAGGGCCAGGGAGGAAGGATTGGGTGAAGTAGAGGGTGGAGGATCAGGGCCAAATGTTCTGGGTGGTGAGGTTTCAGGTGAGGATGTGGGTGTGGTGTTTTCTGGTGAAGTAGAGGGGCTGGGTGAAGAAGGAGGGCTAGGGAAGAAGGCTTTGTTTCTTTGGAAGACAGTGGGGTCGGTGAATAGGCCATCGAAGGGGTAGGTAGAGGAGTAAGAGGTGGGTTGTTCAGTGATCCTCCGAAGAGGGGGAAAGTCTCTGAGGTAGAAGGTATGAAGTGGGTGATCAGGAGAGGTAAATCCAAGAGATTGGGCTATGGTGGGGCGAGTGTTAGGGAGTGGATTGGAGGGCCTTATGGGGTTTGAGGGTGGTGAATGGTTTAGGGAGTTATGTGGAGATGGAGAGTTATTTGGTGAAGTAAAGTTATGGGGTGATTGGCGAGGGGAGTGTTGGGTGAGTTCTGAGTGGAGTTGTGAGGTGATGGTTGATGGTCATTTCTGGGTGAAGTTTGGGGTTGTTGGTTATTTTGTGGAGGTGGTTGAGGTTGGTCATTGAGTGGAGGTGGTGGAGGTTGGTCATTTTGTGGAGATGGTGGAGGTGGGTCATTTGGTGGAGAATGAGATGAGGGAGGGTTTGAGGTGTCAGGTACAAGTATGGCAAGGATGAGGTCGAGCTTGATATCCACCTCATCGATCCGATCCTCCAGTCGCTGAAGTCGCTCTTCAAACTCTGCTCGCAGAGGGGCCATTAAGGGATCAGGCAGCTTGAACAGGAGCTCTTCTCTGAGCTCATTCACTAGACCCTTCTGAGCAGCAGATACCCTTGGAGCATGGCTTGAGCCACGATGAGAATCAACCTCTTAATCTCCTGCACCAGAGACAGAGGGAGCCGTGGTATGTGAGGCACTTCCAGCCTGAGAGCCAGATCGAGTAGCCTTTGCTGGCTTGATGTACTTGATCTCCATCTTGCTGATATTTACTGCGCTTATGGGCAAGCATTTTACATTGTCAGCCTCCTCAGTAGATTTGATCAGGAATTTCTCCAAGAGGAAGGTGATGACAGTTGGGTATGGAAGATTCCCAGACTTCTTGTTTTCAATCCACCTGTGCAGCTCTAAACTCATCAACTGCCCAGGGTTAATCGGCTGCTGGGTGAGGAATCTTGGGAGCCAGGGGTTGTCAAGTTGAGTGAACTCGTTGAAGTTTCCCCCTTTGTGAGTCATCATCCGGGAGTAGACATATTGAAGGACCCGGTTGGAATCAGACATTCCAAACACCTTCTTCCCCTTGGTGTCATAGACTTTCTCAAGCTCTGCCTGGCTGAGTTTCTCAGGGTATATCCACTAGTTCATCGCTTCCTCAGTGACCCCGAGCAGGCGGTTAATATCTCTCCAAGTAAAGCTGAAAGTCCTCCCCCTCACTGTGGCTGTAAAGGTGACTCTCCGAATGTGCTCCTTCTCATTCACCTTCTTATACTTAGCCTTGGCTGTGAGAGACTGGCAGAACACCCGCAGGACGTGGATGTTGTATTCCTTGTTGATCCTCAGCCAGCACATATACTTCTGGAGAAATACTCTCAGATGTGGAAACCCTAGTTCATCAATTTTTTCAGGTCGATGAACATGCCATTTGTGAAGTAGGGCTTGGCGTTCTCGAGTTTCCCAGAAACAATCTCCAGTGGCCCATCCTTGTAAATTGATGGATCATCTTCCTCGACTCGCTGTCTCTTTGAAGGGGATTCTTCTCTGAACTCTACCCTCTTCTTACCCCTTTTCTTGGACTATTCATGATGTTGCCCAGAATGCCCAGACTGTTCTTTCTGTTCTTGAATTTGCCCAGATTTCCCAGAACGTGATTGCCCAGAATGCCCAGATTTTGACTTGGATTTCTTGGAAGTGGTTGTTATCTCAATGTTGGGGTTAGATTCATGTGAGCTGGCCATTTTATGTGAGGGTTTAAGGGGTAAATGTGATGAAATGCGAAGAGATGTAGAAGAAGAAGATGAAGAACAAGATGAACACTATGAAGATGTGATGAATGAATTCAGAGAGTTTGTGCGTGTGAGTTGTGTGAGAAATGTGAAATGTGACTGACGCACCCTATTTATATGCAATGTCACAACGATGTAATGCACATAATGACTCTACATTGAAAACATGCGTTTGTTCATTGGGTAACGTAAACATTTAATTGGAACGGCGTACCTTTTTACACGTGTCGCTTCACTTTGTCAGAGGAGACACAACTTCCCATGGAGGAAGATGAAACGTTTTGTGAAGTGACGTGTCTTTTCCCAGACACTGGTGCTTCCGGTTGCTTTAAGTCATCACCCATGGCCAGCAAAAGAACATCCGGAAGTGGTTTTGCTTCCGGTTGGACTTAAGATTTAACATTGGAGACCTGCAAAACTAAAGATTGGCACTCCGATGCCTAAGTTAGTATAGTTGCAGGTTTTAATCAAATAAGCACAGGTTTATTTTGGAGAATTAAACTTCATTTGGGTTTACCATTCCCAAATCACCTCTTATGAATGTAAATTGATCAACCCCCAGAGGCTTGGTGAAGATATCCGCAAGCTGATGCTGAGTGGGGACAAACTGCACCTTGACATCCTTCTTCTGAACATGATCTCTGATAAAGTGATGTCTGACGTCAATGTGCTTTGTCCTTGTGTGCTGAACAGGATTCTTGGCAAGGCTGATGGTGCTTGTGTTGTCACAAAGAATGGGGGCCTCAGGAAACTCCAGGCCAAGATCCCTCAGTTGATTCTTCAGCCACAGCACTTGGGCACAACAGCTTGAGGCAGCAATGTACTCTGCCTCTGTGGATGATAAAGACATGCAGGTTTGCTTCTTGCTAGCCCAAGCGACCAGACAACCACCAAGAAAGGCGCATTGTCCACTGGTGCTCTTCCTATCAGTTTTATAGCCTGCATGGTCAGCATCAGAATAAGCCCACAAGAACTCTTGGTTACCTCTGGGATACCAAAGACCAAGTTCTTGTGTTCCCTCAAGGTATCTTAAAATACGTTTAACACAAGTTAGATGTGACTCCTTGGGGTTGGCTTGAAATCTAGCACACATGCCTACACTAAATTGAATGTCAGGCCTGCTTGCCGTTAAATATAGTAGGGAACCTATCATTCCCCTGTACATGGGCAGGTTGACTGATTTTCCCTTTACATCAGCATCGAGTGCGGCAGTGGTGCTCATTGGAGTATCATACTCATTGCACTCATCCATCCCAAACTTCTTGAGGAGCTCTCTGCAATACTTAGTTTGGGAGATGAAAATGCCATCCTTCTTTTGCTTAATTTGCAGGCCTAGGAAGAACGTTAGTTCTCCCATCATTGACATCTCAAATTCCCCCTGCATAGTCTTAGAAAATTCTTCACAAAGTTTTTCGTTAGTTGCCCCAAAAATAATATCATCGACATAAATCTGGACAATTAGCATGTTTCTATCTTTGTGCAGAATAAACAGTGTATTATCTAGTTTGCCTCTTGAGAAACCCTTGCCCAGCAAAAAACTGCTGAGTCTCTCATACCAAGCTTGAGGAGCTTGTTTCAGGCCATACAAAGCTTTCTTTAGCCTATACACATGTTTAGGATGCTTGTGATCCTCAAAGCCAGGAGGTTGTTCAACATAGACCTCTTCTTTAATATAGCCATTAAGAAATGCACTCTTTACATCCATTTGATATAATTTAAAACCTTTCATGGATGCAACGGCTAGAAGAATCCTTATTGCTTCAAGTCTTGCGACTGGAGCAAAGGTTTCCTCATAGTCTATGCCTTCTTCTTGGTTATACCCTTTGGCTACCAATCTGGCTTTGTTTCTTGTTATCTGACCAGTCTCATCCAGTTTGTTCTTGAAGACCCATTTGGTCCCAACTATGGATTGATGAGACGGCCTTGGGACTAGTTCCCATATTTGGCTTCTTTCAAACTGATTAAGCTCTTCCTGCATAGCAATAATCCAATCACAGTCCTCAAGAGCTTGTTCAACTGAAGTTGGTTCGATCTGAGATAAAAAGGCTCCAAACTCAACTTCATTTTGAACCTGCCTTCTGGTTCTGACACCAGAAGAAACATCACTAAGCACTTGATCAAGAGGATGATCCCTGTGATGTCTCCTAGCTGTTGGCAACTGTACCTCATCAGGCACCGTTTTCACTCTTGGTTCATCACTGGGTTCATCTTCTTCCTTGGGATTGTTTGCTGGTGTTTCTTTTGGTGAAGATGATGGTGGTTTTTGAAAGTTTAGTATCCCATCATCTTCTGTGGATTGTTCCCATGTAGGATTTTCATCGAATACAACATGCATTGATTCTTCTACAGTTCTAGTCCTCATGTTGTATACTCTATAAGCCTTACTCCTAAGGGAATACCCTATGAATACACCTATATCAGCTTGTCTATTATCATGCACTCATGTGAATCAAAAATTACCCAATTTCCTTTGTCAGTGCTTTGGCTCACGCTCAGCAGGTTGTGACAGAGACCATCCACCAGATAGACGTCTTTAACTGGTCCAACTTCTCCAACTCCGGTGATCTTTCCACTTTGATTTCCTCCAATGGTTACTGTGGCTCCATCTTTGATCACCAAGGATTTGAATTTGTCTCGGTCTCCAGTCATATGTCTCGAGCATCCGCTATCAATGTACCATTTTCTATTCTTGGATGCTTTGAGACAAACCTGCAAGAATCAGACAAACTTAGGTACCCAACCTTTATTGGGTCCTCTGTCATTAGTTCCCAGAGCCCTTGGTCCAGTGTTGATCTTGACCTTGGGCCTGTGATTAATCTGTGCCTCTGGCCTAGTGTGGGCTCTAGGCTCTTGGGCTTTCCTTGAGGATTGTTTCCAAGCTCTGGATCCTTGTCCTCCCTTAGTTTCTTTTCTTGGAGGAGGATCCTTTGTCGTCTTGGTTCCTTTTGGGACCCATTTATAAGAGCTGTTAGCTCCATGCTTCTTAGCATTACAGGTGGACGTGGAGTGTCCCTTCCTGTTACAATAATTACAGAAGCTAAAAGGTGTGGAGCTGTGATCAGTGGCTTTATGAAAGAATTTTAAGTAGGGCTTCACTTTTGGTTCCACCCACTTCTTCCCTTTAGGTTTGTATCCTAAACCAGTCTTGTCCCTATATGCCCTCTGATTCATTAAAATGATATTTAACATTTCACATCCATTAGTGAACTTCTGCAGGGCATTTTGCAGTTTATCTCTTTCAGCTGAGATTTTGCTGCAATTAGGACAGCTCTCAAGTGTTGAGGCATTGGGTTCTGCTTGGGGAGAACCCTTGCCATCTGCTACCGGAAGCTTTCTGGCTTCCGCTAGCTCTTCAATCAGTGAGTCCACCTTGGACTCAAGTGATTCCTTTTTAATTCTCAACGTTTTATAGGCTTTACATAAACGGAAAAATTCTTCATGGACCTCATTATATGCTCTTCTTGTAGTTCAGGAAAGGTTACCTCATTGTCCTGGATGGGGTCACACTCTGAGGATGCTTCTTCTCGGGCAACAAGACAGAGGTTGACAAACTCTTCTTCGTCACTTGCTTCCTCATCAGAACTATTCACCCAGATAGAGGACACAAAGGCTTTTCTTTTGTCCTTCCCTTTTGATCTCTGCAAGCTTGGGCATTCAGCTTTGAAGTGGCCATGCTTCTTACACTCAAAGCACATTGGGCCCTTTCCTTCTTATATCCTTTCTTGTGGCTAGATTCACCTTTCTGAAAGCCTCCTTTCTTCTTGAAAAACTTTCTGAACTTTCTTACCATCATAGCCATCTCCTCATCATCTATGTCCTCCTCATCATCCTCATCATCATCATCCTTATCCTTGCTGGGAGCAACAAGTGCAAGGTTCTTGGTTTTAGCTGTAGCTTGAGGAGCTCTCTGAGCCAGCAGGGTTGGCTCATATTCAGCCAGAGAACCAAACAGGGCAGTGTTAGAGCTGGTTGACTCTCCTTGGACTTCCTGCAAGATGGTAACTTTGGTGATCCAATCACCTTTCAAGACTTTTAAGATCTTGCTGACTTGTTCTTCTTCAGGAATGTCTTTACCCAGGGAGGCTAGGTTATTGATAAGGTGAGTGAACCTGAGCTCCAGCTCTCTGATTGGCTCAGTTGGACTAAGCATGGCAAATTTGTGGAACTCCTCAACCAGCATCTCGACCCGTCTTGCCTTCACTCCCTTGGTTCCAGAATGAGCAGCCCCAAGAGCCTCCCACATATCCTTCGCTGTTTTGTGGTGGCTGATCCTGTGGAACTCCTTAGGACTAAGGGCGCATTGAATGTAGTGCATGACCCTGTAGTTTAGCTGTACTAGAGCATAGTCCTCATTGGTGTATATGGATCGCTGCTTTGCAAGACCTTCATCATCTAGAGGGACGTTATTCCCACGTTCAATCACATCCCAGAGGTGGATGTCGCTGGACTTGATGTAGGTCTCCATTCTGAACTTCCAGAATGGATAGTTATAGCCATCAAAGTCAGGAGGCTTGTTGGGCTGAATAGCAACGTCTGGCAAGAAATAATCTGCATCCATTACTGGATCTTTACTTTCTAGATTCGTTGGAATCAAGTCAGAAAGACCCGCTCTGATACCAAATGAAAGAGGTGGATGCACAAGAGGGGGGTGAATTGTGCTACCAAATAAAACTTTGAACAATGAAACACGAGATTTTATACTGGTTCGGTCTACCTGACCTACGTCCAGTTCTCAACCACCCAGGTTGAGTTCCACTATCCCCAGGTTTTACAAACGGGTTCACCTGGAACCTTTACAACCGCAAGTTTTAGACCGGGATCACTTGCAACCTTACAACCACAAGTTTTACACAGGTTCACTTGCAACCTTGCTGACTAACTCCCCCTTACAACTTGCAAGGGTTCAACCTTTACAAATAAAGGATTTTCTAAACTTAGTTCTCTTTAAGAACGGATAATGTTACACACTTAAGTACACTTAATGCTCTTACTTGTTAGAATCTTAAGTTTTGATGAAGACTAAAATATGAAAGAATAGGTCTAGTACTTAGAAAGCAATAGAATAACATAGGATCCCAAGTAAGAGTGCAACCGGATGTGGATTTACTTCCGGATAGACTAGGACTCGCGCACGCGGATGAATGATTTATCCCCCAGCGACAGCGAGTAACTCACTAGGGAAATAACTTAGTCCATGAGCATTAGGTACACAAAACCTTAAGACTAAGCTATGATTCAACCGGAAGTGAAAGTGCTTCCTGTTAGATTTAGACTGGCGCAGGCTGACAGAATAGAATAACCCCAAGCGTCAGTGAAAAAGCCACGTCAAGTGAAATTGCTTCCTGATAGATTTTGACTGGCGCAGACTGATAGAATAGATGTAACCCTAAGCGTCAGTGAGTCTACCTCGTCAAGTGAAAGTGCATCCGATAGCGCAGTGACTAGCGCTGACTATTGGATTGAGGGACACCGAGCGAGAGTGAGTTATAGTGAACAAAATCCTTCATCCAGTGGTTTTACTTCCGGATGTAAGAATGCTTCCGGATACATCATAGACTAAGTCAGAACACAGTCTAAGTAAGACTACTCCCCATAGCGAACAAGCTTCCCACAGCATGTATAGTTCTTATATATATTGCTATGATGGACTAACCAGTATGTGCAGAACTTAGTCACACTCCCGGATGCAAATGAGCTTCCGGATGGAAAGACTCTTGGCATTGGGATTCAGAGATTAACACTTGCGGAGCAAGATTACCACTTGCGAATGAATGAAGATCATCCGTCAGCAAGAGTACAAGAGTAAACATCACATACTCAGAAGTCAGAATGCTTTTGTCAGAGCAGAGGTGTCAGAACTACTTTTCAGAGATAAAGCAAGTCAACCCTGCTAAGCATTAATGAAGATGTACCTCTCAACGGTAACATGGGATTAACGGCTATATTCAAACGGACATATTCAACCTGCCGCCCAAGCTTTGAAGCCGAGTATAAAAGGAACATCTATATTCAGAAGATAGTGAGAAGAACAGAGCATATTATCTGATATATCATCTTCTACATTCCTCTCATCTTCTACTCTCAGATCTAAAATTGTAACATTCTTAGAGAGTCATTCAATTGTACTTAAGTGAGTAACATCATCCACTCTTAGAGAGAGTCATCTGTACTTAAGTGTTTATCACAATCAGTTCATAGAGTGAACATAATTGTTATCTTACTTTTGTAAGGGGGAGCATTTAGAGATTTTCTAAATCTCCATAGGTTGCAAGTTAGCCCGTAAAACTTGTGGTTGTAAGGTTGCAGGTGATCCCGTTGTAAAACCTGTGGTTGTAAAGGTTTGCAGGTGAACCCGTTGTAAAACCTGTGGGTTGTTAGGTGAACCCGTGTTCGTAAAACCTAAAGTGTAAAGGCTTTCTTGTGCCTGGTTCAAACAAGAAGTTTAGTGGATTGAAAATCTCAGGTGGAGCCTGGGGACTGGATGTAGGTCTGGGAGTGACCGAACCAGGATAAACTTGCTTGTGCATATTCTGCTTATTTAAATTTCACACCAAGCACCACACCACTACATACTCACTTGTGCTTGGGATGATCCATCGTCACTCTCATCAAGCACAAGGAGTAAAGTTTTCAAAAAGGGAAAATTATTAAGTTTTTATTCACCACCCAATTCACCCCCCCCTCTTGGGTGACAGCCACGCATTTCATTTGGTATCAGAGCAAGGTCACTTGTTTAAAGGATCCAACGATCTCAAGTGCAAAGACCTAGGCTGACTTGGGTTACAAAATGTGTTTTGAAGGTTTTGACCATACTATCCCACCCGTGTTAGAAAATGCTGATTTTTACTTATGGAAGGGAAGGATGAAAAGTTTTATACTATCCACGGATTTCAAAATGTGGGATGTCTTTGAAAAGGACTCTGATTTCAAACCAAAAGTAAATTGGACAGAAGAGGAGAAAAGTTTATTTTACTTAAACCTTAGAGCAATGCAAATTTTGCACAAAAGTTTATCTGACAATGATTACCAGAAAATTAAACATTGCTCTAGGGCTATAGATATTTGGAACACTCTTGATACTATGTATGCTTCTAATCAATTTCTTGAAGTTAAGGCTGTCCAAAGCTCATTATGTGCTCCCTGTGAATCCACCTTTGATGAGCTACTGGATGTGTTAGAATCTTAAGTTTTGATGAAGACTAAAATATAAAGGATTAGACCAAGTGCCTAGGAAGCAATAGGTTAACATAGGATCCCAAGTAAGAGTGCTTCCGGATGAGGATTTACTTCCGGATAGATTAGGACTTGCGCACGCGGATGAATGCTTTCATCCCCCAGCGGCAGCAAGTAAATCACTGGGAAAATAACTTAGTCCATGAGCATTAGGTACACAAAACCTTAAGACTAAGCTATGTCTCAATCGGAAGTGAAATTGCTTCCTGTTAGATTTAGACTGGCGCAGGTTGATAAATTAGATATAACCCCGAGAGTCAGTGAAAATGCAACGTCAAGTGAAGTTGCTTCCTGTTAAACTTTGACTGACGCAGACTGATAGAATAGATATCACCCCAAGCGTCAGTGAGTTTATCTCGTCAAGTAAAAGTGCTTCCTGATAGATTTAGACTGGCACAGACTGATGGAGGTAATATAATCCCAAGCGTCAGTGAATCAGCCTCATCAAGTAAAATTGCTTCCAGTTAGACTTAGACTGGCACAGGCTGATAAAAGAGATATAACCCTAAGCGTCAGTGAGTTCACCACGTCAAGTAAAAGTGCTTCTGATAGCTTAGTGACTAGCGCTGAGTGTTGGAATGAAAAACACTGAGCGAGAAGTAAGTGATGGTGAGCTAGACCCTTTATCAAGTGGAATCACTTCCGGATGTAGAAGTGCTTCCGGATACACCTTAGACTTAGGGAACACCCACTGCATGTAACTATGTGCTTATATTGCTAAACTAACGTTCAAGTGCAGCACACTAAGTAAGGTTGCTTCCGGATGAGAAGTTGCTTCCGCAAGCAATCAGAATGTCAGAACGTTCAGAGATGCAGTGTCAGAATGCTTATGTCAGAGCAGAGGTGTCAGGACTACTTTTCAGAGATAAAGCAAGTCAACTCTGCTATGCATTGATGAAGCATTTAATGGGCAAACGGTAACATGGGATTAACGGCTATATTCAAACGGACAAATTCAACTTGCCGCCCAAGCTTTGTAGCCGAGTATAAAAGGAACATCTATATTCAGAAGACAAGAGAGAGAATAGAGCCTATTGTCTGAAACATTGTATTCTACATTCCTCTCATCTTCTACTACTCTCAGATTCAGAGTTGTAATATCATTAGAGAGTCATTCATTTGTACTTAAGTTAGTAACATCATCTACTCTTAGAGAGAGTCATTTGTACTTAAGTGTTTATCACAATCAGTTCATAGAGTGAACATAATTGTTATCTTACATTTGTAAGGGGGAGCATTTAGAGGATCTCTAAATCTCCATAGGTTGCAAGTTAGCCCGCAAAACTTGTGGTTGTAAAGGTTTGCAGGTGAGCCCGTTGTAAAACCTGTGGGTTGTTAGGTGAACCCGTGTTCGTAAAACCTAAAGTGTAAAGGCTTCTCTTGTGCCCGGTTTAAACAAGAATAGTGGATTGGAAATCTCAGGTGGAGCCTGGGGACTGGATGTAGGTCTGGGTGACCGAACCAGGATAAATTTGTGTGTGCATAAATTTATATTTAAACATTCTATTTTGCATCACATAACATACTGACTTGTGCATACCATTACTTATTAACATCATCATCAATCACAAGCAGTCTTTCGAAAAGAGTTAAAGTTTTTATTCCCTCACCCAATTCACCCCCCTCTTGGGTGACAGCCACGCATTTCAGGATGGTGATGTAGTGGAAGCTAGCATCAGCGAAGAGAGTGTCAATCCATGCCTAGAAGATTCAGAAACTGAAGAAAATGAGGTACCTGAACCTGAACCTTCTAAATTGCAAGACATTTATAATGAGTTACATATTGAATTCTGTAAACTTGCAAAAGAAGTTCTAGGCTTGAGAAATAGGAATAGGGAACTTGAGGAACTTATTCTTTCTACAACCAAGGAGTCCAAAGTTCAATTCTTAAAAGAAGAATTTTCAAAAGACTCTGAGATTTCAAAAGTTAACAAACATAGTGTCTTTGAAAAGAAAACTGACCAACACAATAATGACAAGAAATCTTATTCTGAACATCATCCTATTGTCTGTTATTATTGTGGTAGAACAGGTCATATTTCTCACACATGCAATTTTAAAAGAAATTTAAATGTGAGAAACAAATATGCCATGGATCCCCAAAGGACAAGTAAGGTCCAGCGCTAACCATGTAGGACCCAAGTACAAATGGGTACCAAAACTCCCTTCCAGTGCCTTACTTGTGCAGGAAAGATCAAGAGTTCCTCTTGCCTCAAAGAAGAGAACTCATGGTGATGTCACTGCTGCAACCACCTGGTGCAATCATAAGAAGCAATGCGCTACCATAAGGAACAAAGACTCTGTCTCAGGGATAAGCTATCACAAAGTTCCATTCAACTATCCTGAGAAGAACAAGAGAGAGAGGATGTCTCAACCAACATGGAGAAAGCCTATGAATTCTGTCTCTCCTAAAGTGCTTCAGGCCAAAGATAAGTATAGAAGATTCCCTTGGGTAAGCAAGGGATCACTTAAGGTTGAAGCATGCAATAGTAAAATCTCCTATGCAAGTGTTAGATGGACTTATTGAGATTTTACATCAAGCATCATGTATATGAACATTATATGCCTTATAAGAGTTTATCACAATGTTCATAGTCTACATGCTATCTATGACTATCACTATCAGTGTATAACCATGTGCATATAGTCATAGTTGATTCGCAATGCCATATTCATAGTTAATAATCTTTAGGTGCATCACATACTTCCTACAAACTGACAAGTTAGATCCAAGTCTGGATACTGAAAAGAGAAAAAGGGGGTTATTTGATATATTGTAGGAAAGAAGACTGGAAGCAACAACAAGATTCAAGACTATACTTCAACTGAGATATTTGTCATATTTTGGGATCTAGAGTTAGAGCTTAATCGCCAAAAAGCAACAAGGAGGGAAAGAAAGAATTGACATTCATCACAATACAAATGATGCTTAGTCATACTAAATCAATCAATGGAAGTTCTCTCTCTTGAGACTCTTGTTGGCCTCCAACGACAAGGATGATGATGGAGAAGAAAGATAACTCTCAACATTGTTGCTTCTTCTCCTGACACTAATGTTGAAACTGTGAGGAAGTACAAAAATGCAAAGCCAAATTTAATTGGCTTAAATGGGCTGAGAGCAGATGTGTGGCATGGAGTTGATACAACTCAAATGAAGTTTGAACGTCAGAAAAGCATCTGTGCTTAATTGCTAAGACCTGCTAACTGTACTAACTTAGGCATCGAAGTGCCAATCCCTTGTTTTTGCAGATCCCCCACAATGTTAAATCTTAAGTGAGTCCAACCGGAAGCAAAACCACTTCCGGATACTCTTTTGCTGGGGCTGAATGATAACTCAATGTGATCAAGAGCACCACTCCAACCGGAAGCAAAACTACTTCCGGATGATCACTCACTGACACTGGATGATCAAGTCAAGAGAGCGCCAGTGCCAGACCAAGGGACACATCACTTCAGAGAACGTTTCAACTTCCTCTATGAAACGTTGTGCCTTCTCTGACTAATTGAAGCAACACGTGTCATCAGGTGTGTCGTTCCAACTTAAAATCTTACGTTACCCAATGTGTAAAAATTTGAAAGAAGATGCCCATTTTATCCTCAGAAGTTTTTCCTATAAATAGATGTCATTTTTCACTTTCATCTTTTACTTGATTATTTTCACTCACATCATTTTCACTGAAAAATCTCTTCATCTTCTCCATCGTGTTCTTCATTTTTCTCTATTTTCATCTCTATTTACCACAACATTCATACAAAAATGGCCGGTTCGCATGAATCCAACCCAGTTACCCAGAAAGCCTCTTCATCCAAGAAACACAAGTCGAAATCTGGGAAATCAAGTCACAAGCACTCTGGTAAATCTGGGCATCATGAAGAACATCGCGATGAACATCATGAACACCGTGAAGTTTCTGGGCAACCACTGGGACAGGATGAGAATATTCAGGGTCAGCCTGGAACTTCTGGTCAAGTAGAACAGTTAGTGGTTTCTGAACAAGAGAGGGATGCTCAGAGAAAAGGAAAGAAGAAGAAGGTTCAATTTGCTGAGGAGCCTTCTTCCAAGAGGCAGAGGGTTGAAGAAGATGATCCCACAGTATATAGAGATGGAGCATTGGAGAGTGTGACCGCCAAATTTGAGACATCCACTCCCATCTTCAACCATGGCCTGTTCATCGATCTGGACAAGATGGATGAACTAGGGTTTCCCCATCTGCGCCCTTACTTGGAGAAGTATATGCCTTGGCTGGGCATCAACCAGGACTACAACGTCAACGTCTTGCGAGTCTTCTGCCAATCCCTCTCTGGCAGGGCCAAGTACAGGAAGGTTGATGGAAAAGAGCAAATCCACAAACTCTCCTTCTCCGCCACAGTAAGGGGGAGAACCTTCAGGTTCACGTGGAAGACGCTGAATGAGTTAATGGGGATAACGGATGAAAGCATGAATGAGTGGCTATATCCAGAGGTGCACAAGTACAGCAAGGAGGATCTTGTGACACTATATGGCACCGATGACAAAAAGGTGTCCAAAATGTCTGATTCATACAGACTGCTGTACTATGTTTACTCCCGGATGATGACTCACAAAGGGGGTAACTTCAATGAGTTCGCCAACATTGACAACCCTTGGTTCCCCAGACTTCTCAAACAACAACCTATCAATCCTGGCCAGTTGATCTGCTTAGAGCTTCAGAGATGGTTGACCAATGACAAGTCTGGCCATCTTCCCTATCCCACCATCATTGCCTTCCTCCTTGAGAAGCATCTGATCAAGGCTACATCTGCTGCGGAGGAAGAGAATGTCAAGTGTAAGCCTGTGGGAGTAACCAATATTGCGAAGATGGGCATCAAGTACTTCAAGCCTCCTAAGCCCACTCGCTCAGGCTCACAAGCCAGTAGTGCTTCTGGCACTTCAGCCCCCTCTGCATCTGGAGCAGGGGATCAGGAAGTAGACTCCCATGCTGGGCCAAGCCGTATTGCAAGAGTGTCAGCCTCTGTTAGGGCCTTTGCCGAGGAAGTAAAGGAAGATCTTCTCTTCAGATTGCCTATGAAATGTGTGGCTGTCACCCAAGAGGGGGGTGAATTGGGTGAGGGAATAAAAACTTAAACTCTTTTCGAAAGACTGCTTGTGCTTGGTGATGATGTTAATAAGTAATGGTATGCACAAGTCAGTATGTTTTGTGATGCAAAATAAAATGTTTAAATGTAAATTTATGCACACATAAATTTATCCTGGTTCGGTCACCCAGACCTACATCCAGTCCCCAGGCTCCACCTGAGATTTTCAATCCACTATTCTTGTTTAAACCAGGCACAAGAGAAGCCTTTACACTTTAGGTTTTACGAACACGGGTTCACCTAACAACCCACAGGTTTTACAACGGGTTCACCTGCAAACCTTTACAACCGCAGGTTTTACAACGGGATCACCTGCAACCTTACAACCACAAGTTTTGCGGGCTAACTTGCAACCTATGGAGATTTAGAAAACCTCTAAATGCTCCCCCTTACTTTTGTAAGATAATGATCCTGTTCTTCAAGCACAAGCTTTAGAACAGCCTCTATCAATTAGAGGATTTAATAATATGTTCACTCTATGAACTGATTTTGATAAACACTTAAGTACAAATGACTCTCTCTAAGAGTAGATGATGTTACTCACTTAAGTACAACTGAATTACTCTCTAATAATGTTACATATCTAAGATTGGAGAGTAGAAGATGAGAGGAATGTAGAATACACTGTTTCAGACAATAGGCTCTGTTCTCTCTCTCAACTCTTCAGAAATGAAGAATATCTCCTTTTATACCAGCCTCTGATTATCCAACCGTTGGAGAGGCAATAAGGCCGTTTGAATATAGCCGTTGGGGCCTTGTTTACGTTGTCCTCATTAATGCACAGCAGGGTTGACTTTGCTTTATCTGAAAAGGTGCTTTGACCAGCTGTTCTGACAACACTGTTCTGACAACACTGTTCTGGCAAAAGTCGTTCTGACATCTATACACTGTACGGTCTGACTCTTGCTTGTTGTCAGATGAGGACTTCGTTCCTCAAGCATAAGTCTAGGATGCTAAGAGACTTACTATCGGAAGCTCTCTTACTATCTGAAGTGAAGCTCGTGGACTCTAACATTCTGCTTGCTATCACATAGAGGAACTTTGTCTTCCAAGCACTTGTCCATGAATAATAAGAGCGCTTTGCTATTGGATGCTCTCTTGCTATCAGAAGCTCTCTTATGGACTCTGACTCTTGTGGGTAGTATGAGCTTTGACACCCTGAATGAATCTTCAGATTATGTTCTCCTTATCTCTCATACTCCTCATGCTTGGTAGGTAACAATGTTGTTTGAATATCTGTTAACCTTTTGTTACCGTTGGAAAGTACATCTTCTTAAATGCTCCATTAAAGCTTAGCAGGGTTGACTTGTTTTATCTCTGAAAAGCAATTCTAACCACTCTGCTATGACAACATCATACTGACTTCTGAGCATATGTACTTCTGACTCTTGTAATCCTGCTGACGGATGATCATCGTGCATCGTTCATTGTTCATCCGGAAGCGGCAGTCTTGCTCTGCAAGAGTTAGTGGTTGAATTCCAGTGCCAAGAATATTTGCATCCGGAAGCTCATTTGCATCTGGAAGTAAAACTAAGTTCTGCACATACTTGTTAGTCCAACAGAGTAATATATATGATCAAGTATAGTAGGAACTATACATGCTGTGGGAAGCTTGTTTGCTATGGGAAGTATTCTTACTTAGACTATGTTCTGACTTAGTGTATTGTCTACTGACGCTAGGGGATCTCAATTCCAAAGGTCAGTGTAAGTTTTGTTATTTTACTCTAAGTCTTCCTTAGTGACTCAGTGTGTCTTTTACTCATGCTTTGGGATGTATAGTATATCAACACACAATCACATGCAGTGGGAGTTCACTTAGTCTAAAGTGTATCCCGAAGCACTTCTACATCCGGAAGTAAATCCTCTGGATGAAGGATTATATTCACTATTACTCACTCTCGCTCAGTGTCCTTCACTCCAACACTCAGCGCTAGTCACTAAGCTATCGGAAGCACTTTCACTTGACGAGGTAAACTTACTGATGCTTAGGGTTATATCTCTTTTATCAGCCTGTGCCAGTCTAAATTTAACAGGAAGCAATTTCACTTGACGTGGCTGATTCACTGACGCTTAGGGTTATATCACCTCTATCAGTCTGTGCCAGTCTAAATCTATCAGGAAGCAATTTTACTTGACGTGGCTTTTTCACTGACGCTTGGGGTTATTCTATTCTATCAGCCTGCGCCAGTCAAAATCTATCAGGAAGCAATTTAACTTTCGGTTGAATCATAGCTTAGTCTTAAGGTTCTGTGTACCTAATGCTTCATGGACTAAGCTAATTCCCTAGTGAGTTACTTGCTGCCGCTGGAGGATGAGACATTCATCCGCGTGCGCAAGTCCTAGTCTATCCGGAAGTAATTCCGCATCCGGTTGTGATTCCGCTGTGGGATGAGTCTTTCATCCGTGAGCGCTAGTCTTAATTCATCCGGAAGTGAATCCGCATCCGGTTGTGACTTAACTTAGGATTCAGTGTTAGCAATCTAGACTGGGTTCTAACCAAGTGTCTCACTTGCTTCCGTTTGCGTCCCCTATGGGAGCGAGCTCTAGTGCTAATACTTCCGGAAGTGATCTTGCATTCGCAAGTGATCTAACTCAGGATTCTAACCATGTCATCTAATCCTTCCTAAGTGTTGATTATGTTCTTTTAAGTACTAGACCATATCATACCTTAGTCATCATCAAAACTTAAGATTCTAACATTCTCCCCCTTTTTGATGATGACAAACCCATAGATGACTAGAGAACATAATTAAACTTAGATCACTCCCAGAGCTATATTTCTTTCCCCAGTTCTCTCCCCGGATATCTAGATATCTTATCTTATCTCTCAGCTCTAGACATCTCATGTCTCATCTCTAGCTAGACATCTTATATCTCATCTCATGTCTCATTTCTAGCTAGACATCTTATATCTCATCTCATGTCTCATCTCTAGACATCTCATGTCTCATCTCTCTCCCCCTTTTGGCTTCATCAAAATTCAACAAGTGCAAGCTAGCCTTAGGGATGGGGATACTTCTATCGTTCTCCTAGGAATGAGCTTTCTACCTAATATTTCTCCCTATGTATCGTTAATAAAGATTTGTTCTAGACTATTCAATACAACGTACGAGAATTAACAAGGGACAACAATAATGATCCTAAATGATTGTATTCTCCCTAAACATTATGTAGGATAACAGAACATGTTTTGCAAAGATTAAGTCTAGATCAGAACATACAAAAAACAGTTCTCTTTTTGAAGGTGAAAATTCTTTTCAAATATAAAAGACATCAAAAGTAATTTTGACCCTCTCGAAATGATTAACATGATATCAAAATAATTTTGGTGCGTTTAAAATGATGATTATGATATCAAATGTAAATTTGTGATTTTAAATTCGTGATACCAAATGAAATCAAATGAAATATGTGAGTTTGAACTTGTGAGATTAAAATGTCAAAAGTAATTTTCAAACAAATTGCATCACAGCATCTCAAGAGTTTATTATCGATGACACCATGTAACTCTCTATTTTCAAGGGATCATTATCAAGTAATGTCCATCTACTTCTCTTCTATATTAAGATCAATCATCACAAAATCAAGAAAAGAAGCATATAAGAGAGGTATGTTATCAATTACTTTCCAGTGTGTCATATAAAGGATACAGATGTGTGAACTAGGATGATTTTCTAAGACAGTGAATGATTTTGAAGTCAATGCAGATTGAGAAAAACATCCTAAATTGACACCCTTACCAATGCCATGTATGCATCATATATAAGAGATGGTAAGGTGTAGATGTTACCACAGATGAGGAATCCTCATACTCTATTAGACTCATGAATCTGAATCATATGCAGATAAGCATGCTTCCTGACATCTTCAAGAGGTGTGCTATCTCAAGTGGAAACCCCTAGCGCAAGTGCTTTGATGATTCGCTTCGGCAAGCTGAGCTACAACCACAAGCAGACATGACTGAGCAGTCACTCTACTCTTCCCATGGTTCAATAGTTGGCCTGCTATCGAAGACGCTGATTGTTGCGAAAGCAACCTTGCTCAAACTTGATGATTGGTCCTGCATGTGCTTGAGGAAACAAGTGCTTCCTGATGGTCAGTGAAAGAACTTAAGATTTAACATTGGAGACCATCCTCAGGACATTCAAGTCAATCTGTGTTAATCAGCACAAGTTAATAATTTTAAGAAATCATGCTTGCTAATTGGTTTAAGAAAATATGAGCAATGATTATGTGAAAACTAATTTTGAAATTGTCTATACGTTCACATAGTTTCACTATCAAGACATGAACTTTATTTATACTCTCATAGATAAATATCAATGTGATAGTACAGAGAGTATCAAACAGGTGGCATATTTTCAGAGTTTCATAAGCAAGTATAGTTCAATAAATATGCCTCAAGGATGTTCATGTTAGATCATGAAGACATGTGAATTATTAACATAATGAAATTTTGAAAAATCTTCAACCTCACAAAATTGAAATACTGGAAATCTTCATGCTCACAGAATAGTTTGATTTTAAGACTAAATCCGGTTTACAAAGACAACCAAATTTCAGCATATGATCACGAGAATAATTTCCAAATTTTAGCTCAAGTTCTTCTAGATATGCTCAGTGTGATCTCATTGTTCTTAGGATATCAACAAGCTTGAAATTAATACAGATTATAGCATGCTTGTGATACTATGCCATGTTTTACAGATCTAGCAAAGTTTAATTCAAGGTATTTCCTAAGATTTCTAATGCATGTCAGACAGGAGAGAGACTATCCATTAAATTTCACAACGGAATGTGTAAGGGATAGAAATGCTCATGTGTATTGGCGAGAGTTTCTCAGGTTTAGCATAGTCATTCCACACATCTTGATAAGGGGCATTTTCGTTGCCATTCTCTCTTGGTTATTCTCATTGTTCAAGCTTCAATAATCTGTGTCAACATTCTTAAACCACAAACTTGAACCGAGATCATTAGTAGATTGAGAACTTAAAGATGTAATTAAGAGGAATGTATTGTTCTCGAAACCATAGCTGCTTATGCATTGAAAAACTTGATGCAAGAGATACCACATGAAATTGAAAATTATAGAATAACTTTTGAAGGCTGTCATGAGGTATAGTTGTCATGCAAGTTTAAAGAGGATCAGAATCTGTTTTGAAAGTTTGCATTTCAAGAGGATCTTTCAAAACTCAAGATGAATGCATAAACTATTTTCTTTCATGAGAGGTGCCCTTAAAAAGATTCGCTAAGTAAAACGATTTAGACACCATATGAAGCCTCTGAAGAGGGTTTTTAGTTTTAGTGTCAAAATTCTGAAACTAGTTCTGAGTCTTCTTAACAATGTCAGAAATCTTGGAACACAATGATTCAGTATGCACAAGTTCAGACACTATAAACAGCAGTGAATTTGATATGATGAAATATTAGTGATTCAGCGTGCACAAATTCAGAAGGTTTTGAAGAAAGTTCAGTTTCAAAGTGTCAGACTTCTTGAATCTGTAAAATCAGTATGCATTATATCAGAAAATGAATTTGATATGATAGGATCCTTTTTACAGAAAATAAGGTCATCTCAGATAAGGGAAATCATATCAGTTTCAGAGAAATAAAAGCTGTTAAGCCCACCATGCATTTACTACCCAAGTGATTATTCAAGTAAAGAGGAAGGTAAGAATGATATCACCATAGCTCCATTCGCATAAAGTAGTAGCTCGCTTGATTTTGGTTGGCAATGCAAGGATTCTATTTTCAGAGCAGCACCAAAATCTATGCGTGACGAATGCTTATCAAGACTTGACTAATTGTTCAAATGAGGTACAGTCCTGAGTCTTACTGAGGCTCATAGGATGAATTGGAGCTGGTGTAGAGGGATGAATTTACTTGATGATCACTACCACTGGCATCTCTGGCCTCTTGAACCCATACTTCATACACAGCTCTTCAATCAGATTGGGTGCTGGCGCAGACGGAGACACATGCTCAGCAGAGGGTAACTCCGTAGGTTGATCATTCAGCGCTATCTCAAGCTTGCCTCTGTGCTAGCAGACTGTTGGGGGCACATGAATCAGATGGCTTCCCCAAGGGCGAGCCTTCCTTCTTGGGCAATCCGCTTCATTCCCTTCTGAGGGCAGCAGTGACATCCTGGTCAAGTCCGAGGATTGGCTATCTTAGCCTATCTCTCTCTGATTTTGCTCATGCTCCTTGTTCATTTTAGCCCATAACTGATCTAACTCTGATTGATTGATCTGGACAAGAATTTGTTGAAGCTCCAGGGGTTCTACAATGGCTTTTCAGATCAACAGTCTCACTAAATTCAACAGATCCTTCAAATGTTGATCGAGGAATCCGCTCTCTCTTGTTCTTCTCAGGATAGTTGAATGGAACTCTGTGATAGCTCATCCTTGAGACAGAACCATTGTCCCTTATGGTTGCCGATTGCTTCTTATGATTGTACCAGGGGGTTTAAGCAATTGCATCACCGCGAGTTCTCTTCTTTGGGGTAAGAGGAACTCTTGATCTTCCCTCACTTTCTGAATCTTCTAGGCAGAAATGAATTACTCTCTTCACTGAAGCCTGCTTCCTCAATATCACCTTCCAGAAGCTCATCAGTAGATGATCCACAAAGAGCACGAGTTGAGCTTTGGACAGTTAGGTACAATGGTATGATCAAAGCCTTTGGAAAACATTTTAACCCACATCAGCCAAGGTCTTTACACTTGAGATCGTTGGATCCTTTAAACAAGTGACCTGCTCTGATACCAAATGAAATGTGTGGCTGTCACCCAAGAGGGGGGGTGAATTGGGTAAGGGAATAAAAACTTAAACTCTTTTCGAAAGACTGCTTGTGCTTGGTGATGATGTTAATAAGTAATGGTATGCACAAGTCAGTATGTTTTGTGATGCAAAATAGAATGTTTAAATGTAAATTTATGCACACATAAATTTATCCTGGTTCGGTCACCCAGACCTACATCCAGTCCCCAGGCTCCACCTGAGATTTTCAATCCACTATTCTTGTTTAAACCAGGCACAAGAGAAGCCTTTACACTTTAGGTTTTACGAACACGGGTTCACCTAACAACCCACAGGTTTTACAACGGGTTCACCTGCAAACCTTTACAACCGCAGGTTTTACAACGGGATCACCTGCAACCTTACAACCACAAGTTTTGCGGGCTAACTTGCAACCTATGGAGATTTAGAAAACCTCTAAATGCTCCCCCTTACTTTTGTAAGATAATGATCTTGTTCTTCAAGCACAAGCTTTAGAACAGCCTCTATCAATTAGAGGATTTAATAATATGTTCACTCTATGAACTGATTTTGATAAACACTTAAGTACAAATGACTCTCTCTAAGAGTAGATGATGTTACTTACTTAAGTACAACTGAATTACTCTCTAATAATGTTACATATCTAAGATTGGAGAGTAGAAGATGAGAGGAATGTAGAATACACTGTTTCAGACAATAGGCTCTGTTCTCTCTCTCAACTCTTCAGAAATGAAGAATATCTCCTTTTATACCAGCCTCTGATTATCCAACCGTTGGAGAGGCAATAAGGCCGTTTGAATATAGCCGTTGGGGCCTTGTTTACGTTGTCCTCATTAATGCACAGCAGGGTTGACTTTGCTTTATCTGAAAAGGTGCTTTGACCAGCTGTTCTGACAACACTGTTCTGACAACACTGTTCTGGCAAAAGTCGTTCTGACATCTATACACTGTACGGTCTGACTCTTGCTTGTTGTCAGATGAGGACTTCGTTCCTCAAGCATAAGTCCAGGATGCTAAGAGACTTACTATCGGAAGCTCTCTTACTATCTGAAGTAAAGCTCGTGGACTCTAACATTCTGCTTGCTATCACATAGAGGAACTTTGTCTTCCAAGCACTTGTCCATGAATAATAAGAGCGCTTTGCTATTGGATGCTCTCTTGCTATCAGAAGCTCTCTTATGGACTCTGACTCTTGTGGGTAGTATGAGCTTTGACACCCTGAATGAATCTTCAGATTATGTTCTCCTTATCTCTCATACTCCTCATGCTTGGTAGGTAACAATGTTGTTTGAATATCTGTTAACCTTTTGTTACCGTTGGAAAGTACATCTTCTTAAATGCTCCATTAAAGCTTAGCATGGTTGACTTGCTTTATCTCTGAAAAGCAATTCTAACCACTCTGCTATGACAACATCATACTGACTTCTGAGCATATGTACTTCTGACTCTTGTAATCCTGCTGACGGATGATCATCGTGCATCGTTCATTGTTCATCCGGAAGCGGCAGTCTTGCTCTGCAAGAGTTAGTGGTTGAATTCCAGTGCCAAGAATATTTGCATCCGGAAGCTCATTTGCATCTGGAAGTAAAACTAAGTTCTGCACATACTTGTTAGTCCAACAGAGTAATATATATGATCAAGTATAGTAGGAACTATACATGCTGTGGGAAGCTTGTTTGCTATGGGAAGTATTCTTACTTAGACTATGTTCTGACTTAGTGTATTGTCTACTGACGCTAGGGGATCTCAATTCCAAAGGTCAGTGTAAGTTTTGTTATTTTACTCTAAGTCTACATCCGGAAGTAAATCCTCTGGATGAAGGATTATATTCACTATTACTCACTCTCGCTCAGTGTCCTTCACTCCAACACTCAGCGCTAGTCACTAAGCTATCGGAAGCACTTTCACTTGACGAGGTAAACTTACTGATGCTTAGGGTTATATCTCTTTTATCAGCCTGTGCCAGTCTAAATTTAACAGGAAGCAATTTCACTTGACGTGGCTGATTCACTGACGCTTAGGGTTATATCACCTCTATCAGTCTGTGCCAGTCTAAATCTATCAGGAAGCAATTTTACTTGACGTGGCTTTTTCACTGACGCTTGGGGTTATTCTATTCTATCAGCCTGCGCCAGTCAAAATCTATCAGGAAGCAATTTAACTTCCGGTTGAATCATAGCTTAGTCTTAAGGTTCTATGTACCTAATGCTTCATGGACTAAGCTAATTCCCTAGTGAGTTACTTGCTGCCGCTGGAGGATGAGACATTCATCCGCGTGCGCAAGTCCTAGTCTATCCGGAAGTAATTCCGCATCCGGTTGTGATTCCGCTGTGGGATGAGTCTTTCATCCGTGAGCGCTAGTCTTAATTCATCCGGAAGTGAATCCGCATCCGGTTGTGACTTAACTTAGGATTCAGTGTTAGCAATCTAGACTGGGTTCTAACCAAGTGTCTCACTTGCTTCTGTTTGCGTCCCCTATGGGAGCGAGCTCTAGTGCTAATACTTCCGGAAGTGATCTTGCATTCGCAAGTGATCTAACTCAGGATTCTAACCATGTCATCTAATCCTTCCTAAGTGTTGATTATGTTCTTTTAAGTACTAGACCATATCATACCTTAGTTATCATCAAAACTTAAGATTCTAACAGGATCTCATCCTCCAACACCTACAAATTCCCCAACCATCTCAAGGTAACCTACCACCTCCTAATCACCCTCAACTTCCCCCTCCTCCTCCTCAAAACCCACCTCCTCCACCTCCTAATCACCCTCAACTTCCCCCTCCTCCTCCACCTAACACTAAACAACCTCACCCACCACCACAAAATGACCAGCAACTCCCACCATCACCAAACAATGACCACCAATCCCAACCTTCCCCTACCCATGACCAAGAAACCCAAGACTCCCCTCAACACTCCCCACGCCATTCTCCTAGAAACTTCTCATCCTCACCTTCCTCTTCCTCATCCTCACCCATTCTCTCACGCCCTGGCGCTCCTACACGCTCTCCACTCCGTTTCTCCAACCCTACCCATCCAAGCCCTAGACCCATAGGATCTGACACAGCCATTCACCCCCTCAGCCAACCATACAGCGAGTATCCCCGCCTTCTACCACTCACTGATGACCATTTACCATTTACCCCAGACTCCAACTACAAGGAATACTCCTCCACTCATCCTTATGAGGGTCTTTTTGTCACCTCCGGTTGGTTTCCCAATCCTCCTCAAACTCCAGAACACCTATCCTCTCCCACATCCTCTACCTCTACCCTCTCACCCTCCCCTCCTAAGAGATTTGGCCCTGAGCCACCTCCACCCTCCTCATCCACTCCATCCCTGGCACTCACCCTTGTTGATGATGACAAAAGGGGGAGAAATGTTATGTCTACTCTTCGCCTAAGTATGGCCACAAGGGATGTTCTCAGCCAGCCATCACTCTGGATTGATGAAGACATCACGGCCGCCCTGCGTCGTGCATTTGAGTCTCAGAGGCTGAGTGGTGCAGAAAGCCTCATAAGAGGAGAGGCCATCCGTTTCATGCAGCAGAAGAGAACGGATGAGCAAGGATCACATTTGGAGATGGTTGTGTTTGGACAGAATGAACAATCCTCACAACCTGAGTCATCATCAGAGCCTCCTCCAACTAAAACAAGTAGAGAGATGGTTGAGGAAATCATGATGAAGTGGGGACTGAAGAGACCCAACCATCCTCCCATTGTGATAGCCAAGCCTATTCCTGCATCCTCTGAGCAAGAGTCTGAGATCCCTTCATCTGAGCAATCTTCTGATCCTCCTCCCTCGTCTGAGCCAGCAGCCAGATTCAGTGAGCCCAGAAAGAAGGCCGTTGCTAGGAAACGTGCCAGGAAGTTAATTGCCACCACTGAATCTGATGAGTCTGAGGAAGAGACTCCTTCTGACCTACCTGAGCAAGGAACTTCGTCTGCCCAGGTTGAGCAAGAAAATCCAGTGGTTCAAGCGGTTCCAATTCTGAAGGAAGTCAAATTGGAGATTGAAGACATGACTCCTGAGGAATTTGAGAAGTTTGGATTCACAGACAAGCTATCCTTTGGTCAGATGGCTTGCCTCGATGCTGATAGAGCAAGTGCCTTGCCCACTCCTCCAATTAGCAAGAGCAAAGGGAAGAGCAAAGGGAAAGGGAAAAGGAAAGCCCAGGAAGTTGAGGAGGATCCCAACTTCCCTGTATGGAACGTGAAAATCCGGGCTGTTCACTATCCCAATGGAGAGGTCCTCTACTTCGACAATGCTACTGGGTTCCCTGGGTATGAAGAAGTAGAAAACCTAAAAAGGGCATTCGAGGAGTCTATCAAGTCAGAGAGGCTCAGAAGGGAAAAAGATGAAGAAGAGCTTCAAGAGATCATTGCCCAGATAGACCAGAGTGAGCGTGAGGCCAAGTTAGCTCAACTACATAAAGAAAATGAAGAGAGGCAAAAAGAGAGGGAGAAGAAAAAGAAACACAAACTATAAACCCCCAATCCAAAATTTCCTTTTAACTTAGAAATTTTTCTTTGAAATGATTTCATACATATTTTCTTACTTGCTTAGTGAAATTTATTTGTATACATTCTTTACTTGTATATGTTATTTGATTGTATAACTCTGACTTGTAACTTCTGCTTATCAATGATATCTGTCTTATCTATTGCTTTTATTCTTTTGCTAATCCTCCCTTAGGAACTTAATTAATAGAATTAGGTTTGTCATCATCAAAAAGGGGGAGAATGTTAGAATCTTAAGTTTTGATGAAGACTAAAATATGAAAGAATAGGTCTAGTACTTAGAAAGCAATAGAATAACATAGGATCCCAAGTAAGAGTGCAACCGGATGTGGATTTACTTCCGGATAGACTAGGACTCGCGCACGCGGATGAATGATTTATCCCCCAGCGACAGCGAGTAACTCACTAGGGAAATAACTTAGTCCATGAGCATTAGGTACACAAAACTTTAAGACTAAGCTATGATTCAACCGGAAGTGAAAGTGCTTCCTGTTAGATTTAGACTAGCGCAGGCTGACAGAATAGAATAACCCCAAGCGTCAGTGAAAAAGCCACGTCAAGTGAAATTGCTTCCTGATAGATTTTGACTGGCGCAGACTAATAGAATAGATGTAACCCTAAGCGTCAGTGAGTCTACCTCGTCAAGTGAAAGTGCATCTGATAGCGCAGTGACTAGCGCTGACTATTGGATTGAGGGACACCGAGCGAGAGTGAGTTATAGTGAACAAAATCCTTCATCCAGTGGTTTTACTTCCGGATGTAAGAATGCTTCCGGATACATCATAGACTAAGTCAGAACACAGTCTAAGTAAGACTACTCCCCATAGCGAACAAGCTTCCCACAGCATGTATAGTTCTTATATATATTGCTATGATGGACTAACCAGTATGTGCAGAACTTAGTCACACTCCCGGATGCAAATGAGCTTCCGGATGGAAAGACTCTTGGCATTGGGATTCAGAGATTAACACTTGCGGAGCAAGATTACCACTTGCGAATGAATGAAGATCATCCGTCAGCAAGAGTACAAGAGTAAACATCACATACTCAGAAGTCAGAATGCTTTTGTCAGAGCAGAGGTGTCAGAACTACTTTTCAGAGATAAAGCAAGTCAACCCTGCTAAGCATTAATGAAGATGTACCTCTCAACGGTAACATGGGATTAACGGCTATATTCAAACGGACATATTCAACCTGCCGCCCAAGCTTTGAAGCCGAGTATAAAAGGAACATCTATATTCAGAAGATAGTGAGAAGAACAGAGCATATTATCTGATATATCATCTTCTACATTCCTCTCATCTTCTACTCTCAGATCTAAAATTGTAACATTCTTAGAGAGTCATTCAATTGTACTTAAGTGAGTAACATCATCCACTCTTAGAGAGAGTCATCTGTACTTAAGTGTTTATCACAATCAGTTCATAGAGTGAACATAATTGTTATCTTACTTTTGTAAGGGGGAGCATTTAGAGATTTTCTAAATCTCCATAGGTTGCAAGTTAGCCCGTAAAACTTGTGGTTGTAAGGTTGCAGGTGATCCCGTTGTAAAACCTGTGGTTGTAAAGGTTTGCAGGTGAACCCGTTGTAAAACCTGTGGGTTGTTAGGTGAACTCGTGTTCGTAAAACCTAAAGTGTAAAGGCTTTCTTGTGCCTGGTTCAAACAAGAAGTTTAGTGGATTGAAAATCTCAGGTGGAGCCTGGGGACTGGATGTAGGTCTGGGAGTGACCGAACCAGGATAAACTTGCTTGTGCATATTCTGCTTATTTAAATTTCACACCAAGCACCACACCACTACATACTCACTTGTGCTTGGGATGATCCATCGTCACTCTCATCAAGCACAAGGAGTAAAGTTTTCAAAAAGGGAAAATTATTAAGTTTTTATTCACCACCCAATTCACCCCCCCCCCCTCTTGGGTGACAGCCACGCATTTCATTACTAAATGAAGAGACTTAACTACAAAGAGTACAAGATAAGTAGATGAAAAGAACTCTCAATGTGTTAAATGCTCTCTTGCTTTTCTGGGCAGCTTTGAATGCTTGAAGGATATTCTCAGTTTCTCACTCTAGCTTTCTTCAAGATGTCAAAGTTGTCTTCATTAATGAAGATGAGCTTGTTTATATAGTCTTCAAGTATTCTGACTCTTGGTAGGTGGAATAGACGTTTGAATATAGCCGTTTATCCCTAGTTACCGTTTGCCCATTAAATGCTTAGCAGGGTTGACTTTGCTTTATCTCTGAAAAGTAGTTCTAACAACTCTGCTCTGTCAAAAAGCACTCTGACACTGCACTGCTCTGCATTACTGAACGTTCTGACATTCTGATTGCTTGCGGACACAAGTCCACATCCGGAAGCAACATCACTCAGTGTACTGCACTTGAACGTTAGTCTTAACAATAATAGCACATACTCACATGCAGTGGGAGTTCACTTAGTCTAGGGGAGTTCTCTTACATCCGGAAGCAATTCCACATCAGGAAGCACTTCCACTGGATGTTGGGTTATGATCATATTATACTCACTGACGCTCAGTGTTGTCCAAATCAACAGCCAGCGCTAGTCACTAAGCAATCGGAAGTAAATCCACAACCGGTTGCATCCTAACTTAGTCTCAAGGGTTTTACACAACTAATGTTCCTAGACTTAGTTATGACTTAGTGAAGCACTTGCTGCCGCTGGGGGATGAGACGTTCATCCGCGAGCGCTAGTCCTAGTCCATCCGGAAGTAAATCCACATCCGGTTGTACTCTTACTTGTGGTTCTAGTTTACCTTAATTTTGTCTAAGTGTCTAACTTGTTCTTTCATATTTTAGTCTTCATCAAAACTTAAGATTCTAACAGCTAAAACTACTAAAGAATTTCTAATTCGAATTACTAATTGACATGAGTCCCCGGCAACGGCGCCAAAAACTTGATGCTACCAAAATTTTGATAAAAGTTCCGCAAGTGTACGGATCGTAGGTTAGTAAAGTGGTAAATCAAGGTCGATCCCACAGAGACTCGGACAATTAATAATTAGGCATTAGATCTCCTATTTTCATTCAAGTTGAGTAAATATAAGAAAATTGATTTTAATTACCTAAGATCTAAGAAAATAAACAAAACAAAATATTCACACAAATGAAATTCACGAGTCAAAAGAACAACCTAGAGCCACCAATCCCTTATCTGCTTCTTAGATTTTATTCCCCACTAAATTAATTATGAATTAATTCAACTAGCTAATCTAGAGTACTAGTGTCTATAAATGCCTTCCGGTCCACTTACATCCTTGCCTAGCTTAATTACACAATGTCTTGCACTAATTTACTAGGCCAATTTATAACGGTTCCGCTCTAATGTGACTATGTAGGGCTTCTAGGTATATTCCTATCCTAGTCGCAAATCAGATTAAAATCCAATTCTACACTATTTAATCCCATGGTCTATTTAAAATTCCCTCTTCCGAGTCCAATTCTAAATTCCCTAAACATGTCTAATGGTGATCAAGCACTAAACAAGTTAATCAATAATAGCAAGATTAAATAAACTAAATCAAATTAACCATGACTAAGTAGTGGGAAATAAAATACTAGGTTACAAACAAGTTCATAGTACCCTAGATTGTGAAAGAAAACTAGCCACACATGGTTTCCAAAATCATCATACAACCAAATTCAATTCCCAAAATCATGAATGAAAGTAGAAATAAGAACCCACAAAATAGTTACTCAGAGTTGAAGAACACGATGAACATGAATGATCCCGCCTCTCCAAAACTAATTCCCTTGCGTGAACATATCATGAAAATAGAACCCAAATGGAAGATGCTCCTCCTCTACTCAAACCACGTGCGTGTGTGTATGTGCTTCAGCTGCTTCACTTCTTCCTTCGTGAGTTGGTGTTGCTTCGTGAGTTGGTGTTAATTACTTCAACAGTGGTGGCGTGTCCTCTCCTTTTCTTTTTCAACGTGAATCTCTCTTGGCTTTATGAATTGGAAATATTGTACCCAGCCTCCCTTCTTCTCAATTGCATGTGTATATTTATAATAAAATAGTCCAACACCATATTGCCTTTGCCTTGCATGTTAAGTTTCTTTTCTTTCCTTTTCTTGTATGTCCCTTTCTCTTTATTTCCTTTTTTTAAAATCTGCATTCATGAAGAGAAAGAAATAGGAAATAATCACAATGACTCAATCACATAATCTCATTAATAGGAAACTTCTCATCAAAATATTTCTTTTAATATATTAAGTTTCCTATTTCAATTAAATTTCAGATTTTCCAAAAGAATCACTCATATAATCCCCAAATTACTTTCTTCCTAATTCACAACAAAATCACTTATTTATTTAATTAATGACTCCCCAAATACAATAAAATATTTCCTAAAAAACACTAAATATGGGGAGTCATCACTCTCCAATCCCGAAAGGTTTTATTTTCTTTCTCCCAACAAAATACAAATCAAAGTCCACACTATGTAGTTAAACCTGGAAGGCCGGAACCAACTACCAATCCAATTCCTTTTTGCTTTTATTTTCTAAAAGGATAAACCAACTTTTAGTTCTTAAACTTTCATCCCATTTTGCTTTTGTTCCCTGAACTATGCTCATTTTAAAAGAATTAGTCCTTGAAGTCTTAAACTTTGTTAAATCCTCCTATGTAGCATTGATTGTGTGAAATTGTATGACTTAATAGGCTTATTAGAATGTTGATGTGGCAAATGTATTTTATAATAATATTTATCTTAAACAATATATCATATCTGAATTCAGAACATACATATACGACAAAACCTAGGAAAGATTTGGGGGAAGATGATCGGGACACTGTGGTCCCACTTGACGGCAGATGCGAAATCCAATCAGCATACGTAATCTCCCTTGCCGGTCGACGTAGTGGTCACCGATAGCATGCATTGTTTTCGGCCAACCTGGATCAAGAACGGTCTTGTTGTTTGACAATTTTATTGCTCTTGTTAAAGGTAAAAATTTCCCTAGAAATTCAAGGTATTATAATGATTTTTGTTTAGGCATTCTTGTTGTTTCTTTTCAATGGAATAAAACAATGAAAGCTACAAAGAAATTTTAGTTGAGCTCCATCTCCACTCATTCCCTTTTCTCTTGCATACATTGGTTAATTGCTTTATCGGGAGTATGTACCTAAAGAAATAAACTTGATCATGCCTCATCATTATATAGAATTCATGAAAATCTTTAAAAACAAGTTGATCAAAGAGATGCTCACACCACAAATTATGATATGTGTCAACTTTAGACAAAAGGTAATCAAATTTCTTTTCATTTGAATCAAATGGCTGGCTAAGTAAGTTGTATCGATCTTTAGCCTCATCTATTTTGTTAGATCCTTGTAAGTTGTGTGATTCTTCCACGTTCTGATATGTCTGATATGGGGCTTGTTGGATCTAAAATTTCTTTCCATACCCATTGCCCTCTTCTTGCCTTGGAATCTTTAATGCCTCCCAATTCTTCCTTCAGAAATAAGGGAAATAATGAATGGTCGATGTCAATGGAAGAGTTTTAGACGAATTTTTGTATGTGTTAAATTGAATGTTAATTTGTCCATGCTTTGACAACTCATCCATCATTATCGAAAGACTTTGGAGACGAGCTTCAATTCTTGACATAGTTTGTTTTAGAACTTGGATGTCGATGTATTTTGTTGAAGTTGTTGTTGAATTCTTTCTTCTTGTGCGATTTTCGTTTCAATTTGTTGCTTCAAAATGTCTAAGGGCTCTTTTGGAAGCAGGAAAGTAAAGCTCATAATTAGAAAATGAAACAATTTCCGATTCTCACGCGGTTTGGTCTGTAGAAAGTGTCAATTTTAGTTTCCCTCCAAAATTGAAGTCGGAAATGCAAATTTGGCTTCCCACCAAAATTGAGCGTGGGCCCAGGTGCTAAATACCACATTGCCCTTCATTTACTCTCAACAAATACGTCACAAACCGAGTTGGGAGCTTCAGGCAAGACACGGGTTTACGAGTGACGAGGTGTGGGTTTTCTCAATTGAGTGCGTGGGTGGCATTGAACTCATATTAGCTTGCTACACATTGTGCCGAGTAAGGAGACAAAGGTAAGTGCAATCAATGTAGTTTCATATTAGTGGAGTAGTTTTCACTTTGTCTAGGCATTAATGGTGAAACCAAACATGATTGCATTTCTTCTTCATGGCCCTGTTTGTGTTCAGTTTGAAGTATTTTGTGTGTGTGATGCGTGTTTTTTGCTTAAATGAATTGGTTTTCATTTTAAAATTAATGGGTTAGCAATGATTGATTTCCAAACTATAGTTACATAGTAAAAAATCTGCATGCATGTTGTTTGAAGTTGTATGTTGTCCAGGTCATTGTGTTTAGCTACAATGTTGGGAAAAATTTGGGGGTGACGTCAGATGAAAAAGTCCAACTTGAGTACACTGATGATGGCCAAATCGATTTTAAATCGATTTATTTTTGCGAAATCTATTGTAAGGGGGCCAAATTCGATTTTCGTAGGCAAAGTCTAAAATCAATTCAAGTTTTTCAACATGTGTGTGGGTGGGTATGATGCATTTTGTTGTATGTCCTGTTGATATAGGAAAGGGGTGTGGGGTCATTTTTTGTAGGTGATGGATGAAATACATACTCAAATGCATTATGAATTTGTGGTTGCCTGCATAGCCATACTGTTAGTTGTGAGGAGGGTTGTAGTGACGATGCTAGCAACTACCGCGTATAACCTAAGACGCATACCCGATAGCACATACAAGTTAGATTTCCATGTGAAGAGGGCATGCTTAAGGGCGATTATCTATAGCAGCGACACAACATGCTTCAACCAAATTAGGATGTATAGGTCAATGTTTGACAGGTTATATCACATGCTGGACACAATTGGGGGATTGAAACCAACAACCCACATGTTAGTTAGTTGATGAAAAGGTGGCAATGTTTTTAAACATTCTGGCCCATGATCACAAGAATAGGGTGATCCAATTTGAGCTTAGCAGGTCAGGGGAAACAATTAATAGGTACTTTAATGTCGTTTTAAGAGGTGTGTTGAAATTACAGTCACATCTTTTGAAATCCTCGCAGCCCATAAAAGGAGTGTCCAACGAGGAAATATGGAGGTTCTTCCAGGTAATCGTCATTTCGTATAAATGTTTGTAATGTATTTAACATGAGTGATTTTATGTGATCCTTACCTTCTTTTGTTGCAGCGTTGTGTAGGGGCATTAGATGGAACCCACATACATGTACATGTGCCAGCGCACCCAAGAGGGCATTATAGGAATAGGAAAGGGGACTTAACAACAAACGTGCTTGGGGTGTGCTCACCATAACTGGAATTCATCTTTGTGTTACCGGGTTGGGAGGGTTTAGCTGCTGACGGAAGAGTGTTGCGAGATGCTTTAAGAAGAACACATGGACTTAAACTATGTGATGGTTTGTGGAATTTTCTTGATTCATGCACAATTATGGCATTATTTGTACGAAGGGTCAATGTTTTAGCAATTTTTTTGTAGGAGAATACTCCTTGTCGACGTGGGCTACACAAACCGCAAAGGGTTCTTGGCGCCCTTTAGGGGCCAAAGGTACAACCCCAATGAGTGGAGGGCTGACAGGAAACCCCAAAACCCTTTGGAGTGCTTTAAAAGGCATCATTCTTCCGTGAGAAATGTCGTTAAAAGGTGTTTTGGCATTCTTAAGAAGCGGTGGAGGGTGCTACGGCTTCCGACGTTTTACCCATTAAAGGTTCAAATGCGGGTCATCACAGTACGTTGTCTTCTTCACAATTTAATTAGGAGGGAGACTGTGAGGGACCCGCTTGATGAACAAATTGAAACATTCCCAACTCCACCTCCTGCGAATGATGACTACCCCGCGGTGACAATGGAACCCTCTGAAGCTTGGAATAACTTTAGGCTTGATTTGATCGATCAAATGTTCAATGCATTTCAGGACGGTGAAGGACAAAACTGAGTTTGCATAGTTGATAGTTTGTAGTGCAATTTAATTTCATGTGTGTAAATTAACTTGGCCATACCTTTGACATGTGTTTACATGTAGTTGGATTCTTATGTTGTTGAGTTGGCAAACACTTGTTCATTTCACGTGTTTTTTCCTGTCATTTTTATTGTATTGAATGTGAGGCTGTACATGTTTTTATGTTATTATATATTGGTCTTTTGCAGATGGAACAACCTCCTGTTTTGTCGAGAAAGCCTACCCACCCTAGCCAGTTAGCCAACCGAACGAGGCCACACAAGTGCCTAAGCGTGGCTTCCACACTTGGTCTCATGATGAGGACAAGCTATTGATTGATTGCTTGGTCACCCTTAGGACGGAGCAGAAATATATGGCGGAAAATGGGTTCAGGAATGGTCTTGCGCAAGCACTTGAAACAATGATGGAACAAAAGGCCCCAAATTGTGGTCATGAAGCTTATCCCCACATTGTTTCTCGCATCAAGACACTGAAACAATCTTGGCAGACCGTTTATGACATGGTTTTTGGCACAAACATCTCAGGTTTTGGATATGACCCTGAGACCAATTGTATCACCGCCGATAAGGACGTATGGGACGAGTACATTAGGGTATATGGGTGCCAATTGTGATTACTCTATGTGGTACTTTAGACTGCATATGTTGTGTTTGTCTGACAATTTCCCAGCTTCCTCGAACAGGTCAATCCCAAGGCTTCCCCCTTTCGTACTAAGGCTTTTCCACATCTTGACAGCCTAAGTTTTATGTGGTCAAAGGACAGGGCAGTTGGAGAGGAGGTCAGGTCCCCCTATAGCATGGAGGAGGAGGCGGAAGCCGAACAAAAGGTTTCCAACCTAGAGAATGGCGATGACGAAGTTGAGGGTACAGCAACCACCAATGCATCTAACATGTCCTCCACATCAAGAAAGAGAAAAAGGCTGAATAATACTGCAATGTTCACCAAGGTGTTGCGTGAAACAATAGGTTCACTTGACCAGACAATTGTTACTGCCATTGAGAGCTTGGGAGACAAGATATCCAATCACGCCTGACAGGCCAGGCTGGACGCAAAGACTGCAGACCTTTACATTGACTTGATGAACGTGGAATGACTTTCACCCAGGGAGCTAAATACCGTCGACATCAAGATGCTCGAATCTCCCCAGCTTTTGAATGACTTTAAGAGGATTCCAAATGCATTCAAGGCCTCTAGGATTCGAAGTTTTCTCACTCCTTAGTGGAGTGGAGTTGAGTGTTGTGTTACTTTTGGATATTATATATTGTCTTCTTTTGGCACCTGGTCTTTGATTGTGCACATAGGGGTTCCAGTTGCTTTCCACATTGTATGCCATGTTTCTTTTGAAGTGTACATATCTGAATATGGCCAAAAGTGTGGAAAATGGATGTTGTAAATGATGGTTACGAACTAATGAGGGCCAAGTGTTGGTAGGGCGTCATTTTGTAAATGTTGTGCATATTTTGTAAATAGTATGTAAATTGGTAATGTTATCTTATTTGTGATGTTCCTTTTATCCTCACTTTAATTCAGTTCCGAAAACCTTTTGGAGTTTGTCATAATGTAGGTCTGCATTTGTTAAGTGCAGCGTTTACTGGTTGTCTTCCCGTTTTGGGGATTAAAATCAATTTCACCTAGGAAACTCGAGTTTACCCAAGAAAGCTCGATTTCATTTTGACACAACCGATTTCGCACTGCCTAACTAGAGCCATGTTAAATATCTTTTTTTATCAAAGAGCCATGTTAAATATCACGCCACTCTTAGTTAACTTTTATTATTTTTTGATTAGCAATCTTAATTAAAATTACAATTCATAGGAGGTGAAATTAAATTTCAATCGATTAATTTTACAATTAATATAAGGTGAAATTAAATTTCAATCAATTAACTTAATAATTAATATCACACCAATCTTTTTTTCAAATAACTGAAATTAGTAACTTTTCAATTAATATCATGTCAATCTTAATTTCAATTAACTTTATAATTAATATAAGGAAAAATTAAATTTCAATCAATTAACTTAATAATTAATATTACGCCAATCTTTGATTTCAAATAACTGAAATTAGTAACTTTTCAATTAATATCATGTCAATCTTAATTTCAGTTAATTAAATAATTATTACCAAGTACCATGTGAAATTAAAATTCAAGTAATGAAATTGTTACTTAAAATCATGTCAGAAGTCTTTATTAAAAAAATCATGTGAGAAGTCCAACCATTGTAGCTTGTAAAGGGGCAAAAAAAGAAGTGCAAAAGTCTTCATTCTTTGCATAAACCCTTCTCTTCTTCGTTCTAACTTGAAACCACACCCACTTTTACCACTCACCCCACTTCTCGAAAACACTCTCCTTTCTTCTTCGTGTTCGTTCTTCCTTCGTTCAGTCCCATTGCTATATGCAACAGCAAAATCGAACTTCGGTAATTTCTTCTTAACCATACCCATTTTTCTTTCATTTTTGCGATCTAAGATGATTCCGATTTGAGTATGGGGTTTTAAATTTCTTAAATTTATAAAATGTAGCATAGGCTTCAGGTTGAGGAAACTAAAACGTCATGCTTGATTGTTGAATTTCCATGTGTTTGCGGAATCTGGTTAATATGACAAATTGAAATATTCTTTGCACTCCCCTGTTTTGGACGATGGGCTTGAGGGATTTGGGGTTCCAAAACTTTTAAAACGTTGTAGGAGTTTATTTGAATTTTGATGTGACTGTGCATGTGTGATTTTGGTTGAGCATGTGATGGGTTTATAAATTTGTATTGATCTCTACTGTGGGCATGTTTTTTCCTGTGTATGTGATGATTATTTGCAAACATATAATGTTAAATGAACAAATATGATTGTTTATTTGTTCTATTTCGTGACAGATTGTATGTGAATGCTGGTAAAGCATGTTTGAAATAAATGCATATAACAACTGTTTGGTTTTGAGTATGATTAATGAGGGTACAACAATGATTAAAACCAACTATGTTGATCCATATAGACATTAAGATTTGTGTTATTGGTATGCTAATACAAAAGCAACTGAATTGGAATGTGGCTGAATGAATCCATACCTTTTAATTTCACTTATTTGTTTTCCTAATTTCATTCCTGTTGCTGTGACTTTGAGGTGTGATAAGCTAGCATTGTGTGAAGTAAATATGAACCTTTTCATTTCACTTTAGCATTGGTTGTTGTTAATTAATATTGTTTTTCCTGTTTGCAGAATATCATCAATGGCAAGAACTAAGAGACCTCAGGATCCATTAACCATTTTTGGCATAAACGCAGACATCTTGAGGGAGTATAGGGAAACAATGGGGTCTAGACGTACCTTGGACAGGGTCTCCAAAACAAGCTCCCAATGCGATGATGAGGAATATGAAGCTGCAGCCAAATGGCACAGACTGAGGAAACAAAATCAGCGAAGGAAGAAACAACGGACAGAAGCCCGGGGAAAGAAACAAGTTGCACAGAAGGGAAATAAGGAGGAGCATAACGAGGAAGGAAATGGCAAGAGTGAGGAAGGTATAAGGGAAATTAAGGGGAGGGATGAAACTGAGGGAACGGAGGATGAAACTGAGGGGGAGTGAGGAAACTGAGGAAGGGGAGGAGTCCACGAAGGAAGGGCAAAGTGAGGGTGACAGTGGAGAAGGTAAACAATGGAAGGGGGGCCAAAGTGAGGGAGAGAGGGGTGCTGATCAAGGAGGAGAACCAAGTCCATGAGGTAGAATGTAGCATCCCTTAGTAATCGCCCACCTCCATCTAAATCCCATTACAACATCTCCACTCTATAGAAGTTTAATCTGAAGTTAGGGGGCGCAAAATCGCCAACATGTGCAGGATTATGCTAGCAACATTTGACCAAGACTTCAAGTTCAATTTGTGTAACATTCTCGTTCCTTACAAGACACTTGTACAACTGAGCCTGCGATTTTCAGAATATGTTGTGCGAGGGTTTTATTCAAACATTAAGGTCCGTAAAAAGGGTGAAGTTACAACTGTTGTCAGGGGCACTAAAATTGCCCTGACTCAATCCAACATAAGCAAGTGGTTGGGTGTGGATGTGAAGAAGATGCGGGCAGGCAAGTATAGTGATTCTGATGTGTTGAAGACACTTTTTGGAAACCGCAAGTTTCCTCCAGAAAAGAAGTTGGTACATTCTATGATGTCAGACCAGTTGCGAGTGCTTTGGTATCTTTATACAAGGAACTTCGTCGAGAAGGGTGGTAACTACTCAACCTTCAGCTCGAAGGACAAGGTAAATTTTATGAGGCTAGTAAAGGGGCACCTTATTCACGTAGGTGAATTGATATTGGATAACATGTTGAGGACAGCAAAGGCACAAAACAAACACACTGCGCTCCCGTTCCTTTCGCTGGTGTCCCACATACTTGACATATATCAGGTTTGGTACTTGGAGCAAAATGAGGCCCCGCAGTGGACTGATGAGTTTTCAGAGCATTGTCAATTTTTTTCAATTCACACTTACAACAACAGGATTACACAGAGTGCACCGGATATGTTCTATGCCTAATGCATTCCACAAACAGTACAACTTCACTCGTCCTCACAATACAAACAAGTAACCCAAAACAAATTGAATTCAACATCTCCAACTCCATGACATCTGGATGCCCACTATCTTCCCTTATCCAATGTTCTATCCATGGCGTCTGAAAATGTCGTCTAGCCTCCCAAACAAACCAAAAGGCTTGTCCTTAAGCCTGGCTGCATGTCGATGAACCTGAAAGCAACATTTTGCAGATTGAATTAGTTCTATATCAGAACGGCTTGTTCCCCACAATCCTCTAACAAGTGTACAAGTGACTCACCGCAACATAAGCTATCCAAACGTGGTCCTCTGCCAACACCTTATGTGTTTCAGCATCCCAGGTGAACCCATTTTCGGCTATCATATCTGCTACAACATACCACTTCCATTTAAGATGTCTCAACCTCCCTCATACGTCATTGTTGGTTATATTTACACCTCCACCCAACATGTCCCTCATCTTGTGTGCGATGAGAGACCAATGTTGTGGCCTCCCCTCAAACCCTTTAGGGGCATCTCTCGCAACCAACTCCCCAAGGATATCAACAAGCACATTGTTATCATTGTCCGTCCAAAAATGTCGTGCGCGGCCTATCAATTCATTTTTTGTTAATAAAATTTGTCATTTTCAACAACAGATCAAATCATCCACATTAGTCACAAGCTGTCATCTTGTTCTTATAATCTCTTTCAGTTGGTTTATTGTTGTTCATATTAGTTTAAAAACTCTCGTGTAGATTCACGTATCATACAAAATGAAAGAGATTATTTAATGAATCAGCATTTGTATATCCAGCAAATTGAGATTTTAACCACAAGTAACCATACATCCAGATTTATAAACTCACCCATTTACATCACCATAAATCTAGAACCTAAAGACAAATAGAAATTTTGGATTCTTTAACAGAATTGTTACAAACTCAAAGCCACAAATTAAAAACAAAACTGATTTGAAAGTGAGGATGCACAAGAGGGGAGGGGGTGAATTGTGCTACCAAATAAAACAGACAATTAAAAACTCACAAGACTTTTATACTGGTTCGGTCCAACTCTTGACCTACGTCCAGTTCTCAATCACCCAGATTGAGTTCCACTAAACCACAGGTTTTACAATAGGTTCACCTGCAACCTTTTACAACCGCAAGTTTTACAACGGGCTCACTTGCAACCTTTTACAACCGCAAGTTTTACAACGGGCTCACTTGCAACCTTACAAACAGACTCGCTCCCCCTTACAACCTGTAAGGGTTCAACCTTTTAAACAAAGGATTTTCTACTTAGTTCTCTCAAAGAACAAATAATGTTACTCACTTAAGTACAATGAATGCTCTCAATAAATGAAGAGACTTTACTACAAAGAGTACAAGATGGATAATAACTAAACTCTCAATGTAATAAGTGCTCTCTTGCTTTCTGGGTAGGATGAGCTTTGAATGCTTGAAGAGTATGTTCGGTGTTTTCTCTGTTTTTCTTCGTTAGTCTTCATAAATGAAGATGAACTTCTTTATATAGCATCTTCAAGGATTCTCTCTCTTGGTAGGTAACAATGCCGTTTGAAATTAGCCGTTATTCCCTTGTTACCGTTGAACCAATGAATGCTCCATTAATGCTCAACAGGGTTGACTTGCTTTATCTCTGAAAAGCAACTCTGACAACTCTGCTCTGCCAAAAAGCAACTCTGACTTCTGGACTGCTGTACGTTCTGACATTCTGATTGCTACCAGAAGCAATTCCACATCCGGAAGCAACAACACTCAGTTCTCCACTTAAACGTAAGTCCAACAGTATTAACACATAGTCACATGCAGTGGGAGTTCAATTGCCTATGGGAAGCTCTTTTACTACCGGAAGCAATTTTGCTACCGGATGCACTCCTACTGGAACTATATTCTGACTTAGCGTTATATACACTGACGCTCAGGGAAGTCTGGTTCAATCGTAAGCTCACTTAATTTTACTCTAAGACTTCCGGAAGCAATTCTGCATCCGGTTGTGTCCTAACTTAGTCTCAAGGATTTGTTACTCTAAACATTCTAGACTGAGTTTTGACTTAGTGACTTACTTGCTTCTGCTGAGGGATGAGTCTTTCATCCGCGAGCGCTAGTCCTAGTCCATCCGGAAGTAAATCCACATTCGGTTGTACTCTTGCTTGGGGTTCTATATTAACCTAATTCTTTCTAAGTGTTTAACTAGTTCTTTCATATTTTAGTCTTCATCAAAACTTAAGATTTTAACATGATTTTCGTTAGACTTAGCTAAAACACTCTTATAAAACACCAAATCTGAGCTGAAATATATCACAAAACAAATATGATGATCATTAATTACCAATTAAGCATGCAGTAAGCTCAAACTACAACTACATACAAAAAGTTAATACATATACCTGCTCATGGTTAAACCAAACAAAATACCAAGAGGCATAAAAATCCCGCTACAATCAGTCCAAACTAAAAAACAAAGTACAATGACTAAATCTGAGCATCAAAACCACCAAGCAAATAAAATCAAGTTCACATACAAGCCCAAAACATCATAGATACATTTATTACCTTCATTTCAATGAAAAATCAAAGAAAAGAAAGTCAAACAACATCCAATGAGGAACAAGAGAGGAATAAAAGCAGTAGCACATGTAGCTCACTCAGAATTTTAATGATACATGCATAAACTAACAACATCCAAGTTGCAGCCCAATTGTTCAATGGAAACAAAATCAAAGTTGTGAAACAATTAAACCTAAGCTAAATCAACAAGCAGTGCCATAACCAATTTCAAACATGTTTTGCTGTCGATTAGTTATTAAGGATTTTTGAGCCAAAAATGACCATAAACCGTTGGCCGTAAAGCCCAAAAAATAGGGTTTTACATAACTACTTCAAACTTCAATCGAAGTTCAATTTCTCATTCAAAACAATAAGAATAAAATCTAGAGTTTCAACCTTTACCTATCAAACAATCAAAACCACATGCTTCAGTTCAGCCTTCACTCAAATCTCACCCAAAATTGCAGAGAAAAGTGAGGGTTGGAGAAAAAGCTCACCAATAAAGTTGAAACCGAGGTTGTAGTTCCATGAGTTATGTGTAATAAGATATATTTGTATGTCGATTCTCCTGCCTCTCTTTATCTAACTTATTATTTTCAAAGGATGTAAAAAGCAGTTGGGAAATTTTATCATTCTGGAGTCCATATCTGTAACACCCCATTTTCTAAATAATGGGTATAAAGGAATTAATTATGGTTTTAGGATGTCATGAGTAAACTAAAAATCATTGTTAGAAAATGAATGAGAATAAATATATTTTTATGTAATCAATATGCCTATTCGGTTTAGAAATTAAAGCAAATGGTTAGAGATTATATTATTGATTAAAATTTTTTATAAAAACACTTTGTGGTCTAAACATTATTTCGGTGAAAGAAAATATATGAAATCATGAAAGTACTCAATTGTATTATTCATCATTACTTTAGTTTAGTAGAAAGTAAGAATGTGAATAAAAAAAATGAAAGGGGGGACAAAATGGTAAAATGCATTAGTCAGACCAATTAAAATGATTCACTTCTCTTCTCTTCTAGAATCATCTCCTTCCTTCCTCTCACGACACACACACATACAAACATCTAATCATCATTCTTCTTCCTCTCATTCACTCTCACTGCCACCGCCTACTCTCCTCTCCGTTGCACAGCCAAAGGTCGCCGGCGACAGCGACGATGGGAGGAGGAAGCCGCCGTTGCTCTCTCTCTCCCCATTTTCTCCATTCATTCCTTCCTCTTCCAAGTCCATGAACGATGGGATTGTCTTGTTTGGCCAATGATTTGGGTTGTTTTTGGCGAGTTTGGGGTTCCATTGAAGCCTCATAAACTAGGTGAAGCTTCCCTATTTTCTTCTTTTCATTGTTTCAAAGTTGATTGATGCTAACAAAAAAAGGGATGGGATTCTTGAAGAATCCGAACCCTAGTCTAAATGGGTTCTATTATATAGTTTTAATACCAAATCAAGGTGATTTCTAAGTAGTTTATGGGTAGAGCTTACTTGATTTTGGGTTAGGATGATGATTTGATGAATTAAAGTGCTAAAAGCTAGGGTTTGAAGGGGATTTCGAAAATACTAGTGATTTTAACTTGTTTAATCATGTTATATGATATTACTTTAGGTTTTGATTGATTAGATTTACATTTTTGATGATATCTTTGTGCCTTGCATTTTAGCCCCTTTTGATTTCATATTAGTATGACTCCAATTGCTTTATGTTCTGCAGTGGCCAAATGAGTATGATTATGGTGTTTGTTAAAATGATTAGAAGAGTAGAGAAACTAATTTGAGTTGGAAATGTGTATTTTGAATGAGTTTTCATGTATGCTTGTGAACCTTGTTATTAAGGATGCAGAGTTTTCTGGTTGAAGTAGAATTTATAAAGAATGGATTAATAAGGATAGTTATTGTGGAAGTTGTTGAAGTGATTCTTTGAAACTATGTTTCTAGATTTTTCTTTGACTCTTAATGTGGTTTGTTTTGAATTGTTTAGTGTAATGTATCAATTTTAGTTCCACAAATTTTAGAAACTTGATAGAGTAGTCCATATTGATTCTCTTTTATTTCTGAGATATATGAAACTGGGAGGTTCAAGTCTTGCTACTAGGGCTTCATTGTTATAGTAAGACCTAAGAGGTGACTTTTGTATTAGGTGTAAGATCCTATGGTTGATTATCTTGGGCTAAGATTAATGGGAGTATGATGTTGCTGATTTTGTATGGTTCAAAAGAGATTTGATTAATTAGATGAGTGAAGTTTGGTAGTTTTGAAATCAGAATTTTTAAGACTATATGGTAAATAGGACTTGATGTATGATTATTTGAAATACCTTAGATACCTCTCTAGAATTACCAAAATGGTTTAAGTCAAGGAAGTAGATGTAAGTAATAGTTTAATATAAATAAATAAATAAATACATCAAAAGATAGATTATAGATCTTATCAAACTTGTAAGTTAATTTCGGGGAATGTCACTTGTTTCTCGGATTTAATGCAAGCAGGTATAAATTTCAGATTCAATTATTTTCTTTTTGCTGCCACTGTTAGGTTCAGGTACAAGGGAAGAAAGAAGGAAAGGTTTATAAATATGACATGGGGAATTTGGTTTTACTACTGAATCTTTCAACGACATGTTACTAAAGGAGAATTTCATTTAGAATGATAGGTAATAGGAGGTAGCCGATGGTTAAGTTGCAGTCTTAATAGGAAATTTTTATAGTTAAACAAATTATGATTAGACGTCTTAGAACAATAGGACATGGAAGTTAATAAAAAGCATGTGAAGTCTAATAAAATGTAGATATTATGAAGCTATTGTTACATTAGTTATTTATGAAATTGTGAGCTGAGATTAAATATTTTGGGTGTAGAGAAACATGTGGGAAATGTAAGAATGATTAAATAAGGTTGACTGTTTTGAAGTATAGTGGTATGGGCTCTTTGTAAACTTAATATCCGTTTGGTGTACATGGTGTGAAATATATGTGACTAGATTAAATGAGTTATGCTACTATGGAAAATGTTGTTTAAAGGTTTGTTGGTGTGATTATACTCTATTTCATTTGGGAAATTGTTCATTTTTCTATGTTTATTGCACTCTTGTTAGGGAGTTATCTAGATGATGGTATGATATTGTGATGATGTGGAAAAGTAGTGTTGAAAAATGTTTAAATGCCATGAGAATTTGTGGATGCTCATGTAATAATTAAAGATATGGTATATCATACTTGTTGTTATTTCTCTATGAAGGATTGATCTAATTTGAGGAGTAAAAGTAGTGCTAATAGTATAAAAAAATGTTGTTTGAGAATTTATTTAGGATGTTGAAATGACTTCATGTTAATTCCTTATTTTTATTAGAATCAAGCTGAATTTTTATGAGTACCAACTTGTTTTGGTTTACATAAGGCTTATTCTTTGAAGGGTTGAATTAATTATTGGTGTTTGACTTATGTGTATTTTGATTTATGTTGGCTATGCTTAATAATTTCACTTGTTCTCCTTAGCTTGTTTCCTCTTGGCATGGGTGGTGGGATATGGGTTGCCAAAGAATTTATATTCTCTATTTTCTGGATTGGCTTATTTCCGGTATGAATGATAAGATGAAGCTAATGAGCTTAGTTTTTCCATTTGGAAACATATTGAAAATGTTCTTGAAAGAAATATGAAACCGTGTGAAGTTTTGAAAGTGGAATAAGTACATTGATTGGATTTTAGTTGGAATGAAAAGATTTCTTTTATATATGTATTCCTTTTTAAATAATTTACTATCCTTTTTAAACGCTTGTTTCGTGACTACGTGTCACCCTTGCTTCGTGGTTTTACCACGCTTGAACTGTTTTCGTAGACTCGAGTTACGCTTGAACTGTTTTCGTATACTCGAGCAACGCTTGAAATGTTTTTGTAGTCTCCAGCCATGTTTGAACTGTTTTCGTAGTCTGGAGCTATGCTTGACTTGTTTTCGTAATCTCGAGCTACGCTTGTTTCGTGACTTCGTGTCACGCTTGTTTCGTGGCTTTGCCACGCTTGTTTCGTGACTTCGTGTCACGCTTGTTTCGTGGTTTTGCCACGCTTGGTTATTTACCCTCGTGTGACTGTGTGTCCACGCTTGTTTCGTGGCCTTCGGGCTGCGCTTGACTTGTAGATTTCGAGCTGCGCTTGTTATTCGCTACGTGTCAGTTCCTCTATAAAGATAAGCTTTTCAATAAAAAAAAGGGTTTTCATATTTACTTTATACTATTTGGACTAAGTTGTTTCTTAAGAATTGTATCTTATATTATATATATATATATATATATATATATATATATATATATATATATATATATATTGTGAGATTTATATCAATAAAACTATTATCATCCTTAGACATTACAAGTAATATTATTGTGCCTGGATTTAAGCAAAATTCTCTATTCTTGCATTTTTATTTCTCTGTGGATGGAGATGTTCTGATTTTGTAGAATATATAATATATAATACTTTGTATTTCAGATTTAAGAATGTAGATCAACACATTTTGCTTTAGGATAATAGAAGGTAAAAGTAAAATTTTATACATATTTTCACTGTAAATAATAGTTACCTAAACATTCACTTTCCTTGTGTATTACCTTTATATGCATTGAGATATAAATGTTATAGCCAAATGCTTGAAATGGTGAATGTTTGGAATTTGAAATGTATGTTTAAAATGTCTATAGTTAATTAGAATGGCTTACGAAGTGAGATTTGGTCAATACTTTGTGCCGGTCATGCGATAGAACTTCAGGGCGTGACAATATCTTATGGCGTTCTAAAAATAAGCACACTATTTTTTCACAAATAAGAACGAAAAGTTTGAACCCCAAACCTGTAAACCTCCCAAACTTCGTCTCCCACAACTAGTCCCCAAGTTTCTGTCTTCCATTCTCCCCAGCTGGCCACCTTGGTCCTCAACACGGCTCCTCCTTGCTGGAGACAAGCTTTTTTTTTTGTGGTTTGAAGCTAGAGACAAGCTTCGCAGAAAAAAGAGATGAGTCCTAGTGGGGGTTTCTTTTTTCAATCAGGGGCTTTTTGGGAATGTTACAATAAGAAGGGGCATTACTGTCATTTAAGGTCCACATTCATTATAGAAAAAAATTATGTGCTTTTAATAAAAAATCACTTTCAAATTCTTCCATGTGCCAACCAAACAGTCACCCTTCATTTTCTTTCCTGGTAATTGAAACACTTTCATCACATTCAAATTCTTCACTTTACTTTTCTGCTTCCAAACGGGCCCTAATGTTTCCGTTGATGGTTGACCAAAGAAAGGTTGTTTCTTCCTACGCAGCAAGTCGGCATACGGCTCTCCGGCGACCTGAGGCGGTGACCAAAGGAACAACTCTGATGCCATTGATGCAAAGCAACAGAGAAAAGAGAGAAAAAGGAGAAAAAACAAACTAATTCATTTCACGTGTGAATATGTATAAAGGGATTTATTTATACACCCACTCTATATATCTATTTTATTTTAGTTAAAAAAATGTATCTATACTGTAATTAACTATAACAGAATGTAACAACTCACATACATGTGAACAACTAATCGCACTCACATGACTATTATCTATTATCTCTACCATACTATTTTTCTAACTTCTCTCATAAATTTGATGTCTTAATTGGTAAAGAAGGTTGATAACACCTAATGTAATATTGATTATTTAATGCCGATACAAAACTTGGCAATGACAAGGATGGCAAACGAAATATTATTCAATGAATTGTAGAAAATATCAAAACAAAATTTGTACAAAACTAACTAAAATTGTGGATTTGTTGATTAACAAATAAAAATTAGTTTTAGTCAATAAGAAGAATGCCTTAAATAACAAGACTTGGTAAAATAATTATTCTTGCCAACCACCAGTTAGTTCTCTAGCTAGAAATATTTCATTTTATTTGTGTATAACAACTTCACTTACATTTATAGTTTGTCCCAATCTCGGGTAATTAAGTAGGCTTGTGTTAGACCCTTAGACCCAATTTCTTGTAGGTTTGGTTGAACTTATTTTGCCCAAATTAAATAAGCTACTAATTTTGAAAAAGTTGCTTATTTTAAGTAGATTTTGTTTTTGGTATGTTTAGGTAGACTTATTTTTTAACTAACTTATTTGAAATAAGTAGCTTATTTCATAAGTAGAAAAAATGACTTATTTTCAGCTTATAAATAGCTTATGATGTGGATCTCACAAATTCTCACTCATTTTATACATCTAATTACAGCTAACCGTTAACATACAATTTGACTTATGGAAAATAAATCACATTTTTCACATCTAATCTAAAAAAATCTCATTAGACAATCTAACTCATTTTCAATCTGACTTAAAAATAAGTCACTTTTCCATAAGTTCAATCAAACACACATTTCAATGTAAAACTTTGTTGAATCTCATGAGGATGCAACAACAATAATAGAATCACACAATACATGTAGCTCACTCTACTAGTGGGATAAAGTTTTGTCGTCATCGTCGTTGTTATTATTGTTTTAATTAGTTGTTGTCGTATCAATGTGTTTATCAGTGTATGACATTGTGTTAAGTATAACTAATTAATGAGTTGAGTTCAGAAAATTACAATTAGAAAGGAAAAGAAGTATGAAAAATAAATCGTTTTTCCCTCAAAAGTTCTTTGGAGTAGTTTTTCTTTTGTTTCATTCTTTATGCTTTGAGTTAATCCATATCCATAATCTTATTATAAATAGTTTAAGCTTCATATATTTGTTTGCTGTAATAAAAAAAACTCTTATTTTAGCTCCCAGTAAGATTAGTAGACAAAATGCATAGAATTAAAATTGAGTCTAACTTGCTGAGCAAAAAAAAATTGAGTCTGACTTGGAACAATATTTCCACTCCATCTAAAATGAATATTTTAAGATTAAAAAATAAATGAAGTTTCTCTCCAAAAATGAATTGAAATACTAATGGTAATCATATGTATTGTTTACCTAAACACCCATGAAGAGAATGGAGCAGTACTGGAAAAATTAGAACCCTTAAACAAAGACCTAAACACCCATGAAGAGAATGGAGAAGTACCGGAAAAATTAGGGTCTGCTTGGATGAGAGGAAAATGAGAGAGGAAGGAAAATGGAGAGGGAAAAAGAGGCAAAAGAAAAACATTTTCCCCTGTTTGTTAGGAGAGAAAATGGATTAGGAAAGAAAATAGGGAAGGAAAATAGCGTATGTCTCATGCCACATTTCCCCTTAAGTTTTCCCTCCCAAAATGGAGGGATTATGGGAGAGAGAAATGTTACACATTATTACCCAATGACCATGCACCACCTCACTTACCATTTTCTTTCCTCCCTAGTTTCTCTCTTCAAACATGATGATGAGGCATAACATTTTATCTCAATTTTCTTTCCTTTCCCATTTTCCCTTCATCCAATCAGACCAAACCAAAATAAAATGGAATAATGAATCGGCTTAATGGAAAAAATTGCAACAAGACTAACTGCAATGAAGGATCAATTTACCGGAACTTAAAAGTTGGTTGTTGACTTGTTGTTTAGCAAAGCCTAAAACAATAAAGAACCAAAATCTGAAAAGAAAATTAGAGCATAAGCCGAATATACGAAAGCCCGATACTGGAATAGTAAACTAATGGAAAGTCAAGACAAGATGCAAGCTCAACGGACGGTCCAAAATGCAATGGACCATTTCAATATACGTAGTATAAACTGGGTTCATTCTTCTGTTAAAAAATGGGTTCTTCAAAATATTGTCGAAATAAAACTATAAACTTCATTTTGAAACTTGGACGAAAAACATGATAACAAAGTCCCATTTTTCATGACAAAAATGATGATTTTATAATTTAAAAATTAATAAAAAAGGTCAATTTTTTAAATTAAGTATTATTATACTAAATAATTTAAATTTAATCATATTTTGTTGGACCATACTTTAAATTTTTTGAGTGAGCACTTTTCTTTTAGATGAAACTAACGAATAATGTGTTAGTAAAATATGACTGAAAGTGCACATTTCAAATTTAAGGACTAAAAGAAGAATTGGTGCAACCATATACAAAGAACTAAAAGTATACTAAATCCTACTAATAATTTAATTTATATCGATCTGAAAAGTATATCATTATAATTTATAAAGTTTAGGATAAAACATCAAGGGCATAATTAAAAGAATTAAAAAGTGAAAGTATATTGACCTAATAAAAATAAATATTATAACTATATATATAGAAGGACCCAATTGAAAACTGATTGAAACTTCTAAGGATTTACAGCCTAACAAACCCCTCCTTTTGCTGGCCAGCCATTTCGTTCCACTCTTTTCTTACAGCTAACTTTACTTGCCATTTATTCTTCCCTCCAAATTCTCGACTTTTAAATTTGCATCCACCGTGGCTCACAAATAAAAACTGCCCAGCGTATTTCATATATAAGGGCCAAGTTGAACTGTTCTACTTTTACTGCCACTTATATCATATGTACAAGATATTAAAAGTGTACTAGTTGGCAATATATAAAAATATATAGTAGTATATTTAGTCTGTATATGTGTACGTAATAAATGTGTAGTAAAAATGGTGAATATCATTTGACCAAAAAATATGGAGAATGTCAAGTTTAGTTAGGAACTGGTTTCCTAGTCATAAAATTAAAAATATATGATTAGTAAGATATAAGAATATTTAGATTCTCTTGTGTAGATTTAATTTTAGATTTTATGTATTTATCACTATGATTTTATATCACTTTTAATAAAAAAAAAGTGCTTTGGTTGAGTGGTATGAGGGTCATCCAACCTTGCTGATAAAAAAGGGTCATCCAACCTTAACTAAGATAAGTTTTTCAACTATTAATTGATTATAGATAACGTTATAATTCTTAGTCAACTGTTTCACCCATTGAGGTGTTCACAATAAGTGATTCAGATTAATCTAAGGTCATTGATGTGCTTGAAGCATGTCTACCCTATGACAAACAATCCTTAGATTTGTATGAATTTGATATGCTAAAATGAGGTTTTTAACACAATGGAGATGCAATTTCCATCCACATGTATTTAAATACTATCTTAGATCCTTAGGTGAAATTAGTATAAAATGATCAATTTGTCATAATTGGTAGTTAATTAGAAATAATTAATTTCTATGGCATTTAATCATTTCTCTATTGTATTTTCACTTGTAAGACCATTGAAAAGTCATGGATGGAGTCAATTTGTGTAACACCCCATTTTCTAAATAATGGATAAAAAGGAATTTATTTTCGGTTTTAGGATGTCTTGAGTACACTAAAAAAATCATTGTTGATAAATGAATGAGAATAATTATATTTTTAAGGAATCAATATACCTATTGTATTTAGAAATTAAAGGAAATAGTTAGAGATTATATTATTGATTGAAATTTTTATGAAAGACACTTTGAGGTCCAAACATTATTTTGGAAAAATAAAATATATGAAATAATGAAAAGATTTTATTATAATATTCATTTTCAAATAAGTAGAAAAGTAAAGAAAGTAAATAAAAAAAAGGGGCAAGATGGTAAAATGCAATAGGCAAGTCATTTAAAATACTCTTATTTCTATACTATTCTGGAACCTTCTCCTTCCTTCCCAAAAACACACATCAACACACTCATGCTTCCCACTTCTTCATTTTTTTCCTTCCTTCCCTCCTCCGGGAGGTGATTTTGGCCCCTGTTGGCAAAGGACGACGCTGCCGCCGCCACACCAGCGAGGGGAGAGCTTCCTCCGCCTCCTTTTCCCTTTCATTTCGCGTATCTATGTGTGTGGCGAGAAGGAGAGAACGAAGAGGTGGTCTAGTGGCGACAACACTGGATTTTTGACGACGACCCGACGATTTTTCAGGGCAAAGGAGGCTGTTTGATTGTTGGGTAACCCTCCTTTACTCTTTTCTTTTATTTTCTCTTGTACTTCCAAGTGAAATTTGTTAGGGTTTTGTGTAATCCGAACTTTTCACGTTTTGGGAGGAAATTGGTTGGTTGAGAATCAAATTAAGGTGATTTTTATGTGGTCTATGGGTTAGGATTGTTTGATTTTGTGTTAGAATGAATTTTGGGACAAAGTAAGTGTTGAAAAGTTATGTTTTTTTGTATGATTTCGAAAATTTTTTAGTCCTTTGGCCTTTTGAGTATATACAAGTTTGTTTGAGTTTTGATAGGTTGTTGTAGGTGTATTTATAAAATTTCTCCCATTCTTGATTTGATGGCCGAATGAGGTATGGAATAGATATGAAGATTTTGTTATTATGGGGCTGGTTCTGTTTGTCTAATAATTGGGTAAATGGAATGATTTTTGTCTTGAGGTTTAAATGTTGATAACGTGGTGATATTTAGCTTGTCTCTTCTACTGTAATCTAACTGGTTTAATAGCTTCTATTTTCCTGTTTTAACTGTCATTCCTTGATTGTATAATTAATGTTTTTGGTTTTGAATTAGAAAGAGTGGTAAGAGATATAAAGATACTGCTGGAGAACTGTTATGGACATGTGAATGATTGGATGTTGTTTTCAAGGTAGAGGTTCTCTCCTCATGGCATAGTTGAGTGATAGTGGATTATTATCTTTGTTGTTTTGAGTTTTGCTGGTTGAATGGATGACAGGAACAACGATTAGTGAGGGTACAAAGTGAGTTAAATCTTGAATGTTTAAGAGAGGAGAAAGTTGCATGTAAGTTTAGAAAATTGCCTTGGTGTTGTAATGACGGTGATATGATGATTGTTATTGAGATTGGGTATTGATATTTGATGTTTTGAGTTTTGAATGGTTATAATAGAGAGGTTATCATGATATACAATTTTGTTCTTGGCTTGAATGTTGGATAATTGTGATAAGGAATAGAAATGGAATTAGATTAGTAAAATATATATTTATTTTCTGCATTGGCTGAATGAATTATGGAGTTATAGAGCAATGATGGAGAGTGTGGTTTGTTAAGTTATTGTATAATGAAGTTGGATTAGTAGAGATGCATGTTGGTTTGGACTGAGCTTAGTAACTTTCAAATAATTGTTTCAACTTTATTATGGTGCCTGAATTATTTAGGAAGTGATTGTTAAAGGTTGAAATTTCACTACAGATTTTCTGAAGTTATATTTTCCTTAGTGCCTTGTATGTGAATGGTGTTGTTTTAGTTGAATGAATGCCTAGTGTGCAGTGAAAATTCTGTCTAATGGAATTCTATAGATTTTGTTCAAAAGAGAGTCCATAAGGCTGATTTGAAGCATAATTGATATTTTACTTGTGATTTGTTTTCAAGTGTTTGGCAACTTCAATTCTGTTTTTGTTTGTTAATGTTTAGCTTTCCTTTTCTTTAAGTTCTAACTGAAACTGGTCCTTATTTCATATTGTGTTGCTTTAAAATGTGTTCAATGAAAAGGGTTGGGTAGTGACTAGCCTATTAGGATTCATGAGTGGAGTGGAGCATGCATATGCATGGTTATTAATTTTATATCTGAATATTATGGAATCAGGAGAGACTAGTGAACACTTATGTAAGGCTTATGATATTTAACAACAAATTGTGCTGATCATAGTATAAGATGGGCTGTTTGAAGACTTTAGAAAGAATAATATTGCTGTTTGGATATATGATTTGGGTATAAAGAGTTGTTTTGTCCAGCTTTTCATACCGATAAACTTTAGTAGTAGGATAATGTGAACAATAGTTGTTTAGTTTAATGTTGGAAGTTAGGATGACGAATTTGCTTATTAGAATTTAGAATATGGAGGTAATGAGGAAATTAGAAATGAATGTAGTGAAAGAAGCGATACATCAACTTACTTTTGCACTATATTGGGATGTGTCTGTGGTAAGGAAGAAAGAGGAATGGTGGTTTTGAAGTTAGTGGCATATAATGATGAAAGTGTAAATATTTGTTCTAATGTGGTGACTAAAGGATAATGAAGTTGGATGTAATAATTTGAGTTTTATAATGCTTTGCTTCCTCTTGGCATGGGTGGTGGGATATGGGTTGCCAACTAATTTATATTTTCTTTGTCGTATGACTAAAGAATATATTTTGTTCTTTTATTCTCACTCATATTTGTTTAAAGTATATTTTATACTTATGTATAGAAGTGATTTGAAAATTATAGAGACACTTTTGTGGAATTTTATGCTGGGATATTTTATTATAAACTATTTGATAAAGGAGTTATCGTATTACCAGAATATTGGTTATTGTTTTTGGGTATATTGGCCCAAGTATGCTTCCAAACGTTTTGAAGTTTTACGGTTGATGAGATTTGATATGTGATTTCAAATTGATGTATTTATTACGATACATACTTTTATTAGAGGAACTAGATACAAAGCGCTTGTTTCGTGACTTTGTGTCACGCTTGTTTCGTGGTTTTACCACGCTTGGTTATTTACCCTCGTGTGACTGTGTGTCCACGCTTGTTTCGTGACTTCGTGTCACGCTTGTTTCGTGGTTTTACCACGCTTGGTTAATTACCCTCGTGTGACTCTGTGTCCACGCTTGTTTCGTAGTCTCGAGCTACGCTGGTTTTTCGTGGCCTTCGAGCTGCGTTTGACTTGTAGATTTCGAGCTGCGCTTGTTTCGTGGCCTCTGTGCTGCGCTTGTTATTCGCTGCGTGTCAGTTCCTCTATAGAAAACAAGTTTTTCACAAATATGACCTTTCATATTTACTTTGTAAACCTTGAAAGGGATTACTTTTATGTTATGCTGATTTTGCACTTTTGGGTTTTACTCTCAAATACAAGTATGGTTATAAACTACTGAGGTTTCTATATTCCAAATCTTTATTTATTTATTTATTTTTGGGAATTTAAATACGAAGTCAGTGTAACGAAATTGCAAATATTTATATAGTATTTTTTATTTCAGATTGAAGAATGTGGAACACCACTTCGTGTTTTAAGATAAAGGAAGGTATAATTAGCATTATATAGAAAACCGATTCTTATTATTATTGTAAATAATAATACTTATCTATACATTCAATTTCTTTGCGTATTTATCTTTGTATGCATTAACACGAAAAGGATACATGTTTAGAAGTATTGGTTCATAGAAATGGCTTACGAAGTTTAAAGACCTTAAACTTCGTGCCGGTCACGTTTAAAATTTCGGGCGTGACATTTTGCCATATAAATTCTCTATTTTCTCAAAATAGATTTGAGTTGGGGCTCAGCTTTTTTTTAGCCACATCTCACTTTCAACATAGTAGCAAACTAAGTTTCAATTCAAAATTTCGGGCTGCGGGGCACATTCATTGTAGAGACAAACAAAGTTGTGGCCCAAATTTCTTATGTTGTAGCTGAGTCACGATCTGCAAAATTTAACAACATTTTGGAGGCATATCGAAGTCCATACCAGGTCTGCTCATCCATCCCGACTCAAATCATGCGCAAAATTGGAGTTCATTTGAATAGATTTGGACACTCACAGTCATTCCTAACCTTGATCCTACCTATTCCTCTCAATTCCATGCATCTCTCATTTTCACCCCTTCTCCAACCAAATCACCAAGATTTCCACTGGCCCTTCCCTTGGTGTTCCCTCCATAGATAGCCAACAACTAAGCCTCCTTTTTCTTGATAATTAAAGCAAAGGGATGTGTTTGAAGTTTCATTTGGAGAGTTTTAGTTTTAACTCTTCCTCCTCTTGTTATATTTGTACTTTTCTAGTGTTCTAGGAGTATATTTGGGTGTATTCTTCATATTCTATATATTGTAATAGGGCTAGAAATAAACTATGTTTATGTTATTTTCTTCTTGTTGAACAATTGACATTATGCTATTTTAGTTTTGAGATAAATGAAATTCACAGGTTAATAGTTTTACTACTTTCTTTGTGAATATCATTTGTGCCAATTCAATTTGGCTTGACCAATGGATTGTTAGTGTCAATTTCTTTGCTTGGATGAAATAACATATATAAGAACTAAGAAATTGTATTGTGACATTGGACATTAACCTTTGTTAGAATCAAATCGTTATTTGAGTGGTCATCAAGAATTAAAGCTTCAAGAAAAATCAAAAGCAATTGTGAGGTGACCAAATTATTGTTTGAATCAGTATTTCACAATTAATTGGTACTTCTTTATAACTTTGAGTTAAATCAACTTAAGTTAATTAAAGCAATGTGTGAGCATTCTTAGTATCACAGCTCATATTCACGCTCTCGCGTGCGCTTGTGCACCCACCTACACACACATATAAATGCAATCAAATTATCATCAATTGACAAAAAATTTAAAGAGGAAACTTCAACATCTAGCAAATTTAAGAAATATAAATTAATGCATCATAAAGTGTTAATTTAGTCAAAATTGATTATTTTTAAATAATTATGAAGGACATTTTTATAAATAATGGAAAACTGTCCATGCTTCAATTGAGTTTTAAGCAGTGTAGTAGATGGGTGACGTCTCCAAATTAATCTAACCTTAGCGATACCAGTGCTGAAAGTAAATTTTGCTTCAGATAATCTCTTTATGCTAAATAAAGAAGAAATATAATTTTTTCATTCATAATCAAAATCATACGTATGAAACATTCATGATGTGGATTTCTACAGTGTATGTCGATATATTTATCAAATTCTCGTAGTTATCTTCATTTTAAAGAATTTCATATATTATTTTTTTACAAAAAAAGGTATAACACCCCTGAACCTTCATTAAATCCTCCCAAGAGACCAAGTTCTATAATGAGTCCATCATTTTACCCAGCGTCAGCTGTTTTTGTGGCTGGCTATATATTATGTAGGGACTTATTAAAAGAAGTACAGAGCAAGAGTAGTTCCAACTTACAAAGCAATAATAAGAATAATAACAGCGCCACCTATATAACACCTATTACCATAGTAGAGTTGATGCATCGAAAAATTTGATTTTAAATATCCTTTTTTTATCTTCTTTGCTTCCACTAAATTAACCAGCAATCAAATAACATTGATCCATGGATAGCTCTCTGGCTTTGATATTCTTGAGTATAGTCATGGCATCATTATTGGATGTAAACAAGGTGGAGGGTGCTAGGGTTTTCTTTGTATTTGGCGATTCTCTGGTCGACAATGGTAATAACAATTACTTGGCAACCACTGCTCGTGCTGATGCTCCTCCTTATGGCATTGACTATCCAACTCACAGACCCACTGGCCGTTTCTCTAATGGCTTCAACATTCCTGACTTCATCAGTAACATTCAATTCCATCTTGTTTATATTTATGCTTTTGCATATCACTAATTAAATTATTAATTTATTTGCCAGGTCAAGAACTTGGATCGGAATCCACGCTTCCATATTTAAGCCCCGAGCTCAAAGGACGAAAATTGCTTGTTGGTGCTAATTTTGCTTCTGCTGGCGTTGGAATTCTCAATGACACTGGAATCCAATTTGTATGTACATTATTATTGCACTCTACTAGTGAGCCTTGGCACTCAGTTTCCTGCACACCATAGATTCATGTCTGATTCATTCACTTAAATCAGTTAAATGACGTGCGTTCTAAAGAAGAGAAGATACATTTTGTAGGTGAACATGGTCAGAATATCAAGGCAGCTAGATTACTTTGAAGAGTACCAGCGCAGGGTGAGTGCTCTTATTGGAGCAGCAAGGACTAAGCGATTAGTGAAAAGAGCATTAGTGCTTATTACACTCGGAGGCAATGACTTCGTGAATAATTATTACTTGGTGCCTTATTCAGTCAGATCTCGCCAATTCGCTTTGCCTGATTATGTCAAATATTTGATCTCCGAGTATAAGATGATTCTACGGGTTAGCTTCTAAAATCTAATACATATATACATGCTTTGACCTTTTTAACAGCATTTTGATAAAAATGTGTCATCACATTCATTGAATGAATGATGAATTAAATTTGGGAAAATGACAAATAAATAAATACTTCCGAATGTCAAAAAAAAATAAGTAAGGAACTCAAATTTTCAAATTTTCAAATAAAAAAATTAACAACAGGAACATATACTAATTTAACAATTATTTGATTTCTTAATTGTCACTTTGAAATTCCGAATTCATTACTTGTCCTTTTGAAAGTTTGAGTTCTTTACTTGTCATTTTGGATATTTGAGGTGTTCATTTGTTGTTTTCCCAATTAAATTGAAGGTATATATATGCATAATGTTGACGTAGGTAGTATGTTAACAGACAAACTTGATATACACCAATATATAAATACCCTAATAATGAAATGAATGCTGTTTCAGAGATTGCATGATATTGGAGCACGAACGGTGCTAGTAACAGGAACTGGTCCACTTGGGTGTGTGCCAGCAGAGTTGGCACTACGAGGCACAAATGGCCAATGCTCGGCAGAGTTGCAGCGAGCTGCTTCCTTATTCAACCCACAACTCGTCCACATGTTACATCAGCTCAACCACGAACTTAGATCCCACATATTTACAGGGGTCAACACTCGACAAATGCACCTCGATTTCATCAATTATCCTCAAGCATTCGGTACATTTTCATTAATATTACAAGTATTATTTGGAACTTAATTTTCATCTCCTGCCTTTTTTATGTAGATCAATAAATTGAAATGAGACTTTGAGCATTGATTATTTGTTGTGTGTGTGCATGAAAACAGGATTTGTGACATCAAAGGTGGCATGTTGTGGTCAAGGACCATATAATGGCATAGGACTGTGCACCATAGCATCTAACCTGTGTCCAAACCGTGATGAGTACGCATTTTGGGACCCATTCCATCCTTCTGAAAAGGCCAATAAGTTGATTGTTCAACAGATCATGTCAGGCACCAGCGAGTATATGAACCCCATGAATCTTAGCACCATCTTAGCCAGGGACTCCCCCAACTAATTAATTGTCCATGCAGTTTGCTTTATTTATTTCATGCATTCATTCTACTTTTTCCTTGGCGTTTTTTTTTACCTTTTTAGTTTGTGGGGAGGGTTTGAGATCTCCTTCTGCGTCCTCTTATTTCATGTTTACATTTGCTTTTGTCGTCTCCAGTTAAGGAATAGTAGTAAAAAGAATAATCATCACATAAGTGATTAATTAGACAAAAAACATTGTTCTTAAATGAGTTATTGGTTGTCAGTATTTGTGGCTGATATTGTAATTGGTCGGAAGTTTGCCATCATTTGAAGAAATGGAACAATTTCTGACCGTTAAATTGTTATATTTTTTCATAAAAGATAGATGATTCTCTATGTTGTAATTGCAGGTTAGTTAGCGGTTGGTCATAAAGTAAAAAAGCAGTCACTCTCGTTATATAAAAAATAAAAGCAGCTTTTTATTAATTATTGATTGATAATTTAGAAAATTAAACTTTTAGTCCTTACACTTTTAACAATTCAGTCCCTAGCACTAATAATTCAGTCCCTCAAATTTGACTAGTTTTGACCTAATCCCTAGCATGTATTAATACAATAGCTTGCCAGCTCTAATTATGCAAGCATACAAGAAAGCAAAACCATCCCGCCACAATCCGGAGTGAAATCTGCAATTTAGCAGCATGACTATCTATTTGCAAACATCAACTATTTAATGAAGAGTAGATATAAACCAGGAGGAGGAAAACCTCAGTAAAACTATGACGATGTTGAAACTAAAAATAACCCGTTTATTTCTGAATCCAATATCGTAAGTTATTTGCAACACAATCGTGAACTCATGTTCCCTAATGAGTAATTAATAACAATATTGACGCCTAGATCTTTGACTTTCCAAGAGATTATGGCGCCATAGTTTTCAGACGTATATAAGAGTCAAATCACCTTTTTTTAAAAAAACTTTTACCCTTATCCTCCTAACTCTCTCAAAGGAGAAACTACTTACAAACCCACACGTGACACGACACACATCCAACCTAGGAATTGATCTCACTACCAGCTTCATGACCATTGGAATTGATGTCAGAGCCAAAGTTTAAAATTTCAAAGGCAAAGAGTCAAATCACCTTTTTATCCTGAATGAAAGAGTTTTCAAAGTTTGATTGATTTTTTAACGTTTTAAAGATAGAACACTGTTTTACAAACTCATCCTTCGGATTGTAGCTCACATACGATCTCAATCAAATATCAATTAGTTTTCTTATTAACACCATTTTAGTTTGTAAATAATGACCTAATCATTCATGCAGTCTCAATTATTTGTCCAATAATTGCTCTAATGCATTTTTCAAATAGAACACGCGTTCTAGTGAATGCATTTTTATATTACTTAGTCTTGAAATTGACTCAAATGTTCATGCTTCTCAAGCCGCTTCTAAATACCACTCTTTTTAATACACTTTTAGTTTTAAGAATAACTCAAATATTCTTGTAAATATCATTCACAAGACAACTGCATAAATTTTAAAAATAATCTAGTATCTTAAAATAGTTTTCAAAGCATGTCCATATTATTTTGGGCAGAAAAAGAACAAATCACAAATCTTTTTAAGCATTTATTCCTCTTAATAAGTTATAATATATATCATTGTTTATTTTATTATTTAATCGTGTGTGTGTGTATATTGTTGTCATATATGTTATTTTTTATTTTACTAGAAAATATCATTTATTCAGCTTTTTCTATAAGCAAATACTGAAAATTGATTTATTTGTTAAGTTTCTGAGGACTATATTTTTTCTTAGTTTTCTCTTATTAAAAATAAGAGATTAAAAGATCACAATTTGTTTCTATGTTTAGATGTAAGGTATATTTAAAAGTAACATAACTTTTCTTTAATTATTACATCATCGTGACCCGGAGCCCCTTTCGTGGTTTGCCTTCCAGTCCAGCATTTACAACCCTGGTTTAAACCCTTTTATTAGTTCAATGGAACCTGCCCTTTTTTTACATTATGATTTTTTTAATGATTTTCTAATTTTGTATTTTCAAATGATTATCAGAGATGGGACTTAAATTTAATCAAAACAAAAGAGATGGGACTTAAAGAAATTTCACCTGATAGGAGAGGATGCATGCAAATTTATAAGAAGACAAATTTGAGGTTGTACAAATGTTTAAGATTTAAATAAAACTAGTCCAAGACCCGTGCGGCTAGCGGGTGAAGACAGTCAAAGAAAAAGAGATTGCACATGAAACAATATAATACAATTACATCCTTTGCTATATTATATAGAACAGATAAAGTTTAAATATTATTTAATATTATGTTAATTTGCATCTCCATAATTGTTATGAAAATAAAGGAAATATAGAAGTTAGAGAATATATGAAGAAGAAAAAGACAGACGAAAATTATAGAAAAGAGGCCGAAACTCTTATTCACTTGAATGAAAATATGTAGTACATTGTACCCTATTTATATGTACCCAACTATAGCAAAGAGTAACATAAAATAAATAGCAAGTTGAATCTTCATAAGTATATAAGTATACAAGTTGGAACCTTTGGTTTATGACAATATCATCTCTTTAAAATAATTCATTAGGGAGGTTATGAAATATATGATGAGAAAGGTCAAGAGTTGGGAGATTTATGTACATCCACACACATATTATATTTATAACAATAATAATAATTTTATAAACATTGAAGGGATTATTGCTACTCATCATTAATTAGCTTCATTAACAGATAAATTATGTATGATTTCTTCAAATCAACAACTTATACTATCCTCAATTGATGTACATTAATTACCTTTCAGGTAATAACATTTTTTTCAACGATTATATTTTTTATGTAGAATTCTTTTGATACAAATTTTTATGTAGAACATTTAACGCCATAACTTGACTATGTCTTCAACAAAAAAAATCAAAGAAGAAATAAGAGGAGCGATCAAATAAAAAAATAATTTCTCCAAAACACCCGAAAGATTAATATTGATTTATTATCTTTATTTAACTTCCTCCATTAAGAACACAACATGTAAATTTAGTGCAAAAAATATAGTTTAGTTATTTTTAAGAAAAATGGCAGGGAGAGAACATGATTAAAAATATATTTATCAAAATAAGATAGCAACTAGGGATGGAAATAGGTCAGATCTGCCTGTTAAGGCCTGCGACATGGTCTGTTAAGGTCTGGTCCAGCCTGATTAATTTCAGGTCAGGCTTAGGCTCAGACGATTTTTATGGCCTGTTTTCATTATAAAAGGCCAGGCATATACCATAAAAAATGTTTGTTAAGCCAATAGGCCGACCTGTAAAAATGTTTTTCAGAAAAATTGAACCCAAAACGCATAGGCCCAAAACTTGAGCCCAAACCCCTCTTCATCCCAACTCATGCACAAAAAGCCAAAACCCTCAATCCATCACTCTCTCTCTCTCTCTCTCTTAATTTCTCTCACGTTCACCGTTCCGTCAATTTCTCTCCTACTTTCGATGACGGTGGCGGCCTACCACGGTGGAGAAGGTGAATGCCTACTACCTATTTCTTCCTGTTAATGTCATGGGATTCATGCTTTTTATCATGATTCATGTTCTTTTATATACATTTTTGGAGTGTTTATACATATTTTGGATGCTCAAATATAGGAATTGAAGCATGAATTTTTGTTGCACATTTATTGTTCAATTATGCATATTTTGGAGATTTAATATTATTGTACAAGGTAATTTTATTAAAGGAATTGAAGACAAAACATTTTAGAAGTCAAAGATGATTGAGAGCGTGTTTGGAGCATCCCAATCGCATGAGCAAAAGACAATTTTACAAGAAGAGATTGAGCTGCAGCCTACGCTTATGCGCCGCAGCACAGTTTTCCGTCACTGTTTGAGGTCGCGGCACAATCGCGAACAGAAATGCCAAAACACAAAGCACTGAAGTTTTAGGGTTTTAAAAGGCAAAAACACATGGGTTGGTCATTCTTCACTTCTTGGGCATATTGGGGAGCTTTGTGGTGTGCTAGGGCATGGATCTTGGTGGAGATTGAGTTGGTGTTTAAAGTTTTGAAGAGATTTGAGCTTCACATCTTGGTTCTTTTTCTCCATTCTCCTTTCCTAACATTTGTTCAATGTTTATGACTATTATATTATTGTATACTTTCCTTTGAGATTGTTGAACATGAGTAGCTAAACACTTTGTTTTAGGATTATTTTGAACCCTTGTATGGATTAACTCTTGATTCCTCCTCTTATTTTGTAATTAATGTTATATATGTGTTTATTTTACTCTTCTCTTAATGCTTCTAAAGTGCTTGATCACCATTTAGTTGATTTGTTCACTTGACTTATGATTTGAGAAAGCTAGGTTGAGTGTATAACTTGAGTAAAATAGTGTAAGAACTTGAAGTTTGCATGACAAATGAATGGTTTTGTTGATAAGATAGAGATATTCTTATTGACCTTGCCCAGCCACATTAGGGTTGAAGCTTAAAATGGTTTTATGAATTGTAATAAGAGATTGAGCAACTAATGGAATTAAACACTTGTTCTTGACTTGACGGAACATTTACAAGTACATTATGAACCCTAGGTTAGCACATATATAGCTATTAAAAGCAATTGTGAGAGGAGACCATTTTAAGGTTAGGAAATACAAGGGGAAAAATAATCTTATGTCCCAATTTATCCTTGAAGTTGGAGAATCACTTGTTTATAGTTTTTATTATTTTCTTAATATAGTTACACTTCACTCTTGATATTTGGATCACTCAAATTGAGCGAGAGTGCGATAATCTCTACTTATCACTTTATTACTTGGCACGACTCGTGCACTTGCGTGCGGTGCGAACACTTCCATTTGTGGCTCGCGAGTTGATCTTGCGATTTGGGGTACGTGAGTGATCTTGCGAGAAAGTAGAACAGAGAAGACGAGAAAGAAGAAGAAGGATGAAGAAGAAGAGGACTTGTGATTTGAGGCTTTCAATTTAGTGGGTTTACCATGCACATCATGTAAACTTCTAACTTTTTATCTAGGATTGTCTTAAAAGTTTGGATCTTTTCTGGGTTTTCTATATGTTTATAAAGTTTGAATTTTTTTTTGGGATTATTTTAATTTTTTTTTTTTTGATACAAGGATTATTTTAATTTTTGCTTGTGAAATTTGAATTTTTTTTATTTGGTTTTAATTTATTTATTTGTTTTTGCTGTGAGATTTGATTCTTTTGAGTTTTATATCTCTGCTGCTTCTGATTGGTTACAAAAAATGGGATAACCAAAAAGTGTGTCCATGCGCAGTATGCTTCTTTGTAAAGAGAAAGAGGGGGAAGGTGAAACATGAAAGACACCCCTTCACATTTTTCAGAGTTTCTTCTCTTCTCTCTCTTTTGTGTTGTTTAATTTCCAGGCCTATTAACAGACTACCAGACCAGGTCATATCAGACATGAAAAATACACCTTAACAGGCCTAGGCCAAGCTTAGGCCCCTTTTGACAACTCAGGCCAGGCTTATTTAGGGTGTAGCCTGGTCTGACCTGGCCTATTCCCACCCCTCAACTTATATAAAAAAATTTAAAAAAAACACGAAGAGATTTGTTGGAAAAAAAATTATAGTTTAGTTATTTAAAAAACGGCAAAGAGAGGTCATGACTAAAAAATATAGTTTAGTTTTGTATGATCTTGGAAATCATCACACGGTAAAAATCTTCATAACACTTCTTCAAGCCCGGAAATCTTCTCCATTATCAGTTACATTGAAACACGTTAACACCAGACATTCCCTATTGTTTAAGTGTGAAGAACTAACTATTGGAAATAGAAGTCAGGGGCGGATAAAACATTACCAGTTTGAAGGATGCTACCTTAGCTTGTATAGTTGTATAGAAGAAATCTAATCACCGTATCAAGGAAGAAAAGACGAAGAGGATGAATTGTATGTACAAGAAGGATAATTGTGGATGAATCACTTGGGCAATGAAGAAACCATCAACTCTAAATAATAAAAGTATTTGGTTTAGTTAGAGTTATAAGAAGATGCTGGCATAAAAAAAATTATAAAAGAGGTATTGCTTGGAACTAACTTTTTGGGTTTTTAGTTTTAAATTTTGTAAAAGATGTGTTGCTTGGTGGAAAAACAAAGCGGATAAGTGAGAACTCTTCCATTCGATTAATCCAAATATCCAAAAATTATTAGAATATTTCATGCATTGAAATAATAATAAGAAATTATAATAACAGAATTATGACAGATTTTTAATTATGCGCCAATATTTTAAATGCCCCTGATTTCATATAAAGAAAGATATACTTTTTAATCAGAGATATATATTTTTATGAATGTATGGGAAAAAGATATGGTGTTGGTAATAACAACAAAATTTAACAAAAACTTAATAAATAAAGGGAATCCTTAATTTAAATTACAACCAGCATACACCACACAATTATAGGGTGAAATTAAAATAGGGTAGTTTTCCACAAAAACCATTAACTCTAAACTATAGATAAGTTATTAAAGTATTTAATTTAATTAAAGTTCTAAAAAGATCTTTGTATAAAAATTATAAAAAAGATGTGTTGCTTAGAAGTTGAAATCAACTTTGAGTAGTTTTTAATTTTCTAAAAACTAATTATGAAACAGGTCTGTAGCATATTTTACCAAATATGACAACCGGTTTTTTTCCTCTGAATTAATTTAAGAGTGATTGTTTTGAAATTAAGTCTCTTATTTGAGACCTAGGTGCTATTGTCCCTATCTAATATCCCATATTTTTTTGATACAATAATATCCTATATTTAATTAAACACGTCATAACAATTTTTTTCAACATTTGAGAAGAGAAAATAGTGTTACTGACAACTATTCAGCATATGAATATATGTAATGAAATGAACAGATGTAGCTGTTAAGATATTATGTGATATCACCATATTTATTTAAACACTTAATAAACATGCTTACCTGGCTGAGGGCTAATTTGAACAGGACGTTCAAGTGGACACATGTTTGTAAAAAAATCATCTGCCTCTTCTACAATATGAGGGATTGAGAGATATGCAAATGCCCAATCATTCATTGATCATTTACGTACCCATTACATTCAGAGTCAGTGATAATTTCTTACGTACAAATACAGGCAAATCCATGTTCTCATATATATCTCCCTACTTGATTTGATTGAGACACTAAGGATTCATGTTATCTCTTCTTCCAGCATATGTTTTTACGTGCTTAATGGTGTCATGATGTGGGCATTTATAAACGTTAAAACGTTACCATGAAGAGGTGCCTCCAACCACTGTCACAGGACTCCTCCATTCTCTGCTTTTATATAAATATATTGATATATTGATTTGTAGGAAGCATTCATTAAATCGATTCATTGTTCCCCTGCATGTGTTTATATATTTTTAATTATTATAACTTTTATATATTTTTGTTAGTCACTTTTTTTTATTATAAATTAGTTCATTATTGGTGAAATATTAAGAGCACTTATTTTTGTGCCAGGGTAGATGTAAAAGCCGATAATTTGGGGAAAGAATTAATTGCAAGTTAGTTGAAGGTCAAATTGAACCGTTTGCTAAGCTTCTAGAGCTAATTTATGTTGTGTGTGCAGTGGTTGCCATAAATATTAGTACGTCAACACCTTTATATAAGAGCTACTTTTATGTCCAATAAAAAACAAAAACTATAAGATTGTGTTGTAATTAAAATCTCTCATGACTCATGACCAGTTTGTAATTACTAATATCTTTTTTTATACAGAGTTGTAATATATGGTTTATATGATTAAAGCACATAATAATTAAATCCTCGTAAGGAACCAGTTATATAAAAGAGTACAACATTTCCTTGTGTCAGCTGTATTTGTGGCTGGTTATAAAGTGTTTGCACAGATTAATAGATGATAGAACGTAAGTAGTTCCGACCCAACATACATGGCATTAATTATTTAATTATAATTATAATAACAACACCACCTATATATAGCACATTTTTGCAGACTGATTTTCTGTATCTAGTATAAACCTATAACCTATATTTGCAACAAAATCCTGAGACTTATCCATGGCTAGATCTCTGGCTTTCATCTTCTTGAGTATAGTCATGGCATTAATATTAGCAGCACACAAGGTGGAGGGTGCTAGGGCTTTCTTTGTGTTTGGAGATTCTTTGGTGGACAATGGCAACAACAATTACTTAGCTACCACGGCTCGTGCTGATGCTCCTCCTTATGGCATTGACTATCCAACTCGCAGACCTACTGGCCGTTTTTCTAATGGCTACAATATTCCTGACTTCATCAGTAACATCCAACGCCATCTTGTGTATATATATTCATGCTTTGTTTTTTTCATATACTTAATTAATTTGTTAATTTCTTTGTAGGTCAAGAACTTGGGTCAGAATCTACTCTTCCATATTTAAGCCCTGAGCTCAATGGACAAAGATTGCTTGTTGGCGCAAACTTTGCCTCTGCTGGCATTGGAATTCTCAACGACACTGGAATCCAATTTGTACGTAATTCGACAGTGAATATCTTGTGATATTTCTAGACTTGAATGGAATGTGTTTTTGAAGAGAAGCATGTTTTGTAGGTAAACATCATCAGAATATACAGACAGTTAGAGTATTTTGAAGAATACCAACGAAGAGTGAGTGCTTTGATTGGAGCGGCCAGGACGAAGAGATTAGTGAATAGATCATTAGTGCTTATCACTCTTGGAGGCAATGACTTTGTCAATAATTACTACCTAGTGCCTTACTCAGTCAGATCTCGCCAGTTCAATTTGCCTGATTATGTCAAATATTTGATCTCCGAGTACAAGAAGATTCTACGGGTCAGCTTATGAATCTAATGCATGCATACTTTGACCTTTTTATAACTTTTTGATAAAAATGTCTCACATCAATTGATTGAATATTGAATTAAAGCTAAGGTAAATTATGCATCATCATGAGTTAGTTAATTTGGTTAGAGTGTCTTAATGGTAAGGTAAACTTATTATATTCCAACTTCTCAAAAATCTAATACGCTAATGCTATATATTATAGAGATTGCATGATATTGGAGCACGAAGAGTTCTTGTGACAGGAACAGGTCCACTTGGGTGTGTCCCAGCTGAGTTGGCACAACGAAGTACAAATGGCCAATGTTCAGAAGAGTTACAGCGAGCTGCTTCACTATTCAATCCACAACTTGTCCAGATGTTAAATCAACTCAACAGGGAACTCGGCTCCCAAATATTCATTGGTGTCAACACTCGACAAATGCACCTCGATTTCATTAATAATCCTCAGGCATTTGGTATTTCCATAAACATTACAAATGTTTGGAAATGTTATATCTTCTTATTTTTCTTAAATCCTTAAATATAAAGCATGAATTGATTTCGGCCAAAAATAAAAGCATGAATTGAGGATTGATTAGATGTTGTGTGTGCATGAAAACAGGATTTGTGACATCAAAGGTGGCATGTTGTGGTCAAGGGCCCTACAATGGCATAGGACTGTGCACTGTAGCATCTAACTTGTGCCCAAACCGTGATGTGTACGCATTTTGGGACCCATTCCATCCTTCAGAAAAGGCCAATAAGTTGATTGTTCAACAGATCATGAGAGGCACCAGCGAGTACATGAACCCCACGAATCTTAGCACCATCTTATCCATGGATTCCACCAACTAATTAATTATTCATCAATTTCGCTATCTTCAATACATTTTACTTCTATTTTTGTGGGGAGGGATCGGAGAAGTTCTTCTAATTTGTGTCTTCTTATTTCAAAATGATCACCCAAGTGGTTGCTCATAATGGGTTGTCGTAAACATTGAAGCTTTTATTTAAGTGAGGAGTGTTTTGAATTCTTTCATTAATAATGGTTTGTGGGGAGAGTGTTTGATTGGATCTTTAAACTATATGAAGCATTGGAATAGTTTCTGAACGTGAAATAAACAATATCTTTATTCTAAACACATATTCTCTATTTTTTCTTGCATGAAAAACAATATATTTTTCTCTATTTTGCAGTTGGAGGATGTAATAAGTGACTTGTTTGACATAAAGTAAAACCATAATAAAAAAGTCAGTGAATTATTATGTGATAAAATAGATCAAATAAATTATCTATATTACCAATTAAAATAAAATGTCAAAATGTCTTGATTATAAACTTCAACATACGAATTTTCAACTCTGAAAGGTATAATAGTGTAAAGGAAAGAATTATAATACATCAGGAATATATAATGATTTCTTTATGTTGCAAAGTTTACATAATAATATCATATCTTCTACAAACCCCTCAACCCTATCTTAATTAGATTGCTCTGGGAACAAATAATGGAATATCCTACATATGTATTTTACATATCCTTTTCTTAAATAATCATCTATTCACGTCAGTAAAAAAACCTAAAATTTCGCAAAACAAAAACCCTATTTTCTTTCATTAGACACGCCACCATCACTATTTCCTTCCACCATCATCAAAGCCTCCCCCTCCTTCCACTCATCAATAAATTTTGTCCCATCTTCTTCTCTTCCTATTTTCAGCTTTCCCTATGGATTCTTCATGGAGTTTTAGTTACAGATCCATTCCGTGATGGACTAATTTTGTCAGATATAAGTGGGGTTTATTAATATATAATTTGTTTCTAAAAAATAAAAGTCTTTACATGCGTTTTTTGTGCGTGTAAGGGGATGTTTATTTTGTAGATTAAAAAATATAAACTTTTTCATTCCTAAAAAGCGCATGTAAAACTTTATTGTATACTTCAGCACACTTGGGTGTCAGGTAAAAGATAATTTGGTGGCACAGTGATATTCTTTCTGATCCATGCATATAATGTATGCTGATATGTTTTATCGATTCTCTATTTAAAATGTTTGGAGAAATAATGGATACCATTGAAAATTGAAGAATAGGAGAGGAGAGATTATCCTAAGCTATTGAATACAGAAATTCCGGGGTTACTTTGGTCTATTGAAAAATATAAAACTCCAAAATTGATATATATTGTATCACCAATGTGTCCTTTTTGTTTATTGGAGTATCCATTTTGAAATTTTAAATTTGAGTATTGAGATACTCTCTTCGATTTTAATTATAAGATTATTTTTATTTTTTTAAGGAAATTATAAGGATGCATAATTAATCATTTTAAAGGTCTATAGTTAATTTTTTTATAAAACTAATTTATTCAACTTATAAACTAACCTATAATATAATTATATCTGTTATATTTTATAATTTAATTGTCTAATTTGCTTCCTTAACTTCCACAAATAAATTCAAAGGGACCTCATATTTTAGACCGGAGGGAGTATTTTGTTACATTTCCTTAAAATTAAGTCCTTTTAATATTTTATTAATTGGGTGCATCTTAATTTCTCATTTCTAAATATAATAATTATATTATAATAATTTGTTAATTTATAAGAAAAACAACATTCAATAGCTTTTTATGACCTTAAATTAATTTTAGTGACCCAAAATTTAGTAGTTAATAAGGTAGCTCTCAGTTGACGTACACCAAAGTATAAAAAATGCAATGAGACAATTATGAGAATGCTAATTTATTTTTTTGTGTTAATAGTAAATAAAAGCATGTGTAACTTTTGTTTGAAGAATTTCATATTATTTTTATATTTTATAGTGATTTATATGTTGTTTCGTCAACACCCATAGTTCCAATAAACAGAGTATGGATATAAGAGTTATTGTTTCATAAAAAAGAGAGTTATTGTTTATATAGGTTAAGAAACTTTTAAAGATACAGTAAAAAAAACTTTCAGGAACTTAAATAAAAAATGAAGTAAAACATGGAGAACACTTACTAATTAATTTCTCGTTCATCTATATATTTTTGTCATTGCCATTTCTCATTTCTCAGTGTGGTTAAAAGAATACGGGAAATGATAACTTATTTTAATAGTTATATTATATAAGGCACCAAAAGAACTAGCCCACAGTGAATAAAAAAAAAAAACTAGCTTACAATCACTCGTGGTATTTGCTTAAGTTCATGGAGGATAATATAAGGATGATAAAACCAACAATGATCCGTGGACTATTATTAACTTCCAATCTAATCCACTAATCCACTAATAGATACTTGTAATATTTAGTTCTAACAAACCCAAAAGAGAATACCAAAGGTAATCAGCTAAGTTGGTCAACTACTTCTCTTGTATCAACTCCATCAATTCTTGACATATAAATACCTATCCTTCTACCATTCATATCATCCACCACACATCCTGAACTCCCTCATAAAACTAAATTTCTATTCTCATCATCCTTCTCAAAATCTCATGGCACGCACTGACTTCAATTTTCTCCTTTCTTCAATACTCATTTTCTCACTTGTGACTACTCCCATAAAGTCAGCTCGAATCCTCAGTGATGATTCAGAAGAATCTTCAGATTCTGCTGACGCCCCCATTCCCAGTAGTCTCCCTCTCCCTCCAATGCCATTAGACGAACACCAACCACTCACATTCTTCATGCACGACATACTCGGAGGTAGTAATCCGACCGCGCGAGCCGTGACCGGAGTTGTTACCAACCCAGCCATCAATGCTCAAGTGGCCTTTGCCAAACCAAACGGAGCAAACATACCTCTCAACGGTGGCCTCCCTCAGAACAACAACAACGAAGGGTTCCTCAACAACAACAATCTTCCCTTCCTTACCGGTCTAGGTGGAAACCCTGGCAACGTAGTCAACAACATTAACAGAAACAACTTTGGAGGAGGAAATGGTTTTTCAGTGACCAACGTGAATCTTATGCCAGCAGGGATGACCCTTCAGAAGCTAATGTTTGGGACAATGACAGTTTTTGATGATGAAATAACTGAAGGGCATGAATTAGGGTCAGGTTTGGTGGGAAAAGCACAAGGGTTTTATATAGCCAGTGCAGTGGATGGGACTTCACAAGTGTTGGCATTCACAGCCATGTTTGAAGAGAATGGATATTCTGATAGTATAAGCTTTCTTGGTGTGCATAGACTTCAAGTGTCTGAGTCTCAACTTGCTGTTATTGGAGGCACTGGGAAGTTTCTTAATGCTAAGGGCTTTGCCATTGCTAAGACCCTTCCAGTTACTAATAACGACATGCATGCAACTGATGGGGTTGAGACTCTACTTCAGCTCACTGTCTATATTACCTACTAGATCTTTCATTTATATTGTTCCCTTTTAATTTCATCATGTCACCGTTGTTCGTGATTTGAAATTTTAAGTTACAAAGTAATAGCATAACTTTGTGTTGTATTGTGTTGTGAATCAAAAGTCCATTTCAACATTATAGAACCCCGTTTTCTTTATTCTTTTGCTTTTTTTTTTGCAAAAAAAGATAATAACATTCTACCGCATATTGGCATACATATATATCATACTACACCTTCGGTCCTAAATATAAGACTTAATTGACTTTTTTTTGGAGAGATTAAGGTTGCAAAATAGGTTATCAAATCATGACATATTTGATATCTTTTTAGATTATTCATTAGCTTATAGGTAAAATAAATTAGTGTAAGAGAAAAAATTAGGTAAATCAATTTATGATTAGTAAATTACAGAAGTTATAACGTTTTAATTAGTAAGGCATAATAAAAGTTATAATGCTTTTCCAATTAGTCATCATGTTTGAATTATTAGCATGAAAATTAAGGTTTCTATCAATCAATTAGAAGAACTATCTCAAGAACAAGAGACATTTCAAAATTGATAGGTGATGCTATAACTATGCAAATTCAATAAATTAATTGAATGAGTTAAGGCTTAAGACCAATGAAAGTTAAGTTTTGAAATTATCTAAGTATCTAACTACTACTTATAGAGTAGAACATATTAAGAGAGATCTTATTTCACATCTTAATAAAAGAAATAATTCGAAATGAAGACATTATAACTTAATATGTGTGTGTGTGTGAGAGAGAGAGATCTAGTTTTGAGGAAAAAGATAAATATAAACATTTTAAAATGATTAATTTTTTATCTTTAATTTCTCCAAAAAAAATCAAATGAGTGATGCTACCAAAATTTTGATAAAAACTCCGCAAGTGTACGGATCGTATTTTAGTAAAGTGGTAAATCAAGGTCGATCCCACAGAGACTCAGACAATTAATAACTAGGCATTAGATCTCCTATTTTCATTCAAGTTGAGTAAATACAAGAAAATTGATTTTAATTATCTATGATCTAAGAAAATAAATAAAACAAAATATTCACACAAAAGAAATTCACGAGTCAAAAGAACAACCTAGAGCCACTAATCCCTTATCTGCTTCCTAGATTTTATTCCCACTAAGTTAATTATGAATTAATCCAACTAGCTAATCTAGAGTACTAGTGTCTATAAATGCCTTTCGGTTTTCATCTATATCCTTGCTTAGCTTAATTACACAATGTCTTGCACTAATTTACTAGGCCAATTTTTATCGGTACCGCTCTAATGTGACTATGTAGGGCTTCTAGGTATATGTCTATCCTAGTCGCAAATCAGATATTAAAAATCCAATCCTACACTATTTAATCCCATGGTCTATTTAAAATTCCCTCTTTCGAGTCCAATTCTAAATTCCCTAAACATGTCTAATGGTGATCAAGCACTAAACAAGTTAATCAATAATAGCAAGATTAAATAAACTAAATCAAATTAACCATGACTAAATAGTGAGAAATAAAATACTAAGTTACAAACAAGTTCATAGTACTCTAGGTTGTAAAAGAAACTAGCCACACATGTTTATCAAATCATTCCCAATAATATTCATAACAAGAAATCATATGGACAAAGGACGTTTTAGTAGCAATACCCAAGGACAACAGCTTCTCCCAACTATGATGTGTCCACCAAAGAAGTTAGAATTTGATCTTCCTTCCTTCCTCGTGCGTGTGTTCTCAATTAGGAAGAGACAAAAACTGCCGCCTATGTGTATGTGTGCAAGCTGCTTCCTTTCCTTTTCTAGCTCCTATGCGTGTGTGTTTCGGTCCTTCTCTTCAGCCACGCCTTCAATTTTTTTTCTTGCTCGTGAATAACTCTTCAGGCTTTAGGAATTGGAAGAATTGTAACCAGTCTCCCCTCTTTTCAATTGCATGTGTATATTTATAATAAAATAGCCCAATACCATATTGTCTTTGCCTTGCATGTTAAGTTTCTTTTCTTTCCTTTTCTTGTATGCCCCTTTCTCTTTATTTCCTTTTTCATTAAATCTGCATTCATGAAGAGAAAGAAATAGGAAATAATCACAATGACTCAATCACATAATCTCATTAATAGGAAACTTCTCATCAAAATATTTCTTTTATTATTTTAAGTTTCCTATTTCAATTCCCAAATAATATATTTCCAATTCACATTAAAATCTCTTAATTACTTAATTAATGACTCCCCAAATACAACAAAATATTTCCTAAAACCACTAAATATGGGGAGTCATCACACCCCAAACTTGCATTAAATCTTGTCCTCAAGATTTCAAATTGTTAACACATTAGCACAAAAAATGAAATCAAGTTTTTATCATCACAAAGTTGGAATTAATTCAAACTCTCAACAACTGAATCCTCTTAGAAATATCTCTCACCATCCCCAAATGCAAGTAATCAGGTAATCAATTTGATAGAGATAAATCACAAAAGCATGTCCCTCACCGGTCAAAGTGTTTACACTCTACTCTCAAAGTATATAGGGGTTGTGTTTCACTCAATTCCATCTATGTAGTCCAGCTACCATAGGCTTGTTTATCATCTCGATATCCACTCTTATATCACAATGCACACATAAATCAAAAGGACTTTTAAGGGTTGTAATGAAAAAGGTAGGATAATGAAATGAAAATGAGATGGAGGTATATTTGAAAAGTGCTAAACCATTATAGTAAGGAATGGAGGAATCACTTAACTTGATAAGCACATAGGGGTTGACTCTTTTGAACTCCACAATTCTTCAATTCTTTCGATTTTCATCTTCTTCTTCTTTTTTTTTTCACACTTTGTGTGATTATTTTTTTCTTTTCCTTTTTCACCTTCATTTTTTTATTTATTTTTTTTTTCTTTTCTCCTTTCTTCAACACTTATATTTCCCATTTTTCTTTTCTAATTCCTTCACCCCTTTCCATATGAATATAGTATAACACTTTTCAAAGCGTAAATGGAAGAAATAGATAAGAGATGAAAAATTGCATCAAAAGAATTCAAAGGCTAAAATATGCAATCTTTCTTTTTAAAAGAGAGCAGGCTCAAAGGGGTTAAGCAATGAAAATAATGTAAAAAAGGATGGCTTTTTGGCTAAACTGGCTATGAAACGAAGGCCTTAATCATTTTTGTGCATGCAAGAGATTTGAGCATCAAAAGATATTCAAGACAAGTTCTAGAGGGGAAATTACAATAGATGTACTCACTCATGAAAGAATAAAATTAAGGCTCAAATTCCTCACAGGGCTTTTTGACATACTAGAGTAATTTATCTAAATCAAATAGTTTGCCTTTTCACTTACATTCAAAGAGGATGAAATCAAAGTCTAATCAAACCCAATTGTTTCAAGTCCAAATCAATCCCAAAATTGGCAAAAAGATTTTTTTTTAAGAAAATTTTACAAAATGAAAGCTTGAGGACAATCTTTAAAGAACAATGATACCCTTATACCCCCACACTTAGATGTCACGTTGTCCCCAATGTGAACATGTAACACAAGTAGTGGAATTACAAAAATATCCATAGCAAGTGTAAATATGACAAATATTTCAACGTTCATATCAACCAAGTATAGTACTCAAGAGACACATCATCAAATTTAACCATCACACACATATCAACCAGCATAAAGACTCATCACCAAAACAATTCTTAGTAAAATAAAATCAAGAAAAAGTTAGAAGAATACTCCCCTTCATCTTCTCAATTTCCACTCTTAACTCCTAGTCCATCAAGATCAAGTTGAAGCATCCTTTGGGGCCAAAAGAAGAAAAATAAAATCCTACAAACTCAAAAACAAAGCATCAAATACAAAAACCTTGGGTTGCCTCCCAAGAAGCGCTAAGTTTAAAGTCTTCAGCCAGACTTTCCAAACAAATCCTTAGTCATAAGTATCAAAAACTATAATCACCTCATCTTCATTCCTTTTCAAACAGTATAAGTAATCAATCAAACTAATTACTTGTGCCTTTTCAATTATAGACAATTTCAAAGAACAGGTAATCACTGATTTCAAAGGAATTAGAATATGCTCATACAAACAATTAGATGTATTTCTTTCTAAGAATAATGAGCATCCAATAAAATCAATTTGACTCTCATCAGTAAAAGTCACAACAGTAATAGGAGAATAATTCAATGTAGTTATAGAAACACTCACATCAACATGTATATCAGAATCACAAGCATTTAAATTTACATCTTGAACATCAATTAGACACCCATCAATTTCTTCTAAACAAGTTTCAGGCTCTATGACAACCTCTAAATCCTCTTTAACTTCATGTTCATCCCTATCCTCAACTTCCTCATATTCAATCTCATTAGATAACAAAAGGGAACTATGATTAAAGGAGGAATTTTGTTTTAATTCTTCAAGGTCTCTGCACATTTGACTCATCTGTGCTACAAGATTTTGTGCTCTTGATTCAAACTTAGTCTCAATTGAGTCTAACCTTTTGAAACAATTCTCTTGCCATTTCAAACTATCCTCTTGCCATTTCAAACTATCCTCTAGCATTATCAAACACATATCGGCTAATCTTTCTAATCTGTCAAATCTTTCTTCTCTACGAGAGATTTCACCATCCTCAAAATTGTTTTCTTGAACATGTGAATAAGATATGAAGGGTGAGTCTATTGCATGTGAATAAGGATCTAAATGTGGGTTCCAACACTCATCTTGCTCAAAATTCCAACTACGCCTAGACAAATTATCAACATAAGTTTGTTGCCAAAGCAAAAATGGACAATTCTCAGGTACATGATCACTTCCACAACAATAACAACGATAACACTTATAATTAGCCTCTGAATAGTCCATCTTTCTCTTTTCTCCAAAAGAAAAAAAAACTCAAGCTAAAACTACTAAAGAATTTCTAATTCTAATTACTAATTGCCTTGAGTCCCCGGCAACGGCGCCAAAAACTTGATGCTACCAAAATTTTGATAAAAACTCCGCAAGTGTACGGATCGTATTTTAGTAAAGTGGTAAATCAAGGTCGATCCCACAGAGACTCAGACAATTAATAACTAGGCATTAGATCTCCTATTTTCATTCAAGTTGAGTAAATACAAGAAAATTGATTTTAATTATCTATGATCTAAGAACATAAATAAAACAAAATATTCACACAAAAGAAATTCACGAGTCAAAAGAACAACCTAGAGCCACTAATCCCTTATCTGCTTCCTAGATTTTATTCCCACTAAGTTAATTATGAATTAATCCAACTAGCTAATCTAGAGTACTAGTGTCTATAAATGCCTTTCGGTTTTCATCTATATCCTTGCTTAGCTTAATTACACAATGTCTTGCACTAATTTACTAGGCCAATTTTTATCGGTACCGCTCTAATGTGACTATGTAGGGCTTCTAGGTATATGTCTATCCTAGTCGCAAATCAGATATTAAAAATCCAATCCTACACTATTTAATCCCATGGTCTATTTAAAATTCCCTCTTTCGAGTCCAATTCTAAATTCCCTAAACATGTCTAATGGTGATCAAGCACTAAACAAGTTAATCAATAATAGCAAGATTAAATAAACTAAATCAAATTAACCATGACTAAATAGTGAGAAATAAAATACTAAGTTACAAACAAGTTCATAGTACTCTAGGTTGTAAAAGAAACTAGCCACACATGTTTATCAAATCATTCCCAATAATATTCATAACAAGAAATCATATGGACAAAGGACGTTTTAGTAGCAATACCCAAGGACAACAGCTTCTCCCAACTATGATGTGTCCACCAAAGAAGTTAGAATTTGATCTTCCTTCCTTCCTCGTGCGTGTGTTCTCAATTAGGAAGAGACAAAAACTGCCGCCTATGTGTATGTGTGCAAGCTGCTTCCTTTCCTTTTCTAGCTCCTATGCGTGTGTGTTTCGGTCCTTCTCTTCAGCCACGCCTTCAATTTTTTTTCTTGCTCGTGAATAACTCTTCAGGCTTTAGGAATTGGAAGAATTGTAACCAGTCTCCCCTCTTTTCAATTGCATGTGTATATTTATAATAAAATAGCCCAACACCATATTGTCTTTGCCTTGCATGTTAAGTTTCTTTTCTTTCCTTTTCTTGTATGCCCCTTTCTCTTTATTTCCTTTTTCATTAAATCTGCATTCATGAAGAGAAAGAAATAGGAAATAATCACAATGACTCAATCACATAATCTCATTAATAGGAAACTTCTCATCAAAATATTTCTTTTATTATTTTAAGTTTCCTATTTCAATTCCCAAATAATATATTTCCAATTCACATCAAAATCTCTTAATTACTTAATTAATGACTACCCAAATACAACAAAATATTTCCTAAAACCACTAAATATGGGGAGTCATCAATGAGTCTTATATTTAGGACATAAAGAGTAGCGTGTTAATATTTTAAAATTATGATGACAAATTAATCTTTGTGAAAATGTCACCGTTGTGCTGATTGGATGGATGGCCAGAGTATATCCAATAGTGAGTGTGTTTGTGTGCAACTTCTTCACTTGGGTGTGATTAATGAAAAGTGCAGGATATATTGCATTGACTTAATTATGTGGTGCTATGAGTAGTTAAAGAAAATAATTATTAAAAAGTCTTAATTATTAATGACAACATAAACATTATTGGATTTGGTGATCTTATATATGGTGATTACCTCCAAAACAAACTATTTTGAATTTAACTATACATTTTTGTAAACTAGATTCAAGTTGTTTTTTTATAGTTAGATTAACCAAAATTTTATTAATATAAACATATAATATATTTGACTTAATTATTTTATCAATTAGGAAAATAAGAAATTAAGAAAACAAGTTGGTTGTGTTTAAATTAAGTGTAAAATTATAACCTTTTTATTAAAACAAAAATAATTTAAAAAACGAGGCAGTTTAGTCTGTGACATGTCACAAATTTGCAAAATGTATTGGAAAAGACTGCGACCGAAATAGATTGCATTGCCATCTAATTAAACCCACCACCACCTTTTGGCAAGTTAAACCTACAAGTTCAACCCATACTACCTTAGTTCTTACAAAAGTAAGATCTAGTTTGTCCAAGACAAATTAATATTTTTAACTATCCAAGACAAATTAATTTTGACAATTAAAACAAGACTACATTATTTTTGGTTAGCAACAAAGTTAGGAACACATTTTGCCCCACATGATTGAACAATGCAGTCACATTTAGTGATTTTAATAGTGTTAGCCAATCCGGCTTCAGTTTAACAGTCCATTGATTTCAAAGTCCCTTTTAATTGTCCATTGTGTTACACACACCATGGACAACAAACAATCAATATAATTGACCATATTGATCATTGACCCGTTTTTTAAAATGACAATTATATTAGAATAATACTAGAATACTAGATTTTAGGAAAAATTAATTATAGGTCTATCTTAAGGAAAGAAAATTATCAAGATGAGTTCCACGAAGTTCCTTAATAAGGACCTTAATTAATGGATTTTATGGAACTCGTCTCCATTAAGCCCCTCAGTTGTCATTAATTTTCCCTAAGGCATTATATATTCTGATGATTTGATAGTTAAATTTTTTTTTTCAATCCAAAAAAAAGATAGTAAAAAATTTTATATTTTGTTTTCGAAATGTAATATCTTGTTTGTTCTGTATCCCATCACCCAATTCTTCAGATAAAAACATAGAAACAAGTTTTGGAGGTTTTTTTTCGTTGAATTCAATGCCAGCAATATATTAAAATACTTATTACAAGAGATTACAATAAAAGGAGCAAGTCCCTATACATTATTATTACAGACACAAATTTTGTATGAGAAAGATACAAGACTCATAGAATAATGATAAGAACAAATAAACATAAAGCAATCAAAGGGAGCCACAGCCACTCATACATTCGAAGAGGCAGCAGCAACACTTATTAACCCATTCACAACTGCAATGAAAAAGAAGAAAGCAAATTGAAGTACTTATTTTGAAATAAAAGGTAGTAAAAATTTATAAAAAAAATTTAAAAAAATAATAAAGATATTTTGATCATGAATAAATGACACACTTACCATCCCAGCGAACAGCCAAACCCCCTACTTGTGGTCTTTTGTGGAACATCCTGTTTGTCCCGATAAACATCATTATTCTTGGAAGGATACCCAATTGGCGAGGGACCATTCATCACTGCCGGCGGCGGAGGATATGCCATCACTGGTGAAGAATATGGCACTGCTCATTCATCATTTAAATAAATCTCATTAATTATTAATGACTCAAAAGATTTAACAATATATACGTTTATTTGTCATTTCGTCCCTCCCTCGAACACATTGGTATCAATATTGAATTTTATATTCTTTGGAATTACAGTTAAAATGAAGTTGGATTATAATTAAAGACCAAATATTGTATGATTGTATCAACCAAGCATAAATAAAAGGCATAGTATGATATATATTAGCAAGTAGCTTGAGAGAGAAGAAACTTACTGGGTGAATCTTGTTGATTGGATTGTTGATTCATGGTTGGTGGATAATGAAATGAAATTGGCGTTGATCTTATGATATGAAGAGAACGTCATTGAGATGCTATATATATAGAATCTCTGTGTGTGAGTGTGTGTGTGTACATATTAAGTACAAGTGGGGTGAAGTGGGGGCGGCTGTGAATATGCGTGGGGGAAGTGCTACTTCTGGGAACTGGGAAAGATAGATGAACCATTTGACATTTCAAAGATTCCTTTATGATTGTGTGTTTGAGTGTTTCCCCGAAGTTGACAATGTTAGACGCTTTGCTTTACCCTATTGAAATGAGAGTCAAATATACATACAAGGGCATTTTTATGCTATAAACACTAAATATATTACTGATGAATCTGATTATTTTGATGTATATTTTGTGAGTCACAAGGTAACAATAAGAGAAAAATGAGTATTTTAAATGGGATTTTCATATTAATATAATTGTGTGATTAAAGTATTGTACTTGCTCTCTTTTCTTTTAAGCTATATGAATGCAGTTTTGAAAAAAAAATGAAAGAGGAAGGATTGGTCGAGCTGTGCAATTTGGCTGAAAGTGAATGAGAAGACCTAATGGTATTGGAGTATATACACACACGCAGGGCTTGGACATAGGAGGGTGAAAGCACAAAAAGACGAAAAAGGGAAAAACAAAATCAAGGGGCGCCAGTTTGGATTATTCAGTTATATGCATGCACACACTAGTTACTGACGCAGCAAGGAGGAAAGGAGCCGACTTTGACTAATCTTCTTCATCCAAAAAGCTGATTTTATTTTTCTGGAGACCCGAGGAGGGGGGAAGAGAAGGGGAAAGATACATTTTGGGACAAAGATTTGAGGTTTGGAGAAGAGATGATGCTTAGTGATTTCTTTTCTTTCTTTCTCTTTTTATCTAATTTATTTTATTTAAACTCTGAAATTTGTGTTATTGTTTAGAACATTTTTAGTTTTAGTTATGACTTATGAGTAGCTAGTTTTGGTTTAGAATTATTTTGACCTACTTTATGATTTATTTAAGGCTAAAGTATACCTTTAGTCCCTTATCTTTGCATCAAATTTCAATTTAGTCATTTACCTTTGAAAAGTACACTTTTAGTCCTTCAAATCTAACACCGTCACTTAACTTAACAGAAATTGCTGACTCATCAGATTCTAATGATGACTGTTCAATTAAAAGCTGACTAAGCATAATATATTATATTATTTTGAGCAAAAAAATAAAATTAAGACAGAAATTAACTTCAAACACTTCTTCTTCCTCTTCCTTCTTGACACTGGTTGTTCCTACCGTCTTCTCAGTCCCCCTCTCTTTCTGCATAAAGCAAAACTAAATCGGGGTGTAGATCCTAATTTTACGAGCCCTAACTTTTTCGACGTCAGAGGAGAACTTTTTCCTTGATGCTATCAGTGAGCAACAAGGGAAGACGCGTTTAGAGAGACGCACCCTCATACTTAATTTGCGAAGATAATTTGCAGCTTTGCAATCTGCAATATGCTTGTTCTTACCCCACCAACTTTTTGCTTCCTTTTGTTTATTTGTATTTCAGTGAGATTATTCCTTTGAAATCTTTTATCATTTACTATATTGTTTCGGCAATTATCATTGATTTCATCCAATAGATGCCAAGTCGGTACAACAATGGTTTTTTTTTTTTGAGTGAAGCAACAATGGTTTTTTTTATTAGATACAACAATGATTTGTTTGCAGATGATGTAGCAGGAACAAAAAGCTAGCAACTTACTTGAGAGAAGATGAAAATTTGGGAATTGGGATGTATTAGCCGTCACAAAGAAAAACCCTACTTGAAACATCATATTAAAAAGGATATTGTTATTCAGGATGATTTAATTGTCATGATTGGTTTTATTTTTTTATTCAAAATAATATATTTTCCTTTGTCACCTTTTACTTCTTGAACAGTCATCGCTAAAATTTTATGAGTCAGCAATTTCCGTTAAGTTGAGTAACGATGTTAGTTTTGAAGGACTAAAAATGTACTTTCTAAAGATAAATGACTAAATTGAAACTTCATGTAAGTATAAGGGACTAAATGTATAATTTAGCCTTTATTTAAAACCTCTTTTAGTTGTTAATGAATCTCATTTGTGATTTTTATCTTACTCTTTCATTTCGTCAAGTGCTTGATCACCACTTGCATAGTTAAATAGAATATAACTTGAGAAAATATATTTTATTTTAGAACTTAGATTAAAACATCTTAGGTTTGAAGTTTATGGTTTTAAATGGATGGTTAGTTGGTACTACCTCCTGTCCTAAATATAGGACTTAGATGACTTTTTTTTGGAGAGGTTAAGGTTGCAAAATAGTCTATTAAATCATGACATATTTGATATATTTTTAGATTATCCATTAGTTTATAAGTAAAATAAAGTAGTTTAAGGGAAAAAATTAGGTAAATCAATTTATAATTAACTTATTTTGCATTTTTTTAGGAGTTTTCGAAAAAGTCAATTAGGCCTTATATTTAGGACCGGAGGGAGTAACATATAGATATTGTTATTGACCTAACATTGTCACTAAAAGTTTGGTTTTGATGTAGAACTTGTATTAATTGTAGCAAGAGATTGTACAATTAATACAAGTAGAAATTTGAACTTGACTTGAGAAAGTTTTTTCAAATGCCTATAAACCTTATGCAAACACTTGTTCTCATTTTTCCTAATGAAAAAAAAAACACTTGTTCTCATTTTCATATTAATTCGAAAGGTTTTAATTAGGTGTCGTTAAATGAAATGGTGATAGATAATTTTAGATTTCTCTTATCTTGATTTTAAGTTTTAATCTAGTCTTTGTCAAATTTTTATCTTTTTTTGTATTTCTAAAACTCTAAAACTCATATATTGTCACTCAAATTAGAAATCATATGGAGTGTCTGTTTGTATACATTTCCAAAAGCTATTCTGGCTTCCAAACCTAGGTTTCACACAAAGACATCCAAACACTCAATTTTTTTTGGAAAAGCTACTTTGAGAAGAAAAACTAGTTTGAGGTTCCAAAAGCTATTTTAAGAAAAATTACATTTTTCTCCTTTTCCAGCTGAAAGCTTCGATCTTTCATTTAAGAAAAACACTTATTTCAAATAAAAGAAACATGAAAAGCTATTCATCCTAATTACTTTTTCAGAAAAAGTTATATTCTACTTGAAAGTTATTCTCTAAAAGCTTAATTCAAACACTCTCATTTCATCAAAAGCTATTTTCAGAAAAGCTATTCTACTCAAAAGCTATTCTCCAAAAGCTATTTTCCCAGAAGTTATTCTCAGAAGCTGAATCCAAACAGGCAAGGAGTAGTTATAAAAAGAAAATCATATGAAGCATATTTTTCCATAGTGGAAGGATTAGATTATGCAAAAATTTGTGCCTAGTATTAATGATTAATGACCGAGGGATTTGCAGTTTAGTCCCTGGTAAGGGAAATTAATACTGGAAGGTCCCAATACATTCCAAAATAATTATAAAGTCCCAGGAGCCCTTTCCTGCAATTGTTTGCTTATCTTCAATGACCATTTTGCCCTCATAAGATGAAAGCATAGTCCCCCTGTAGGGACCAGTGAGATGACAACCATCTTTAATGAGGGCAAAATGGTCATTGAAGTTAAGCAAACAATTGCAGGAAAGGACCCCTAGGACTTTATAATTATTTTGGAATGTATTGGGACCTTCCAGTATTAATTTCCCTTACCAAGGACTAAACTGCAAATACCCCTTAATAACCCCACCAATAACGTCAGAAGCTTAACGTCAGAAACATGCTGCAATGGTGAAGAAGCTGGCAGAGTAAAAAAGTACTTGGTATTGATTTGATAAAAAAAAATAGTTGGTATTTTCGCACTTCAAAATGTACTTAAGTTGTATTAGGAATGTACTCTCTTCCCTCCAATCCTACATATGACACCCCTTTACTTGTGTTAGGAATGTACTCTCTTCCCTCCAATCCTACATATAACACCCCTTTCACTTTATTTGTGAAAAGGGTAAAGGTAAGGTGCAAAAATAGTCATCGTAAATTTAAAAATGTGCAACTATAACTCTGGTAAATTGAAGGGGGCAAAACTGTACACTATAAATCAAAATGGGGCAAAATTAGGCAAATGTGCAAAAATAGCCATCGTAAATTTAAACGTACATTTGCCAGACGTGGCCCCACCATCAGTAAATGATGTGTCATACATTTAAGGGTGCAATATGTTGATGAGACTTTAATTTTTTGATGAGACTATTTTTTCAGATGATTACGTAGAAGTAAGGTGAATTTCACATGATTTGGGGTTCTATTTGGTTTCTTATCGAAATGATTTGGGGGTTTAGAGTTTGTTTTTAGTGATTTAGGTTCAACTGGATGCATTTTAGCTTTCATTTTAGATTTTGGAATTGACTTGTCATTTACTGATGGTGGAGCCCACGTCTGGAAAATGTCTGTTTAACTCGGCCTAACAGAGAGGTTACTTTTGCCTCATTTTGGTTTACAATGTATAGTTTTGCCCCATTTTAGTTTACAGTGTACAGTTTTGCCCCCTTCAATTTACCAGAGTTATAGTTGCCCATTTTTAAATTTACCGTGACTATTTTTGCACATTTACCCTTGTGAAAATTAACGGACCAAATTAGACTATTAAATTATAATTAAAATACATGTAACAATTTGATTATAAATTAATTTATTAGTAGAATAAATTAGTTTTGAAAAAAAAGATTAGATATAAAAATTTTAAAATGATTAATTTTGCATCCTTAATATCTTAAAAAATTAAATGGGTCTTATATTTATGGCCTAAGGAGTAGCGTGTTAATATTTTAAAATTATGATGACAAATTAATCCTGGAGAAATTGTCATCGCTGTGCTAATTGGAGCTGATTGGAAGGATGACAAGAGTATAATGTATATACAATAATACAATAGCTCTGGATGGATTGCGTGTGTGTAACATCTTCGCTTGGTTGGGTGTGATTAATGAAGAGTGCAGGATATATTACATCGGCTTAATGATGTGGCCCTTGTGCGATGTTTCAATTTGAATTGATGTAGGGTAAGGGAAGATGAAATCACTATACTTTGATGTTATATGCTTTTGGGCTCAAGCCATTATCCAAAAAATAAGGGGAGAATTACTATGAGTTGATAAAGAAAATAATTATTAAAAAGTCTTCATGATTAATGACAGCAGAAACAGTATTGTATTAGGGAACTTAATTACCTCCAAAACAAACTATTTTAAATTTAACAATACATTTTTGTAAACTAGAATCAAATTGTTTTTTTTTAATTTATAGTTAGATTAACCAAACGTTTATAAATATAAACATATAATATATTTGACTTCATTATTTTTTCAATTAGGAAAATCAGAAATTAAGAAAAAGATAAATATAAACATTTAAAAAAAAATAAAGCTGCTAAATGCTAACATGCAACAGAAATGTTGTTTGTTATAATTTCTCTATTGAGAAGAAATTTAGTGAGGTATATACTCATGTACATGGGAATAATTCCTTTTATATCTTCATACGATTTAATATCTACATTAAGATGGAAAATAACTCATATCTTTCCATTTGGACATGAAAAAATGTTTACGAAAATTAATGGTGTGGGACATTTTGAATAATAAGGGTTTTAATTAGAAAAATTGTTAAATGTCATTCTGGCCAATAAACTATTTTGAAATGGTCAATTTGGTCAAAGAAAAATAAAATGTCTCATTATAGCTAAAGAACAATAAAAATAGATCATTTTGGCCATGAGCCACTGAAAAATATTAAAATACCCTTAAGAATCTAATTAATATACTTTATGAAGTTATAAGTCCCACCTTTAAAAATAAAAAATTACTTACCCATGCCCCACCCCTCTCTCTCCTCCCTCCTTCCCTCCTTCACCGATTGCCAACTCACCACCTGCCTTCCTTCGCTGGAGCTTCATTCTTTTCGTTCTTCATGTTCATTGTGATGTCAATCTGATGAAATTTGAATGTACAAGATGATTTAATAAGCTTGCTATTATATACTACATGAACTAGCTAGCACAAATTCAGATTCATATCGCCCACATGTTTGGATAAAATCAATGAAAACCAAACCCCAATAGACAAGTTTACAATGAAAATTGAGCCACTCCAAACAGCAACCAATAATCCTGAAGCACAAAATATTCCAATTCTCATCATACACAGTAGGTGCAATTGGGTAAACCAAAGTACATTAGAACAGGAAATATTCATACCCAAATCTCAGAGATACCAAATGGCTAAAACTCAAGTTCTTCACCCTGGGAAAGCATCAAATATAATATTTATATTTCTTGCAGTTCTGAATTCTGGCAATTAATTTATAATCATATAATTCATAACATCATTCATTATATTAGATAAACCCTTCACCTTTAATCAAGCGTTCACGGTCAGCCTCTGAACAATCCTTTATGATATACCCGGTGAGAATTTTCTCCTTATTGTTGTGATGTCTCCTTGTATAATTTTTTAGAGGAATCTCTTTCACTTTCACTAGAGTTGTTTTTGGGCTCTTTTATCTGAATTATACGTTTTTGCTGCAACAGAAGAAACTTTAATAAGCTGATCTCGCAGGCTCATATCTCTTTGACATTGTTTCAAGCATTTCATATCCCCCAAAGTGAAGAAATCAGACATTTTCTATGATTATTGTCTCTCCTTTCATTTCAAACAAAAATATCCCATTTAGCATCAGTTAGCCTTTCACATAATTATACCACAAAAATCATAGAAAACTTCAACAGCACATCAGAACAAAATATAAAATGAATTCTATATTCACATTATAGATCATTTCAGAACAAGAACATTGCTTAAAATAAAAGACACAAACACAATAGGAAGACAATATATATCTCATACAATATCTATGAAATATTTTAGGTAACACAAAATTAACAAGCGACACATCAAACCCAAAATAATAGCAGCTTTCCCCACAAAGAACATATATATAACAATTTTTATTCCATACAAGAACAATCAACAAAAAGGTGATAATTTTATCAGCAACAATAAAGAAGTAACGAATATACTAAAAAGACATATTTACTTAATTTGATTAGATTAAAGTTGTTTGTTGATTAGTTAAAATAACATGATATCAATATGTCACTGTTCCCTTTTTTGTTGCTTACAGTAAAATTCCGGAAATATCCTTTGTTAGTAAAGCATGCATGTTTTATGTATCCGATAAAATATCTCGTACTTCTTGATTTCCTTCTTTCATGCAAACTTTTGTGATATGCATTCATTTCTTTTTATTTACTTTTTGTTTTGTTTTGATATATTTTGTATGATTGTTTCATACTTTCATTCACGAGTTAATGCAAAAAAATTTAAAATCTTTTATGTACACATGCCAAATACATTAAATATTAATATTTATCCTTTGGGTCATATATTTCTAGCCTCCACCCTATAAATATGTCCTTTGTTGGGTTGTTTGAGTGCGCCTGACTTTGTTTTCATTTGTCTTCTCTCTATCTCTAGTTGTAGTTGCATAACTATTGGCTAATCTCCTATGGAGCCCAGACCTTTCGTCCGATCTTGCTTACTTATGTAATTGAGGTTGTTGTGTTGACTTTATCCAAGTGAAAGTGGAAAGAATTTTCGATAAGGTTGTGTATCGTTATTCTCTTGGCGCGATGGGTCCTACGAGGGAGCGTGAACAAATCAAAATAGTTCTTTTTGACAAGGTTGTGAGTGTTTTTTGTCATATTTTTTTGTCTTAGCTTGTATGCTTTATGTTTACTCATTTTTATTTTTGTGTGTAGTACAAATGGAGGTTGCTCATCATTGACGATGAACGTGTGATGACATGCTTTGCTCCTCCTTTTGCCGAGACCGTAGCTTCCGTTTGAGTCAATTCCTTATGTGCAAAGTTGGTGAAGGAAAACAGGCCAAGTTTTACCTGAAACTTCAGATTAACAACATTCTTGAAAGGGATGTTGTTTATTTGCCTAGGATTGCTTGTTTGTGGTTTCTCTGCCACAAATCTTTACTGGTTATGCTGATGACCTAGGCGTGTTTGGTATTTGGTTTCCACTAAATAGAGGTCAGGTACCATTTTTTTTCTTTTTAGCGTTTTTTGACTAATACTTTTTCCTTGTAGATGTTTTTGGGTTTGTCTTTGCCCTTTATGAGCCTGTGATGTTCCATACCCCTAATGTATTCTGCAGGGAGGTTGTGGTCATGTTAGAAGACAGAGCAAGCACTGGGTATTGCACCATTACTTTCTTTATTTTAATATAGTTCTGACGTGGGTTATGTTTTATCTGATTTGAATTTAATGATACAGGCAACACATTCGTATGACGTGTATTCTTCATGGGTCATGTGTTGATGTTGCATTTCAAGGTTATCCAGCTGTGGCGAATGAGACTCCGCCGTTTGTGATCATTCAATACGTGAGGACTGTTTCTAGAGAGAAAGATGAGCTTTTATTGCTATCCTTTGATGTAATTTTATTCTGTTTCTCTGGTTTTTATAATTTATATATGCAGGGATTCCTTCGCTGGCTTCGCATATGGAAGCTACAAGGGTTCAGTTTAACTTGACGTCTTATGAAGTGTTTCACCAATGTCTCACAACCATTGGTCAGCTTGTGCGTCCAAATGCTGGTGACTTAGCTTTCTTCCAGTGAGGTAGCTTCAACTTCACCCCAGTAGATTCAGTAAGGTAATTTAGTTTTTGTTGGGGTGCATGGTTGTTGGTTATGGTTTTATTTCAGAAGTGTTTTTGGTTCCTTTCACAGGGGAAAGACTTTGATAGATTATCTTACGTATTATTTTCTGCTAAAAGGATTCAACATGTCTTTTGTGTAATGTTGAGCTACACTTGTAACAGTGTTGTAAAGCCAAAATGCTCTACATTGTTGCCATCAGAAAGAACTGCACATCCTCGCTTTGCTATCCCTCTTCAGATTCATTACAGTTCAATGTGTGTGATTAATCAGATATGATCTTACTGAGTTGATTCAAGCAACCGAACTTATAATATGGGATGAGGCTCCAATGATTTAGCGCTTTTGTGTTGAAGCATTGGATCGAACGTTGAGGTATATAATGAAGATGAATAAAATTTTTGGTGGTAAATGCATGGTAATATGGGTGGTGATTTCCGTCAGATTCTCCTAGTGTTACCTAAGGGTTCACAAACCTCTATTTGTGGATGCTTGCATAAATTCATCGCCGTTGTGGGCACATTGTGAGGTTCTAGAGCTAAAGCAAAATATGCGGCTACGTTATGGTACCACACAGCAAGAAAGAGAAAAAATTCAATGGTTTAGTCAATGGTTACTTGATGTTGGAGATGGGAAAATCAGTTTATCAAATGATGGTATTAGTGAAATAACTATTCCTCCACACTTATTGATAGTTGAATCCTCAAATCCAATCATATCTATTGTTGAATTGGTTTGTGCAAATTTACATTTGAATTTGAACAATTGTGAGTACTTCAATGATCGAACAATTCTTTCTCCAACAATAGACATGGTAAATAATATAAATGATTACACGTGTTCCTCTCTTTCTGGTGATTCATGTCAATATCATAGCCGTGATTCTATTTGTGCCACTTTCGATGATATTTCTGTGTTTGAGAATTTATATACTACTGAATTTCTGAACTCTATTACTAGCTCAAGTATGCCACCACATATACTCTCTTTGAAGGTTGGTGTTCCTATCATGTTACGAAACATTGATCAGATTTTTGGGCTTTGCAATGGCACCGGGTTGATTGTATCTTGACTAGGGAAAAATGTTATTGAGGCAATAACATTTAAATGGATCTCATTGTAACACCCCAAATTTTAAAATAGAATAAATAAGGCAATATTTAGAATCAGGAAGTATTATTTAGTATTTAAAAAAAATTTTAGGAATAAATTTGGGAATTAAAAGATACCTCAATAAATTATATTAGGACTCATAATATCTCAAAACTTATATCTCTTTTTCACTGTCTATATCTCTCTCATAATTAACCACACCCATTCATTTTAATCATCTCTATTATCTTCTTAAATCCCCTCCACCATTCATTTATCCATTACTTTATTAAATTTCTCTTTATCCTTATCTCTTTTCATTTTTCACCATTATCCCTTGTTTATTTTTATTTAAAATAGTCCCTCCACCCAATCTTCTTCATCACTCTCAACTCCTTTCTCTCGTCACTGCTTCCCCCCTTCCTCACAATCACTTCTCACCTCACTCTTTTCTCACTTTCTCACTTTACCACCATCAATATCATTTTCTCTCTCTCATCACCATCACCACCGATTCCCTTCTCTCCTCCAACCTCTTCATGTTCACTCTACGTTTATCTCTTCCAGCAATTTCTCCTTCCTTTCTCTCCCCGACGACAGCGGCGGTGATTCACGGTGGCGCCGGCCTCCGTTTAGCAGACAGAACCGGATTTGAGTTTAGGTGAAGCCCCTTTCTCCATTTCTCTTTCTTTCCTAGCGATTCAGCCGAGATTGAGAGTGAGGTCCGATTTAAGTTTTAGGATTTGGGGTTCAAAACTTCAAATTAGTTGTTGTATGAGTCTATTAAAGTTGAGTTTAGTAAGTTCATGTTTGATTTTGTTTCTGGATGGTTGTTGTGCTGATTTTCTCTCTTCTCTGTTATCTGATTTGTTGGTCTTAAATTTGCTAAAATCTTGATGAAACATAAAAGAAGAATTAAGCTAATATATTTGATTGCATGTTCAATTTCGTTTTTCTTCCTCTGCTTGTAATTGACCATTGTTCAGCCCTTCCATTTATTCATTTAACATTAAATTAGTCACTGTACGAATGCTTTTAGGGTCAATTATATTATTTGAATTGATTTGCATGAAGAGTTCTTGAGTTCAAGTGATTGTTAAAATTCTCTTGCTTGGTGATGCTGTTTTCTGTTTTGGGAGAGTTTATGCTACATATTCTTGGAAATTTTTAAATTTGATATGGTAAATTATATAAAGTTATGAAGCTGAAATTTGTATTTTCTTCATGTCCTGTTTTGGTCTGAAATGTTTTAGAATCAAACTAATAAAGCTTGAATAGAAATAGGATTGAGTCAATACATTTAAATGCGCATCAAGTTTTTGTAAACTCTTTGGGTTTTGTTGGACTTCATTTATGCAATTTGAGTGTATACTATGTATGGCTTGTAACTTGGTGACGAGATAAAGTTAGAAACAATGATTGTATAGGCATGAATTGTGCTTTTCCTTGCTGAATTTAGTGAAGTGAATTGTATAAAAGTATAATGATTAAAAGGAAATGTTTTAGGGCTGATTGCATGTGATTAGTATGATATGAGTATGATTGATTAATGAGAGAAGGAATTGATTTCCCTTGTGATTGTTAAGTTGAACATGTTGATCTTTTGAATATTGATTTTGTTGATTAATAAATTAAATGATAGTGCAAACATGAAGGGGAAGGGTAGTGGTATAAGTATCAAGACACGTGAGAGACGTCAAACTGTTACTTGATTTAAAAAATGATTTTAACATGTCATTCATATTTATTAAAATTTAGGAGTGGATGAGGATTGGTTCTTGTGACACCAAGAAGTTCAAGAATGAGGTGATTTGTAATTGCTTGGAGTACAGGTAGTAGTTTTGTTTATTATGATGTATGAGAATTGCATGAAGCATGTTTTAAAATCACATAACCTCAGGGCCGAAAGGTCGCTCTAATCCTGTCAGAACAGTGAGTTTATCGGAGTTCTCCATGACTAGAGGTTCGCTACTTCTAGTTTATTTGATATAACTGAAAAGTTATATTCATGACATATGCCACACAATCAGGAAAATAAATTTACATTGTTGTGTGAGCAGCAGGATTATGGTTAATCAGGTAATCAAAATCATAATCTTTGTTTATGAGTTCATCAATTGTTATGCATGATAATAAATGATAACTACTATTGGGATTCTTTGAATCTCACTGTTTTTCAAACAAAACTTTTACAGATAAGCAGTTCAGGATAGGAAGGATGCTTGATAGGCCCGAAGAAGATGAGTGAGATAGATTTTGTGATATATGTTATACTATACAAGCTCATAGCTTGTGATTTATTAGGTAAAGTCTATCCCTTGTGATAGGCAAATTATATTTAGACAGAATTGTAGTAATTAAATTTAAATATGACAGGTTTGTAGTTATATTAGATTGTTCAGGTGTAGATAAAGTAAAAACTAAGTAGTGGCTACTAATTTAGCTATTTAATGAATTTATATACCGCTGCGGATTTCAGGGAACAATTATATTTTTTCAAAGTTGTGTAGAAGCCCAAGTTTACGCGGAAAAATATTTCATACAGGTTTCAAAAAGAGAAAATGTTTTAATTTATTCGTATTTTTGGGCTTCTAACATTATAAAGTGGTTATAAATTGATTAAATTGCTATAAATATAGTAGGAAAAAGCTAGGATGTTACATTTGGTATCAGAGCAAAGTTTCTGGCATAGTTTAGCTGAAATACTTTGCTCTGAAGTTAAATATTTATAGATACCTTTAGAACACCATTAGTAAACCTTAGAAATCACCGTGCTAGTAATATATAGAGGGGAAATATAAGTTCCTTAGTGAAAAACCAAATGATTAAGTGTTAGGTGAAGTTGATAGGATATAGAATTATGAGGTTGTAAGGGCCTAGAGGTATCCTTATAAAAATAACTAAAACATAAAAGTTTAAAGTTTTAGTTATAGGTAACCTTGTGAAAGGTTACTCAAATAAAGAATGTAGTATTCATCAAGTATGACGCTAAAAGATATTCATAAAACAGTTAGGTAAAGCATATACTAGAGACAAAGTTTAACAAATTAGAAGTAATTATTGAGAGGATTGACGAAATAAGGATTTTTCTCTGGGATCTCGAATATAATTATGGTCCGGAACATAATCATAGTCGAGGCATCATTGAAAACCTTATGGGTTAAGGGAATACAAACACTTGGAAAATGATAAGAGATAGTAGATGTAAATTGAAGTAGGGAAGCATTATATTATTTGTACTGATTATTTTCTTTTATTGTTATATGTTTGTTAGTAATTGATGAGTGGATGGTTTGTTTCAAAATGATCAATATGATTTATAATTTGAAATTTTCGAGATTTTGTTAGTAACTGCATGGTTCAAATTGTTGTTGGATGCTTATTTTTAGATATCTAAGAAGGTAAGATAGGGCTAAAGATAAATTTTGTGATTTGATGAGGTTGTTTTGGTGTGATGACCGAATCTATTATCCTTTGTTCTATCTAGATGTTTGTTGGAGTTTGTTTGACTTCCTTTTTCTTTCCCTGAATGTACTTTTAGACATATGTATAAGTTTGATTAAAGATTAATTGCCATTAAAGGTTAAGACTAACTATGAATCATTTTTTTTTTTACATTCTTAGATTGTAATTTAAGTAGCTGCTAGTTGTTTCGATGTGAGATGTGCTTGCTCTGTTTTGCTAACGTAATTTCTTTATCAAAATATGATATTGTGAGCTGTTTTATGAAATGTTTCTTGAGAAGATGTGTAAAGTTATTGAATTGTCTGAGCATGACTTGTTGGCTGTGATTGGATTAAATTTTGTTGAGTATTGTGAATTGAATGTATACGTCTATTGTTTCTTAGGATGTAAGAAATGAAAGTTTATAGCAATAGCTTTAATAACATGGCAATTTCTAATAATTTCGAGGACGAAATTATTTTAGGGGGATAGAATTGTAACACCCCAAATTTTAAAATAGAATAAATAAGGCAATATTTAGAATCAGGAAGTATTATTTAGTATTTAAAAAAAATTTTAGGAATAAATTTGGGAATTAAAAGATACCTCAATAAATTATATTAGGACTCATAATATCTCAAAACTTATATCTCTTTTTCACTGTCTATATCTCTCTCATAATTAACCACACCCATTCATTTTAATCATCTCTATTATCTTCTTAAATCCCCTCCACCATTCATTTATCCATTACTTTATTAAATTTCTCTTTATCCTTATCTCTTTTCATTTTTCACCATTATCCCTTGTTTATTTTTATTTAAAATAGTCCCTCCACCCAATCTTCTTCATCACTCTCAACTCCTTTCTCTCGTCACTGCTTCCCCCCCTTCCTCACAATCACTTCTCACCTCACTCTTTTCTCACTTTCTCACTTTACCACCATCAATATCATTTTCTCTCTCTCATCACCATCACCACCGATTCCCTTCTCTCCTCCAACCTCTTCATGTTCACTCTACGTTTATCTCTTCCAGCAATTTCTCCTTCCTTTCTCTCCCCGACGACAGCGGCGGTGATTCACGGTGGCGCCGGCCTCCGTTTAGCAGACAGAACCGGATTTGAGTTTAGGTGAAGCCCCTTTCTCCATTTCTCTTTCTTTCCTAGCAATTCAGCCGAGATTGAGAGTGAGGTCCGATTTAAGTTTTAGGATTTGGGGTTCAAAACTTCAAATTAGTTGTTGTATGAGTCTATTAAAGTTGAGTTTAGTAAGTTCATGTTTGATTTTGTTTCTGGATGGTTGTTGTGCTGATTTTCTCTCTTCTCTGTTATCTGATTTGTTGGTCTTAAATTTGCTAAAATCTTGATGAAACATAAAAGAAGAATTAAGCTAATATATTTGATTGCATGTTCAATTTCGTTTTTCTTCCTCTGCTTGTAATTGACCATTGTTCAGCCCTTCCATTTATTCATTTAACATTAAATTAGTCACTGTACGAATGCTTTTAGGGTCAATTATATTATTTGAATTGATTTGCATGAAGAGTTCTTGAGTTCAAGTGATTGTTAAAATTCTCTTGCTTGGTGATGCTGTTTTCTGTTTTGGGAGAGTTTATGCTACATATTCTTGGAAATTTTTAAATTTGATATGGTAAATTATATAAAGTTATGAAGCTGAAATTTGTATTTTCTTCATGTCCTGTTTTGGTCTGAAATGTTTTAGAATCAAACTAATAAAGCTTGAATAGAAATAGGATTGAGTCAATACATTTAAATGCGCATCAAGTTTTTGTAAACTCTTTGGGTTTTGTTGGACTTCATTTATGCAATTTGAGTGTATACTATGTATGGCTTGTAACTTGGTGACGAGATAAAGTTAGAAACAATGATTGTATAGGCATGAATTGTGCTTTTCCTTGCTGAATTTAGTGAAGTGAATTGTATAAAAGTATAATGATTAAAAGGAAATGTTTTAGGGCTGATTGCATGTGATTAGTATGATATGAGTATGATTGATTAATGAGAGAAGGAATTGATTTCCCTTGTGATTGTTAAGTTGAACATGTTGATCTTTTGAATATTGATTTTGTTGATTAATAAATTAAATGATAGTGCAAACATGAAGGGGAAGGGTAGTGGTATAAGTATCAAGACACGTGAGAGACGTCAAACTGTTACTTGATTTAAAAAATGATTTTAACATGTCATTCATATTTATTAAAATTTAGGAGTGGATGAGGATTGGTTCTTGTGACACCAAGAAGTTCAAGAATGAGGTGATTTGTAATTGCTTGGAGTACAGGTAGTAGTTTTGTTTATTATGATGTATGAGAATTGCATGAAGCATGTTTTAAAATCACATAACCTCAGGGCCGAAAGGTCGCTCTAATCCTGTCAGAACAGTGAGTTTATCGGAGTTCTCCATGACTAGAGGTTCGCTACTTCTAGTTTATTTGATATAACTGAAAAGTTATATTCATGACATATGCCACACAATCAGGAAAATAAATTTACATTGTTGTGTGAGCAGCAGGATTATGGTTAATCAGGTAATCAAAATCATAATCTTTGTTTATGAGTTCATCAATTGTTATGCATGATAATAAATGATAACTACTATTGGGATTCTTTGAATCTCACTGTTTTTCAAACAAAACTTTTACAGATAAGCAGTTCAGGATAGGAAGGATGCTTGATAGGCCCGAAGAAGATGAGTGAGATAGATTTTGTGATATATGTTATACTATACAAGCTCATAGCTTGTGATTTATTAGGTAAAGTCTATCCCTTGTGATAGGCAAATTATATTTAGACAGAATTGTAGTAATTAAATTTAAATATGACAGGTTTGTAGTTATATTAGATTGTTCAGGTGTAGATAAAGTAAAAACTAAGTAGTGGCTACTAATTTAGCTATTTAATGAATTTATATACCGCTGCGGATTTCAGGGAACAATTATATTTTTTCAAAGTTGTGTAGAAGCCCAAGTTTACACGGAAAAATATTTCATACAGGTTTCAAAAAGAGAAAATGTTTTAATTCATTCGTATTTTTGGGCTTCTAACATTATAAAGTGGTTATAAATTGATTAAATTGCTATAAATATAGTAGGAAAAAGCTAGGATGTTACACTCATCCTAATCAGAAGATTTTAATCCATAGAATGGTTATGAATCCTTCAAAAAGTAAGTGGCCTTTCCGAATGCGTAGACGACAGTTTCCTGTTGATTTAAGTTTTGCAATGACAATTAACAAGAGTCAAGGCCAATCATTGAAAAAAGTTGGTGTTTATTTGTCAAAGCCAATATTTTCTCATGACCAGTTATATGTAGCTTTAGCCCGTGTTAAATGCATTGATGGTCTTCATATATATGTTTCAAGTACTGATGCAAGTAGTCATGGTCATACTAAAAATGTTGTTTGCAAGGTGGTTTTTCGGAATATCAAAGGTGAGTTTAATAAACTTTTGTATTTTTTTGTTTGATAATTACTCAATAATAACTACGGAGCAATCAATTGTTATTTATTATAGACTTAACAATTACCTATGCTCTTTTTTTCTAATTATAGACAAATTTCTTGGGTGTATTATCATATGTAGTGAAAAGGTAGAAGAATGGACTTGGGCTAACTTGTGGACAATTTTCCCCCACATTAAATAGTATATGTGCTTTTTGTGGTTGGATGGATATTATGGGGCCTAAATTATTGGTTGTTGTTGAATCTTATTTTGCCATGTAAATTGAAATTGACTGATGAATTTGGTTCATATATGATGCATTACAAGATTAACTAGTAATGTTCTTAGCTCTATTGGTCATGAGCTTGGATGATGTTAATTTTAATTTAGGGTTACGGGTCAAATCTAACACTCTACTATCGCCAAAAGTTCACCCAACATAAATGAGAATTTGATGGCTCAAATGTAGCACACATCTATTAAAAAATGGCTCAAATCTAGCATTTCCGTCAATTTTAACTTGTCAATGCACATTAATATTGGATCTCTAAAAAGTAGATAACTTGTCGGCACTATCCATTCTTTACCTAACTTGTGTTTATATATTCATTATTGGGTTAAGGTGCATTTTTAGTACTCTAGAATATAGCAAAGTGCACTTAACATAATACACAATATTGTGGTCCATTTGTGGTAACCAACAATTATTTTCGTGGCTTATTTAGTAACGACGTTAAATAAGTTAAGTTTGACCGTCATGTGTCAAATATTGACCGTTAAATTGTGGGGTAAAGGAGCATTTTCAGTACTCTAGAATATATATAGAAGGAGCACTAAACATAATATACAATATTTTAGTCCATTTGTGATAACTAAAAATTATTTTCATTGCTTATCTAGTAATTCGTTAGCTAAAACTCACTTTTGTAAGATAAAATCTAATATGACATAATAATGTAATATATGTATATTGAAATGACAATGTAACGAACATTATTTTGAGTTTATAACTATGTAATTAGATAGAAGTAACTCTTCTTCTATCACATCATAGGGTCATTAATTTGAGTCAAGCCAATATGACCAACCTGTTTTAATTTGTGTCGAGCCAGTATGACCAACCCATTTTAACTCAGTAAGACCAACCTGTTTAGTTTATGATTTTTTGCTTACATTTTTTATATATGTAAAATACTAATGACTTATTAGTTTATACATGCATGATATTAGGATAGTCTATGGATCTTTATAACTTTGTAGTATTTAATTATTTGACACTTTGAATAATATTGTGACTTAGTTGTTTATGGTGTTTAAATATTGTATATTATGTTTGATGCTCCCTCTATATTCTAGAGTATTGAAAATGCTCCTTTACCGCACAATTTAAAGGTCAAAATTTGACACATAACGGTCAAATTTAACTTATTTAACGTCGTTACTAAATAAGCCACGAAAATAATTCTTGGTTACCACAAATTGACCACAATGTTGTGTATTATGTTAAGTGCACTTTGCTATATTCTAAAGTACTAAAAATGCACCTTAACCCTTCATTATTTTAAACGGTTATATTGACATACATGTCTTTGGCACTATGCCAATGCAAACCCTTATTTTGTACTTAGATCAATGATAATTTAAAATGTGTTATTTCTTATTGTTTTTTGTTTTGCCGTTTGCTTGTATAGATTTAAGTTGGTCATCACGCGATTGTCCCAAAAAAATTGGTGACAACGCGCATCGCGTGGGGAGCCATTCTAGTTACCCATATACTCTAATCATCTCTATTATTGAGGAAATCTTAGTAAAAATTAGAAATCAATTCTAAAGAACCAAACTCATTCCTCAAATAGGTCTCATATTTAGGACTAGAGGGAGTATATATGATGAGCTTTAAGATTCAAAATAGGTTACCTTAAAACTGTTTTTTAGTTTATTTCATTTGAAGCTTTTACTTTTTGTAACAGGAGAAGAAAAAGGTGAAAGAATATGTGATAAATGAATTTTACGAAGGTTGGTATGCTAAAAAGGAAATTTGAAAAACCATGACTCTCCATAAGCAATGAAGATTAGATAAACGTTATAAAAATAAAAATAGTGAATCAAAGAAATAGAAAACAGTCATGTCAACCATCACTTAAACCAAGTTTGGCATAAGAATTTGAAAGTTTAATTTTGAATGAATATGATTGAACATGAGCAGTGTGATATAGAAATTAAATTCTTGCAAGTTACTTATGTAAGCAAAAGACACAATAGAGTTTCAATCTCTTGTAACCAAGTTGATAGTCTCATTTTCTTGAATGATAAAGAGATGAGACAATTGAGGTTGGGCAAGCCATTAGTGTGCCATTGATCCACAAACCAAGACAAAATAGTGTAGTTCTCTCTCTTAGAGAGATGTCATTGAAATTTACGCAATGGAATGTGCATAAAATAAGAACGAACTAGTAACTAACGAATATAATAATAAAGAAGTAACGAATATAACAATGAATGAGAGACATACCAAATAGAAAGACTCACGATTTTCTCTCCTTTGCTCAAATTGTAGGATGCTCTATTCTGCAATAACAAATACAGGACATAAGTATTAATGTTGTCTTGTGATTACAATTGATGGGTCTTGTAAACTCAAATCCCATAAAGAAGAAGAAGAAGATACCCAACGGAATTTGGAGTGTGATGCGATTGAGGAGACAGAAAAAAAAAAGATGAGCTGATGAAGGTTGAGTGAGAGAGAGAGAGAAAGAGAAATGGGTGAAGGTGAAATGGGAAAAATATATGATTTTTGAGTTAAAAAATTGAAATAGGAAATTTGGAGGTAAAATAATTGCTTAGTCCGGTTTGAATTACGAAACAAATGCTTCATTTATTTTTAGTTTTGAAAAAATGACTGAGTTCACTTATCACTAAGAGAAAGAGGGCTCTAAAGATTGAAGGAGTATTTAGCGGATAGCACATGAGGAAGTGTTTTATGTGAGTGAAAATGTGGGTTTTCCCCATTGTATTTCTTTTTTTGATTAGAATTCCCTTTGTATTTCAATTAATATAAACAAATGACGTCATAAACGAATATCATAATAATTTCATAGTTTGGTCGTGATATGTGACACATATCACAACCAAAGATTTGAAAGTGTGGTCGTGATATGTGTCACATATAACGACCAAACATTTTGGTTGTGAAAACACATTTTTAATGACGCTATGTTTAACGACCACATAATTTTGGTCGTGAAAGACCACATATTTTGGTCGTTAAAGACCTTATTTCCAGTAGTGCCTCCCACGTAAAGTTTGAATGGTCCTTCCGTCCCGGATTATAGGTTTGTGAGTAGGGATCCCTCATTTGAAATTTAGACTTAGAGTTATATTACATGATCGATACCTCTTGACAATTAGTTGGGCAATTAGAAGATACATGCATGAGAGATGCACAATACTCACAAAAGGTAGGTACAATGGCCATAGAAGCCTCAATATGATGTGTAGGCTTAGCAAACTTTTCCTCCAATATTTCAAACTTGTCAATTAATTTCTCAATGGAGTTGTAAATCTTTTCACCTTTTGACAAAGAAGATACCTCATGGATTCCACTAGTTTCCCTACCATAAAATTGTTGGTGATTATTGGTCATTGTATCAAACAACTTCCACACCTCATTAGCTGATAGATTAAAAAAAACCATTGGAAGCGACATCAATAGTCATCTTAAGGTGTGGAAGGAGGTCATCATAGAAGTGTTGCACCAAATTGACCTTTGTGCAATTATGATTGGGGCAAGAGTTCACCAATGTGTTAAAATGGCTCCAATATTCATATAAAGTCTCATTTGCAAATTGATTAACACCGGTGATCTCCTTCCTCAACTTAGGAATCTTCGAGATTGGGAAATATTTATCCAAGAAGGTCTTCTTCAATTGCTCTTCCCGCCAAAGAAAATTGGAACACCCTTAGAAGCACATCATCCATAGAAGCTTGTGGAGGCTTCATGGATGAACAAGTATGGTAGAGTACTAATAGATGTTTGTGAGCATTTTCATGAGGTGAACCTGCAAGCTTTGGAAGATATGCAAGCAAAAAATCTTTCAATTCAAAGTTGATGTGCATATAAAACCTTGTGGTGAGAATGATGCATATGAATGTGTTACTTCTCTCATTGGCCTATCATTCTCATGATCAATCATGCACATGCCTATCATGTTGTTTCTCTCCTTGCTGCTCATGATTATTCCTATTATATTCAGCCATGATGAATGTGAAGCTAGAATGGTATGATTACACAACAACGCAAGATATGCGTGTGATTCAAAAATGACCTATGTATGTGATGAATAAATGGCAAATGAATGCACAATGCTGCTCAAAGTGTGAGCACAACTTTCAACCAATGTAAGGTCATAAATTCCCTGCAAAAATAGGTCAATATATTTAACCAACAATATACAACAGTCTAGAATATATATATATATATATATATATATATATATATATATATATATATATATATATATATATATATATATTAACCATTGTTTTCTCTCCCCATGTGTGAAATTATTTTTAAACTTACATGAGAAGTCATGAATACACCTTATGTCCATTGGCTGGCTGCCCAATTTTAGAGTCTGAGCTGTATCAGAAAACTAATATATTAATCCCTATTGATAAACTCCATAATTTCACAGATTTTCATCTCTATTTCCTTCTAGTTCACACTCTTTTTGATGATACATAGACAACAAAACACACAAATACTAATAGAAAGTGATGCAAATAGGAAATCATTCATTTGTGTGAAATTTGGAGTTTAATGATTGTATATTTGGGACATGGAAACTCTTCAACCCTCTTTCTAGCTTGTGTAGGAAGAGGTGGACAGGTGTTAGAAGCTCTATGAAACCCAAGTGCTACAACAAAAGAGGAAAAAGGAGCAAGGAAAAGCAAATTTTAAGTCCTTAGAGAAGCTGCATGCCAGTGGCTCGCCAACTGGCGAGCCACTGGCGAGCCAATGCGTCTTCACAAAGCCAACTGGCAAGCCAGCGACATGCCGTCTCTGGAATCTCGCCGGTGGCACGCCAACCGGCGAGCGACTGGCGAGAGCACTTCGCAGCTGCGCGTTTTAGCCAAAATTCTCAGCATATAAAAGGGCAAATTAGGTCATTTGGAGAGGAGGCGGAAAAACACGACTTGGCACACCTCTAGGGCACATTTTTGGAGTCTTGAAGAGCTTGAAGATCATTGGGAAAGCTTGGGATTCAAGTGGGAAGCTTGGAGAGATTTGAGTTTTCCTCATTTGTGGTTGTATATCTTCTTCCCTCTTCTTCGTATCTCTTCAATGAACTCCTTCATAGTTGTAGGGTTTGTTTTATTTACATTTATGTGTAACTAAAACCCTAATCTAGGGTTGTTATGAACCTATTTATGGATTGAACCATCTATTCTCTCTTTCTTTAAGTAATTAATGAAGTATATGTGTAGTTTTTATCTTTCTCTCTATTTGTTTTAAGTGCTTGATCACCACTTAATTAGTTAAATGAAATATGACTTGGGAAAGTGTATTTTGTTTTAGAACTTGGATAAAAGCATGTTGGACTTGAAGTTTATGGTTTTAAATGGATGGTTTGTTGATAACATAGAGATATAGTTATTGACCTAACATAGTCATAATTAGGGTGGTTAAGGAAAAGAGCTAGCATTTATTGTGACAAGAGATTGTGCAATAAATGCTAGCATAAATTTGATCTTGACTTGGGAAAGCTTTTTCAAATGATTTTGAACCCTAGACTTGCACATATGTTCATTTAATCACTTAAAAAGGAGAGGGAAACTTTGGTTCATGAAGTAAATAGGGGATTAGCAACCCTAGGACTTAATCATCATTGTTAACCCGTGTTTGAAACCCCTACTCTTTTTACATTTCTATTTTAAACTCTTCTTTTACTTGAACAACAAACTCTCACTATGTTTTTACTTAGGGCAATGACCCTATTTTATACCCAAAGTAACCACCCTGGACCACCCACCACCATAAACTAACAGGTGGTACAATATTACACCCAAAGTAACCAAAGTGGTCCAAAAATACCCTCAACCGACGGTCTTCAACGTTTGACCGTTAGTTGGATGATTTGGCGCCCACGTGTTATATTTTTTCCACGCGGCACCTGTGCAAATGCCACCTGGGCAATGACCCTATTTTATACCCAAAGTAACCACCCTGGACCACCCACCACCATAAACTAACAGGTGGTACAATATTACACCCAAAGTAATCAAAGTGGTCCAAAAATACCCTCAACCGACGGTCTTCAACGTTTGACCGTTAGTTGGATGATTTGGCGCCCACGTGTTATATTTTTTCCACGCGGCACCTGTGCAAATGCCACCTGGATGCCCACCTGTGCAAAGAACATGTCATGGGGAGTAAGGGAAACAATAGTGGTCCTGGTGTAGATGGGCATCTTTGGGTATAGCAACTTTTAAAGCTGGTGAACAAGAAGGGGGAGAGGGGGCTGCTGGTGTTAATGAAGAACCGAATTCAGAAGGGATAGTGAAGAGCTGGTTAATTTAGAAGGTGATGGTGAAGAGGGTGTTGCTGGTGGTAATGAAGAACCCAATTTAGAAGGGGACATTGAAGAAGAGGTGGTGAATTTAGAAGGTTATGATGAATCCATGGGAGTATTGCTAAGAAGACTTGAAATCCTCCTTCCTTTTATCCCAAATCGAAAACCCTAGGCTCTGCCATCAACACAAGGGAAAAAACATGGGACAACAATTAATGATATAATTAGGGCTAATCACGTTGTTTAAACTACAATCTTAGTGGAACGACACTTTTTCTCTATACTACTTTTTGACGACCCGTATGCTTACGGAAGCGCACCAAATCCGCGTTAAGTCAATGGCGCCGCCGCCGGGGATTGTAGTTTAAGCAAAAGTTTATTCTCTTGTGTTGATTAGCTTAATTGTGTGATTAATTGCTTTTAAGTAACCTCTTTTCTTATCTTGTGGTAACTTGGTGTTTGGTTGTTTCTAGCTACCTTCGGTGTTAGAAATATCTTTACCTTGGTTGCCTTGCTTATTTTCACTTTTGTTTATTATGATACGTGTGATCTAGTGGTGCTTGTAGGTACTCTTCTCTTAGTGTATGCAAAGCATTGAGTTTGGAGACTTGGAAGTAGTACTTGAAGAGTTAGTGAATCTTGAGCAAGAGGTTGAAGTTGAAACTGCAGATATGGCAGAGGATGAGTATGATCGCGCTACAGTTAATGATTTTGCTACTCGGAACATGGGAGGAACTCAATCTTGCATTCGGATTCCGGATGTGCAAGCAAGGAACTTTGAGATCAAGTCGGTGATGATCACAATGCTTCAAATGCATGAGATGTTTCATGGTCTTTACAATGAGGACGCCAACAAACACTTGATGTATTTCTTGGAGGTATGTGATTCTTTCAAGAAGAATGGGGTTCCAGCTGATGTTCTTCGACTGCGTTCCCTTTCTCTCTGCAAGGAAAAGCTAGGGAGTGGTTCAACAACTTACCGGAAGGGTCTATTACCTCTTGGAATGAGCTTGAAGCTAAGTTCCGGGCTCGGTTTTTCTCTGATGACAAATCTGTTGAGGCTAGGGACAAGTTCTTGAGTTTCAGGCAACATGATGACGAGACTCTCTATGCTGCTTGGGAAAGGTATAAGATGTTGATGAAGCAATGCCCTAATCATGGGGTGGACAAGTGGGTAATTGTTCAAATTTTCTGCACCCGCCTTAATCCTCAGTCTAAGGCAATGGTTGACTCTATGACTAATGGTGGATATCAGAATGTGCCAGTGAATGAAGTGTTTCGGTTGTTAGATCAGCTATCGGTCAACAATTCTCAAGGGACAGATAGGAGGATTCCTCATTCTTCCATTGCTCCTAAGGAGGATACTGCTACTGCCCAGTTTGCTTCTATGCTCTCTACACTCAACAAGCGGTTTGATGTCTTGGAAACTCAGATTAGAAAGAGTAATGCTCAAGAGGTGCAAGCAATTCAGTCTACTCCGGTTGTCTGTGAACAGTATTATGATGTGCATCTACCGGATCATTGTCCTCTCTATGCCACTCCAGAATCTGTGAATTATATGGGAAGAGGACAGAATTCTCAGAACAATCTTTACTCTCAGACTTACAATCCAGGGTGGAGAAATCATCCCAACTTTTCCTGGAACCAAGGGCAAAATGTGAATACATCATCATCCTCTGGTGCAAAGGCCCCTTACCCACCTGGTTTTCAAAATCAACCTAGACAAATACCTCCTAAAGAGGAAGAATCTAAGGTGGAGAAAATGTTTGCTCAGATCATGGCCGGACAAGAAGCACAAAGGGTGTATAATGCTAAAAATGATGCCAAAACGGCCAGTCATGAGACTTCTATCAGGAATATTGAAATACAGATAGGTCAACTTGCCTCTCAAATGAATGCCTCGCAAAGAGGAACCTTACCGAGTGACACCATTCCTAATCCAAGAAGGGATGGTAAGGAAGAGTGTAAGGCAATCAACTTGAGGAGTGGAAAACAACTTCCTGATATTCCTCAACCTATTGGGGTTGAAAAAGATGTTCAAGATGAGGTTGTCACCGAAACTAGTGAAGAGGAACCTCTTGTTGATAATGATGGTGGAAAGAAGAACGATCAAGTCAAAGAGACTACCAATGATGTGGTTGGAGAGCAAGTGGTTAATCCTAATGGTAGTGATGACAAGAAAAAGACCATGGTCTCACCACCCAAGTTTTTGCCACCACCACCATTCCCTCAAAGGCTTAAGAAGAATCAAGAGGACAAACAATTCCGGCAATTTATTGACATGTTCAAGCAACTCCATGTGAATATTCCTTTTGCCGAAGCTCTTGAGCAAATGCCTAAGTATGCAAAGTTTATGAAGGATGTGTTGACTAAGAAAAGGCGATTTAATGAGTTTGAAACCATTGCCGTGACAAAGAGTTTCACCGATGTGATCAAGCCACTACCTCCAAAGTTGAAGGATCCCAGGAGTTTTTCTATCCCTTGTCACATAAGGGATAAGTTATTGGGTAAGGGTTTGTGCGATTTGGGTGCTAGTGTCAACTTGATGCCATCCTCTATCTTTAACACTTTGGGGTTGGGAGAAACTCGCTCGACTACTGTCACTCTCCAACTTGCCGATAGGAGTATCTCTTATCCCCGAGGGATTATTGAGGATGTGCTAGTGAAGGTGGATAAGTTCATTTTTTCGGCCGATTTCATTGTCTTAGATTTTGAAGCGGATAAGGAGATGCCTATGCTCTTAGGAGAGACCTTTCTTAGCAACCGCTAGAACTTTGATTGATGTTGAAAAAGGTGAGTTAACTTTGAGGGTAGCCGATGAGGAAGTCACTTTTAACATGAGCCAATTGATGAGAACTCCACTTGTACGCGAAGACTGTTTCTTCATTGATGTGATTGATCATGTGGTTCAAGAAGAGTTTGATTCGTCTTGTGTTAGTGATCCAGTTGAAGCAGCTTTGGTGGGTGTGAATATTGAGAATTTTGAAGTGGAAGATTGTATGACTATCATGGATGCATCATTACGCTTTCCTAAGTCTTATTCTCAATTTGAGACTCTTGACATTGCTTCAAGCGATAGACCTAGACTCCAACCCTCTCTAGTAGAGCCACCCTCTTTGGAGTTGAAGTCGTTGCCATCTCATTTGCGATATGTATTCTTGGGTTCGAATGAAACACTTCTGGTTATCATTGCTTCTGACTTGACTTCTCAACAAGAGGAGAAACTGGTGGAGGTGTTGAAGGCTCACAAAAGGGCCATTGGGTGGACAATTGCCGATATCAAAGGTATTAGTCCGTCTATGTGTATGCACAAGATTTTGCTTGAGGATGATCATAAGACTTCAATTGAGCATCAGAGAAGGCTTAATCCGAACATGAAGGAGGTTGTGAAGAAGGAAATTCTCAAGTGGCTTGATGCGGGTATCATTTACCCAATCTCTGATAGCTCATGGGTGAGCCCAGTTCAATGCGTGCCCAAGAAGGGTGGCATGACTGTAGTGGCTAACACCCAGAATGAGCTCATTCTTACTGGGACTGTTACTGGATGGAGGGTATGTATGGACTACCGCAAGTTGAATACTGCAACTAGGAAAGATCATTTTCCTCTCCCTTTTATTGATCAGATGCTTGACAAACTAGCGGGTAGAGAGTACTTCTGCTTCCTGGATGGGTATTCAGATTATAATCAGATTGTTATTGCTCCGGAAGACCAGGAGAAAACCACCTTCACATGCCCTTTGGGTTGTGCAATGCTCCAGCCACATTTCAGCGTTGCATGATGGTTATCTTTGCAGATATGATTGAGCACACCATGGAGGTGTTTATGGATGACTTCACGGTGTTTGGTGACTCCTATGATGAATGTTTAAGTCACTTGGCACAAGTGTTGAAACGGTGTGAGGAAACCAATCTTGTTCTTAATTGGGAAAAATGTCATTTCATGGTAAAGGAAGGTATTGTCTTGGGTCATAGAGTCTCAAAGAGTGGCTTAGAGGTTGACAAGGCCAAGATTTCGGTTATTGAGCAACTTCCTCCACCTATCAATGCTAAGGGTGTGAGGAGCTTTTTGGGTCATGCCGGCTTCTACCGTCGCTTCATTAAAGATTTCTCCAAGATAACTAAGTCTCTCTGTGCTTTACTTGAGAAAGATGTTGTGTTTGACTTCAATGATGCTTGTTTGAAGGCATTTGAGGAGTTGAAACAACGTTTAGTCACTGCTCCAATTATTGTGGCTCCAGATTGGACTCTTCCATTTATTCTCATGTGTGATGCTAGTGATTATGCTGTGGGAGCGGTTTTCGGGCAGAAAAAGGAGAAGCTCTTCCATCCGATTTACTATGCAATCAAGACTCTAGATAGTGCTCAAGAGAAATACACCACCACTGAAAAGGAGCTTTTAGCTGTTGTGTATGCTTTTGGCAAATTTAGATCTTACTTAATTGGTTCTAAGGTGGTAGTCCACACTGTTCATTCAGCTTTGCGGTACTTGTTCAGTAAGAAAGATTCCAAGGCAAGATTGATCCGATGGGTTTTGCTACTTCAAGAATTTGATTTGGAGATTGTTGATAGGAAGGGTTGTGAGAACCAAGTTGCGGATCATCTATCTCGATTGAGTACTAATGCTCAGGTTGATGAGGGGTCTGGAATTCATGAGGTGTTTCCCGATGAGCAGTTATTTATGGTGATGGTTACAGAAGTACCTTGGTATGCAGACATTGTGAATTTTCTGGTTAGTGAGATTGTGCTCGAAGACTTGAATCATCATCAGAAGAAGAAGTTCTTCATGATGTTAAGTATTACCATTGGGAGGAACCATTCTTGTGTCGTTATTGTGCTGATCAGGTGATACGCCGATGCATACCGGAATGTGAGCAGTGGGAGATTCTCTCTTGTTGTCATGCTTCTGAGTATGGGGATCATTTTGGTGGAAACAAGACTGCTGCAAAGGTGTTGCAATCAGGTTTCTTTTGGCTTACTCTTTTCAAGGATGCTCAAGGTTTTGCTATGAGCTGTGACCGATGCCAAAGGTTGGGAAATATTTCTATGAGGGATGAGATGCCTCTCAATAATATGCTTGAGGTGGAGATATTTGATGTTTGGGGGATTGACTCCATGGGACCATTCCCTAATTCCTTCAATAATCAATATATCTTGGTAGCAGTGAACTATGTATCCAAGTGGGTTGAAGCAATCGCTACTCCAGCTAGTGATGCTAAGACGGTGATTAAGTTCCTTAGGAGGCATATTTTCAACCGTTTTGGAGCACCAAGGGCTATTGTTAGTAATGGAGGCACTCATTTTTGTAATCAAAAATTCCGTGCTCTTTTGGAGAAGTATGGGGTGAGTCATAGGGTAGCTCTAGCCTACCATCCTCAAACTAACGGTCAAGCCGAGGTTTCTAACCGGGAAATTAAGAAAATCTTTGAGAAGATTGTGAACACTACCAGGAAGGATTGGGCAATGAAGCTTGATGATGCCTTGTGGGCTTACCGTACTGCTTATAAGACTCCGATTGGTATGTCGCCATATCGGCTAGTCTTTGGTAAGGCCTGCCACCTTCCCGTGGAGATTGAGCATAGTGCATTTTGGGCTATCAAGAAGCTAAATTTTGATGAGAGTGCTGTGGGTGCTAAGAGGCTATTGCAATTGAATGAGTTAGAAGAGTTCCGCTACCATGCTTATGACAGTGCTATGAGCTATGTAACATCCTGAAAATTTAATACAGGATTAAAGAGTGTTTTGGAAATGATAAATGGAGAAATTAGGAATTTTGGGAATTTTTGGGAATTTTTGGAGATTTTTGAGAATATTTTAGAAATATTAAGTAATTAATGTACATATAATTAATTAAGAAATGAAGAGTTTGAAATATGAGGGAATGGTAAAGTTAAAAATATTTTGAAGATTCAGAAGATTGGAGACTGGTTTGAGTGGTTTTAAGTTAAAAAGTGTACACTATGGCAAGCTTGGGCTACAAATCATCAAAAACCACCTTATTTCCCCTCAACCAAACACACCCTCCCTCCCTTCCTTATCAAACATTTCGAAATACACACACCCCCCTCCATCTGAAACGCGCGACGCCCCTCCCTCCCTCTTCACCATTTTTCTTCTTCCTCACACCTCACAAATCGGCCTCTCCTTCCAAAAAGCTTCCTCATTTCCGTTTCTCACCTCTTCTCCTTCATAAATCAGTGTAAATCCGGTCTGATCGGTGGTTGTTTGTGGCGAACTGGAGGTGCCATTTTCTGGCGACGGCGGGTTTCTTTTCCGGCGGCGGCGGCGGCCATACTTTCCGGCGAGGTCGACATTTGAGGTAAAAGGAGTGGATTTTTCACGTTGTTCTTCTCTTTTCAACTCCATAGCATCTTTTTCCTAAACTTCTCCTTCTCTTCCAGTTCGGCCCACCTCGTGGAGGCCGTTCTCCGGCGAGTCTCACGGCGGCCGACGACCACCGACCGCCTCTTTTTCCATTCTAGAACTTTGTAAGCCTCTAGCCTCTTGTGTAATTGATTTTTCGCATGAAGTTGCCTCTTTTAAGTTAGGGTTTGGACATGAGTAAATTATTTAAGCTTTAAACAAGGAATTTGTGCTTGAATAAATGAGAAATTGAAGATTTTTGGGAGTATTTAGGCCTGGTGACGTTGGAAGTAATTTAAGAATTATATTGGCAATTTGTTTGGCTCTTTTAGGTAAGGGGTTTGCTAAAGGATAAGGTTTTGGACAAAATTTGGTGATTAGGTAATGATAGTTAAGGTTGGTTATTGTTGTTGGAATGTTAATGTTGGCAGGAGTGGTGTTTGAAAAGAGGTTGAATAGTTAAAGTATGGATTTGAAGCGGTTATGGTGGTCTGAAAGGCTACTTGGTTTATGGTGAAAGGTTTAGGTGTTATGGAAGTGAGAAATTACCTTGGAAAGTTTTGGAGAATATTTAGGAATTCTTTAAAGTTGGGATTTTGTTAATGTAAGATGACTTGAATGGAATGATAGTTTATAAATGCTTGTGAAGCTTATTTTAGAATGTTGGTTTTAGTTAGATTGGTGGTTGTGAGGAAATTTGAAAGTTAAAGTGTGGATTAAAAGAGATTTTGATTATGAAATGGTTTGAAATTGTGTGTAGGGGAAGTTGGTAAATGAAGTTTGAAAAATTTGTTATGCCAAGTCATGTTTGGAATGAGGTGGATGATTAGTTAGCTTTGGAAGGTAATATTTGGGTAAACAATATTTATGAGGGTGGAATATTGATTTTTTTAACCATTATGGGGAATTTGGCAAAGAATGATAAGGAAGTGAGTAGATAAAGTGTTATTGGAATGAATAGTAAGTAATGAGTTTTGTTCTTGAAGATTTGGGCAAGTTGTCATGAATTTTGTAAGCCTTTAAAATGCTTCAAAGTTGGGATTTGATTGGTTGAAAGATAGTTACAATAAAATTGGTGTTTGGTAATATTTATTAAGGGTTATGCAAATATTGAAATAATTGAAATAGTTAAAGTGGTGTTTGGAAAGGAGTGTGGTTATTAAAATATTGAAGAAAGGGGAAATGTTATATAATGGAATGTGAGGAGTATGAAGGAAGTTGTGTGATGTTGAGAGACCTCCTTAGTGTCAAAATAATATTAATAAGGTTAGCTTGGTAGGTTTTGTAAGTGTGGGATGATTTTTGACAAGAAATGGTAAGGTTTAATACTATGGAAGTTATAGGTAATTGGTCAAGGGAATTATGGGGCCTAAAAGAGTATAGACTATTCTAATATTAGGAGTAATTGTTTACTTCAATAATTGTTTAGAATTAGTTTGAATGGGTGGTCAAAGTCACTGATATTGTGTGTTGACTATCAGCAGCTCACTGCGATATTGTAGACGACGGTGCTTCGAGGAAAGCTCACGGAAGGCAATAACTAAGGATATATATAGTACTGTTTTTAAGCTTAGACAGGTAATCACGCTTAACTGACTGTGATACTGAGGGTGACGGTAGTAGAGGATTCCTAAAGTCCTCTTCTACTTTATATATAAATGAAATGTGTTCCGATTACTTTATATTTATACGTGGGCTATAGGGTACCTTTCTAAATAAACTGTACTTTATATATATATTTATATATAAATCCTTTGTATGTTGCATGACACTGATTATTAGTACCATCGGCCGATGTAACCATCGATTTGCGCAAATCGATAGGTTAATTGTACGGGTTCCTCGGGTTGTAAAGGAACCAGGGATTTTTCACATTTTAGAGTGGTCCCTTTTTCATGCTTTCAGATTTGAGACTGGGCACAGTGTCAATCACGTTTATTTTTGTCTATTGAGAGATGGATGTATCTGTGCTGTATATATATATATATATATATATATATATATATATATATATATATATATATATATATATATATATATATATGTATATTACGTGGTTTATGCAGGTTTTGAAAACTGTGGTACCCTGTAGACACTCCACTACCCCACTTCTGAGTCTCACAGTGAGTTAAGTAGTGATTACTGAGACATAGTTTTGTCTCACCCCATTCCCTTTATTTTTGCAGGTGATCATGCCCAGAGGTAGTCTGAGAGGAAGGCAAAAGGGGCCGGCCAGCTGCACTGAGCCAGTGAGTAGGCCGGAGGTAAATCGTAGGGATATATATTGCCATAAAGTAGGCTGCATCCGCTTCCGCTTTTTGGGTGAAATGTATTGCTAATTGACCGTTTAATTGATTCTGTTAATTGTTGTTTAATTACTGATATTGTCATAATGTGACAGTTTTGGCTGTATCACACACTTTGTTAGTGTGATGATTGATTATATACTGTATGTGATCATTTTCTACAGAAGGATTGCCTGCTAATGGAAAGGCAATCCCTTTTACTGATTGAGCTTAGCGACGTTTGATTTCGCTTTGTGATGCTGACATGTTAAGTCAGAGAATTGTGTATTTGTGATGTGTTGATTTAATGAAACTAGTTACTGGTGTTGTTGACACATGCTGTGTTAGGTGATTAAGTCACCATTGTACTGGATAATATTATTAGTTTTACAGGTGAATGGTCATGATCAAGTTAAGGAAATTCTCTTTTCCTAACTTGATTATATTATGTGAATGTTGATTGTTTGAAGGTTAAAGGATGTTGTTTTTCTCACATAACCATGTTAGATGGGCCCCGCTCTAATATGGTTACCTTTTATGTAGATGGTTTGATTTCTTTTGCTAACTATGTTAGGAGATTCTCTTTTCTAACATAGTTAGATATGTGTTAAGCATATGGTTGTAATCTCTTCATAGTAGAGAAATTCTTCTGCTAAGCATGTTAGGTGAATCTTTTACTAACATGGTTATGACATTTAATTTTTAATGATATCGTTTTCTTTTTCTAACCATGTTAGATGTATTCTTACTAACATGGTTAGACACCATTTGTTTGGGTTATTTTGAATATGTGTTTAATTAGGTGAAAGTTAGTAAGTTAATAATTCGTTAGTAGGAGGTACGTTACAACTTGGTATCAGTTTTATGGTAAACGATACCCTGCCTGTTGCATTGCATATAGAATGGCAATATATATTCATTTTCCCTTTCCGATGTGCATGATCACTAACCCTTGTTTTGAGGATATGTGCAGTGAATTTTGCGGACAAAATTCCTATGGTGGGGAGAGCGGTCATTCCGTACTAAGATTTATTTGAAGTAAAATGATTAGAATGAGACTTACTCAGGTTTGACACTTGTTGAAGTCTCTCAAGTGCTTGCATTTATGATTATTAAATCTTTTTCCGCTTTTATTTTAAAAGCGGAGTGGCATTGAGGTAAAATGAAAGTTCTAGTATGGTGGGTAAGGTTTCACTTGGCTTATTAGTTATGAGGAGAGAAAATGTTTGTTAGGATGCGTGCCAACAAGTTGGTAACTTTTAGTTTCTAGCTCATGGACTTCTATTAAGATATAGGGAACATCTAATATGTCTAGAAGGAATACAAATAAACCATGTAGGAAGATTGATTTGAGTCACAATTGGATTATACTTTGGGGTGATTTAGAATTTCAATTAAGGATATATTTGGTCCTTATTAATGGATGAAGAAATCCTTATAGAGGTATAGCTCAAAAAATGGTCATATGGAATAGGAAGCATTCTTGAATATAGAACAAGTTATAGCAACTGAGTGAGATCGGGAAGGAATGTTTCGATTACTATACTTCAAGATTCAAACTAATTTGATAATTGTAGAATTGATCACTTTATATAATAAGTGTGCTTATTCGTGCAGTGATGGTGAGATTGTGATATTAGGGGTTGCACTTTAGTCAAGTTATATGGGAGTAAATATGGATTAATTGATATGTTGACTTGAGTTGGATATTGGGGAAAATATTAAGTTGGATATTTTTTTAAACATAGAGGAAAAGGTTGAAACTATTTGATATCAATACATCAAAGAAGAAGAAACATAGTTACATTTTAGTGATACAAAGGCATGAGAGCAATTCAAGTCCAAGGAGATATTTATGTTAGGATTAGTAATAGGTATAGAGGTTATGAGATGAGAATAAGTTGGTATGAATTCTTCGAAAGAGAAAATGCATAAAATTATTGAGATAACAATTGAGGGTTGTTTTGCTTGATGTTAGAATTTGGGAGTTATAGTATGACTTAGACTACGTGATTGATGATTATATTCCTGAGGTTAACAAAATTCTTGTGTGGAAAGCCTGATTAGTATTGAAATTAAGGGTGCTTTTGAAAGAGACAAGATGTTAGAATCAATATTCAAGGACGAGTGGATCAATTGGATAATAATACGATAGTTGAATATTTTTGGCTTAGAAGGGCATTGGTGATTTTGAAATATGAATTTGTTGAGAGATTCATGGGTCCCATCAAGTTGAATAAGTTTAATGCATGTCTAATGGTGCGGTTTTATTGGAATATAATATAACTTTTAGAGGGAAAATGTTACATTGATAGTTGGAGGACTAGCGAGGTCTTGAATGGATTATTCTTGGGCTTTGATGATATTGAATTCTAAAGTTTAAATTGTGTTAAGGAAACAAAATGGTTGGATTATGATCGCTTATGAATATGAGTTTATGGTTTTATATATATGTAGGAAGCAAGTGAAGAGGACACCTATAGTTAGTCAATCCCCAGTGAGACCTATTTGGTTGAAGTTGGATATGAGTTTGAACTTTCTCTTGGTTGTTACCTAAGCTTGATCTCCATTTGAGGTATTTTAATTATGGGCATTTGAATTATGTTTATGGGGTCTAAGGGCTTATTTAGGTTCAACACTTATGCTGGAATAAGTTAATTTGGCTAATTATGTTGTAGATTTTAAAAAGGGATGTAAATTATGTGTGAGACTTAGGTAATTGATTCAAAAAGCACTTTTGGAATGTGAGTTACCGACTCTATTAAGATTGCATATGAATATAGATAATAAGCGTTAGGTAATTACTGGTGGTGGTATTTCAAATTGAGGATTTATGGTAGAAGTTGTAGCGATTACTATGGTATAGTGGTTTTTGTAGTTTTACTGGCTATTGGAATTGGAAATGATATTGGTGAGGGAAGATTCATGATGTAGATTCAGATAATATTGTCGATAAGATAAAAGTTGTAAATGCTATAAATATGGTTATGACCTTAAGTTAAAGGAGAATTGTGAGGGTTCTCTTGGTTTATCAGGCATATTGATGTTAATGCTTATGAAGAATTCAATCGGTACAAATCGTTGGGACTAATATAGGTGGAATTATGAGATTTAAGTTAAAATGGACTGGCTTGTATTGATTAAAGTTAGAGGCATTTGACAGGAATTAACAATTTTGATAATTGGAGAAAAATGATGATTATGGGTTGAGGATTGACTAGAATAGTTTGATTAAAAAGTGAAATGGAGGAAGAAAAATTAAATTTAGGTTTTGAATTAAAGTTGATTTAGGAGGATTGTTTAAGACTAAGATGAAGAATATATTAGTTATGAGTTGAAGAATAAGTAAGATAAATTGTTGAATTTGAGGTTTTATCGCGCTTACAGGAATATATATATACTATTTTGGTCATGAAACTTAGTATTATTGGGTACGAATTAGTGTTTAGGCTCGCGGACACAACTGAAGTAACTATATATGGTATTGGTGAATAATTTGTGCATGAAGTGATTTAAATAGATTTAGCATGAATTCTTGAGTCATTAAGATAAGCGAGATTTTATGTTGAGTATAAAGACAAAGGAGTGAGTTTAATAGTGTTAATCATATTTAGTATTAGCAGTATGGTGGTTTAGTGAAATACTAAATGGAGGATTGGAGTTTTGTGACAAGTTGTCATTATTTTATTGAGAAAATTAAGATGATTCGAGTTAATGATTGATTTTGAAGCCGTGATTATGTGTGGTGTAACATCCTGAAAATTTAATACAGGATTAAAGAGTGTTTTGGAAATGATAAATGGAGAAATTAGGAATTTTGGGAATTTTTGGGAATTTTTGGAGATTTTTGAGAATATTTTAGAAATATTAAGTAATTAATGTGCATATAATTAATTAAGAAATGAAGAGTTTGAAATATGAGGGAATAGTAAAGTTAAAAATATTTTGAAGATTCAGAAGATTGGAGACTGGTTTGAGTGGTTTTAAGTTAAAGAGAGTACACTATGGCAAGTTTAGGCTGTAATTATCAAAAACCACCCTTATTTCTCCCCATCCAAACACGCCCATCCTCCCTTCTCTTAAAGAAAAGCACGGACTCCCTTCCTCCTCCATTCCTGCGTGCGTCCGCCCCCTCCTCACCATTTCTTCATTTTTCTTCACACCCACACTCCCATTCATCCTACTTTACCCAAAAAGCTTCCTCATTTCGGTTTATCTCTCTCTTTTCTCCACTGAGCCGTGAAATTTGAGTCCGATCCGTGTGGGTGTGTGTGTGTCCGTCGCGTTTCCTTCTTTTTCGGCGTCGTGTTGCGTTTTTCCAGCGAGGAGACTCGTTTCCGGCGGCGGTTTCCGGCGGCTCATAGGTAGGTTGTAATTTCTTTGGGTTTTACAAGTCATTCCTTTCCTTTATAACTTCATTAGTCTCACCTTTTTCATCTTCCCTTTTTCTTGGACTCCGCCGGCCACCTACAGTGGTTGCTCCGACGAGTTTGACGGCGGCCGACGGTGGAGGCGCCCTTCTTCTTCATTTGTACCCACGTGAGCATCTTCTACCTCTTTGATTTTTGATTTTGGGGTAAAAGTTGCCTCTTTGAAGTTAGGGTTTTGGATATGCTAAAGTTTTTGAAATGTTAAAGCTTTAATATTGAAATTGAGGCATTGAATTTGAGTTTTCTTGGGAGTAATTGGATTTTCTTGTAGGAGATTGAACATTTGAGAATTTTGGTATAAGTTATGTTTCTTTGAAGCTAGGGTTTGACCATAACAAAATCATTGGAGCTTAAAACAAGAATTTGGGGATGTTTAAGTGGTAAATTGAAGATTTTTGGAAAGTATTTAAGTTTATTCAAGTTGGGAATTATTTTGGGAATTTTATAGACATTTTTAGACTCTTTGAAGTTGTGTTTTGTTAATGAAGGATGTTATGGATAAATTTATAGTTAGATAAGGTTTGTTAAAGTTATATGAGGTTGTTGGAATTTTAGTTTTGGTTGGATTGGTATTTGGAAAGAAATTTAAAAGTTAAGTGTTGATTAAATTATGTAAAGGACTGTTTGGAGTTTGGTAGTAGGTTTGTGAGATTGAGAAGTTACTTTAAGTAAATTTGATGTTAGTATGGTGGTAGGGTGGTAAGAGATTGTTTTACAATTTTTGGGTATTTTTGGTTTCTTTAAAGTGGAAGTTTGTTATGTGGGATGTTTGGATTAGATTGGAAGTTAGGAAATGTTTATATAGGTGTTATGAAGATGTGGGAGGAGTTAAAATTCTTTGCAATTGTGTATAGGAGGAATTTTGTTAGTTAAAGTCTTGGTTAAAAGAGATTTTGGTTAGGTAAAAGAGTGTTTGAAAGGTGGTGGAATATTTGGGTAGTTAGGGAGCTACCTTGAATGCCAAATGATTATAAATGAAGTAGTTTTGGTAAGTTATACATGTTTTGGTGATTAGGCAAAAGTTGGGGAAAATGATAAAGTTAATGCTTTAGTAGTCAAAAGTAAATGGACAAAGGAAATGATTAAAATGTTGGATTTAAGAGGATTTGACTAGGTAAGATATGTTTGGAGTTGGTGGAAAGTTTATGAAGTGGGGAAATCATTTGAAATTGTGTTTAGGAAGGAGTTAGGAATCAAAGTGAAGGATTAAAGGGAAATTTGTTAAAGGATGGTATGTAAGGGAGGTGGTGAAAGTTCGTGAGTTATGAAAGTCACTTTGAGTGGTCAATTTAATATGAAAGGTGGTTTTAATCGGGGTTAGCATGGTGGACTAGTTTTGTAAGAATTATGAAAAATGGTGAAGTTAATACTTTAGAAGTTATAAATAAAATGATTAAGAAAATTGTGATGGCTTAGAAGAATATAGAAAATTGTGGATGTTAGAAGTAATTTATTACTTCCAGAATTGTTTTAGAATTTGTTTGAATGGGTGGTCAAAGTCACTGATATTGTGTCTTGACCATCAGCAGCTCACTGCGTGATTGTAGACGACGGTGACTCGGGTGGAGCACACGGAAAACAATTGCTGCTAGGATTTATGGTTATTGAGCTTGAACAGGTAATCACGCTTATCTGACTGTGATACTGAGGGTGTCGGTAGTTGAGGATTTCTAAAATCCTCTTCTACTTATATATGTAAATGAAATGTGTTCTGGTTATTTTATATTTAAACGTGGGCTATAGGGTACCTTTCTAAATAAACTGTACTTGATATATATATTTATATATAAATCTTTTGTATGTTGCATGACACTGATTATTAGTACCATCGGCCGATGTAACCATCGATTTGCGCAAATCGATAGGTTAATAGTACGGGTTCCTCGGATTGTAAAGGAACCAGGGATTTTCACATTGATTAGAGTGGTCCCTTTTATGCTTTTCGGATTGTAGACCGGGCACAGTGTCACACACGTTTATTTCTGTCATTTGAGAGATGGATGCATCTGTTTTGTGTATATATATATATATCTGTATATATTTGTAAATGTTATAAGCTGTATGCAGGTTTTGAACTGTGGTACCCTGTAGACACTCCACTACCCCACTTCTGAGTCTCACAGTGAGTTAAGTAGTGATTACTAAGACATAGCTTTCTCTCACCCCATTCCCCTTTATTTTTGCAGGTGATCATGCCCAGAGGTAGTCTGAGAGGAAGGAAAAAAAAAAGGGGCCGGCCAGCTGCACTGAGTCAGTGAGTAGGCCGGAGGTAAACCGTAGGGATATATATATTGCCATTTATTAGGCTGCATCAGCTTCCGCATTTGTTTGTATTATTATGATTGATTGATTTGTTGGATGACTGCATTATCTGTATCTGCTGGTTTGTTGTCTAGTTACTGATATTGTTGGTAATGTGATAGTTGTGGTTGTTTTACACATTGTGTAATAACGGATTATGTATACAGGAGAATTGCCTGCTAATGGAAAGGCAATCCTTTTCTTCCGACATGAGAGTATTAGACAATTGTGACTAACTATGAATGGTTATACTTGGTGTTACTGTCAAGTTTAAGTCAGATGATTGTGTTGATGTGAATTGCTGTTACAGGTGTTTGTTTTGGAATAACTGTGTTAGGAAATCCTCTTTCCTAACACGGTTATGTGACACATTGATGATGTGATTGAGTGAATGATGTTTCTTATATAACCATGTTAGATGGGCCCCACTCTAATATGGTTACCTTTTATGTAGCTGGTTTGGTTTATTTTTGCTAACTATGTTAGGAGATCCTCTTTTCTAACATAGTTAGATATGTGTTAAGCATATGGTTGTAGTCTCTTCATAGTAGAGAAATTCTTTTGCTAACCATGTTAGGCGAATCTTTTACTAACATGGTTAGGGCATTCCATTTTGAAGGATATCATTTTTCTTTTTCTAACCATGTTAGATGTATTCTTACTAACATGGTTAGACCCCATTTGTTTCAGTTATTGTGAATATGTGTTTAATTAGGTGGAAGTTAGTAAGTTAATAATTTATTAGTAGGAGGTACGTTTCATGTGGGATAAGAATGTAAGAAGAATAGCTGAAGTTAAAATATTAGGTTGAAGTTTTAGCGAACTCTTAATTGATTCTTTGGAAATAAATGCAAGTGCTTTTGATGATGAACTTGATATGGTGTAACATATGTAAAGTTACAGTTATGAGGCAAGTAAAGAATGAATTTTTACAGGAATTTTTGTTTGGCAAATGAGAAGTGAGAGCATAGGATTAAACTTAGTGAAATTATTGGATATAGATTATAAGTCCCTCAGACAAGTAGAAGAACTATATCATAAATAGGAATATGAAATAGTGGAAATCGTTTAAGTAGCAACCTCAAGATTCCAAAGTAGATAAAAATGATCGGAAGTATTATTGTGTGTAGGATCGAATTAAGAAAGTTTAGGTGTTGACATTGATTCGTGAACCATTTGTGGGTTAGAAGATAATGATTTTCAAGGTGGAATTGTCTTTAAATTGGAGGTCCTACCGGGAGTCAAACCCAGGTCGCTGGATTCAAAGTCCAGAGTGCTGGATTAAATTAGAGGTCTTACCATAGAACTTGGTCTAAGGATTTGACAATGTAATTAATTGGTGTGAAATATTTGATAAGGGAAGCAAGAATGACTCTCATAGTCTTATAAGTTAAGGAGATTAGACCATTAAGGTGTAGAAAGCTTGGAATTATGACATGAAGATTTAGAAGAGAGAAATGACTTGGATCAGGTTGACTAGAATTTGAAACTTTTATTCCCTAATGCAAGTTCTTAGCAATGTATTGAGTGGATTATGCTCAGTATTTTTCTTAAAGAGTTTAGACATTTGGCGACGGCGGGTTTCTTTTCCGGCGGCGGCGGCGGCCATACTTTCCGGCGAGGTCGACATTTGAGGTAAAAGGAGTGGATTTTTCACGTTGTTCTTCTCTTTTCAACTCCATAGCATCTTTTTCCTAAACTCCTCCTTCTCTTCCAGTTCGGCCCACCTCGTGGAGGCCGTTCTCCGGCGAGTCTCACGGCGGCCGACGACCACCGACCGCCTCTTCTTCCATTCTAGAACTTTGTAAGCCTCTAGCCTCTTGTGTAATTGATTTTTCGCATGAAGTTACCTCTTTTAAGTTAGGGTTTGGACATGAGTAAATTATTTAAGCTTTAAACAAGGAATTTGTGCTTGAATAAATGAGAAATTGAAGATTTTTGGGAGTATTTAGGCCTGGTGACGTTGGAAGTAATTTAAGAATTACATTGGCAATTTGTTTGGCTCTTTTAGGTAAGGGGTTTGCTAAAGGATAAGGTTTTGGACAAAATTTGGTGATTAGGTAATGATAGTTAAGGTTGGTTATTGTTGTTGGAATGTTAATGTTGGCAGGAGTGGTGTTTGAAAAGAGGTTGAATAGTTAAAGTATGGATTTGAAGCGGTTATGGTGGTCTGAAAGGCTACTTGGTTTATGGTGAAAGGTTTAGGTGTTATGGAAGTGAGAAATTACCTTGGAAAGTTTTGGAGAATATTTAAGAATTCTTTAAAGTTGGGATTTTGTTAATGTAAGATGACTTGAATGGAATGATAGTTTATAAATGCTTGTGAAGCTTATTTTAGAATGTTGGTTTTAGTTAGATTGGTGGTTGTGAGGAAATTTGAAAGTTAAAGTGTGGATTAAAAGAGATTTTGATTATGAAATGGTTTGAAATTGTGTGTAGGGGAAGTTGGTAAATGAAGTTTGAAAATTTGTTATGCCAAGTCATGTTTGGAATGAGGTGGATGATTAGTTAGCTTTGGAAGGTAATATTTGGGTAAACAATATTTATGAGGGTGGAATATTGATTTTTTTAACCATTATGGGGAATTTGGCAAAGAATGATAAGGAAGTGAGTAGATAAAGTGTTATTGGAATGAATAGGAAGTAATGAGTTTTGTTCTTGAAGATTTGGGCAAGTTGTCATGAATTTTGTAAGCCTTTAAAATGCTTCAAAGTTGGGATTTGATTGGTTGAAAGATAGTTACAATAAAATTGGTGTTTGGTAATATTTATTAAGGGTTATGCAAATATTGAAATAATTGAAATAGTTAAAGTGGTGTTTGGAAAGGAGTGTGGTTATTAAAATATTGAAGAAAGGGGAAATGTTATATAATGGAATGTGAGGAGTATGAAGGAAGTTGTGTGATGTTGAGAGACCTCCTTAGTGTCAAAATAATATTAATAAGGTTAGCTTGGTAGGTTTTGTAAGTGTGGGATGATTTTTGACAAGAAATGGTAAGGTTTAATACTATGGAAGTTATAGGTAATTGGTCAAGGGAATTATGGGACCTAAAAGAGTATAGACTATTCTAATATTAGGAGTAATTGTTTACTTCAATAATTGTTTAGAATTAGTTTGAATGGGTGGTCAAAGTCACTGATATTGTGTGTTGACTATCAGCAGCTCACTGCGATATTGTAGACGACGGTGCTTCGAGGGAAGCTCACGGAAGGCAATAACTAAGGATATATATAGTACTGTTTTTAAGCTTGGACAGGTAATCACGCTTAACTGACTGTGATACTGAGGGTGACGGTAGTAGAGGATTCCTAAAGTCCTCTTCTACTTTATATATAAATGAAATGTGTTCCGATTACTTTATATTTATACGTGGGCTATAGGGTACCTTTCTAAATAAACTGTACTTTATATATATATATTTATATATAAATCCTTTGTATGTTGCATGACACTGATTATTAGTACCATCGGCCGATGTAACCATCGATTTGCGCAAATCGATAGGTTAATTGTACGGGTTCCTCGGGTTGTAAAGGAACCAGGGATTTTTCACATTTTAGAGTGGTCCCTTTTTCATGCTTTCAGATTTGAGACTGGGCACAGTGTCAATCACGTTTATTTTTGTCTATTGAGAGATGGATGTATCTGTGCTGTATATATATATATATATATATATATATATATATATATATATATGTATATTACGTGGTTTATGCAGGTTTTGAAAACTGTGGTACCCTGTAGACACTCCACTACCCCACTTCTGAGTCTCACAGTGAGTTAAGTAGTGATTACTGAGACATAGTTTTGTCTCACCCCATTCCCTTTATTTTTGCAGGTGATCATGCCCAGAGGTAGTCTGAGAGGAAGGCAAAAGGGGCCGGCCAGCTGCACTGAGCCAGTGAGTAGGCCGGAGGTAAATCGTAGGGATATATATTGCCATAAAGTAGGCTGCATCCGCTTCCGCTTTTTGGGTGAAATGTATTGCTAATTGACCGTTTAATTGATTCTGTTAATTGTTGTTTAATTACTGATATTGTCATAATGTGACAGTTTTGGCTGTATCACACACTTTGTTAGTGTGATGATTGATTATATACTGTATGTGATCATTTTCTACAGAAGGATTGCCTGCTAATGGAAAGGCAATCCCTTTTACTGATTGAGCTTAGCGACGTTTGATTTCGCTTTGTGATGCTGACATGTTAAGTCAGAGAATTGTGTATTTGTGATGTGTTGATTTAATGAAACTAGTTACTGGTGTTGTTGACACATGCTGTGTTAGGTGATTAAGTCACCATTGTACTGGATAATATTATTAGTTTTACAGGTGAATGGTCATGATCAAGTTAAGGAAATTCTCTTTTCCTAACTTGATTATATTATGTGAATGTTGATTGTTTGAAGGTTAAAGGATGTTGTTTTTCTCACATAACCATGTTAGATGGGCCCCGCTCTAATATGGTTACCTTTTATGTAGATGGTTTGATTTCTTTTGCTAACTATGTTAGGAGATTCTCTTTTCTAACATAGTTAGATATGTGTTAAGCATATGGTTGTAATCTCTTCATAGTAGAGAAATTCTTCTGCTAACCATGTTAGGTGAATCTTTTACTAACATGGTTATGACATTTAATTTTTAATGATATCGTTTTCTTTTTCTAACCATGTTAGATGTATTCTTACTAACATGGTTAGACACCATTTGTTTGGGTTATTTTGAATATGTGTTTAATTAGGTGAAAGTTAGTAAGTTAATAATTCGTTAGTAGGAGGTACGTTACAAGCTACATGGAAAGAACTAAGAGGTGGCATGATTGGCATATCAAACCAAAGACTTTTGAGGCGGGGCAACAAGTCCTTTTGTACAACTCGAAGTTGAAGCTTTTCCCGGGCAAGCTCAAGTCTAAGTGGTCTGGTCCGTTCATAGTGGTGAAAGCTTATGACAAGGGTCAAGTGGAACTTGAAGGCAAGAGTGGGGAGAAGTTTAAGGTTAATGGACACCGGATCAAGCACTATTGGGGTGGTGAGATCGATCGCCAAGCTACCTCCTCAATGTCAGTCCCTCAGTCCATATGATGTTGTCAACAGTCGAGCTAAGGACTATAAACTAAGCGCTTCTTGGAAGGCAACCCAAGTTCTTAACTCTCATCCTTCATTTTGATATTTTACCTAACTTTAGGTTGTTTTTGGTAGTTTTGTTCTTGTTTCTCTTGTGTGTAGGGAGAAAAGGTCCACACTGATACTTGAATCACCACCTGATATGGAGAGCTGGAGCCTACGTTTTGGAGGGCAGGAAGAGGTCTACAAGGGGGAGTAGATCAAAATTCCAAACTTCAATGCAATTTTGAGCATCATTTTTGTTTATTGCATGGAATCATCTTGATGAACTGGAATCTGGTGTTAATGTGCCACTTGACCAACTTGAACTTGATGAGCTGAATTGTGATGGAATGAATGCTTGTTTGTGTTGAAATGATCTTTGGTGTTTTTGTGAGTACTTTTGGTTGTGAGAATTAAGTAGCATGTGATTGGATCTATGTCTGTGGTGTGTGGACTTTGTTTTGATTTGTTGAAAGCATATTTCCTTGGCGTACTAAAAGCACCTTGCATTGTCTAGTTAATGAAGAGTCTGTTATGTGATGAAATTCCTGTGATTATGTGCTGCTTGTTTGATTTTTGGATATGGCATGGAGTGTTAGTGATTATTGGTTATGTCATGTGATTGAGGGTTGGTGTCAAAATGTGGTCTTTTTAGATCCAAAGTCAATTGGGAGTATGATATGATGTTTTTGATTGATCATAGGGATGATTTAAGGGCATATAAGCTAGTTGAAATAGACATAGGGCATGTTGTACTGGGATTCTAAGGTTTGGGCAAATTCTGCAGAAACAATGGTCTTACTGTCAAATTCTCGCCAGTCTGCTCGCCAATTGGAGAGCGGCTGGCGAGGAGGACTGTGCGATTTGGCGAGAAAAGGCGCGGCCTCTGGAAACTCGCCGGTCACTCGTCAATTGGCGAGACAAAAAAAATTCTGCATACACAAAACAAAACCCTAAACCTTGCCTTCTCTTTTCCTTCTCCAAGCCATCAATTTCAATGCTAATGAAAACCATGTTGGATATTCTATGTCACATGAAGTTCTGGACTGGATGGTTGTTTGGTTTAAGCCTAGTTGGGGAATTGTTGAGAAGTTTAAGGCTTAGCATAGTTTGAGTTTAGGGGATTTAGTGATAAGGACCTTTCTCCATAGGTTTTCTTTAGGTTAGGTAGTCCCTTTTCTAGGATTGAGCTTAAATTATTCATAGGTTAGAGTTTGAGTTTGTTTGTGCTAAATGTGGTTGTGTGCTTGTTTGTGTGTTTTTATGTTCATACAGATCATGCCAGTCAGAAGCACTCGGTCATCCACCACGGGGGGGGGGGGGAAACAAAAAGGCAAAAGAGTTGCCTCATCTGAGAATGGAAAAGGTAAACAGCCTGTTGAGCCTGCACCATTAACGAGTAAGAAAAAGAAATCTGGTAAGCCTGCAAAGACGAGAGGGTTGTGGCAAGAGAAAGCTTACCCAGAAACAAATAGGTGTGGCTTTCATGCCTTAGCTATTGGGGTGCATGGGCTGCACCGGCTGTTGGTGCCTAGACAGGTGGGAAATCTTGATTGGGTGGAGCACTTCTATGGAGAGAATTTGTTGTGGAGATCCCAGAATAGGGTTTACCACCCAGACACAGAGGTAGTCATCAACTCTTTCCTCACACGCAAGAGCATCAGACAGTTCTATGACTTACCGGAGTTGGATGACTGTGCATATGCAGCGAACTATTTTAACATTGATGACCAGCTCATGGAAGACATACCGAACACCATAGTAGTGCCAGGGGCAGGTGATTGGTTCCGCAAAAGAGGAACTCAGTATTATTTGCTTAAGTCTGGCCTGAATCCTGATGCACTTACATGGCTCCATTTCATATCTACCAATGTCCATCCAACAACCCACACGAGCGACATAACGAAGGAGCAGGCTTTGCTCATCCATCTATTCATGACCGCTCAGAGAGTTAAGGTTGAGAACATTTTTCACTCTAGCCTTACGGCAGCGTGTGTAGCAGGTCGTCGGGATGCAGCCCTTATATTCCCCCATTTGATATCAGACAGTTTTCTCCAAGGAGGTGAGCCTGACCCCTCGTGGCGCAGCCTGTAACATTGTGTTACTAATTACCTAATTAACCAATAATATTTATTTCAATTCATTAAGCTCTAATCTAACTATGATAGAAAAAGGAATTTCCATAATATTAATATCTCTATCATAGTTAGAAAAGATTATTCTAAACCTTTTATAATTTATCCATGATAGGAAAGAATAAACTAATACAACCTGAATACTATCATGGATAATTATTAGCTAATCATGTTAGAAAAGAATCACCTAACATGGTTAGAAAAATAAACAACCTAATGTTCAATAATATCGAATACATATAAATATATGCGGAAACGTATGCAGGCCTATACAAATTGGCAATATACAATTCAAAATAGTCCATATAACTACTACTACCTAATTCCCTTTCCTGCTGCTTGCGTCTGTGCATGAATACCTGCAAAAATGTCAGTAATCGTGGGATGAGACAAAATTGTCCCAGTAATCACCGCTTAACTCACTATAACAGTGAGATGTGCGGTAGCGAGGGCGTCTAACGGGTACCTCAGTTATAAAATCAATAATACACATATATATATATATATATCAAACCTTCTTCCCATGTATTACACCAGTCTCTCTGTCATTTTCCAAATCAATGTACTTTAACACCTCTACCTCCGTTATAACTACACCACCCCACAACTCTCACACTCACCTGTAGATGCATTGTGCCATACCGGGGCATTCAAGCATCTAATCTTCTCTATATGATTTGACACTGTGCCCCTCTCTGATGAGGGAGCAAATTTCCCTCTCTGGCAATCTCCAGAGAGAGAACCCCAATTCTGTTTTCCACTACAGAATAGGAACGGTTGGACTCTAATCAATGCCCATAACCGTAGGGGCGGTTGGACTCTAATCAATGCCCATAACCGTAGGTCACTTTTCTCAATAAGTTGACCTATCAACCCCGATCCAATCAAACCGAAAAGGATCATCTGTACAAATAACTGTCGATTGGCCTATCGAACAGTTATCATCGCGCGATGGTACATTTATATCAGTGTCATGCAAACCTCACATTAACCATCAATATCCCATCCACAATGACATCATTCAAATCCATCAACCTCAACCTCATTCAATATTTCAATATCACAACCTCAATAATCAACAACAACATCAACATCAACATCACCTTTCAATCTATTATCCACAATATCTTTCCAAAATCTAAACTCACAACTAATTCCTTTTCTATACTCAAAACCTCTCAATATCCAACACCTGCAAATATATCACACAATTCCATAATATCCAGCAATACCACCAACCAGGATACTACATATAATAAGTCAAATTCTTTATATGAAAGTAATCGTGTTTGAAAGGCACCCGATAGCCTGTTTTATATAAAAATACCTTTTCAAAAATAATATTTATATGGAGGGTGAAAAGGGATTTTGAAAATCCCAGCTAACGTCACCCTCAATGTTATAGCAAGGGTAAGTGTGATTACCTGTCGCCCTTAGCACTCTGTTGCCTTTTCCCTTTACTTATCCATGCCTTGAGGAATATATAAAGCACTTCCTTTCCTATTATTACATCATGTAATAATAGTAAGTTAATAATCATTCTATGTCATGGATTAACTAACGTCTCTCTCGTTCGTATTACTACCCCATCCTTATCTTATATACTCATTTTAATTTCCAAGTTTACCTAATTCAGATTAGCAAATTTCTTTATAAAACTCAAGTATCCCTTCTAAAAAAAATTACATGTCATACAATTCATACACACAGATTAAATCAAAACAATCACCATTCATAACAATTGAATGTCATCTTTCACAGTCAACATAGTCAATGGCTAAGTAAACAACAATTCCAATATTTTCATCATTACTTCACCAGCATATTTAGAGCATCCAAATTATGTTCCAACTTCACACTACATTTATACTCATCATAATACTTATTTATATATCCTCCAAATGACATTCTCAACCATCTAGAAAGAAAGAATTTAACGTCTTCTTGTATTCAAAACACAATATCCTTCAATCCTTAAGGAATCCCTGATTTAAGTAAAAAAACATAGGACAAAACTCTTAAACACCAAATGCACAAGCATGACACCACATCCAAAGTATAAGATCCTATTCTCATTACATTTAAAGTTCCTGCATCATTAAAACCATACGCCACTTAACAAATACACCTTTAAGTAACAATCAATTTCTAGCATACTCATAACACCATTTCATTACTTAACCAACAGCCAGTTTGCATAACCATGCCTATTACATGCTAATATAAAATCCTAATCAAATAATTTATGACAAGGCTTTCTGTCACACCAAAAATATCCATTCACAAGTTAAACACCGAAGTATAATTACTCAGAACATCATTACTAATTGGCATCATCCATTCTAAAACCATAATACTTATTAACTCCATTATTCTTCAACATAACAATATACATTCAAGACAGTTTCTTTCTCTTTTCAAATCTGACTTTTAGAACACATTTAACTTATACCCATGCAATCATTATATTAAGCCAAAATCCAAATTTCGCATTACTATCTAATCCATTTATAGCTCTCAACTTTACAATTTCATGAAGAATCCATAATGATCACTTCAACAACATCCCTTCATTCCTCACAAATGCATCCACAACAGTTATAATCATTCATTCATACAAGCCATGTCAAAACAGAGAAAAGGAGGACTTCTGTTAAATCATGGCTAAAATAATACTACCCATAGCATAAGACAAAACTTCCACTCATTCCTTAGCACAAATCACTTTCAGCCACGGGGATTAAAGGAACAAAAGGAATTAAAACTCTGCCAAGTTATCCCTTTTTGTTCCCAGCAAGATTAACAACATCTATTCACACAATTCAGTAAAAATTTGACACAGAAAAGCCAAAAATCAATTCAGCTATAGTGAAAAGAAGCACAACCCTTTGAAAACTCACATGGACATACTTCTACTATATTCACCTATTTCAAAATGATAAAATATCCAGCTCACAAATCAAACATGCATAGGTTAAATTAGGCCCCAAATAAAGATTTTATGCAAGAACAACAATCCATCATACAACTCAAGTAAATGTTCCAAACCATGTAGCATTTAATGTTTACAAATTGAGTTCCTCATGTTTCCAAGCAATCATTTTGATGTGTATTAGTACTTCTTTAGGCAAGAGTCCATTCAGCAAAATACATGACCAACAATGACAACAAAGCAGAGAATAAAGCCTTGCATTCCCTTCAGTTTCAAATCAGAATTTTTGATCCCATTTTATTTATAAGTATTAGTTCTTCCTTCTCAACTAAGTATGAGGAGGACTATGCAAGCATATATCAAAACCCATCTGCACATCCAACAAGGGTGCTAAAACCAGTGTACCACACAATAGAGGCACACTACAATATAAAAAGAAAACACACACATAGCATAATAATTGGGAGAGAGTCTTGGAGAAACATTCAGTTATTTTAAAACAGATGCAACAATAGCGGAATCTCAAACAAAGGAAATGAAATGAGATATTCTGCTAGAGGCAGAGAACAACCCATAGCAGCAGAATACAGTTCAAGCCATTATGAGTATATGCCATATGCCAGAAGGGATAAACATATCAACTTCATTATAATCTTATCTAAGTTAATTTGAAGATTAAACTCAAAATCCCAATCCAAACCCTCACTCTCAAACGGCTGAAATCACAAAAACTAAGGTAAGTAAAGTGTGAAAAATACTTACGGAGTTCAAGAATGAGAAAAGATGGTGTCATTGCCGCCGGCCGCCGCCGTAATCACCGGAAATCATTCTCTCAAGGGGCTGGCCGAGCTGGGAGTAAAGGAAAGTGAGGGATGACGAAATGGTGTTGGAAAGGAAAGGAATGACTTGAAAAAGCCAGAAGAAACCATAAACTAACCTCCTAGCCGCCGTCCGCCGTGAACACTCGTCGGAGAACGAAGAAAAATTTGGGGGAGAGAAGACGCGAGGGAGTGAGGTTTTGGTGAGGAAGAAGAAGGAAGGAAGATGAAGAAGATGATGGGTTTGTGGGAGGGGTTGGCGCCGCCGCGCCTTGGCCGCCGCCCGTCGCCGGATTCCGAGGGAGAAGACGAAGAAGGGGAACGGAGAATGAAGAAGGATGGAGGGAGTTCGGATATTTAAAGAAAAGGGGAGGGGCGTGTTTGGTTTGCTGAAATAAGGGGCTCTCTGATGATTTGTAGCCCAAACTTGCCATAGTATACTTATTTTGATTTAAATCCACTTAAACCAGTCTCCAATTTCCTTAATCTTCAAAATATTTTTAGCTTTACCACTCCCTCATATTTCAAACTCTTCATTTCTTAATTAATTATATGCATATTAATTACTCAAAATTTCCAAAAATATCCCAAAAATTCCTAAAAATTCCAAAATTTCCCCAAAACACTCTCTAATCCTGAATTAAATTTTTCAGGATGTTACACAGCCCATTCTTACCCCTGAACCCATGTGATTACCACTTTCTCAGGCGTTTCCCTGTGCCACATATGCTCCCACCTGCACCTCCAGTGGTAGCCCCTGCAGACCCTGTGCAGGGAGTTGACCCCATACATCAACTAGCAGCAGACCTTGCGGCCTTCCGCACACATTTTGATCATTTTGAGGCTAGGCATGATCGACAAATGGAGTTTATAGTTGCTGGCTTGAGAGAGCTGGGAGTGCAGGCCCCATTTAATGAAGCAGATACAGATAATGATGCAACTGAAGGGGAAATAGAGCAGGAAGATGGGGATGATGAGGGGACTGGCGATGGCTCAGATGATGATGAAAGTGGAGATGATTCAGATAGCATGGTGGAATAACTGTGCTTGATCTGTGTGATTAAATGTTGTGCTTGTTTGTTGTTGTTGGTTGTTTGACTATTCCCTAGGAAGTTTGTTTAATGTGTAGGATAGTTACTTTTCAGCTCACAATAACTTTTGGTAGTATTTGGGCCCCGTGGCTGATCTTTTGCATGAATGCTCACTTGTTCTCTCCATATGCCATTTTTGTGTGTTGTGTCTTGCCCTTTCCTTTTGTGTCTGCATCACAGTGAGGACACTGTTTGATTTGAATTTGGGGGAGGGCTAATCACTTTAATCACTTTTGAAACTTTTTGACACTGAATAAATTCTTTTTGGTAAATAATAAGTGCACAGGGAATGATTTTTTGTTTTGGATGATGAAATTGTGAGATTTGCATACCATGCTTAAGTTTTGCTTTTGTTTTTGATGAGTGGGCTATAAGTTCTCTTGAAATTTGCTAGAAAGTTCAATGATCGCAATTAGTTGAATAACTGTGGGGTATAAGGAAAAATAGATATGTATGCATTGCATAACATGACTTGTTACATTAAGGCAAAGTTTTTCATGATTCTAATGAGTAATTTGCGCACATTGGAGGTTAGGGTGTATTTGGAAGGGTTTGATGAAGGAAGATTTGCAATAAACCAAATATATGCATCTGTTTTCATTTGAAAAATTTCAAAATTCATTTTGGAAAACTTCAACATTTTTCACAAATTGCACATAACTTTAAAAAATGATTGAGGCAGTTCTTAAATGCGATTGAGTCTTTCAAGCTATCCTTGATGATATCCCATTTGCACCCTTTTTGAGCCTTACAAAGAAAAAACCATGTGAAATTTCTTTTTGAAACCCACATTGGACTTAACCCTTATAGCCCGAATAACCATGAACTACCTGAATCTTGAGATAATGTACATTTCATTAGTAGTGAGGATTAGTACGGTTGCTAAAGGTGTGTAAATGTAAGTACATTGTGAGAAGGGAAATATTAGTTGTGAAAGAAAAGTTTGTATTCCTAAGTCAAGAAATGATAAAAAAAGAAAAAGAAAAAAAAAGAAAAGTAAGAAAAAAAATGTTGTATTAAGACTAGGAGTACAAAGAATCAACTTGAGATAAGTTTGGGGGAATTTTGAGCTTTCTGGGTGAAAATTTTGTGTATGAGTGAAGCCAATGAAATGTATTCATTTATCTAAAGATATTTGAAATTTCTTATTCCCATTCTTTCAAATAGCCAAACACTTAAAACCCCTAGTCCCATTATAAGCCTTGAAAAGTCCTCTTGATTTTGATTTTATATGCTAAAGGTTTAAAGTAGAGAAGAGTGAAGGAGGAAAGAATGAGAAATTTGAAAAATGACAGCAGATTCATGATTTGAGGTTATTGCAGAAGGACTGGAGAACTTGGAAGAGTGCCCTTAACCTCATCACACACACACCTACTCATTGACTCTTGAAAAGCTTGTTTTTAATGTAGCAAAACATTTATCATTGCATACATCCTATGTTTTCCATACATCAAATAGTGATGGCAACATATGAGAACAAGTATTTCAATCCAAGTAAAGTGAATTTATAGTCAACTCTTAAATTGTTTTGAAAATTTGCTTGAGGACAAGCAATAACTTAAGTTTGGGGGAGTGATAAACTCCATAATTTCACAGATTTTCATCTCTATTTCCTTCTAGTTCACACTCTTTTTGATGATACATAGACAACAAAACACACAAATACTAATAGAAAGTGATGCAAATAGGAAATCATTCATTTGTGTGAAATTTGGAGTTTAATGATTGTATATTTGAGACATGGAAACTCTTCAACCCTCTTTCTAGCTTGTGTAGGAAGAGGTGGACAGGTGTTAGAAGCTCTATGAAACCCAAGTGCTACAACAAAAGAGGAAAAAGGAGCAAGGAAAAGCAAATTTTAAGTCCTTAGAGAAGCTGCATGCCAGTGGCTCGCCAACTGGCGAGCCACTGGCGAGCCAATGCGTCTTCACAAAGCCAACTGGCAAGCTAGCGGCATGCCGTCTCTGGAATCTCGCCAGTGGCACGCCAACCGGCGAGCGACTGGCGAGAGCACTTCGCAGCTGCGCATTTTAGCCAAAATTCTCAGCATATAAAAGGGCAAATTAGGTCATTTGGAGAGGAGGCGGAAAAACACGACTTGACACACCTTTAGGGCACATTTTTGGAGTATTGAAGAGCTTGAAGATCATTGGGAAAGCTTAAGATTCAAGTGGGAAGCTTGGAGAGATTTGAGTTTTCCTCATTTGTGATTGAATATCTTCTTCCCTCTTCTTCATATCTCTTCAATGAACTCCTTCATAGTTGTAGGGTTTGTTTTATTTACATTTATGTGTAACTAAAACCCTAATCTAGGGTTATTATGAACCTATTTATGGATTGAACCATCTATTCTCTCTTTCTTTAAGTAATTAATGAAGTATATGTGAAGTTTTTATCTTGCTCTCTATTTGTTTTAAGTGCTTAATCACCACTTAATTAGTTAAATGAAATATGACTTGGGAAAGTGTATTTTGTTTTAGAACTTGGATAAAAGCATGTTGGACTTGAAGTTTATGGTTTTAAATGGATGGTTTGTTGATAACATAGAGATATAGTTATTGACCTAACATAGTCATAATTAGGGTGGTTACAGAAAAGAGCTAGCATTTATTGTACAAGAGATTGTGCAATAAATGCTAGCATAAATTTGATCTTGACTTGAGAAAGCTTTTTCAAATGATTTTGAACCCTAGACTTGCACATATGTTCATTTAATCACTTAAAAAGGAGAGGGAAACTTTGGTTCATGAAGTAAATAGGGGTTTAGCAACCCTAGGCCTTAATCATCATTGTTAACCCGTGTTTGAAACCCCTACTCTTTTTACATTTCTATTTTAAACTTTTCTCTTACTTGAACAACAAACTCTCACTATGTTTTTACTTAAGACAATTAATGATATAATTAGTGCTAATCACGTTGTTTAAACTACAATCTTAGTGGAACGACACTTTTTCTCTATACTACTTTTTGACGACCCGTATGCTTACGGAAGCGCACCAAATCCGCGTTAAGTCACCTATCAACTAAGAATACTTAGTTCATCATTTGTGAGGACCTGAGGGACATTTCAATCTTTTCTGAATATGGATCCAGTATGTTTCACTGAGGGACATTTCAATTTTTTCTGAATATGGATGGGTGAGTTGATATTATTTCTTAGTTGCTGATGTTATTTTCTTTTGGGGTCTAACAGCCGAGCATTGAACTCTTATTGCATGTCAGTGAAACTTCAGAGAAACTGAATGCTGAAGTGTGTGCTCAGATTTTATGTCACCTCTTAAAATGTTGTCAGGTTAGTCTCTGAACCTATTCATATATATTATTAGATCTATCGAGTCTCTATGTTGGTCTTTAAATGCTTTTTCTATGCATATGAATGACTTATAATTAGGGAGACTTGTGAACAAACTTTAAAATTCTCTTTGTCAAATATCAGGATTTGAATGACTTATAATTAGGGAGAAAAAATGAGTCTCTATGTTGGTCTTTAAATTCTTTTTCTATGCTTTGGGCCAGCATATGAACAAACTTTTTCTATGCATATGAATGACTTATAATTAGGGTGTCTCTATGTTGGTATTTACATGCTAATATATGCTTTCATTTATGAATTGGAAATTGATCTTTTGTAGGATGCAGAACTTTAATTATTGTCATGAGGGGTTATGAACTGTGTGTCAAAAGCCGATGACTAAATGGAGAACGAAAAGTTTTTATGTGTTGAGGTTATATGGAAATTGATGCTGCTGAATTGCTTGCACATAATTCTCTATGTGTGGCATCTTGGTTGTTGATATCTTCAGGCCAATCTACTGCCTAAGTCCTCCCATAAATGGGATTTACAATGCTTTATTATTTTTATTTTAATGTATATCATTGGGTATCTCATTTGCTAGAATGACCAAATTTCATTGAAGTCATGTTGGTAGATTAATAAATAGACCACGCGAAGCGTGGGAAACACAGATATAACATCTCACTTTTCAATTTATCACTTTTTAATTTTGTTGTGAATAAGTTTTTCTTTTTCATATTATTGTTGTTCCTTTATGCTATTACTTTCATGGTATTTGTATACAATTATTCTTTTCCTTTGAACATTAACGACAATTATAATCATATTTTTGAATAAGTAAATTGTTAAATATGCAGTTTGAATTATAATTATTCTTGCATTTCTTCGTTTATTGCTACGTTTGAAGTTCAATCTTGCTTAATTATCTCTTACATTTGTAAGGTCTCAAATCTTTGCATTGCAATAATTTTTTGTTTTCATTGAGAAGTTAAATATCCGCTGGAATGATTTAGTAATAATATCTACTGCAGAATATGAGTGTATGTCATTGAAGATGTCAATGATCTTATTCAAGATGTCATGAACAAATAGTAGAGCAAGCTATTCAACACATGCATAGTGATTCTCCCCTAATGCTCTATGAGTATGAGACTGTTGTTAATATTGTTAGACTTTCTCACTATTCTTGAAGTCTAGAATGTTTGCAAACGTGTTTGTGACCAATATTACTAATTAGTGATCTTTATGATTTGCGGAATCACCATTTACAGTGAACTTGTCGTTATTATCACATGTATTAACAAAGTTTTATAGGAAAATTTTTGAAGGAAACAAATAAATCAAAAAGAATTTGATAAAATTTTCTAAATTTTGTCATCAGCTCGCATTGACTACATCCCTGCCCTTTATACACACAGCCCGTCGCTCCTACCAATTGAATGGTTCGGTGAAATGTTCACGCCGACTCAAGTTTTTGGAGATATCAATAACATTATAATTACAAAAAATATTTTGGAAGTCTTAGTAGAAAAAAACAACAAAACAAAGAACTACCACTAGGGAGATAGACAATTTTCCATAAAAAGGATAATGATAATTTAAGAAATGGTTTAAATATGCTCAAAAATACACATGTGTTTTACTCCAAATATCACTTAATACTAGTATTATTATTTTGTTAAAAACACATATGTTTAAAGTGTCTTACACCAAGGGTCAAGTGATACAATATATTTTTAAGGTCAAATGGTCATTCTATTTGTTGAAAACTTGGGCTTAGCTATTGAAAACCACATTTCAGTTGTTGAATGTCTAGTGCAAGTATTTTAGGAACATTTAACACATTGTTGCGAACTTCATTGAAAAATAAGTTCCATATGATCCTTTGAGAAATTACTATATTACCATAACAATATAAGTATGTACAGTCAACACATTTTATGTGTGAACAATGTCAAGTATCAATTTTACAAATTAAATGTTAGCTCATAAATGAGTTTTTATCAAAAATAATATTTTCTTAATTGACATTGATCACAGATGGTCAAAATGCACCCATTATGTAGTTTAATTGGTACAGGTCAATTTGGCATACATTGTGCAAATACCCCAAACCCAACCCCTTTTATTTATATGGTTGGGGAGAGTGCAAGATCATTTCCTTAGACTTATTATAGTCTTAATGGCAAGAAGGGAGTGTTAAAACAAATCTAAAGTTTAACTACATCCTGCATGAGCCTGAACCTTCATCTACTCTCGATGATAGATAGCAAATATAAGCTTATTTGAGAGAGTGATATTTTGGAAAGATGGAGGGAATAATACATCTTATTAATTGTATAAAAAAGTACTCGTGAGTGTCATATATATTTTCCATTGTGTTGTGTTTTTATTTATCATTTTCAGACGACGATCAGGGGGGAGAGATGAGGGAGGGGATGCGGTGGGGGAGGAACAAGCACCTGATAAATAAATTTTACTTTGTTTCAAATTCCCATCGCATATGCATTAATTAGCCAGTAAAACTATACTACAAATCACTTAAATAATATGATTGTATATAATCAATCCAACTAATAAGACCTGTAGAGGACAAATAATTGTATAGAATATAGATCTCTAGGTAAGACATAATTAAGTTAGGGTCCCACAAACTTGACAAATTAAAGTAGGGTCCCAATGACTTCAATTTAATTATGTTGGAAAGCAAAATTTTATTTGGGGAAATTAATGTGAGGTCCCACCCAACAGACATAATGCAAAAGAAATCACACAAATTCACCAAATTAAATTAAAGTAGGGTCCCAACGGACTTAACTTTAATTAAGTCTAAAAGCAAATTACCCATTTACGCCTCCCCTTCATCTCACCCTCTCTCTTTCTTCCTCCTCCCATCTTCCATCTCCCTCGGCAGCAGCCTAGCCGCCACTGCCACCATATCACAGCCACCACCACCTCCCCCATCGTCTCATCCACACCGTCCTTACCTCCCTCTTTCCTCCATCTTCTTCCTTCTCCTCTCCACCACCAAACCAAAACTTTCATCACCACAACAAGAAGGCAAAAACAAAACAAGAAGGCCAAAACAAAAGGAAGTATGGTTAATACATATGATCTTTAACCCAAGGAAGTAATACATATGATAAACAAAAGTAATTAAAGTCAGTCATACATATGATAAACAACAAAACAAAAGCAAGAAAACACAAAACAAAAACTGCTAAAATAGTCATACATATGATTAACAATATCTAATAATATAATCAGTCATTTTGAAAACAAAGTAATTCAAATCAGCCACCTGCCTAAGTCTCACTCTCCTCCTCATGCTCCTGACTTTCCTCCTCAACCGCCTCTGTGCAGCACCGTGTCTTGGAAAAACAGCCATGGCTGTGCCCAACCATGTCGCATTGGACACTTCTGCTGGACAAATTTCACCCCTAAACCACTCCATAAATGCAAAAAGACGATCTCTGTTGTTGTCATGAATGCTATAAATGTTGTTGTATGTTTTTTGTACTCTTTCGTATTGCTCGTAATCCGAATGAGGCAGATGCCTATACTCCTGCTCCTTTGTGTCCCAATTTTCTGGATTGGGATCTGGTTGGTAAACTTCAGATGCATCTGAATTATCGCCCATATGCAAGAGATTAAAAGAGAGAAGATTGAGACTGATTAAAAAAAAAGATGTAACCTCTCCCTCGCTCGATCTACACCTTCCCTCGCTCGATCTTTAGCTTCCCTGGCTCGATCTTCAGCTTCCCTCAGTATGACCTTCCTGCTTCACTCTCGCTCAGTCGTTGTGCTTCACTCTCTCGGGTGAGGTAGGGTGAGGTAAGGTGACTGGTGAGGTGAGTTGAAGTGAAGTGTATTAAAGTGAAGTGAAGTGCAACAGAGGGTACATGGGGAAGGATGCATGGAGGGTATGATTCTCTGCGGCACACAACATATTAGCCATCCAGATCAACGCATAAAAATGAAACACATATGTGGAGTTTTAAATTGCATCTCAACCCTCCACTGTGATATAATCTTGAGCGTTTATTCAGTCAACTATGTCTGCTAGTTGTTTTCTTCAACTTTAAGTGAAAGTGGTCGTATAATTAGGACTGGAGGGAGTAGGGGTGCACAAATGATGGACATGACCGGACCACCTATATGCCCTGGTCGTGTCCTAGTCAATTGTCGGGTAAGAAATTTTTGACCTGAGACGCGATTATATCCTCTTAACTACCACTTTGAATTATTTTGATTGAATGATACATACCCAATTAAATAAACACAACATACTAGCTAATTAAATCATTATTCTAACAGGGAAATTAAGATCCAAACAATCAATCACAACCCAAAAATGATTATAAGGAAAATTCCAAATAAATCCCCCCGTATACACAAAAGGACTATGAAATCCAAAGATAATTTTGTGTATTAAAAGGAGTTTATGGATTGATAATTTTCCATAATTACTAAAATTAAATTTGACCATATGTGCAAAAAATAAATTAGTAATATGATTGATGAATTCATATATATCTTTATTTGGTTATAACTAAATTGATTTTTTTTACCCCAACATTTAACTTATTTTTAAAAATTAAAAATTGAAATTAATAATGGGAAATTCCAATAGGCATTAAAAGGAGTTTATAGATTGATAAGTTTCCATAATTACTAAAATTAAACTTGACCATATATGTTCATATATCATATAACGCATGTAAATCTACTATTCATATTTTATTTTCTGCAATTAACACGATTTCCTTCCATATCAGTAGACAATTAGTTTTGTGTCAAATTATGAAATTTTGTCTTTCTTTTTCCTTTTCCTTTTAAACCCCTTAATTTTACCCTTTGATGTTTTCTTACCGTTTACTATTTGTCATTTTTGGTTGATGATTATATACCTATCTATCTAATTTTGTAAGTTTTCTATGATCGGCATTTGTTGTGCAGTGAGAGCAAGAATATTACCGATTGATCGTCATATTTTATCTAGCCTATTTTGCCATATTTTGACAAGTGATGTTAGGTATTATTCATCTATGCAACTTTATCAAGATTGGGGAAAACATGGATTTGGCTGATCCGGTACAAGCTTAGTTGTTTGACCTAGAGAGACTCAATAATTTCATCTTTATTATTTTGTTTGTAATTGGTTGTAATTTCTTTTATTTTCTATTTAATTTGTTATTTGGATTGTCATATATTTGAACTTAATCATGATCTATTATTGTCAAGATTATATTTGTGTGACCGGTTCAAATTGATAATTATGTATGATTAATTGAAGGCAACCAAACCATTTTAATCTCTCTACCTATGATGAAACATGGGAGTTCATTCCATTATTCTTTTGAGAAGGGAGTCAAATGTTTTGGTGAGAATAAGAGGAATTTTTTTGGCAAAGCGTTTTGAGAAAATTAAAAGCAAGTATTACTTATTTTTAAAAAGCTAAGTAATTAAATTTAAATTTGAAATTGAAATTATGAAATAGAATGATGAATATTACATTTTTACCATGAAATTTCGACAATTAAGTGAATGTAATGAATTGAAATTGAGAAAGTTTTGGGAAAGTAATTATTCTTAAATATTAAATAACTTTGTTAATGGAATAATTTTAATTTATATACTTTAAATATGAATACATTAGGAATTTATTTCATTAAATATTGATCTGATTCATCCTCTTTATATAAATTATTCAAATTTTCTAATATTTCCAATAGCGTAACTAACAATAAAATGATCGAAAATGTATTTACAAAAACTTTTGTGCCTCAAACATTGAATCATTTAATCAATTATTATTGCAATTATTAGTAAAATAATGACTTGATCATTCAAAGTTATTTAGATTTTGGAAGTACAAATTTATGACTCAAATATTACATCTAATAAAGATTTAGAATGACTTAATCAAAAATAAAATAAAGATATGGAACGTGAAATTTTTTCTCTTTTCAAAGCAATTTTTTCGTTAAACATTTTTTGAATATTTTATTCGGTTCAATGCTAATTTATTTCTTTTAATTGTGTTACCATATTTGCAATGTATATTCAATTCAAAATTATATAATTACAGTTGAATTTTTTACTGGCAGCCCTTGCTACAAAAAATGAAAATTTTTCCGCTGAATAAATTTACCATCTTTGTTTCAAATAGGTAACTTTGGGTTATAGTAAAAAATAAAGGTAACTTTGGGTTAAAATGTAGTATATTTGTTTCTATAAGTGTTTTCTATAAATATATTCAACTCTATTTTGCCCCCAATTCTCTTTCATATTTATTAATGTTTAAAATAATTTAAAATATCAAGTTCCCTTCTCTTTCTTCATAATAAAATTAAAAATAAAATAATATGCCGGAGTGCGTTAGCGGGTTCTAGTTAAAAACATTTTATTGAATATTATATATATATTGAGGTAATTTGTCCATCCAGTTGTTGGAGGAGGTAAGATTTTTTTCTTTCATCTTTGTTCGCGTGTCATAAACTTATTTAAAAATCAAGTTCCCTTCTCCTTAATAAAAAAATTACAAATAAATATTATGATGGTACGCGTTAGCAGGTCCAAGTTCATAATTTTTATTGAATATTAGACCTAATTGATTTTTTGGAAAATAGGAAAAAATCAAGTTATAGTGTTTAAACTACTTTCATATATTTGGGCCGGGCCTCTTTTATCTTATTCATACTTGTGTTTAAACTAATTTAAAATTTACACTTGTATTGATCTTATACCCTGCAAAAGAGCACACAATTTGCACACAAAATGGACCACAATATATCCAAGAATAACAGGGCACAGAGAAGTGTGAAGGCAGCCACGTAAATGAAGCACAACCAAGACAAACAATTCAGCAAGTTCCAGCAAGAATTTGACACAATTTCACTCACAAAATTCACCTAAAAGATGTAAAAAAAAGTGAGGTTAATGTCTAGCAAATTAATCACACTATATCTTTTGTACCTAGTGTCAATGAATCAAGAACAATTACACCAAAATCATTGTAGTATAGTGGTGAGTATTCCCGTCTATCACACGGGTGACCCGGGTTCGATCCCTGACAACGACGCCACTTGATTTTTGCTTTGTCGTTCAAGCTAAAATCAAAGATATTCTAGAAACACTACTATAAAGTATATCAATGAACCTACAACCTAGGTCTTTTCACAACTTGATTTTTTCTACTTGTTCTAGTTAATATGCCACAAATTAGTCAAGGAATGAGTATTTGATTTCACAATTATCAAACTAAAAATTTGAACCCAAAACAAAGAGATGGCCGAATTAAAAGTGATATGAAATCATGAAAATATACTTCCCTCTCCAAGCTTCATTTGCACAATCTATCTATCTATCTAATATAACTTATAATTACCCGTACGGAATCTTCTGCGTGTTCACACCTATCAATCTAATAATTGAACGTAATGGATGCACAAGAGGGGGGGGGGGTGAATTGTGCTTCAAAAATAAATACTCAAAGTAAATGACACAAGATTTATACTGGTTCGGTCTACCTGACCTACGTCCAGTCCTCAACCACCCAGGCCGAGAGTTTCACTATAACTCAGGTTTTAAATCGGGTTCACCTGAAACCTTACAACCGCAAGTTTTACGGGCTCACTTGCAACCTTACAACAAGTTTTACACTGGCTCACTTGTAACCTATCTAACTGTCTCCCCCTCACACCAAGCAAGGGTTTGAAGTTTACACTTGAAGGCTTTTCTGACTAAGTTCTCTTACAGAACAAATGATGTTACACACTTAAGTTCAATAAATGCTCTTTTAACAGAAAGAGACTTAACTACTGTGAGTACAGAATAGGTAGGTGAAAAATCACTCCAAGTGTTAAATGCTCTTCATTTTTCTGGGCAGCTTGAATGAATAAGGATTTTCTTGCTCAAGAATATTTGAAGATCATTAACCCCTTCATAAATGAAGTTGAGCTTCCTTATATAGTCTTCAAGCATTTTGAACTCTTGGTAGGTGGGCTAGCCGTTTGAATATGTCCGTTTTTCCCTTGTTACCGTTCGCCCATTTAATGCTTCATTAATGCATAGCAGGGTTGACTTGCTTTATCTCTGAAAAGTAGTCCTGACACCTCTGCTCTGACAAAAGCATTCTGACACTGCATCTCTTTGAACGTTCAGACATTCTGATTGCTTGCGGAAGCAACTTCTCATCCGGAAGCAACCTTACTGAGTGTGCTGCACTTGAACGTTAGTTTAGCAATATAATCATATAGTCTCATGCAGTGGGTGATCCTAAGTCTAAGGTGTATCCGGAAGCACTTCTACATCCGGAAGTAAATTCACTTGATGAGGGATTTAGTTCACCATGACTTGCTCTCGCTTAGTCTATTTCATTCCACCACTCAGCGCTAGTCACTGAGCTATCGGAAGCACTTTTACTTGACGTGGTGAATTCACTGACGCTTAGGGTGAAATCTATTCTATCAGTCTGCGCCAGTCAAGATTTAACAGGAAGCAACTTCACTTGATGTTGCATTTCCGCTGACGCTCGGGGTTATATCTAGTCTATCAACCTGCGCCAGTCTAAATCTAATAGGAAGTGCTTTCACTCGGCGAAGTAGACTTACTGACGCTTGGGGTAATAACTATTCTATTGCTCTGCGCCAGTCTAAGTCTAACAGGAAGCGCTTTCACTTGGGGAAGTAGACTCACTGACGCTTGGGGTAATATCTATTCTGTCGCTCTGCGCCAGTCTAATTCTAACAGGAAGCGCTTTCACTTGGGGAAGTAGACTCACTGTCGCTTGGAGTAATATCTATTCTATCGCTCTGCGCCAGTCTAAGTCTAACAGGAAGCAAACTCACTTCCGATTGAAACATAGCTTAGTCTTAGGGTTTTGTGTACCTAATTCTCATGGACTAAGTTAAATCCCTAGTGATTTACTTGCTGACGCTGGGGGATGAAAGCATTCATCCGCATGCGCAAGTCCTAATCTAACCGGAAGTAAATCTTCATCCGGAAGCACTCTTACTTGGGATCCTAAGTATACTATTGCTTCCTAGGCACTTGGTCTAATCCTTTATATTATAGTCTTCATCAAAACTTAAGATTCTAACATTCTCCCCCTTTTTGATGATGACAAACTTAGCTTTATCGATTAAGTTCATATGAAAGGATTAGCTGAAGAATAAAAAACAATAGTTCAGAATAAGTAACTTAGACAAATATTATTGATAAGCATAGGTTACAGGTCAGAGCATATAATTAGATAACATTTACAAGCAGCGAGCATATAGTAGGCAGATATGAGAACATGCATGAAAAGATGAACATTTCTAAGTAAACAAAAAAATTTTGGGCTGGGGGTTGTTTCTTTGTTTCTTCTTTCTCTCCCTCTCTCTGAAGCTCTTCTTCATCAAGGAACTCCCAGGGTAGCAAGGCTAGTGGTCAATGCATCTCTCCCCCTTTTGGCATCATCAAAGAGGGTTTTCCATATTTGATCGCCGCAGCCTCCTTCTTAGGGATGGACTTCCTCTTCTTAGAACCCACTAACAGTTCTGCCATTCTACCAGAAGTTTCAGGCTGACCTTGAATATTTTCATCCTGCCCTAGAGCAATTTGCCGAGAAACTTCATGATGTTCTTGATGTCTTTCACGATGCCCAGATTTTCCAGAATGTTGATGGCTTGATTTCCCAGATTTGGACTTGTGTTTCTTAGATGAGGAGGGTTTCCTCGAAACTGGGTTTGCTTCAGAGGGTTCGGCCATTTTTGTGGGGTTGATGAAATGTTTATATGAAGAACATAGATGAAAATGAAGGATGTGTGAAATGAGATGTCCCTTTTATAGGTAAAGTCACTAAGGGCAAAAAGGTCATGCTCCTTCACATTATCACACATTGGGTAGCGTAAACGCCTTAAGTTGGAACGATATACCTGATGACACGTGTCGCTTCATATTGTCAGAGAAGTCGAAACGTCTCATTTGGAAGTTGAAGCGTTTTCTGAAGTGACGTGTCTTCTTGGACTTGTGCTGGCGCTCTCTTGGTTTGATCATCCAGCGTCAGTGTGTAATCATTTGGAAGTGGTTTTGCTTCCGGTTGCACTTACTTAAGATTCAACATTGAATACCTGCAAGGACATATATTGGCACTCCGATGCCTAAGTCAGTATTGTTGTAAGTGATAAAAAAAAATAATTACACTTCATTTGGGTTTACCATCCCCAAATCACCTCTAATGAAAATAAACTGGTCAGTCCCCAGAGGCTTGGTGAAGATATCCGCAAGCTGTTGTTGTGTGGGAACAAACTGCACCTTGACATCCTTCTTTTGAACATGGTCTCTGATGAAGTGATGTCGGACGTCAATGTGCTTTGTCCTTGTGTGCTGAACTGGATTCTTGGCGAGGCTAATTGTGCTTGTGTTATCACAGAGGATGGGCGCCTCAGGAAACTCCAAGCCAAGATCTCTCAACTGGTTTTTCAGCCATAGCACTTGTGCACAGCAACTTGCAGCAGCAATGTATTCTGCCTCAGTGGATGACAAGGACACGCAGGTTTGCTTCTTGCTGGCCCAAGACACCAGACAACCACCAAGGAAGGCGCATTGTCCACTGGTGCTCTTTCTATCTGTTTTATAACCTGCGTGGTCAGAGTCAGAATAAGCCCACAAGAACTCTTGGTTACCTCTGGGATACCAAAGACCAAGTTCTTGTGTTCCCTCAAGGTATCTCAGAATACGTTTAACACATGTCAAGTGTGATTCCTTGGGGTTGGCTTGAAACCTAGCACACATGCCTACGCTAAATTGAATATCAGGCCTGCTCGCCGTTAAGTATAGGAGGGAACCTATCATTCCCCTGTACATGGGCAGGCTGACACTTTTACCCTTGGCGTCAGCGTCGAGTGCAGCTGAGGTGCTCATAGGAGTATCATACTCCTTGCATTCATCCATCCCAAACTTTTTGAGTAGTTCTCTGCAGTACTTGGTTTGGGAGATGAAGATTCCGTTCTTCTTTTGTTTGATTTGCAGGCCTAGGAAGAATGTTAGTTCTCCCATCATTGACATCTCAAATTCACCCTGCATAATCTTAGAGAAATCTTCACAAAGCTTCTCGTTAGTTGCCCCAAAGATAATATCATCAACATAAATTTGGACAATTAACATATCTCTATCTTTGTGAAGGATAAACAGTGTATTATCTAATTTGCCTCTTGAGAAACCCTTGCCCAGCAAAAAGCTGCTGAGTCTCTCATACCAAGCTCGAGGGGCTTGTTTCAGGCCATACAAAGCTTTCTTTAATCTATACACATGTTTGGGGTTCTTATGGTTTTCAAAGCCAGGAGGTTGTTCTACATATACCTCTTCCTTAATATAACCATTAAGAAATGCACTCTTTACATCCATTTGATATAATCTGAAACCTTTCATGGATGCAAAGGCTAGAAGAATCCTTATTGCCTCAAGTCTAGCGACTGGAGCAAAAGTTTCTTCATAGTCAATGCCCTCTTCTTGGTTGTATCCTTTAGCTACCAGTCTGGCTTTGTTTCTAGTGATTTGACCTGTCTCATCCAGTTTGTTTTTAAAGACCCACTTGGTTCCTACTATGGATTGATGAGACGGCCTTGGGACTAGTTCCCACACTTGACTTCTTTCAAATTGATTCAGCTCTTCCTGCATGGCAATAATCCAGTCGCAGTCCTCAAGAGCTTGTTCAACTGAAGTTGGTTCGATTTGAGATAGGAATGCTCCAAACTCAACTTCATTTTGAACTTGTCTTCTAGTTCTGACACCAGAAGAAACATCACCAAGCACTTGATCAAGAGGATGATCCCTGTGATGTCTCCTAGCTATTGGCAGCTGTGCCTCCTCAGGCATGGGTTGCCCACTAGGTACATCACTGGGTTCACCTTCTTCTTTGGGATAGCTTGTTGTTGTTTCTTTTGGTGGTGAGGAAGATGATGGAAGATTTGGAAAGTTAAGTGCTTCATCATCTTCTGTGGATTGTCCCCATGTAGGAGTTTCATCAAATACAACATGCATGGACTCTTCTACAGTTTTAGTTCTTATGTTGTATATCCTATATGCTTTGCTCCTAAGGGAATATCCTATGAATATACCTACATCAGCCTTTGGATCAAACTTACCCAAATTTACCTTCCCATTGTTATGCACGTAGCATTTTGATCCGAATATTCTGAGATGGCTGATGTTGGGCTTCCTTCCTTTATATAGCTCGTATGGAGTCTTATCCAAGCCCTTGCGAACATAAGCTCTGTTGGAGATATAGCAAGCAGTGCTCATAGCGTCCGCCCAGAACATTTGAGAGACTTCTTTCTCGTTCAGCATGCTTCTAGCCATCTCCGTCAGAACCCTGTTCTTTCTTTCGACTACTCCATTTTGTTGAGGAGTTCTCGGAGCTGAGAAGTTATGTTCAATGCCGTTTTGCTCACATAGCTCAGTGAAGCTATGGTTCTCAAACTCTCCTCCATGGTCTGTCCTTATGGCTGTGATTTTGAGATCCTTCTCATTCTGCACTTTCTTAGCCAGGACAACGAAAGCATCAAAAGCATCTTGCTTAGAGGCAAGAAACAAAGTCCACGTAAACCTTGAATAGTCATCCACCACCACTAAAGCATATAGGTTTCCTCCCAAGCTTTTTACTCTTGCTGGCCCAACCAAATCCATGTGGATTAGTTCCAAGGGCCTGCTGGTGGAGACTCTCTTCTTGGTTTTAAACGAGGATTTTGTTTGCTTTCCTCGTTGGCAGGATTCACAGATAAAATCATGCTTAACCTTAAAGGGGGAATACCTACAGCTAGCTCTTTTTTAATTAGCATGTCCAATTGAGTAAAGTTAACATGAGCTAGTCTCTTATGCCAAAGCCAGCTATTCTCGTCACTAGATATTAGACATTTTTCTTCTAGCTGTTGACATAAATCTAAGGTATATAGATTCCCATTTCTAATTGCCTTAATTTTGCATTTTAGGTTGGCCTTATCTATATTCAGATCCTGCTTATCAACTATTAAGCACTCATTTGAATCAAATATTACCCAGTTACCTTTGTCCGTGCTTTGACTTACACTTAGCAGGTTGTGACAGAGACCGTCCACTAGATATACATCTTTGACTGGTCCGACTTCTCCAACTCCAGTGATCTTGCCACTTTGATTTCCTCCAAAGGTCACTGTGGCTCCATCTTTGATCACCAGAGACTTGAACTTGTCTCTGTCTCCAGTCATATGTCTCGAGCATCCGCTATCGATGTACCAATTTTTGTTCTTGGATGCCTTGAGACACACCTGAAACAATCAAGCAATTTTAGGTACCCAACCTCTCTTGGGTCCTTTGTCATTAGTGTCTAGGACCCTTGGCCTAGCTTTGGGCTTATCCTTGTGCCTATACACATTTGGAGCCTTTGGCCTAGTGTTGGCTCTAGACTCTTGGGTTCTCCCAGTGGGATGATTCCAGGCTTGGGATCCTTGTCCTCTCTTGATTTCCTTTGCAGGTGGAGGATCCTTTGTAGCCCTGGTTCCTTTAGGGACCCACTTGTATGAGCTGTTAGCTCCATGCTTTTTAGCATTACAGGTGGACATCGAGTGTCCTTTCCTGTTGCAGTAATTACAGAAGCTGAAAGGTGAGGAGCTATGACTGGTGGCTTTATGGAAGAACTTTAAGTAAGGCTTTACTTTTGGTTCTTCCCACGTTTTCTTCCTGGGGTTATATCCCAAGCCAGTCCTATCCCTATATGCCCTTTGGTTCATTAAAAGTATATTCAGCATTTCTGAACCATTGGTGAATTTCTGCAGGGCATTTTGCAGCTTATTATTTTCTTCTGAGATTTTGCTGCAATTTGGACAGCTCTCAGGTGTTGGGATGTTGGGTTCTGCTTGAGGAGAACCCTGTCCATCCACCATTGGAGATCTTCTAGCTTCCGCTAGTTCCTCACTGAGTGAGTCCACCTTGGACTCAAGTGACTCCTTTTTGGTTTTCAAGAATTTATAGGCTTTACATAGTTTAGAGAATTCTTCATGAATCTCATTGTAAGCCTCTTGTAGTTCAGGAAGAGTTACCTCATGTTCTTCATTGGTGAGGTCAAGATCTGAAGATGCTTCCTCATCCTCTTCTCTAGCTACCAGGCAGAGGTTGGCAACTTCTTCATCATCACTTGCTTCCTCATCTGAGCTGTTTACCCAAATGGAGGAAACGAGTGCCTTTCTTTTATCCTTGCCTTTGGACCTCTGCAGGCTGGGACACTCAGCCTTGAAGTGACCAGGCTTATTGCATTCAAAGCACACAGGGACCTTCTCTTTCTTGTATCCCCTCTTCTGGCTGGTGTCACCTTTCTGATAGCCTTCCTTCTTCCTGAGGAATTTCCTGAACTTCCTCACCATCAGGGCCATCTCCTCATCGTCCATCTCATCGTCGTCATCCTCATCATTGTCCTTGATCTCTTTGCTGGGAGCAACGAGAGCAAGGTTCTTACTCTTGGATGAGGTTTGAGGAGCTCTCATAGCCAGCAAGGTTGGCTCATATTCAGCAAGTGAGCCAAAAAGAGCGGTGACGGAGCTGGTTGATTCTCCTTGCACTTCTTGCAGAATAGTGACTTTGGTGATCCAGTCACCCTTCAAGATTTTCAGAATCTTGCTCACCTGCTCTCTTTCAGGGATATCCTTACCAAGCGAGGCTAGATTATTGATGAGATGGGTGAATCTGAGCTCTAGATCTCTGATAGGCTCGGTGGGGCTTAGCATGGCGAATTTGTGGAATTCTTCCACCAGCATCTCAACACGTCTTGCTTTAACTCCCCTGGTTCCGGAGTGTGCAGCCTCAAGAGCCTCCCACATATCCTTTGCATTTTTGTGGTGGCTGATCCTGTGAAACTCTTTGTAGCTGAGAGCACACTGGATGTAGTGCATAGCTCTATGGTTGAGTTGGACTAGAGCATAGTCCTCAGCAGTATATCTGGCTTTTGCCTTAGCAAATCCTTCCTCATCTAAGGGAGTTTGATCCCCATGTTCGATCACGTCCCATAGTCTGATATCGCTTGACTTGATATAGGTTTCCATTCTGAACTTCCAGAATGTATAGTTGTGCCCATCGAAACCTGGGGGCTTGTTGGGTTGTACAGCAACATCTGGCAGACCATACTCCGTATCCATTACTTAGATCTTTGCTTTCCGGATTCGTTGGAATCGAGTGAGAAAGACCTGCTCTGATACCAAATGAACGTAATGGATGCACAAGAGGGGGGGGTGAATTGTGCTTCAAAAATAAATACTCAAAGTAAATGACACAAGATTTATACTGGTTCGGTCTACCTGACCTACGTCCAGTCCTCAACCACCCAGGCCGAGAGTTTCACTATAACTCAGGTTTTAAATCGGGTTCACCTGAAACCTTACAACCGCAAGTTTTACGGGCTCACTTGCAACCTTACAACAAGTTTTACACTGGCTCACTTGTAACCTATCTAACTGTCTCCCCCTCACACCAAGCAAGGGTTTGAAGTTTACACTTGAAGGCTTTTCTGACTAAGTTCTCTTACAGAACAAATGATGTTACACACTTAAGTTCAATAAATGCTCTTTTAACAGAAAGAGACTTAACTACTGTGAGTACAGAATAGGTAGGTGAAAAATCACTCCAAGTGTTAAATGCTCTTCATTTTTCTGGGCAGCTTGAATGAATAAGGATTTTCTCGCTCAAGAATATTTGAAGATCATTAACCCCTTCATAAATGAAGTTGAGCTTCCTTATATAGTCTTCAAGCATTTTGAACTCTTGGTAGGTGGGCTAGCCGTTTGAATATGTCCGTTTTTCCCTTGTTACCGTTCGCCCATTTAATGCTTCATTAATGCATAGCAGGGTTGACTTGCTTTATCTCTGAAAAGTAGTCCTGACACCTCTGCTCTGACAAAAGCATTCTGACACTGCATCTCTTTGAACGTTCAGACATTCTGATTGCTTGCGGAAGCAACTTCTCATCCGGAAGCAACCTTACTGAGTGTGCTGCACTTGAACGTTAGTTTAGCAATATAATCATATAGTCTCATGCAGTGGGTGATCCTAAGTCTAAGGTGTATCCGGAAGCACTTCTACATCCGGAAGTAAATTCACTTGATGAGGGATTTAGTTCACCATGACTTGCTCTCGCTTAGTCTATTTCATTCCACCACTCAGCGCTAGTCACTGAGCTATCGGAAGCACTTTTACTTGACGTGGTGAATTCACTGACGCTTAGGGTGAAATCTATTCTATCAGTCTGCGCCAGTCAAGATTTAACAGGAAGCAACTTCACTTGATGTTGCATTTCCGCTGACGCTCGGGGTTATATCTAGTCTATCAACCTGCGCCAGTCTAAATCTAATAGGAAGTGCTTTCACTCGGCGAAGTAGACTTACTGACGCTTGGGGTAATAACTATTCTATTGCTCTGCGCCAGTCTAAGTCTAACAGGAAGCGCTTTCACTTGGGGAAGTAGACTCACTGACGCTTGGGGTAATATCTATTCTGTCGCTCTGCGCCAGTCTAATTCTAACAGGAAGCGCTTTCACTTGGGGAAGTAGACTCACTGTCGCTTGGAGTAATATCTATTCTATCGCTCTGCGCCAGTCTAAGTCTAACAGGAAGCAAACTCACTTCCGATTGAAACATAGCTTAGTCTTAGGGTTTTGTGTACCTAATTCTCATGGACTAAGTTAAATCCCTAGTGATTTACTTGCTGACGCTGGGGGATGAAAGCATTCATCCGCATGCGCAAGTCCTAATCTAACCGGAAGTAAATCTTCATCCGGAAGCACTCTTACTTGGGATCCTAAGTATACTATTGCTTCCTAGGCACTTGGTCTAATCCTTTATATTATAGTCTTCATCAAAACTTAAGATTCTAACAATAATAGTGGTCACTCATATATTACTAAGAGGGCCTTTCGTAAGTTATTCCTCATTCAATTCTAATTATTCCTCATTGATGTCTCATTGGAGTTTCAGACTTTGAGTGTTCATTGCCTTCATGAATTCATTTCACCATCTGAATTATCACTCTCTCTCTCCTTAGACCGTTTCGTCTCCATCTGCACCACTCTTTCTCTCGTCGAGCTCTCTTCCTTCGTTTCTTCACTCCAGTCCTCTGCAATGCTGATTCACGGCGAAATAAGCCACCAGTGGCACATGCAAGACCAGGTTCAAACTCCAGTAAGCCTCTTCTTTCTATTTCAATCCTTTATTTCTCCAATTCGAGCGATTTATGTCCAAGTCCGAATTTGAGTTGGAGTTCAATAATCATCTAAAATCAAAGCTTAGTTTCTATTTCTTATGATTCAGAGAGGATTATAAATTGCTTTTTCATGTATTATATTCTATAGATTCTTAATTGATTTTCCTGTCTTTATTCTCTATTTTCCTCATCTTCTCTGGTCCTCACGAATGTTTCTTCAATTTTCCATTCCAATTGTTGCTGTCTAATGCATAGAGGTGTTTAAGGTCTGATATTTATGATGACTGAGGGAAAGATTGATTCATAAGTTTCATGGCTTTTACATCCCTTAATGACAGAATTATCTCTGTGTTGCTTGATTTATTAGCCTTATATTAGGTGATTTTTGGTAGATGTATGAAGTTTGTTATGAGTACTATATGGTTATACAAGTTGGGAATTTGTTTGAGTCATAATATTGGTTCTGTTCTTTCTTTGGTTCCATTTTTCACTTCGGCTAAGTAGTGAGAATGAAGAATTCTGTTATTTATATTACAGTTTTATGCCATTTCTTATTTACCAAGGGAGACTAATCGTCAAACTCTTCCCCATCATTATATCATTTCTGGGTGTGTATTCATTTGGGCAGGGAGGAGAAGGAAGAGGATTATTAATAATTTTGGTCATGTCACAAGATCATAACCACAACTGACAAATTGTGAGTACACCCCTCTCATTTTGGCCATTAATTTCTCACATTCATTCATGGTTGTGTTGCCCAAACTATTCAAATTGTGAGTTCATCTTTCATTTTTTCTATGTTAGACCATTATTAATTGGAATAGTGCCTTTTTTAGCTTTCAGAGGGTTCAAACATAAATTCCATTTTTCTATATCATAACATTACTCTTTAGGGATTTTTAGTGGATGAACTAAGCTTGATATGGGTAGAGTCAAATAATCATGGTTTTGTAAGTTGGGAATTTTTTTTGGCTGAAAATTTCTACAAATCATGCATTAATCTTCTTTCTTTGCTTGATTTGGTTCTATGATCTTTTTTTATTCTGCTTCTCTTTGTTGCAAGCAGAGACAGATGTACACAACAACAGGAAAATCATATAAATGAGCACAAAGTAAAGCTAATCTCATCATCTTCTATTTAATTGTTTGTTAGTTATTGTGGAAAATTATGCTTGCCCATAGTTTTCATTTCATCTTATAAGTTTTAATTTGCCTAGACTCAGCTTTATTGTCATATTTGTGTAAAGGAAAATCCATTGATTTATGGCAACTCCTATCCAATCCATTGATATTTTAGCTGCTGGTTTGTTGATTTGGGCTCCTTGGTCTTCAAACAGAACAGATGAGCCTAATTATTTTGGTAAGTCATTAACGATTTATCTAAATTGATACATGAAGATTGTGGTTTGTCTTGGTGTCATCCTGCTTGAATCCTCCCATTTAGATAGGGTTCACAAGGCATATATATCGTGATGCATCTTCATTTTGCTTTCATAGTAATAGAGGCATTTTAATTTTCATTTATACCATATTGCTTTGCTCTCTGCTTTTCTAATATGCTTCCTCTTGTCTTAAATGCAGGAGCTAATGGAGGGTGTGGTTCTGGTCCTAAATGTAAGATCTCAATCTCTTTTGTCTTCCATCTTAATTATTTTTCCCCTAACTACCCCTATATTAGATTCTTCTATGAAGCATATACTATAAAGACACTTCTTTAATGTAAATGATTATATTTTAGGAAAACCACCACACATTTTTTCCAAATAAGTAATGTAACGGTCTAACCAATTCCCTTAATCTTTATGAATTAGTTAGGGAGTAGCACTTAATATAAATATCACTTGGACAATTGTATTTGTTAGATTGCTCTCTGTCTAATTGTGGTTTTCTCTGTCTGATTGATGGTAAATCATCAATAGATGAAGCATGGTGAGGGGTTTTCTTTTGGTTGAGTATTTTCAATGTTGAAAATTTTTTACTTTTCTGCATATCTAGATTTAAGCCCTTTGAATCTCAATTTGGCTCAAATAAGAGTCAGTTGTGGGAATTTGAGTATTAACATATAAGTTTTTGACCCCGTGGATTTTCGCTTAAAGGGAGTGCTGACAACACAACTCTAAGTGGATTTATATGCACTCCACAGTTCATAAAATCCAAACTTACTGCAATTCTCAAAACCAAACTTAAATAAAAACAAAGTTCATATTCACTTAAATTAGTCAGTTATCTGCAGTTGTGGATTTATATGCTAAGTTGTGGGAATTTGGCTTAAATGAGAGTCAGTTGTTGAACACCCTTCTGAGCTCTCTAAGTGGAATTCTGATGGGTCAAGTACAGGACAATAAACTGCGAAAGACAATGAAGTAATCCTATAGTAAGAGCCGTTGAATTTAATCTCCTTTTGACATTATTCCATCATATATACTATGACAGTTAAATTTTCTTTTCTCACTTTATCCAGTCCTTGAGCAAATCCTTTTTGTGGCGTAATAATATTTTTGTAAAAGTTTGGACATCTAAATGGGTTATGTGTTGATTTACTGAGATCTAATGCAACTTTTCCTTAAGATAATTTTGTTAATTCTGTTCTGCGTTGATAATTTGTGTTACATACACCGCTGCAGGTGAGTCTATCCCCACAAACAAGCAGCACCGTGTTGCTCAAATCTTTAGTGATCTGAATGTCGTAACTCAAGTTCCATGACGTATATTCTCCTTGCTTTTGTTGTAACACACCAAAATATGCATGGAACAAATGACAAACCATTGTGGTGATGAAATATATGCTTTAATGAGAATGTGTTTTTGAAAATATTAACCAACTATTATTTTAAAGTGATTGTCCTACCATAGCATTGAATTTTTCCCATGCATGTAAATAAAGGCGTGTTCTTAGGAAAATCCTTTATATTCGAATGCATATGGCACACCCCTTCTGGCAATGCCTAATTTTAAGCATGCATGGGATACTCCTTCACTTGGTCACTTCTATGAACCTTGGATAAGTGAACCTTTGCTGATAGCTATTGGATTGATATCTTTAGAAATAAAAAAAAGTAGCAATGATATTTTCATTGCTCTAACTTCTAAGGTTTTGAATAGGATAAGAGTACACCTTGCTTCAAACAAACCTTTAGGCTGACCTGTTGGAGGCTAGCTACCAGCTCAGGTAATGCATTCCATGCATCTACTGTTAATTTTTGTTCTTATTTATGGGGTTTTGACAACTCTTGCAACAATAGAATTTAATTACTCCTTAATTTGTTAGGGTCTCTATTATTTGTGTTGTATATTCCGAGGGAATCAGCATCAGCCCCTAAATTCAGCAGTAAAATACATAACTTCATAGTTGACAAAGGGAGAAAAACAGCAAATCCCTTCAATAATTGATATAACTCCTCCGAAAGTTCTCATGGCAATTCTTACTGATCCAGGTCTTGCTTTTCAAGCATTTTAATTTTGGGTATTATATCATATGATGAATGGTTTGGCGAATTTTGGCTTTCTTGACTTATTATAGCCCGTGCTATATTTCTTGATCCAAGGTCACTGAGAAACCTATCACTGCTTTTTCTATTGCCTCTGTTCTTTCTCTTGGTCAGGTATTATAGCATGTGCTATTTTTCTACTTGCAGGATTGACATGTTAAAACTTTTAGCTTCATTTTAGTCCATTATGGGTCTACTAACACAGTAACAATAACAAAAAAGACGGATTACACGAGAATCGGGTATTGGAGTATAACTGATGTGGCTTCATTTCTTTTGTATTTAGCTTTAGCATATAAGTTTTCATCTTCACGAAAAACTGGGACTTGGAAGGATGCTACATTAGTTACTTTCATTTTTTTAAGTCTTCAATTTGTATTCGTAATAGCTACAATACTAAACTCTATTGATTGGTGAGTCTCTCGAGTTGAGAGCTGTGAGTACTACCGCCTGGGTGGGTGTGAGTCCGACGGTTGCCTGCAACTCGTCGTATAACTTGTATTCCTCTTTCTGATTGCTCGTCGCATATCAGTTCCTTTTCTTGCTCTTTGGATTGTAGAGGTTTAGCCAGGTTCTGAGAGCAAGTATATTGATAGCATGGCGAGTGAAGGGGTCGAGGGTAAGCTACGGCTGAAGACTGTGTGGAAACCAACGGTGGGCGATGGCGGCGAGAGCAATATGTTAATCGGAAAAATATTGTCAACAAAGTCCTTTAACAAGAAGTCGGTGATCGCCACCATTCGGAAGGGATGGAATCTGGGTGAAGATATAGAGATTGTTGACATAAATGCCGAGGCGTTTGTTTTCACTTTCTCCAAGATGCGAGATAAGCATCGACTCCTCCGAGGTAGACCATGGACTATTCAAGGGGCGATGATGAACATTCAGCCCTGGACGGAGTTTATGGTGGTGAATGATGTCCATTTTGACAAAGCCCCGTTTTGGGTCCAATTCCACAACCTTCCCATGGGGGTTTGGAGGAGGAGAGGAATATCCAGAATATGTGTGCTCTGGTCGGGGACCTTGTTTGGTTTGAAAAACCGAAAATGAATGGCAAGTTTACCAGAAGCTTCATTCGTGCCAGGATCGTCATTGACGTAAATAAGCCACTCACGACATGTTTTTGGATGGATAGACCGGATGGGTCTGAGGTGAAGGTGGCAATCAAGTATGAACGACTTCAATCCTTTTGTTATAAGTGTGGAGCTATCGGCCATGACTTCCGGGGTTGCAACCAGCCCACTGCGCTGGATGAGAGGGGTGAAAGGAAATATGGCGCGTGGGTGGTAGCAGGAGCTGAGAAGGATTTAGAGGAGGCTATGGTAAAGTGGTCTAGGGAGTGGAATGAGGAAGACAGCAGACTGGAAAGGGAGGAGCGTGAATCTCACACCTCGCCAGCGCGTGAGTCATCCTCAGAAGGTAGTAGGTGGACAGAAAGGCTGATGGAGGTGTCAGATTCGGCGCGGGAGCAGAGGGTTGGTACTTTTCTTGACAAAAAAGTCGGAAGGGATCCTCTCCCCATGGACCTAGGTACTGTAGTCTTGGCTGAGGTGACAGGGGGATGCAGCAACCCAAGTGGATCCCAGGGGGATACCGTTTCTGATGTTCATGTTGGGCCGTTATCTGTGACCGAAACCCAGTCGGTGATTTTATTGAGTGCTGATATGCATAATGGGCCTGGGGTAGTTGTTGAAAAAGTTAATCCTCTTCCGGCCCAGCTATGCGAGGGAATGGCCCCGGTTGTGGATCCAATAGATGAAAAGCGGCCCAAACCCAATGAGGCCCTCTTGTTACTATCTCCGGTTTCGGATACAGCTAAACTGTTAAGTGGATGCACACTTAAAAGGGCAGCAAGTGATCCTGAGTCTCCCGAGCCATCCAAAAAGAGGAGACTGTTTTCTGAGAGCCCAAGCCCAGTTGAGTTACAGAGCCACTCTCCTGCCAAGAGAACTGTGAGGAGAACCAAGAAAGAGATCCGAGGGAAGGGTGGTAAGGCGAGAATCCAGAAGCCAATTGTTGATGGTCATGAAATCGACTTTCCCCCTGAGTGGAAGACTTGCAAGGAAACTGAGGCCCCAAAAGGCGATGGAAGCGAATGCAGAATGGGTTGCGGTGGCTGTCCCTCAACAGCCACCCAAGCACCATGAGTCTGATATCGTGGAACTGCCAAGGCTTTGGGGCAGCTTTGGCAGTGAAAAACCTCAAGGAGGAGGTTAGGAATGGGAGACCCCAATTAGTCTTCCTCATGGAGACTAAGCAACATAGAGGTTTTTTGGAAAGACAACGACAGGCATGTAATTTTGAGGAGGCTTGGTATGTAGACCCTGTAGGTAAATCGGGCGGTCTTGCTTTATGGTGGAAGGAGGAGGTGATTGTGCATATCCTGAGCAGTTCGAAAAATGTGATCCACACCAAGGTAGAGTCATCCACCTTTCCTTTTCCGACTTATATCTCCTTTATTTATGGCCCACCAGTGGAGAGTGACAGGATGAAGGTCTGGAATCAAGTTCAGGGTATAGCGAGTTCTATGTGCAGTTCTTGGCTATGTGTGGGTGATTTTAACGACATGCTTTCACAAGGTGAAAAGATGGGAGGGAACCCACATGTCATAAGGCGAATACTCAATTTCCAGCTTTTTGTATCTGATTGTGACCTGAGTGCAGTGGAAGCAAAGGGGGCACGTTTCACATGGTGTAATCAACGGATAGGATCGGATCATGTCAAAGAGCGACTGGATAGGGCCCTGGGCAATTCTGAGTTTAGGCTGGCCTTTCCTAAGGCTCTTGTCCTACATAAAGAACCGCTTGCCTCTGATCATCATCTGTTGTTGGTAATTTTGGACTTTGCTGGCATGAAGGCGCCGAGAGTTTTCAAGTTCGAGGTCAATTGGTTAAGCCACCCCGATTTTTTGGATGTCATAAGGCAATGTTGGGCATACGAGGAGGAGGACCAGACCAATGGGATTGTGGTATTGGCGAACAAACTGGATAGATGTCGGGCGGTTCTGGTGGAGTGGAGCAAGAAGGCTTTCCCTAACAATAAGAAAGTTGTGGCAGCGTTAATCAAAGAAGTGGAAGTACTGAAAGCCTCTGTTTATACAGTAGATATAGTCGGCAAGGTGGATAACCTCAAGAGGGAGATTGAGGAGTTATGGAGACGTGAGGAAGTTTATTGGTGGCAGAGAGCTAGAGTCCAATGGCTAAAGGCAGGGGACATGAATTCCAGCTATTTTCACAGAAGAACCATTATGAGACGCCAGCGGAACTTAGTGCTCAAAATGAAAAATCAAGCGGGATATTGGGTTGAGAATGAGCAGGAAGTGGCCGATATAGTGGTTGATTATTACCAGAATCTGTTTCAGAGTGGGTCTACTCAGGCTGGGAATGTGTTGGGCTATGTTGAACCCAGGATTAGAGAGGAACAAAATGTGTGGCTTACGTTACCAGTAACGGAGGAGGAAGTCAGAGATGCCACGTTTAAGTTGGGGGCGTTTAAAGCCCCAGGACCTGATGGCTTCAGTGGTGTCTTCTACCATCGCACGTGGCCAGATGTTAAATTGGATATATGCAGTATGGTAAAAGATTTTTTTGGGGACACGAATGAACATTTTGAAAGGCTCAACGAAACAAATCTGATTATGATTCCCAAAGTTGACCAACCGGAGACGGTAAACCACTATCGACCTATTAGTCTCTGTAACTTGTTTATAAAATCATTGCTAAAATTCTGGCTACAAGACTTAAGAGGGTGCTTGACAACTGTGTATCTGAATGCCAACGGGCGTTTGTGCCGGAAAGACTCATCCAAGATAATAGTATTATTGTCCATGAAGCGTTTCATTATTTAAAGAACAAGAAATCGGGTGAAAAGTTTGAGGTGGCGCTGAAAAATGGATATGAATAAGGCCTATGACAGAATTGAGTGGAATTTCCTTGAGGCGGTAATGTTGAAGATGAATTTCTGTGCGAAATGGGTAAAGTGGATTATGAGGTGTGTGAGGAGCGTAAGGTTTAACATCCACTTATCTGGCCGACCGATTGCTAGCTTCAATCCGCAACGGGGCCTACGCCAAGGGGACCCGCTATCTCCATACTTGTTTATTCTTGCCTCTGAAGTCCTATCAGCCATGCTCTCGGCCCACGAAGCTAATGGCTCCCTGAAGGGGATTAAGCTTGCAAGAAGCTGCCCTCCACTGTCCCATTGCATGTTCGCGGATGATACTATAGTCTTTCTTAAAGCCGAGGCCAGCAATTGTGATCTCTTTGTGTCACTCCTGGAATCCTATTGCTTGGCTTCAGGACAACAAATCAATTTAGACAAGTCCAGTCTGTTTTTCTCCCACAACACCCCACCGGATGCAAGAAATGCCATAGCAGCGCGTCTGAAAGTTGCAGAATGTGATGACCCTGGGAAATATCTCGGATTGCCAATCATTTGGGGGTCCTCTAAGCAAAGAGCCTTGGCTTTTGTTAGAGACAGAATCGGGAAGAAAGTGGCTGGATGGCAGAAGAGGTGTCTATCTTTCGCTGGCCGAGAAATAATGATCAAGGCGGTCATTAATGCAATCCCCATTTACTCAATGTCCTGCTTTAAATTCCCAGCGAGCACTTGTCAGGAGCTAGATCGAATGGTAGCCAGATTCTTTTGGGGCAATTCGGTTCAAGACAGAACAATACATTGGAAAAGTTGGGATGTGATGATAAGAGCTAAGCAGGATGGTGGCCTTGGTTTAAAGACTTTGTGGGTTTTAATAGGGCCCTTCTAGCTAAGACGGCATGGCGCCTACTTCAATTCCCCGACTCTAAGTGGGCCAGAATTCTTAAGAGTATCTATTTTCCTCACACTTCTTTTATGAAAGCGAAGAGAGGAGGCCGAGCCTCTTGGGGATGGGACAGTATTATTTATGGGAGGGAATTCCTGAAGGAGGAGTTGTGCTGGCAAGTGGGAACAGGACATTATATTGAGGTTTGGAGAGACCCTTGGATCCCCAACACCGCTGGTGCTCTGTTATCTAGAAAGAGAGGCGCTGATGTAGATGAAAATATGCTGGTTTCTGCCCTCATTGACAACAAGCAGTGGAAACTTGACCCTATTGTGGCCTGCATTGACCAGGAAGCAGCTCTGAACATCCAAAATATTCCCCTAGCTGTTGGTAACCGCGAAGACCGTATCCGTTGGAACGGCTGCAACTCGGGGGAATACAAAGTCAGGAAAGCCTATAGATTAGCTCAGAATAGAAACAGGACTCAGGACAGGGATAAAGCATCCACCTCGAACATTATCAATGAGTTTGTTTGGCAGGAACTATGGAAGCTTAAGGTTATACCTCGTGTCAAACACTTCATGTGGCGTATGTTGAACAAGTCCCTGGCTACAAAGGAGGCTCTTTTCAAAAGGAAGTGTGCCCCAAACCCCTTTTGTCCTGTCTGTGAATCTGAAATTGAAACGGTGGAACATGCTCTGCTACTATGTGATTGGGCCAGGAGGACCTGGTTTCTTTGTAAGCTGGGAATTCGGGTGAATGAATACAACATCACTAGCATTGAGCGTTGGGTGGAAGGGGGATTGGTCAAGAACGCCGCAGATGAGGGCCAAACTCATGCCTATGTGGCCACTCTTCTATGGCACATCTGGAAAACACGGTGTAAATGGGTGTTTGAGAAATTTCCACCTGATCCGGAATCTGTTGTAAGGGCCAAGAACAAGGGCACGCATGAACAGGCAGAGATACTCTCAACAGCAGCGGTGAGTATCACCAGCAGCACCCTGAGGCAGAAGGTTAGATGGCTGCCTCCACCTGAGGGAAGCCTTAAGATTAACTGTGACGCTGCTTTTTGCTCTGCATCGAGCACCGGTGGCATGGGTATTCTCTGTAGAGACAATGAGGGTCGCTTTCTCATGGGTTGGGCTGAACGTCTCCTGGCAAGAAGTGCACTGCAGGCAGAACTTATGGCTCTGAGACAAGCTATTTTGTTTGCTGATAGATGGCCTGATCAGCCGAGGGTAGTGGAGACCGACTGTAAAATCCTCATCCAAGCAATGATTTCTAAGGATCCGAGAGGAATTGACTGGAAAATTCAAGGATTGGTGCAAGATGTCAATGACCTTTTGCTGACTGTTTGGCGGCATTGGCTTCAAGGGAGGTGGGACCTAACGGTCTGATCGTTGTATCACCACCTCCTCTAGCAACCATTATTCATCGGGAAGCAGAAGCACGGAGGCACTCAGAACACCATCCTATGTTGGGGGAAGATCGAGAAGGAATTGGCTAACTAAACATCTAGCTTTGTAAATCTTTTGATTCTTTTGGAGCTTTTGCTCATACTGTGGACCTTTAATATCCACTTGCAGATGTATGGGACTCAATCCCTTCTCTTTTTAAGTAATATATGATCCCCTTTCATTGGCCAAAAAAAAAAATTTGTATTCGTAATATATACAATATATTGAATTTTAGCATTTAATAATATATTTTTGTGATACTTATAGGTTTGGTAAACAACGATAAAAGAAAACTTTTCATAGGATGTTGATCGTTGAAATTTCACTTGAGTGTTGATGATTTTGCCTAAAGAACTGGGATAACTATTAGTTTGGATATTTGAGTTAAATTTAATTTTTTAAGAGTTATGTTTTAACACTAAAAACAACAAGTACCTCATTGACAAATAATTAATTTGGATATTTGTGTACAATCTATTTTTTTGATGAATCAAAGATATATAGAATTATCAAATATGCAAGTGTGTATCAACCAGAGATGAATCTGAGTTTGCAAGTTCCTTCTTTGTCATATATTTATTGTTTATCTTAATCTTCATAGATTCACAAAAATATGTACACGTGAAATCTTGAATATACAAGAGTAGGGTGTGTAACATAGTAAGGAATTTATATATTAGTAAAAATTGTAAATAAAAGTGTTTTATTAAAAGATAAAATACTCCGTAGTAATTCAACCGGGTATCCCGCGCAACGCGCTGGGTCTAACACTAGTTATGTTAACTAGGCCAAGGATGTTTGGTTTGAATTAATATAATCTGGATTCTTGATTTCAAGAAACCTAGACAAGATTTAACTAAATCAACCAATTCAATATTCTCCCTAATTCATACGTTCATCTAAACAAAATAGCCTTAGAAACCTAAGGACTATTTGAATCATTCACTTCCAAAACACATATGACCTATTTAGCATTTATGAATAATGAAAGCTACACACATATATGTCTAGATCCTCATTTATGAATAATAACTGAAATAGTTAATTATAGGGCGAAGACCCAAAAATGATACACAACAATTGATCAAGGAACAAAAATAGTACATAACTATTTCAAGGTACACAAATGATACTCAACTATTAGGCATAGATCAAAAATGATATTTATACTAATATGACAATAAGATTAGACATGAAATGTCCAAAATGCCCTTATATATTAAATTAACTTTTACCGGCGGCGATAATTTATAAGGACATTTTGGACTTTTCATATATAATCTTATTGTCGTATTAGTGAAAATATCATTTTTGATCACATGGTAAAAGTTGGTATCAATTATGTACCTTGGAATAGTTATGTACTATTTTTGTTCCTTGGCCAATAGTTATGTATCATTTTTGGGCCTTCGCCCTTAATTATAAGATCAGCACTTTTGCCCATATTTAACTCATAATAAAACACATGAATTAATAAAAGATGCGACGAAGAAAACAATTAATTTTTAAGTAGATTTGGAAAACAAAAGATAATCTTTTAATACGTGATGAAGTGCTATTAGACTCCTTCACTTCCCTTTTTTTCATTTTCTTGTGTTTTCTAATTTTAAGTTTCAAATTTATATGATAACTTAAAATCAAACATTTTGGCAAAAAAAAAACTTAAAATCAGACATAAGGTCTAGCTATTAGTGATCGAAAATAAGTTTTTTTAAGGTGAAAAGAGAATAATGCTTTTTTAGTTTCTAGTACTCCTTCACTTATATACATTTTGAAAAAGTTATTTACTTATGTTCATGAATCACTTTCTAATACGATAAATGAATTAAAATTTTATTTTGAAAATTTCTTTAGTTTATTATAAATTTGTTTTGAAAATAATTTTTGTTTGGAGTAGTTAAAAGAAATCTACAAAGGCCTGAACAAATTTTAAATTCATTTTTGCTTTATATTTTTTTCCAATTCCCCGTTCTCTAGTTTTGCTAGCTAGGATGGTACTTATCTTCAAACTCACTTCCATGGAAATGAGCTTGAAATTTGAAATTTAATATAATCGTAATTAACATATGGTTGATTTGATTTTATATGAAAGATTAACATTATAAAATAAATCGCTTTAAATTAATTAATTCATCTTTTTCTTCTCAAAAGTTAATTTAGTTTTCTTATAAAGTATTGCATAATTTAACTAGGGGCAATTGCGCGTAGGTCTCAAATAAGAGATTTAATATCAGATATGTCCAATAACAAATTTTCCACTTACATACCAATGTCATTTCATTTGTCAATAGTTTTTTTCATTTACAACTCTTTAAAAAATTTTAGAAATTAAATTTCTTATTTTAGATTTAAGTGTAATTTGTCCATCTAATTACGTGTAACATATGTCAAAATTTAGTTATATGTTTTTGCTTATGTAATCTACAAAAGTAATTAAGATTAGGGATTAAATTTAGAGTTTTCTTTTATTTTTTATTTCAAAAATATTTATTTCAACGTCATTTTATTTTAGATTTTTGTTTGAATGCCCATATTAATCCTTTAAGTAACCAAAAAATGATACTTGTTATGAGTAATACCTAAGAATGAATTTAAATTGTCCATGTCTCTAAACCAATCATGTTACCACCTGAACCGAGCTGGACTATTCCCACACTTACTTCAAGAGACAATGTACATTCCCCATTTTTTTATTGGGAAAATTAATATGAGGTCCCTCACAAGAGACTTAATAACAGAAATGTCCCATAAACTCCTCATATTAAAGTAAGGTCCCTAGGAACCTTACTTTAATATATTCTAAATACCTAAAGACCATTTTGCCTCGCATCGTATAAACATACAGAAGTAACAAATAACTAGTTGATGAGCAACAAATAACAAGTAGTGAGCTAGTGTGACAACGTAATGTGCCACCAATAACAAGCTCATAATCAGGTCTAACAAGTTAATGACTAACTCTCTGACGAGTTAATGAGCAACAAATAACGACGTAATGAGTTAATGTGACAATGTAATGAGCCACGAGTAACAAACTCATGAATAGAGAAGAAAGTAAATGAAGGGCAAAATAGTCTTTTGGTATTCAGAGTTTATTAAAGTAAGGTCCTTGGGGACCCTACTTTAATATGAAAAGTTTATAGGACTTTTCTACTATTATGTTCCTTATGAGAGACATCAAATTAATTTTCCGTTCTTAATTTCATTTATTATTTATTTTTTGTTATATTTATTAGCGCCAGTTTTCAAAAATCCGCCAAAATCACCCAAACGTCAGTGTTCACTACCAAAACTCAAAGCAATCAATCAATCAATCACATCCTTTTTAGAAACTTTGTTTTCCAAAAATCATTTCTCTTCTCTTCTCTTCTCTTCTCCTCACTTTGCTTTCTACCTTCCTCTAACAATGGCTGGACGAAGAAAACGGCCAAAGAAAGCCGTTGATGAGCATTCAGACGACGTTGCGAACCATAAAGACACCTCAAAGAATCAAACAGTGTGCAAAGAAAGTGCGGAAAGGCCTGAAAGTTCAAATCTTGGAAAGAAAACGGGAGGAGGCAGAGGATTGTGGTCGGAGGTGGTGGCATTAGGGTGCGAGGTTTTACCAGAAGGTACTAAGCGTAAGCGAAGTGTTCCGGTGAGCATGAGAATGGATTTGGATTGTTCAAAGAGAAGATCATCGAAAGGCGATCAAGTGACAACGACGACGAAAAAAGTAAACAAGAAAGATCCTGATGTAAGAATCGTCTTTATTAAGTTACTTTTTTTTTCTTTTTTACAATACTATCTCCAGTCTTAAATATAAGACTTCATTGACTTTTTTTGGAATGATTAAGGTTGCAAAATAAGTTATTAAATCATGACATATTTTGATATATCCATTAGTTTATAGGTAAAATAAACTAGGAGATAATTAGGTAAATTAATTTATAATTAACTTATTTTTCTTTTTTTAGGATTTTCTAAAAAAGTTAACTAGATCTTAGTGGTAAACAAGCAAGATACTACCTCCGGTCCTAAATATAGGACCTAGATAACTTTTTTTGGAGAAGTTAAGGTTGCAAAATAGTCTATTAAATCATGACATATTTGATATATTTTTAGATTATCCATTAGTTTATAAGTAAAATAAACTAGTTTAAAGGAAAAAATTTGGTAAATCAATTTTTAATTAACTTATTTTGCTGTTTTTTAGGATTTTCTAAAAAGTCAATTAGGTCTTATATTTATGACCGGAGGGAGTACTTTTTATTACTAATTTAAATATAAGAGCACTTTCCCTATGAGTATATTAAGGAAGTTAGTTAAGTTAGTTATTTATACATGATATTACCAATTTATCTCAACTACTATATACCTTTATACTCACTTTCTCTCTTTTGCTTGTTATTATAGATAAGCATAGTAGGGTAAATTTTGGAAAAAATTGAGAAAAGTTAGAAAGTGATTTTATAAGTAGGAACAAGTTTAATTTTAAAAGTGATGTTATATTTAGGAACGGAGGGAGTACCTTTATCACACTCTCATGACCTTATAACCATAATTAGGATAACCTTATACACCCTCCGTTCCTAAATACAATGGCTATGAAAGCTAAATAGGTTACTTAAAAATTTATATTCCTTAATTTTTTCTCTAACCTATTTTTTTTACTTAAAAACTAACATATAATCCAATAATATACAAGATATGATATGATTAAGAGGTTTCTTTTACTTTGTTAGTTTCTTAATAAAAAGTCAACTAACTCTTATATTTAGGAAGGAGTGAAGGGAGTATTTAGGGATGGAAGGAGTACTTATAAATTGATTTTTAGAATTTTTTTTTTCTGAAATAGTTTATTTGACTTATAAATATCTACTCCGTTGATATGATCTTTATTGTAGAATTAAGTTGACATTTTTTTTGGAGATCAAGGAAGCAAATTAGACCGCTGTATGCTAGCATATGTTAGTTGTAATTAGATTATAGGTGATTTATAACTAAAACAAATTAGAGCTGAGCACAAAAGATAAATGTAAACAATTTAAAGTGATTTATTTTACATCCTTACCTTTTGTTTAAAAAGGTTAACTTGATCTTGGAATTTGTTAAAATCTTAAGTTTGATGGTGACTTAGGTATGATATGGTCTAGTACTTAAAAGAACATAATTAACACTTAGGAAGGATTAGATGACATGGTTAGAACCCTGAGTTAGATCACTTGTGAATGCAAGATCATTTCCGGAAGTATTAGCACTAGAGTCACAACCGGATGCAGATTCACTTCCGAATGAATTAAGACTAGCGCTCACGGATGCGGAATCACTTCCGGATAGACTAGGACTCGCGCACGCGGATAAATGTGTCATCCCCCAGCGGCAGCGAGTAACTCACTAGGGATTTAACTTAGTCCATGAACATTAGGTACACAAACCTTAAGACTAAGCTATGACTCAACCGGAAGTGAGTTTACTTCCTGTTAGACTTAGACTGGCGCAGAGCGATGGAATAGATCTCACCCCAAGCGTCAGTGAGTCTACTTCGCCAAGTGAAAGCACTTCTGTTAGATTTAGACTGGCGCAGACTGATAGAATAGAATGACCCCAAGCGTCAATGAATCAGCCTCGTCAAGTAAAATTGCTTCCTGATAGATTTAGACTGGCGCAGGCTGACAGAATAGATATATCCCCAAGCGTCAGTGAATTAGCCTCGTCAAGCGAAATTGCTTCCTGTTAAATTTAGACTTGCACAGGCTGATAAAAGAGATATAACCCTAAGCTTCAGTGAGTTCACCACGTCAAGTAAAAGTGCTTCCGATAGCTCAGTGACTAGCGCTGACTGTTGGAATGAAATACACTGAGCGAGAGTAAGTGATGGTGAGCTAGATCCTTCATCAAGTGAAAGTACTTCCGGATGTAGAAGTGCTTCAGGATACATCCTAGACTAAGTAAACTCCCACTTCATGTGATTGTGTGTTGACTTAATATACATAGCATGAACAAATGACACACTGAGTCACTTAGGAAGACTTAGAGTAAACTAACGAGACTTAAGCTGACTATTGGAATAGAGATCCCTTAGAGTCAGTAGACATTACACTAAGTCAGAACATAGTCTAAGTAAGACTACTTCCCATAGCAAACTTCCCACAACATGTATAGTTTTACTATATCTGATTATATATATTGCTATGTTGGACTAACCAGTATGTGCAGAACTTAATCACACTTCCGGATGCAACTGAGCTTCCGGATGCAAAGACTCTTGGCATTGGATTTCAGAGATTAACACTTGCAGAGCAAGATTGCCACTTCCGGATGAACGATGATCATCCGTCAGCAAGAGTACAAGAGTAAATGTCACATACTCGGAAGTCAGAATGCTTTGTCAGAGCAGAGGTGTCAGGACTACTTTTCAGAGATAAAGCAAGTCAACCCTGCTGAGCATTTAAGAAGATGTTCCTTCCAACGGTAACAAAAGGATAACAGATATTCAAACAACATTGTTACCTACCAAGCATGAGGAGTATGAAAACATAATCTGAAGATTCACTCAAGGTGTCAAAGCTCATACTACCCACAAGAGTCGGAGTCCATAAGAGAGCGTCTGATAGCAAGAGAGCATCCAATAGCAAAGCACTCTTATCATTCATGGACAAGTGCTTGGAAGACAAAGTTCCTCTATGATAGCAAGCAGAATGTTAGAGTCCACGAGCTTCACTTCAGTTAGCAAGAGAGCTTCCGATAGTAAGTCTCTTAGCATCCTGGACTTATGCTTGAGGAACGAAGTCCTCATCTGACAACAAGCAAGAGTCAGACCGTACAGTGTATAGATGTCAGAACGACTTTTGCCAGAACAGTGTTGTCAGAACAGTATTGACAGAACAGCTGGACAAAGCACCCTATTCAGATAAAGCAAAGTCAACTCTGCTGTGCATTAATGAGGACAACGTAAACAAGGCCCAACGGCTATATTCAAACGGCCTTATTGCCTCTCCAACGGTTGGATAATCAGAGGCTGGTATAAAAGGAACATCTACATTCAGAAGAGGAAGAGAGAACAGAGCTTATTGTCTGAAACACTATTCTACATTCCTCTCATCTTCTACTCTCGGACTTAGATATGTAATATTCTTAGAGAGTGATTCTTTTGTGCTTAAGTGAGTAACATCATCTACTCTTAGAGAGAGTCATTCGAGCTTAAGTGTTTAGCACAATCAGTTCATAGAGTGAACATAATTGTAATCTTACATTTTGTAAGGGGGAGCATTTAGAAGTTTTCTAAATCTCCATAGGTTGCAAGTTAGCCCGTAAAACTTGCATTTGTAAGGTTTGCAGGTGAACCCGTTGTAAAACCTGTGGGTTGTTAGGTGAACCCGTGCTCGTAAAACCTAAAGTGTAAAGGCTTCTCTTGTGCCTGGTTTAAACAAGAATAGTGGATTGAAAATCTCAGGTGGAGCCTGGGGACTGGATGTAGGTCTGGGTGACCGAACCAGGATAAATTTATGTGTGCATAAACTTACATTTAAACATTCTATTTTTGCATCACATAACATACTGACTTGTGCATACCATTACTCAGTAACATCATCACCAAGCACAAGCAGTCTTTCGAAAAAGAAATAAAGTTTTTATTCCCTCACCCAATTCACCCCCCCCTCTTGGGTGACAGCCACGCATTTCATTTGGTATCAGAGCAGGTCACTTGTTTAAAGGATCCAACGATCTCAAGTGTAAAGACCTTGGCTGATTTGGGTTAAAATGTTTTCCAAAGGCTTTGATCATACCATTCCACCTGTGTTAGAAAATATTGATTTTTGTTGGTGGAAAGCAAGAATGGAAAGTTTTATACAATCCACTAGTTTGAAAATGTGGGATATTTTTGAAAATGATTTTGATTTCAAACCAAGAGGAAACTGGACTGAAAAGGAGAAAAATTTGTTTTCCTTAAATATTAGAGCAATGCAAATTTTATACAAAGGCTTAACTGAAAATGATTTCCAGAAAATCAAACATTGCTCTAGTGCTAAAGACATTTGGAATACTCTTGATGTGATATATGCTTCTAACCCATCTCTTGAAAGCGCAGCTGTCCAAAGCTCAACTCGTGCTCGTTGTGGATCATCTACTGATGAGCTTCTGGAAGCTGATATTGAGGAAGCAGGCTTCAGTGAGGAGAGTATCCATTTCTGCCTAGAAGATTCAGAAAGTGAGGTATCTGGATCTGAACTTGAACTTTCTAAATTGCAAGATGCATACAATGAGTTATATACCGAATATTGTAAACTTGCAAAAGAACTTCTAGGCTTAAAAGAAAAGATAGGAAACTTGCAAAAACTAATTTCTTCTTCTACGTCCAAAGTTTCCAAGGTTTCTTTTAAAGAATTAGTGGTTCCGATAGTTAGCCCACGATCGGCAGGGAAAACTTCAACATGTCTTGAAAAATGTTTTGATTGTAAACACTTGTTGAAGGAAAAAGAAGAGCTTTCAAAAGAAACTGAGATTTCAAAGGAACAAAAAACTTTTCTAAAGAAAACTAATCATGATAATGATAGAAAACCCCATTTTGATTATCATTCCATTATCTGTCATTATTGTGGTAGATTAGGACATATTTCTCACACATGCAGTCTTAGAAGAAATCTAAATGTGAGAAATAAATTTGTATGGATTCCTAAAGGACAAGTAAGGTCCAGTGCTAACCAAGTAGGACCCAAGTACAAATGGGTACCAAAACATCCTCCTAGTGCCTTACTTGTGCAGGAAAGATCAAGAGTTTCTCTTACCCCAAAGGAGAGAACTCGTGGCGATGCAACTGCTGAAAACCCCTGGTACAATCATAAGAAGCAATCTGCAACCACCAGGAACAATGGTTCTGTCTCAAGGATGAGCTATCACAAAGTTTCATTCAACTATCCTGAGAAGAACAAGAGAGAGTGGACTCCTCGATCAACATTGAAAAGGCACTTGAATCTTAACTCTCAGAAGAAAGTGCTTCGAACCAAGGATAAGTATAGAAGATCTTCTTGGGAAAGGCAATTCCGAGGTTCAGCAAGACTCAGGACTTTATCTCATCTGAACAATCAGTCAAGTCTTGATAAGCATTCGTCACGCATAGATGGTGATATCATTCCTACCTTCCTCTTTACTCGAACAATCACTTGGGTAGTAAATGCATGATGGGCTTAACAGTTTTACTCATATATGCTTAGCGAATCTTTTAAGGGCGTCTTTCATGAAAGAAAATAGTTTATGCATTCACCTTGATTTTTGAAAGATCCTTTTGATATACAAACTTTCAAAACAAATTCTGATCCTCTTTAAATCTACATGACAACCATACCTCATGATAGCACTCAAAAGTTATTTCTGATTTTCCATTTCATGTGGTATCTCTTGCATCAAGCTTTTCAATGCATAAGCAGCTATGGTTTCGAGAACAATACATCCCTCTTAATTACATCTTTAAGTTCTCAATTTACTAATGATCTCAGTTCAAGTTTGTGGTTTAAGAATGTTGACACAGATTATTGAAGCTTGAACAATGAATATAACCAAGAGAGAATGACAACGAAAATGTCTCTTATCAAGATGTGTGGAATGGCTATACCAACCCTGAGAAACTCTCGCCAATACACATGAGCATTTCTATCCCTTACATATTCTGTTGTGAAATTAAATGGATAGACTCTCTCTTGTCTGACATGCATTAGAAATCTTAGGAAATGCCTTGAATTGAACTCTGCTAAGATCTGTAAAACATGGCATAGAATCACAAGCATGCTATAATCTGTATTAATTTCAAGCTTGTTGATATCCTAAGAACAGTGAGATCACACTGAGCATATCTAGAAGAACTTGAGTAAAAATTTGGAAATTATTCTCGTAATCATATGCTGAAATTTGGTTGTTTTTGTAAACCGAATTTAGTCTTAAAATCAAACTATTCTGTGAGCATGAAAATTTCCAGTATTTCATTTTTGTGAGGATGAAGATTTTTCAAAATTTCATTGTGTTAAAAATTCACATGTCTTCATGATCTAACATGAACATCCTTGAGGCATATTTATTGAACTATACTTGCTTATGAAACTCTGAAAGTATGCCACCTGTTTGATACTCTTTGTACTATAACATTGATATTTATCTATGAGAGTATAAATAGAGTTCATGTCTTGATAGTGAAACTATGTGAACGTATAGACAATTTCAAAATTAGTTTTCACATAATCATTGTTCATATTTTCTTAAACCAACTAGCAAGCATGATTTCTTAAAATTATTAACTTGTGGTGATTAACACAGATTGACATGAATGTCCAGAGGATGGTCTCCAATGTTAAATCTTAAGTTCTTTCACTGACCATCAGAAAAGCACTTGTTTCCTCAAGCACATGAAGGCCCAATCATCAAGTTTGAGCAAGGATGCTTTCGCAACTGTAACATTGTGTTACTAATTACCTAATTAACCAATAATATTTATTTCAATTCATTAAGCTCTTTACTAACTATGATAGAAAAAGAATTTCCATAATATTAATATCTCTATCATAGTTAGAAAAGATTATTCTAATCCTTTTATAATTTATCCATGATAGGAAAGAATAAACTAATACAACCTGGATACTATCATGGATAATTAATAGCTAACCATGTTAGAAAAGAATCACCTAACATGGTTAGAAAAATAAACAACCTAATGTTCAATAATATCAAATACATGTAAATATATGCGGAAACGTATGCAGGCCTATACAAATTGACAATATACAATTTAAATAGCCTATATAGCTCCTACTACCTAATTCCCTTTCCTGCTGCTTGCATCAGTGCATGAATACCTGCAAAAATGTCAGTAATCGTGGGATGAGACAATTTGTCCCAGTAATCACCGCTTAACTCACTATAACAGTGAGATGTGCGGTAGCGAGGGCGTCTAAAGGGTACCTCATTTTAAAACCAGTAATATATATATATATATATATCCGTGTCAATTCTTCTTCCATTCATCTCTCAAATTCCTCCATCAATTCCACATCACTTATCAATACTTTAATCAACAATATCAAATGATTTCCCCACAACCTAACTCACCACTATCTCAAACTCAACAACAAAAATAAACGTGATTGACACTGTGCCCAGTCTCAAATCTGAAAGCATAAAAAGGGAGCACTTTTAAATAGTGAAAACGTCTCTGGGGAGCACTTTAAAAGTGAAAACGTCCCTGGGGAGCACTTTAAAAGTGAAAACGTCCCTGGGGAGCACTTTTAAAAGTGAAAACGTCCCTGGAGAGCACCTTTAAAAGTGAAAACGTCCCTGGTTCCTTTAAAATCCGAGGAACCTGTACTATTAACCTATCGATTGCGCAGATCGATAGGTTACATCGGCCGACGGTACTATCAGTGTCATGCAATGCTCACTATAACCTATCAATATCCTATCAATATCACTTCCACAATATTCAATATCTAAATCACAATTTCCATCAACTTCTCAATTTCATCCAATATCTTCATCACAACAATTCCACTCCTTCCATCAAACTAAATATCACTATCCCTGTATACATTCCACGCCATTCCAGATCAATGGCCACCACCAGGCAGGATAATAGTATATATAATGTGTAAAAATCTTTTATACAGAAATAATCGTGTTTAAAAGGCACCCGATAGCCTGTTTTGTATAAAAATAACCTTTCAAAGATAAAATGTATATATATATATATATATAGAGGGTGAGAAAGGATTTTACAAAATCCTAGCTAACATCACCCTCACTGTTATAGTAAGGTAAGTGTGATTACCTGTCGCCCTTTAGCACTTTACGCGATTTTTCACCCTTTCTTATTTGATGCCAAGAAAACATGCATGCTCCCATTCCTATAATAATATAGAGAGCAAAATGATAAATTAATATCATTTTCACTTCATAATACTTCAACGTCTCTCTCTTGTGTCTATATGACTACCCAGTTTCCCCTTCTTAATTCCAATTCTCTTATTTATTCAAATCCTCATTGTTTAACTAGGTAAGAGTCTAATATTTTCTAATGATGTATAGAAATCTTGTAACATCACAATAAAGCATATACATTCAGTCATTAATCAATAATTAAATCTTTCTTCATCAAAGAACAACCAAACAAAGCCAATAACAAATCTGAAACTTCAATAGTCATCACGCTCCATTAGATTCTCATATAAACATACAAGCATTCAACAAATAAATCAGCTTTATATTCTTTTATCACCATAAGAATGTTTCTAAATCTTTTATTCATGTGTCCAGTCTAAACAAAAACTTCTCAAACCAACATCCAAACCTACAACCATATATAATCTCACATATGCAAGCAATCAAGCAATTTCAACAAGTTCAAACAACAATTAATACTTCCAAACATCCTTTCGGATCCGACACAAAAGACGAAATGTGAAAATCAGATTTAAACTTATAAAAGCCGTCACAATCAACAAGAAAACAAAATAAAGCCAACAATAACTGAATTTCTTAACTTCAGCTAGCACCAATCAAAAACACATCTTATTTCACTTTCTTCAACCATAAACCAAAAAATCTCATTCTGCACATGAAAATCCAAATAAGCATACTTTGACATTTGAAGCATCTTTTCCCTGCTTGACCGAACATACATACTCATAAGAAAAATAAGAAACTTTGCATCTTCATAATAGTCTTCAAGTCCATTTATAACTCTTCATGTCAAAACTAAATTATAGCTACAATCTTCACAATGCATATATGTATACAAATCAGCCACTGTGCCCATCAATCATCTTGCAATACAATATTATCCCATCTAATCAACTTCATTATAATCCTCTCAAAACATCATTAAAACAACCAAACAGAGATAAACCAGAACTTATGAACTCATCCTACTCAGCTTATGTCACCCTGCACAGCAAGATTAAAATTCAAATAGAATCCTACAACTTCTTAGTCCCACCAACACCAGTCCCACAATAATTTATTTACTCACAACTCAACAACAACAATAAGAATAATGCTAATATTTCTTAGATCCTCAAAAATATAATATACATCCTTTAGGTATGTTAAGACAACTCAGACTATAAACACATACAAGTTTATACATATTTCCCCTCCTAGTTAGACAAAGAAAGTTCAGGTTCACTTTAACCAATTTATTAAGCCTTAAAGCTTCAAATTCATAACCCAATTCATTAATCTTCCAATAAATTCAACTTATACTTGGAAGATGAATTAATTGCAAAAATCTGAACACTACCCACCACAAACAAAAATCATTCATGCATAACCAACCAACATAATTCCTTATATAAATACACACACATAAATTTCAGTATACCACATAAAACCAAATCCATTTGACAGAGGAGAGGGCAAAGAATAAAATCAACACCCTCACACGTACATGTAACCATCCTAACATCAATCCCATAATCATAACAACATCACAACAGAATCCTAAACTAGCAATTTAGAAATTTTTGGACCTGAAGTCCTCTTACACATGGACAGACTAGGGCTGTCCAATCTTAGGGTTTTCATAGGAACCATCAAATTCTTAATCTACTACCAAATCTGTCTCAAAACACACAAAAATATAAAGTTTAATATTATTCTAGCTTATTATTTGATTCAAACTTCAGAACCCCTCAATCAGTTCAACCTCCACTCAAATCTCACCCGGTATAGCGAAAAAAGAAAACAAAATGGAAAGATTATAACTACCTGAGCTCAGTGCCGCCGGATTCTGCCATGAACCGCCGTTGGAACTCACCGGAAAATGGCCACTAAGGTGGCTGGCCGAGATTTATAGGAAAACAGAAAGAAACATAAGAAAACGAAGTAAAAAGGGAAAATTACTTGAAGAACAAGAAAATATTGTAGCTCACCTTCACCGCCGTCGTTTACTGCCCACACCGCCGGAAAACAAAAGAAAAATCGGAGTAAAGAGCTGTTAGCGCGTGAAGATCGGCCAAGCACCATCAATAACTGAACATCCCACTTGATTTTGAAGCTTCAGATGGAAGATGAAGGTGGATGAGTGAAGGAAAAATCATGAGAGGGTTGAGGGAGGTGAAATTGCGAGAAGAAAGGAAAGAGTGGGAGAAATCGGATGGTTGAAGAAGGAAGGAGGGAGGTCTCAGGGTCAAACCTCGGCGGTCGACGCCGCCGTGTGCTGCCGGAAGCTCGCCGGAATCCGGACGGCGAGCACGCAGGGAGAGGGGCGGAGATCTAAGATGAAGAGGAAGGAGGGGAGAGAGGTTTCGGGTGAGAGGCAGGAGGAGGGAGGCGGTTTTATTGATAAGGAAGGGGGAGGCCGTGTTCGTTTTAAGGGAAATAAGGATGATTTTGGTTATTTAAAGCCTAAACTTGCTATAGTGTACTCATTTTGATTTAAAACCACTTAAACCAGCCTCCAATCTTCTTAAACTTCAAAATATTTTTAGCTCTACCACTCCCTCATATTTCAAACTTTTCATTTCTTTAGTAATTATATGCACATTAATTACTCAAAATTTCCAAAATATTCCCAAAAATCACCAAAAATTCCTAAAAATTCCCAAAAATTCCTAATTTCTCCATTTATCATTTCCAAAACACTCTTTAATCCTGTATTAAATTTTCAGGATGTTACAATTCTAACCCCCTTAAATAATTTCGTCCTCGAAATTAGTAGAAATTATCATTAGATACAGAGAAATGGACGATTTCTTCAATAGATAATCCTAGTTTGAGTGAGAGAAAGAGGCACTTGAATATAAATTTGGGAATATTGATGTCTTTGGTACTGAGAGTTCATTGTCATAAATGTAATCCATATGACACCATAGAGATGATTTCAAGGATTTAGAAGAATTTGAACATTCTAATTAAAGTTCTTGATCAAAATTTCTAGAAAAGTAGACAAGTGAGAGGTAGGAGAGATGTTATCTTGGGATAAATGTGAGATTACGAATATTAACACCAATTTCAACATCAATTGACCCCCTTACATTTACTGACATCCACAAGGTTTTCAAAGAATCAGAACCAATACCAACCCTTAACATTAAGTCCCAGTTCAGCCAAGGTAGTAAGCAAGGAAAAGAAATTTGCATTTGCTTGTTCCATCCTCATGTATACACATATGAAGCAAAACTCATAACAACGACTTACTAAAATAAAAAATAAAAAAAAAAATCTCTATCATTCTTTCCTAACATCAAATCTCCAATCCATCACAATTTCAAACAATTTAATCAATCAAACAAATCATTATAATCGAATAGATCAAGCTTAAGCAATTCATTTCCCTGAAAGATATCACACATCATTAATCCTAGCACTATGCATGATGCACCTCACATAATAATACTAGCTGCATCAAAACAACCATAAACAGATTATGTTATAGATTTCATAATTTCAATAATGGTTCTAGACTCATATTTAACACATTAGAATGACAATAGCATTTTAATACATTTGACATCTACTAGTGAACTTTAAAACAACAGTTTACTTTTGTCAATAATCAAGACGCCCATTAAGAAACATTCAAAGGTTTAACACAATCATGGAATCTCTAATACAATCCTCATGTTATAGTCTAAAAAGAATTCAATTCCTTCATTAAAAGATAACTATAACCATATCGAAGTAAAGCTTATGAACAAAAAGAAATCAGCCAAGAATTACTTTAATCCACAAGACAATTATCATAACCCAATTTGTATAGCAATATCCTTACATGTATAACCATGGGAACCATATTTTTTTTAAGGCTCGCCAGCTGGCGATCGAGTGGCGAGTTTCCAGAGGCATGGCGCCTTTGCTTCGCAGCTGCTCGCCAGCTGCGCGCCACTGGCGAGCAGACTGGCGAGAATTTATCAGCAGAAACAGTCTGTCTGCAGAATTTTTCTAACCTTTTCAACTTGATATTGTATTAAAATTCCTTTATGAATCCTAGATAGTCATTCCAACCAAACTAAATTCTTCTATTATCCTATACATAATCACTCCCAACATTACAATTCATATTAATCTCAATTCGCACGAATCACATAGTCCAACATCATTTCTAACCAATGTAAGATACTCCACTTTGATCATCACCACAAGATTTGATCTCTTTTTCTAAGTCAGTAATAAACCTATTACAATAAATCCTCAAATCTATAATCTCACCTCATATAATCAACTGCCCATCAATCATGTTTCACCATTCACATGGAAATCACGAAATAAAATTCACCACTAAACTAATTCATAATTCAAATTTCATATATTCCAACTTAATTAATTGTCAAACAAACAATAATAAATCAATTTTTAGCAACTTTAATTACTTTAACACACATTGATATCTTTGTGATCAACCAACTAAAATTCAATCAAATTAAAATCAATTCACATTTGTAACTACAATTCACATAGTTTTAATAGTCAAATCCTTCTAATTACCTATGATCAACTTGCAAAACCTTTCAATTTTCTATAAAAATTCAATACATAATCATAGGTAAAACATGTTTAATTAAGCTTTAGTCCACATTATACAAACAAGGCTTACCAAATTAATATATCCTCACACTCACATCTTGCAAACCTTAAGTAGTTGATTATCACAAGAAACACCACACTAGCATTCTTACCTAAGTACATTCACCTCTTTTATTATTATTTTCCATCACATGAACAAAACAACTCAATGCTAACACATAACTTCACTTTCATTAATCACTTTTCCAATCACAAAGTATAAAAAGTCAAATCCTTTCATTATACTGATGAACAACCCCCATTACTAATGATGTAAAATCAAATCACAGTCAATAAATAGTCTATCTCATGTTGGAGCTTATAAAAAAAAACACAATTTCACTAGAATTTTGTTTCAAAACAATCAAATAGCACAAGTCAAATTCATCTATGAAGCAACAATTTAACAAATCAGTAAACAAATAATAAACAAAGCAATAACTCTTATTTCACATTTCATTCATTATTAATTGTTATTTTCACATTTCAATACTTCATTAACCCAATAAGGGATCTCATGATGCCTCGACTATGATTATGGCCGGCACATAACTATATTCGAGACCCCAGAGAAGCATCCTTATTCGTAATTCTTCCTAAATTCTTATACATATCAACATTATTTCGTTATTCTTTCTATGTTCATCTCAATCTCTCCACAATACCTATTCAATTTCTCTTATCACTCTCTCCCCACCACGGGATGAGCGATAATCCTCTCAAAAAGGCCAGATATTCATGCACAGAAGGAAGGGAATACTAAGAATGTATATTGCCAATCTATATGCAATGCAGCACAGTCCTAGGTTATCGTATACCAAATACTGATAACCAAGTTGTAACATTGTGTTACTAATTACCTAATTAACCAATAATATTTATTTCAATTCATTAAGCTCTTTACTAACTATGATAGAAAAAGAATTTCCATAATATTAATATCTCTATCATAGTTAGAAAAGATTATTCTAATCCTTTTATAATTTATCCATGATAGGAAAGAATAAACTAATACAACCTGGATACTATCATGGATAATTAATAGCTAACCATGTTAGAAAAGAATCACCTAACATGGTTAGAAAAATAAACAACCTAATGTTCAATAATATCAAATACATGTAAATATATGCGGAAACGTATGCAGGCCTATACAAATTGACAATATACAATTTAAATAGCCTATATAGCTCCTACTACCTAATTCCCTTTCCTGCTGCTTGCATCAGTGCATGAATACCTGCAAAAATGTCAGTAATCGTGGGATGAGACAATTTGTCCCAGTAATCACCGCTTAACTCACTATAACAGTGAGATGTGCGGTAGCGAGGGCGTCTAAAGGGTACCTCATTTTAAAACCAGTAATATATATATATATATATCCGTGTCAATTCTTCTTCCATTCATCTCTCAAATTCCTCCATCAATTCCACATCACTTATCAATACTTTAATCAACAATATCAAATGATTTCCCCACAACCTAACTCACCACTATCTCAACTCAACAACAAAAATAAACGTGATTGACACTGTGCCCAGTCTCAAATCTGAAAGCATAAAAAGGGAGCACTTTTAAATAGTGAAAACGTCTCTGGGGAGCACTTTAAAAGTGAAAACGTCCCTGGGGAGCACTTTAAAAGTGAAAACGTCCCTGGGGAGCACTTTTAAAAGTGAAAACGTCCCTGGAGAGCACCTTTAAAAGTGAAAACGTCCCTGGTTCCTTTAAAATCCGAGGAACCTGTACTATTAACCTATCGATTGCGCAGATCGATAGGTTACATCGGCCGACGGTACTATCAGTGTCATGCAATGCTCACTATAACCTATCAATATCCTATCAATATCACTTCCACAATATTCAATATCTAAATCACAATTTCCATCAACTTCTCAATTTCATCCAATATCTTCATCACAACAATTCCACTCCTTCCATCAAACTAAATATCACTATCCCTGTATACATTCCACGCCATTCCAGATCAATGGCCACCACCAGGCAGGATAATAGTATATATAATGTGTAAAAATCTTTTATACAGAAATAATCGTGTTTAAAAGGCACCCGATAGCCTGTTTTGTATAAAAATAACCTTTCAAAGATAAAATGTATATATATATATATAGAGGGTGAGAAAGGATTTTACAAAATCCTAGCTAACATCACCCTCACTGTTATAGTAAGGTAAGTGTGATTACCTGTCGCCCTTTAGCACTTTACGCGATTTTTCACCCTTTCTTATTTGATGCCAAGAAACATGCATGCTCCCATTCCTATAATAATATAGAGAGCAAAATGATAAATTAATATCATTTTCACTTCATAATACTTCAACGTCTCTCTCTTGTGTCTATATGACTACCCAGTTTCCCCTTCTTAATTCCAATTCTCTTATTTATTCAAATCCTCATTGTTTAACTAGGTAAGAGTCTAATATTTTCTAATGATGTATAGAAATCTTGTAACATCACAATAAAGCATATACATTCAGTCATTAATCAATAATTAAATCTTTCTTCATCAAAGAACAACCAAACAAAGCCAATAACAAAATCTGAAACTTCAATAGTCATCACGCTCCATTAGATTCTCATATAAACATACAAGCATTCAACAAATAAATCAGCTTTATATTCTTTTATCACCATAAGAATGTTTCTAAATCTTTTATTCATGTGTCCAGTCTAAACAAAAACTTCTCAAACCAACATCCAAACCTACAACCATATATAATCTCACATATGCAAGCAATCAAGCAATTTCAACAAGTTCAAACAACAATTAATACTTCCAAACATCCTTTCGGATCCGACACAAAAGACGAAATGTGAAAATCAGATTTAAACTTATAAAAGCCGTCACAATCAACAAGAAAACAAAATAAAGCCAACAATAACTGAATTTCTTAACTTCAGCTAGCACCAATCAAAAACACATCTTATTTCACTTTCTTCAACCATAAACCAAATAAATCTCATTCTGCACATGAAAATCCAAATAAGCATACTTTGACATTTGAAGCATCTTTTCCCTGCTTGACCGAACATACATACTCATAAGAAAAATAAGAAACTTTGCATCTTCATAATAGTCTTCAAGTCCATTTATAACTCTTCATGTCAAAACTAAATTATAGCTACAATCTTCACAATGCATATATGTATACAAATCAGCCACTGTGCCCATCAATCATCTTGCAATACAATATTATCCCATCTAATCAACTTCATTATAATCCTCTCAAAACATCATTAAAACAACCAAACAGAGATAAACCAGAACTTATGAACTCATCCTACTCAGCTTATGTCACCCTGCACAGCAAGATTAAAATTCAAATAGAATCCTACAACTTCTTAGTCCCACCAACACCAGTCCCACAATAATTTATTTACTCACAACTCAACAACAACAATAAGAATAATGCTAATATTTCTTAGATCCTCAAAAATATAATATACATCCTTTAGGTATGTTAAGACAACTCAGACTATAAACACATACAAGTTTATACATATTTCCCCTCCTAGTTAGACAAAGAAAGTTCAGGTTCACTTTAACCAATTTATTAAGCCTTAAAGCTTCAAATTCATAACCCAATTCATTAATCTTCCAATAAATTCAACTTATACTTGGAAGATGAATTAATTGCAAAAATCTGAACACTACCCACCACAAACAAAAATCATTCATGCATAACCAACCAACATAATTCCTTATATAAATACACACACATAAATTTCAGTATACCACATAAAACCAAATCCATTTGACAGAGGAGAGGGCAAAGAATAAAATCAACACCCTCACACGTACATGTAACCATCCTAACATCAATCCCATAATCATAACAACATCACAACAGAATCCTAAACTAGCAATTTAGAAATTTTTGGACCTGAAGTCCTCTTACACATGGACAGACTAGGGCTGTCCAATCTTAGGGTTTTCATAGGAACCATCAAATTCTTAATCTACTACCAAATCTGTCTCAAAACACACAAAAATATAAAGTTTAATATTATTCTAGCTTATTATTTGATTCAAACTTCAGAACCCCTCAATCAGTTCAACCTCCACTCAAATCTCACCCGGTATAGCGAAAAAAGAAAACAAAATGGAAGATTATAACTACCTGAGCTCAGTGCCGCCGGATTCTGCCATGAACCGCCGTTGGAACTCACCGGAAAATGGCCACTAAGGTGGCTGGCCGAGATTTATAGGAAAACAGAAAGAAACATAAGAAAACGAAGTAAAAAGGGAAAATTACTTGAAGAACAAGAAAATATTGTAGCTCACCTTCACCGCCGTCGTTTACTGCCCACACCCGCCGAAAACAAAAGAAAAATCGGAGTAAAGAGCTGTTAGCGCGTGAAGATCGGCCAAGCACCATCAATAACTGAACATCCCACTTGATTTTGAAGCTTCAGATGGAAGATGAAGGTGGATGAGTGAAGGAAAAATCATGAGAGGGTTGAGGGAGGTGAAATTGCGAGAAGAAAGGAAAGAGTGGGAGAAATCGGATGGTTGAAGAAGGAAGGAGGGAGGTCTCAGGGTCAAACCTCGGCGGTCGACGCCGCCGTGTGCTGCCGGAAGCTCGCCGGAATCCGGACGGCGAGCACGCAGGGAGAGGGGCGGAGATCTAAGATGAAGAGGAAGGAGGGGAGAGAGGTTTCGGGTGAGAGGCAGGAGGAGGGAGGCGGTTTTATTGATAAGGAAGGGGGAGGCCGTGTTCGTTTTAAGGGAAATAAGGATGATTTTGGTTATTTAAAGCCTAAACTTGCTATAGTGTACTCATTTTGATTTAAAACCACTTAAACCAGCCTCCAATCTTCTTAAACTTCAAAATATTTTTAGCTCTACCACTCCCTCATATTTCAAACTTTTCATTTCTTTAGTAATTATATGCACATTAATTACTCAAAATTTCCAAAATATTCCCAAAAATCACCAAAAATTCCTAAAAATTCCCAAAATTCCTAATTTCTCCATTTATCATTTCCAAAACACTCTTTAATCCTGTATTAAATTTTCAGGATGTTACAGCAACAATCAGCGCTTTCGATAGCAGGCCAACTATTGAACCATGGGAAGAGTAGAGTGACTGCCCAGTCATGTCTGCTTTTGGTTGTAGCTCAGCTTGCCGAAGCGAATCATCAAAGCACTTGCACTAGGGGTTTCCACTTGAGATAGCACATCTCTTGAAGATGTCAGGAAGCATGCTTATCTGCATATGATTAAGATTCATGAGTCTAATAGAGTCTGGAGATTCCTCATCTGTGGTAACATCTACACCTTACCATCTCTTATATATGATGCATACATGGCATTGGTAAGGGTGTCAATTTAGGATTTCTTTGCTCAATCTGCATTGACTTCAAAATCATTCATTGCTTTAGAAAATCATCCTAGCTCACACATCTGTATCCTTTATATGACACGCTGGAAAGTAAATTGATAACATACCTCTCTTATATGCTTCCTTTCTTGATTCAGTAATGATTAACCTTAATATAGAAGAGAAGTAAAGGACATTACTCGATAATGATCCCTTGAAAATAGAGAGTTGCATGCTGTCATAGATAATAAACTCTTGAGATGCTGTGATGCAATTATTTGGAAATTATTTTTGGCACTTTAAACTCACAATTTCATTTGACTTGATTTCATTTTTCACATGGTATCACAAATTTCACTTGGCATTCAATCATTTCATTTGATATCACAAGTTCAAACTCACATATTTCATTTGATTTCATTTGGTATCACGAATTTAAAAATCACAAATTTTCAATTGATATCATAATCATCATTTTAAACGCACCAAAATTATTTTGATATCATGTTAATCATTTCAAGAGGGTCAAAATTACTTTTGATGTCTTTTATATTTAAAAAGGAACTTTCACCTTCAAAAGAGAACTGTTTTTGTATGTTTTGATCTAGACTTAATTCTTGCAAAACATGTTCTGTTATCTTGCATAATGGTTAGGGAGAGTAAACACACTTAGAATACTGAATCAATATTTTCTTCCCTCTGTCTCACACTGTTTAGTTATCCTACATAATATTTAGGGAGAATAGGGAGAAATATTAGGTAGAAAGCCCATTCCTAGGAGAACGATAGAAGTATCCACATCCCTAAGGCTAGCTTGCACTTGTTGAATTTTGATGAAGCCAAAAGGGGGAGAGAAATGAGACACGAGATGTCTAGAGATGAGACATGAGATGTCTAGAGCTGAAAGATAAGATATCTGGGGAGAGAACTGGGAATGAAATATAGCTCTGGAAGTGATCTAAGTTTAATTATGTTCTCTAGTCATCTATGGGTTTGTCATCATCAAAAAGGGGGAGAATGTTAGAATCTTAAGTTTTGATGGTGACTTAGGTATGATATGGTCTAGTACTTAAAAGAACATAATTAACACTTAGGAAGGATTAGATGACATGGTTAGAACCCTGAGTTAGATCACTTGTGAATGCAAGATCATTTCCGGAAGTATTAGCACTAGAGTCACAACCGGATGCAGATTCACTTCCGAATGAATTAAGACTAGCGCTCACGGATGCGGAATCACTTCCGGATAGACTAGGACTCGCGCACGCGGATAAATGCGTCATCCCCCAGCGGCAGCGAGTAACTCACTAGGGATTTAACTTAGTCCATGAACATTAGGTACACAAACCTTAAGACTAAGCTATGACTCAACCGGAAGTGAGTTTACTTCCTGTTAGACTTAGACTGGCGCAGAGCGATGGAATAGATCTCACCCCAAGCGTCAGTGAGTCTACTTCGCCAAGTGAAAGCACTTCCTGTTAGATTTAGACTGGCGCAGACTGATAGAATAGAATGACCCCAAGCGTCAATGAATCAGCCTCGTCAAGTAAAATTGCTTCCTGATAGATTTAGACTGGCGCAGGCTGACAGAATAGATATATCCCCAAGCGTCAGTGAATTAGCCTCGTCAAGCGAAATTGCTTCCTGTTAAATTTAGACTTGCACAGGCTGATAAAAGAGATATAACCCTAAGCTTCAGTGAGTTCACCACGTCAAGTAAAAGTGCTTCCGATAGCTCAGTGACTAGCGCTGACTGTTGGAATGAAATACACTGAGCGAGAGTAAGTGATGGTGAGCTAGATCCTTCATCAAGTGAAAGTACTTCCGGATGTAGAAGTGCTTCAGGATACATCCTAGACTAAGTAAACTCCCACTTCATGTGATTGTGTGTTGACTTAATATACATAGCATGAACAAATGACACACTGAGTCACTTAGGAAGACTTAGAGTAAACTAACGAGACTTAAGCTGACTATTGGAATAGAGATCCCTTAGAGTCAGTAGACATTACACTAAGTCAGAACATAGTCTAAGTAAGACTACTTCCCATAGCAAACTTCCCACAACATGTATAGTTTTACTATATCTGATTATATATATTGCTATGTTGGACTAACCAGTATGTGCAGAACTTAATCACACTTCCGGATGCAACTGAGCTTCCGGATGCAAAGACTCTTGGCATTGGATTTCAGAGATTAACACTTGCAGAGCAAGATTGCCACTTCCGGATGAACGATGATCATCCGTCAGCAAGAGTACAAGAGTAAATGTCACATACTCGGAAGTCAGAATGCTTTGTCAGAGCAGAGGTGTCAGGACTACTTTTCAGAGATAAAGCAAGTCAACCCTGCTGAGCATTTAAGAAGATGTTCCTTCCAACGGTAACAAAAGGATAACAGATATTCAAACAACATTGTTACCTACCAAGCATGAGGAGTATGAAAACATAATCTGAAGATTCACTCAAGGTGTCAAAGCTCATACTACCCACAAGAGTCGGAGTCCATAAGAGAGCGTCTGATAGCAAGAGAGCATCCAATAGCAAAGCACTCTTATCATTCATGGACAAGTGCTTGGAAGACAAAGTTCCTCTATGATAGCAAGCAGAATGTTAGAGTCCACGAGCTTCACTTCAGTTAGCAAGAGAGCTTCCGATAGTAAGTCTCTTAGCATCCTGGACTTATGCTTGAGGAACGAAGTCCTCATCTGACAACAAGCAAGAGTCAGACCGTACAGTGTATAGATGTCAGAACGACTTTTGCCAGAACAGTGTTGTCAGAACAGTGTTGACAGAACAGCTGGACAAAGCACCCTATTCAGATAAAGCAAAGTCAACTCTGCTGTGCATTAATGAGGACAACGTAAACAAGGCCCAACGGCTATATTCAAACGGCCTTATTGCCTCTCCAACGGTTGGATAATCAGAGGCTGGTATAAAAGGAACATCTACATTCAGAAGAGGAAGAGAGAACAGAGCTTATTGTCTGAAACACTATTCTACATTCCTCTCATCTTCTACTCTCGGACTTAGATATGTAATATTCTTAGAGAGTGATTCTTTTGTGCTTAAGTGAGTAACATCATCTACTCTTAGAGAGAGTCATTCGAGCTTAAGTGTTTAGCACAATCAGTTCATAGAGTGAATGTAACACCCCAAAAATTTTAAATGGAGATTATAATTAGAAGATAGGAATTTAGGAAATTTGGGTATACAAATTAATTATGGGGAATTAAGAGTAGAGAAAGAAAATAGAATTTTGAGGATAGTATTATTATAAAAGTTGGAATAGTATCATGACCATTAGCATAGAAAGCAAATGACACATATACTCCTCTTATTAAAAAAAAATGTGCATACACACACCATTTCTTCACTTCTCCCAACTCACCTATTTCACTTTTCTTCATTCCTTTCTCTGTTTCTTTTTTTTATCCATCTCTCCAGCAGAATTTTTTGGGCCAAACTTCATCCGATTTTGATCAAAACCTACATGCAATTAGTGCTAGAGATTCAGGTGAGAATTCCTCACATTTCCATATAACTTTTCTGCAATTTGGTGAGGATTTATGGGAGATGAATAGTGGAATATGGGGATTTAAATTTCTGAATTTGTAAGTAAACTAATGAGTTTCTTTAAGTTTCAATTTGTAGTGTGAGCTTCTCCTTTCCTTATATACCCGATTTTAGCATTTGGAAGTATTTGTGATGGCTTCAAGTTGGGTCTTGACATTTTCAGGTGTAATAATCAACTGAATCTAACGATAAATATGGATTCTTTTCATCTTCTTGATAGGAATTTGAGATTGGAACTAAGTTTAGTTGAGATTTCATAATTAGTCTAAGTAGTAATGTAACAAAGTTGAAAGAATGATAAGTAAGTTGATTTTCTTAGAGATTGGATGTTTAGGAATTCCGGTAGTTTTTTATCTTCTCCTCTGTCCAATTTTATTTTCTTATGTGTGATTGTAAAGTTTTTGCTGCAATTACTACTATGGCCTATTAGGATAAAAGAATAGAGAATGCTAGAAGCTTCAAGAAAAATGGGAAGTTTTGTGTCTATGTTCATTCTTCTATTATGATTGGTATTTTTATGCACATAAGGTGTTTGCAAAAATGTGTAGAAGAAGAACTTGGTTGAGTTATATTTGTTGAGTGCTATAATTGTGAAAGTTATCATGCTAGAATCTAAACACACACACACATACACGTACAATACACACACACACATATGTATATATATATTGTTTTGCTGTATGATTTGATGCTCCGTTTTGTTTTGCTTGTATAATGTCAATTGAGATATTGATAGGTAAAGAAGTCATCATGTTAACCTTGTTTAAATTGCTTAAGGAGTCGTGGATGAATGTCATTTGAGTGGCTACATGCATGATTGAGTTTATAGTTTATTTGAGCAAGAATTTTGTTTGAATGTGTATAGGCATGGTTTATTGCATAAACTGATTATTGAGTAATGAAGTGATTGAAGTGGTAGTTTCACTTAGTCCTTGTTGATTTGGATTATGGTATGATTTAATAGAACTCTGTGAACTACTTGATGATTAAGGAAGTAGATGATAGTGCAAAGATAAGTGGGAATTGGGTAGTAATATAGGTTCGAGAGAGATATTGTTTATTGTATAAGAAAGTTATTTACAGTAACTATTACTTTATGTAATACTAGGGGGAACTAGAAGTCAAGTACTTGGAGACAGCAAGAAAAGGAGGAGTATTAGTAAGTGAAGAACAGGTAACAGTTTAATTCAATAGCAATAAGCGCGCATGAATATTTTATTTAAAGCATGATAATGTTGATCCTAAGAGGAAAGAGGTATATTTATCTCAGATAGATAAATAAGAAAGTAGAGTACTCTAGGCATCAGGTGGGTCGCTCCCCCTATGCCAAACATTTTCAGAAACCCTGCAGGTAAAGAATACCTCCATTAATTAACGAACATATCGTTAAAAATGGTTGGTATAGTGAGGCAGGTTCCAATAAGAGATTGGAAAGAGGCAGGTTCCAATAAGAGATTGGAAAGAGGCAGGTTCCAATAAGAGATTGGAAAGAGGAGAATATTATCATGATTTAAAGGTAAACTATTGAAATAAACTGTTATTGGGATTCTTTGAATCTCACTGTTTTTCAAAATGTTTTACAGATAAGCAAGGAGAAGTAAATTCTGAGGGAAGCTCTAGGAAGGTAGGAAGGATGCTTGCTAGGCCCGTAGGTGCTTAGAAGTTACCGGAGTTCAGGTTTAGATATTTTTAGATCAAAATACTGTAACAGGCAATTTGCTTGTGTTGTACACAGTTAGTGAAGCTATCACCTGAGATAGACAATTGTGTTTATATAATTGTATAAGATAGAACTATTCATGATAGTTTGATTTCTTGGTAGTTATATTAAGTTGTTCAGGTGTAGAGGATTACAAATTAAAATTAGTTTCTGTTAGAGTTGTGTAATGAATTAATGAACCACTTGAGATTGTAATTGACAAATAATTTTTACAAGGTGTTTAGAAGCTCAATTTACGGAGAAAGATGTTTTACCTAATCTTTTAAAAAAAAAATTTTATTCATTTGTATTTTGGGCTTCCAACACTAGAAAAGTGGTTATTAATTGATTATATTGCTACAAATATGGTTGAAAAAGCTAGGATGTTATAGTGAACATAATTGTAATCTTACATTTTGTAAGGGGGAGCATTTAGAAGTTTTCTAAATCTCCATAGGTTGCAAGTTAGCCCGTAAAACTTGCATTTGTAAGGTTTGCAGGTGAACCCGTTGTAAAACCTGTGGGTTGTTAGGTGAACCCGTGCTCGTAAAACCTAAAGTGTAAAGGCTTCTCTTGTGCCTGGTTTAAACAAGAATAGTGGATTGAAAATCTCAGGTGGAGCCTGGGGACTGGATGTAGGTCTGGGTGACCGAACCAGGATAAATTTATGTGTGCATAAACTTACATTTAAACATTCTATTTTTGCATCACATAACATACTGACTTGTGCATACCATTACTCAGTAACATCATCACCAAGCACAAGCAGTCTTTCGAAAAAGAAATAAAGTTTTTATTCCCTCACCCAATTCACCCCCCCCTCTTGGGTGACAGCCACGCATTTCAGAATTAGGATAGGAGGAAATATTTGCTATTTTGCTATGCTTTAGGTGTACATTATATCTAGCTCCCAAGCTTTGTTTATAACTTTGTTTTCTATTGAACAGTGGATTGCAAATGTGTCCTTAATGTGCCATCAGTGTCAGAGAAATGATAAGGGGGAGGTTGTAAGGTGTTCAAAATGTGAGCGGAAAAGATTTTGCATCCCGTGTATTAAGAATTGGTATTATTTACCTTCCCTCTACTTCATTTTGCGTACTTTCATTTCATGTGTTGCACTTAACATTTTATTCAGTTGAGTCAGATCTATATACTGTTCAGATTTGCATGCCTATAAATACAGGTCAGAGTCTACCCTTAAACCAGAATTTGGCATATAGCTTGAAGCATATGTGCTGCATTGCATATAGTTGTATGATCTGCTTGAATAACATTATTTGGATTAGTTAATGTGCACCAAGATTCAGGGTTACTATTAGTTTGAGCATAATGAAAGGCCATATCTTATGCTTAGATGAGATTGAAATAAAGTAGCAAAGGTGTGCGTTCTAATCATTTACCTTGGTGAATTGTTAAGGTATCCTCAATTTAGAGAGGAAGATATTGCTGAGAAGTGTCCCGTATGTCGGGGAAACTGCAATTGCAAAGCATGTCTGAGATCCAATGAATTAATTGAAGTTAGTTCTCGACTTCTGATTGTAGTTGACAATGTTTTTTTTTTTGTATTCTACATATATATCTAATAAAATTTTATTTATTATAGGCATTGAAGGGAGCTAAAAAGAAGGAAGCGAAAAAGGTGAAAACAGAGAAGGAGGAAACAAGTCATGTTCCAACAGATGAGGAAGTTGAATACTGCAAGTATCTGCTACCACTTCTTCTTCCATATTTGAGGCAGTTACATGAAGAGCAAATGACCGAGAAGGAGCTTGAAGCTAAGAGACAAGGTGACTTCTCATGAACTGCCTTTATCAAGAATAGTATACTTAAAGCCATGTTTCTTTCCTCTCTAATTTGCTCAGCTCATGAAGGGCAAGCTATTATTAGTGTGTGCAATCATGTGATGAAATTTTGGATTTCTGGCATACATAAAGCTTATTATGCTTCAGCTCTGGATTTGTTACTGAACAGTGATAGTGATGTAGAACATAAACTTAAAATTAGGTATACTATGAAAATAGCTAGATTTAATCAATTGTTTTTGCTTAAATGCCATAATTATCCCACTATAATTCCATACTTGACATTAGATCGTAAATTGACATGATGAACATTACTTTTAATTGGTCAAGAGATTTTGTGTCAAATAAGTGAATCATGATGGAGGATAATACTATCCTCGAATTAAATTTACTAAAATTCTCAGTTCCCTAGCGTTCACAAGTGTATAGAAGCTGTACTATCTTGTTACATGTTTTATAATAGTGATTTCCTTAAAGAACTAGTAGGCTGAGCACTAAAGGAAAGACTTGTGCAGAATTTAATGCAGTGAAGTATTTGGACCACATCCATGCTAACCTCATAAAATTATGAACATTGATGTTTCCTTTCATGTTATCAAAATCTCTTTATAGGAATTCCCAAAGCTGCAAGATGTGCTGATTTCTTGCCATAATAGTGAGTCTTCTCTGCAAGGTACTCACTGTTGGATAATGGATAAATAGGTGCCGAAACTTTCTGAACCTTATTAAAACATTACTAAGATCTGACGGGGTGATGGTTCTTATTGGGCCATCCATTTGGTAACATGTAATTCTATCCATACATTGACATCAAGTCTAGGGTGAGCTCCAAACTGGCTCAGGAGGAAAACGCACTTGCGTGTTTGTTGGAAAATGAATTTGAAACTGACAATAAGATGTACTAGAGAAAGTAAGTATCAATTTCTTTGGCTCTCATGTCATGACTAGAGGAAGGAGCATGATCTGTTAAAACTAAAATGTGATTGGAAGCTTACTGCTTTCTCTATACCTAGTCCATAAACTGTTGAATGTTGATGCTATTTCATCTGTATTTTGCAGCTTATTTTCTCTATCTATATTTACCCAAGCTACGTAAAGGAGCAAGGTTGTGTTAGGGCGTTAGGCCCCCAACTGCCAATGTGAAACTGTCCAATCTCTTGGACATGGATCAACGACAATGGTGTCGTACGATTGATTTAGCCAATCCCAACTAGTGGAATAAGACTTTGTTGTATATATATTTTCTCATAATTGATGTTGAGTGTCATAGCAGATCTGACTTTCCTCATTAGGCCTTAGCGCAAATCTGACAGTTTCTATTGGCTGTGCAATGTAGGCATCTCACTTTCAAAGCTTCATGTAGAAAAGACAGATTGCATGGATAGCGAGCGTATTTACTGGTTAGACTCTTATTTTCCTTTCTTTATTTTGAGAGTTGCAAAGCTCATATTTTTGTTGTTAATTAGTTAATTAACAACAATTAGTTAATTAAAAGCTCATATTGTTGTTGTTGTAATTAGTTAATTAAAAGATTCTTAAATTATGGTGCAGTGACAATTGTAAAACTTCAATTTTTGATTATCACCGTAGCTGTCAAGAATGTTCTTTTGACCTCTGTCTGTTCTGTTGTCGGGAGATTCGTCAGGAGCAATTGGTTGGAGGTGCAGAGCCTGTTGAGTATAATTTTATCAGCTTGGGGCTGAAATATATGCATGGTGGGACTGGAATTGAGTCAATAACTGCATCTAATGCTGAAGAAGGTACTGTGAATCGTGATTGGTTAAGATCTGATTTGAAGGTGATAAGTGATGGTAGGATCCCTTGTCCCAAGGTTCATGGTGGTTGTGGAAGTAGTTACCTTGATCTTCGGTGTATATTTTCTGAAAATGGGGTTTTTGAACTTTTAAAGAAAGCAGAAAAAATGGCCAAACTGTTTTCACTTAATGATGCGACACCGACAAGTAACCAGTTGTGTTCATGTTTTGGCCAAGATGCTATCAACAACAATATTGGAAATGATAATAGGAGGAAGGCTGCTTCTCGTGAAGATTCCAATGTTACTGACAACTACATATACTGTCCGAGGGCCGCAGATTTAGGACCATCGGATCTGAAACATTTTCAGTGTCACTGGAGTAAAGGAGAGCCAGTGATTGTGAGCAATGTGCTTGAATGTACATCTGGTTTAAGCTGGGAACCACTTGTCATGTGGCGTGCATTCCGTCAGATGACTAAAACCAAGCAAGTTCAACATTTGGATGTGAAGGTCCTTGATTGCTTGGATTGGTGTGAGGTTGGTTTTGTTGGGTTTTGATTTTTTTGCCACATATATCATCCTTGGTGTTTGTTCTCTGAAATTAAGTGTTTTGATCTGGTGCTTAGGCATATTGTTGTAAAATATGTTTGTTGGTGGCTTCTGTTTTGTTTTACTGAATTACAGGTGTTTGAATGCAGGGAGACATCAATATCCACCAATTCTTTACAGGGTACACAGAAGGTCGAAAAGATTTTGTGAAGTGGCCTCAGTTGTTGAAATTAAAAGATTGGCCTCCTTCTAATTTATTTGAGGAACGGTTACCACGTCATTGTGCTGAGTTTCTTTCTTCCTTGCCATACAAGGAATATACAAATCCTCATAATGGTGGTTTTCTTAATCTATATTCCATGTTGCCTGGTAGAACTATAAAGCCAGACATTGGTCCGAAGACATATATAGCTTATGGAATGCCTTTGGAGCTTGGTCGGGGTGATTCAGTGACAAAGCTTCATTGTGATATGTCTGATGCAGTAAGCTTAAGTGACAAATTTCCTTAAATATCTGTTTGCATTAAATTTTTTCACAAGTTATCAATTGAATCGGTATCTGGACTTTTTATACTATGAAAATAATGTCTGTCTACTTTAGCCGTTCCACTAATCTGTAAGACTTCTCTTCCTATTTAGTAGGCTGGGTTTGAGGCCTATGCCACAATTTTATTTATGTTAGTTCTTTCCATTTCACAATTGATCCTTGGTTATGGAGAATTGCTTTATCCGTGCCCTATGAGAATTGTGCTTTTTGACTGTTTAAAATTGCAGCGGTTGATCACATTATTTCCGCAAGCAGGGTGATTGCTTACAAATATAAAAAAAGCAGTAAAAATTACAAGATTGAGAATGTGTTGGCAAGTAGTTTTTGTAACTAAATTGCATATTATACAACAACGACAACAATAACAAAACCTTATCCCACTGGGTGGAGTCAGCTATATGCATGATGAATAGTTTTTTGTATGTCTAGTTTTCCGTTTTTTATGGAGGATGAATAGTTTTAAAAACATGGATATCCCTAACTTTTCTGGTTTTGGTCCCTCAGAGATCTTGAAGTTCTGTGATGAAGTTGACATAGTTGAAATAAAATTGTGGATGCTAAATTGTTCCTTTTACACTGATGTTATTGAAGGCAGCATATGTTGGTGTGACATCACATTATTAAAGATTTTATTGTAATTTTGTCTATTTTGTTGCAGTTATTGTTGGTCCATTTAATTCCGTTATATCCTTATTTAATTGCATAATTGTTAATGGGAAAATATGAATCCTTTCTTTTGTTACTTGGCCTATTTTAGGTGAATGTTTTGACTCATACTTCTGAGACGCCACTTGATGCTGATCTCCTTGCAACAATAGAGGATTACAAAAAAAGGCACCTTGAGCAAGACAACAAGGAACTGAAATTCTATGGTCAGGATGTAGAAGCTAATATTAAAAATGGAGAAACTATAGAAACTGAAAGTAAGTTGTTTGGATATGATTCTGTTGAGGGTGGCGCTGTATGGGATATTTTTAGGAGACAGGATGTGTCTAAACTACAAGAATACCTTGAGAAGCACTCTGGAGAATTCAGGCATGTCAATTGTATTCCATTAAAGAAGGTAAGTTTAGATGAAAGATGACTTTATCTTATTAGTGGTCAAAATGTTGTGGGTTCACTTGAGATTAGTCCTTACAGTTATGCGTTATTTACTCATAGTGATTGTTTTTTTATACCAAAGTAAAAAGTTGTGCGGGAAGAAAAACTTCTATCTACTATCTATTAGCAAATGTGCAGTATTTTATTGTTGGGAAGGGATAAAAATAACAACTTCAATGTGTAAAAGGGGTGTTTGAATATCTGGGAGTTATATTCTAAAATACTGAATACATGCCTTGCTGTTCTTTAGTTTTGAATGAAAAACGAACAAAAAGTTTGGTATACAAGGTGTTAGCAAATTAATTGGTTTAGTGGTCATTTTTGGTGGAAAGACAATTGTTATTATAATTCGAGTGTTAGGTGAAATGGGCAAATTATCACATGACATGCTGGTAACCTTTGCTTCTATAATCAACCGCCCCCTCCTCTAATATGGGCTCATGTGAGCTTTGATTTCAGTTTGTACTTTATATTAAAAAAGTTGCAAATTTTCCAAAAGACTTTTTGAAGAGAGCATTGAGCATAAAAAAGTTTTTGAAGGTGGTTGAATAGACAAAACATTTTCAAAATGGATTAATTGGGTGCAAAGTTCATCCATTTGATTACACCTGTTAACATGTGCCAACTAAGACAAGGACACATGGCATGAGACACCACTTGTTTTGCTAATTCAGATTTAAAAAATAAAAAAAAACCCTACTTTTCTTACTGCCCTGCCTTTCCCTCCTTTCCATTCCATGTGTACCTCCATCTCTTCCTTCCCTCAATGCCTGTATTTTTCCTTCATTGTTTTATCTGCCACAGGTGATGGCTCTCTTTGTGCTCTGCCTCGTATTTTTGTTTAATGGCTTCAAATAAAATACATTTTCATCTATAATCTCCCCTTTTTAATGGCCATCCACTAAACATTGATATGTTGACTTGCATCCAAATGTCGATGTGTAAGAGCTAAAATCAGAAAAGTGAAGTAGGAACAGAAGAATAGAGTGGGATTGAGTGAATCTAGAACCAATATCCAAAATTCTAGAAAGGCATTTTGAGATTGAACATGATAATTTTTTTCAACATAACAACATATATTTACAATGCCTTCATAATAACAGTAAAACAACTACTATAAGACAAGCAATAATTGGCTCCATAATTAACCCTGAATAGAAAATGCCCTAATAACTGACCATATCACAATTAGAATCCTAAAAATACTAATTTAATAGATTGATGTGGCCCTTGCTAGTTTTTCTTTTTCCTAGAATATACCAATAAGAAGGGTATTTTCCTAGCTGCATCTCCCTCTAAATAGGGAAGGATTGGCTTACCCAATAGTAACCTCACTTTCCGTGGGGTTTAAGGTTGTGGGTTCGAATCAACCTGCATAAAGCAGAGGTAAGGTTGCTATGTTCCCCTACCCTGCACCCTCATCAAGTAGGGACTAGAATTTGGTTGATCTGTTTTTTTTTAGTACAAGGGTTGACCCTTTTATCTTCCCCTAAATAGGATGTCAACATCAAGTAATTTGAGCGTTTAGATTTTTATTATTGATTATTTTACTTTCACTTTTGGATGGGCAAATAAAGAAAGGAATTTTGCGATTGTCACATTATTTATATTTTCATGCTTATAACCATAAATCGTTTTACTTATTTGCTTCTTTGTAAAAGGATTTTCTTTATTTTTACAGGTTGTTCATCCTATCCATGATCAGACCTTTTATTTGACTATGGACCATAAGAGAAAGCTGAAGGAGGAATATGGTGAGTTGTTTACATCACAAAATCTTACTTAATTGTTACCGATAATAGTAAAACACAATGTATTTATCCTCATTTTCTGTTCTGGCATTGCACAATTGTTTTATACATTTTATATTTGTTTATGGGCATTTTTTGGAAGGGTTAAATATCATTCTGGACAACAAACTTTTTCGAAAGTATCAATTTGGCCAACGAAGTGTAAAAGGTCTCATTCTGGCAAATGAACAAAAAAAATGGTCCATTTTGGCCAATAGGCTATTGGAAAATACTAAAATACCCTTCTCACATTAGAAAAACATTGGGGAAAAACATTGACAAAAGAAATTGTAGACTTCATATTCTAGCCCAAATAGATCGTTCAAGTTGCTAGATTTTAAGATAACCTTCCACTACATGTCACTACAAAACATTGAAGCTTTTATAAATAACCTGAAAAACAAGAAAATTGCAAGCCTTGACAAGAATGCCAAGCAACTTGAGTTTAGCATTATACGTGTCCCATGTAAACAGTACTGCCATCATTCCTGTACTCGCTAGCGCCGGATCTGGTGATGATTCTGGTGAAGTGTATCTCACAATGTAACGAGTATTGAATAACTCTTAGTGGAACAATAACCTTTGATGATTTTAAGGGATTCAAATGCAAAACTTGTTTGGTTGTGTGTCAACAAGTTTTTCAGCTCATTCAAATATTCTTGATATATGCATATTGCCTATGTTGTAGGCCATTGTTGTCTTAACTCTTATCATATATTGATTTTTCCATTTTATACCTTCTTTTGTAGGAATTGAACCGTGGACTTTTGTCCAGAAACTGGGAGATGCAGTTTTGATTCCTGCTAGTTGTCCTCATCAAGTCAGAAATCTCAAGGTATAATACAGTTTAAAGTTTCTGATGGAAACAAGGGAAATAATAATAGGAGTGGTGAGAACCATGTGAGTGAGGGTATTTGTGGTATTTCATGTGTTAGTTATAGAGCGAGTAGATGATATAAAAGGGGGTCTTGTGGTGAGAGAGGGTATGAAGAGTTTGGATTTGTAATTAGGAGAGAGGAAAGTCTCTCGAAAAGACTCTCACCATTGTCTTTGTCTCTTCCTTTAGCTTTCTGTCTTTAATTCCTGTTTTAGGACACTTCCAGAAGATCTATACTCTGTGGAAGTCTGTTTCTGTTGTTGGTTGATCAATATTTTGAGTTAAATTCCATCAAAGGTATCAAAGCAGTTTGTCCTGAAAAATGGAAAGTAACCACAAGGAAATTGGAATTAGGCTCCTGATTCACATATGCTCCAGGTTGAGCAGAATTTTGAGCGTGTAAGGACAGTCTGGCCATTATAGGGATCCATATGGCTTTCCTTTTATCTTCAATCACTGAACTACTTACTGAATTGCGGTCAAAGAAGAATTAGGATGGTAACTCTTTTGGCTTCGAAGTTTTCTCACGTAACTACAGAGGTTGTTGAAATTGGAGAGCACAGGGATCCTAAAATTGAAGTTGTACGTATTGATGCTACTTCTAGGGTTGAGCTATTGGAGGAGGAGAAATCTCACATACACAAAATTCAACTAGATGAAAAAGTATATATGGCCGGGGATGAAGTCATTTCAGGTATGCAAGACAAGATCAAAGACGAAGCTACAATTGCAACTGAAATGACCGAATATGTTGCTGCAAGAAATTATGTAGTTAACCTGGCGGGTTGGCGTGAGTGGTAAGTACTCTCTTCCCATAAGCTAGTGGTTGGGGGTTCGATCCTTAGCTCTTGTGAATGGAGCAAATACACAGGCTAGCTGTCTACCCCCTATATGGGACTTCAGAACAGCGAGAGATTAGTCTCACTTGACACACGGGTGAGGATACCCTTGGGTAATCAAAAAAAAAAAAGAAATTATGTGTTTAAATTCGATGAACAGAATGTTAAAAGAAGAGAAGAAAGTTTGAAAGAAGAAATGATTTTTCTTATTGATATTTTGTACAATGGTGGTGAGACATTATATAGGAGAGGAGAGAATATGAAAATGGAAAATACAATCAATCACACATAAATGCATATCAAAGAGATTATGCATATCAAACAGATTCTTTAAACGATATCAAAGAGATTCTCTAACACTCCCCCTCAAGCTGGAGAGTATATGTCAAGCATTCCCAGCTTGCTTCGGAATCTCTCAAATGTAGGTCGGTCAAGTGGTTTAGTCATCATATCACCAATCTGCTCAGAAGAACGGACATACGTCAATGCCATGATCCCAGCCTCTACTTTCTCCTTAATGTAATGTCTATCAATGTCGACATGTTTAGTTCGATCATGATAAACAGGATTCCTGGTCATTTCAATGTTGGACTTGTTATCACACCATATTTGCAGTGGGCCAATCAAAAGGAATTCTCAATTCATGTAGTAATCTGATGATCCAGATTCCTTCGCATACACCAAGACATGCAGCTCTTAACTCAGCTTCACAACTATTTCGTGATACAATGGTCTGCTTCTTGCTTCTCCAAGTAACTAAGTTTCCCCAGAGATATGAGCAATAACCTGTGATAGATCTTCCAGTTTCTAGGTCTCTTGCAAAACTTGCATCAGTATAAATCTCCAAGTTCCTAGCTGTTCCTTTCTTAAAGAATATTCCTCTACCTGGATTTCCCTTCAAGTACCCAAGTATTCTCATAACTGCATCCATATGCTCCTTTTGTGGTTGGTGCATGAATTGACTTACCATTCCCACAGCAAAACTGATATCCGGACGTGTATGAGTCAAGTATATCAATTTCCCAACAAGTCTCTGATATCTCTCAGTGTTAGCAGGAACTTCTTTTTCCTTTATTTCTAGTTTGCATTGGTCATCCATAGGTGTCTCCTCCGGTTTTGCGCCTAGCATCCCGGTCTCATGTAGCAAGTCTAGTGTGTACTTGCGCTGGGACACATTAATGCCTTTCCTGCTTCTGGTTATCTCCATGCCAAGGAAGTATCTCATCTAACCAAGATCCTTCACTTGAAATTCACTTGCTAGAGCTTGTTTCAGCTGAGCTATGGAGCTTTCATCATTTCCTGTAATAACAATGTCATTAACATAAACAATTAAATTGTCACTTTTTCACCATTATGTTTAGTGAACAAGGTGTGATCTGCTTGCCCCTGAACAAAGGCCATCTTCTTTAGCACTCTAGAGAATCTGTCAAACCAGGCTCTTGGAGACTGTTTCAATCCATACAAAGACTTCTTCAACCTGCACACAGTGTTATTAGGAGCTTTGACACCCTCTGGAACTTCCATGTACACTTCTTCCACTAAGTCACCATTTAAAAAGGCATTTTTAATGTCTAATTGATGTAATGACCAATCCAGGTTGGCTGCAATAGAAAGAAGTATGTTGATGGTACTAAACTTGGCAACTGGAGCAAACGTCTCCTCGTAATCAATGCCATATGTCTGAGTGTACCCCTTTGCAACTAATCTGGCCTTATACTTGTCGATGCTCCCATCAGGATTAAATTTTGGAGTAAATATCCACCTGCATCCAACTGCCTTCTTCTCTCTCGGAAGATTTGTAATCTCCCATGTTTTATTCTCTTTGAGAGCCCTCAACTCCTCTTCTGCAGCTAACTTCCAATTAGGATCAGTCATAGCTTGCTGGAAAGTGTGTGGGATTTTCACCTGAGCAGTGTTGATTACAAAGCTCTGCATCTTTGCAGACAGATTACCATAAGAAACAAATTTCTGAATAGGATGTTGAGTACAAGATCTTACCCCCTTTCGCAGAGCAATAAGCCAGCCCATCTCTTCAGGATCTATTCTCGAGTCAGATTCATGGTCATTCCTCGGAGCGGAAGGAACTCTACTATCAGTTGCTTCATTGCCTGATTGTAATTCCTCATCATGTTAATCTTCAGAGACCATCTCAGTATTGATTTCAGCATTGTTTTCCACTCTGGGTTGAGAATTGTGTTCACTAAGGTTGTCCTGGGTGATTTCTGTTTCTGGGATAGCTCTTTCAGAGTCTACTGGGTTGGATGACATTTCAGGGTAAACTAAGATCTCTTGTTCAAGGCTTGACTTAGGTGTGGGATTCACAATTAGCCATTCTGTACCATCACTCTCCCCTTGAATGGGTAATTTGGGATAGTATGCCTCACTCTCGTAAAACACTACATCCTTTGAGACAATGGTTTTTCGGGTGATTGGACTGTAGCATTTATAACCCTTTTGACTTGGAGAATACCCAACAAATATACATTTTTCTGCTCTAGGATCAAGTTTGCCCTCAGCCTGTTTGTGAACAAACACGACACATCCAAAAGTTTTTGGAGGTAAGGTATGAATGAGTGGAGAGTTGGGGTAGGTTTCAAGGAGTTTCTGTATAGGAGTGGAGAAGTTGAGAACTTTGGATGGCATACGATTGATAAGGTAGGCAGCGGTAAGGATGGCATCTCCCCAGAATATTTTATGGACATTTCTTTCTATCATAATGGCTCTAGTTACTTCTAGGAGGTGTCTATTCTTCCTTTCAGCCACTCCATTCTGCTGAGGGGTGTACACACAAGAGGTTTGGTGGTGAATACCTTGCTTGGTTAGAAACTCTTTCATAAAACTACTTAAGTATTCCTTAACATTATCACTCCTTAAAATTTGGATAGAGGTGTGGAATTGGTTTTTTACATAAGAGTAGAAACTTTGGAATATTTGGTTCACTTCAGATTTTTCTTTCATTAGGTAAACCCATGTAGTTCTAGTGTGATCATCAATAAAGGTTACGAACCATCTGGTGTTGGCTTGGGTTTTGGTTTTAGCAGGCCCCCAAATGTCACTATGGATTATTGTGAAGGGTGTGGTCGGCTTATAAGATAGTTGAGGATAGGTGGATCGTTTTTGCTTTGCAAGTTGGCAAGTTTCACAAGAAAATGGTACTGAATTTTTACTGAATAGACTTGGAAACAAATGCTTCATATAATCAAAACTTGGATGGCCTAACCTTTGGTGCCACAAAAGAACATCTTCATTATTGGAATGCGAGCTAACAAGTGCCTTATTTGCTTCTCGTTTCCTTCGGTTAGAGCCTTCAAGATAATAGAGTTCATCCCATTCCTTAGAATTGCCAATCGTCCTCCTCGAGTTTAAATCCTGAAAAGTACACCCACTTTCATCAAAGATCACTCTACATCTCTTGCCTTTAATTAATTTACTCACAGATATCAGATTACAAGTAAGTGCAGGAACAAAGAGAACAATGTGAACTTCTAAGTGTTCTGTCAACAAAACAGAACCAATTCCTGCAACTTTTGTAACAACTCCATTTGCAACTTTAACTCTAAGATTTTCCGGACATAATCTAAGAGTTTTGAATAAACCTCTGTTTCCACTCATATGATCTGTAGCTCCGGAGTCAACAATCCATGTATCATCAGCAGTCATAGTAGTATTAAGGGCTATTATGGAATTACCTGACTGAACAAGGTTTACATTTGATTTGTAATCGATAATCATCACCTGAGGCTCTGACATAAGTTCTGGTGCTTCTTCTGGCTTCAAGGAACCTTTTGAGGAGCTACCTATTAGAGCCTCCAAATTGAAATTTGATTTACCGACTTGAGAAGTGGCATATGAAGTGAACAGATGTTGTATACGATGAGTAAAAAAGAATCTGGAACGAGAGGATTTTTCCGGCACCGGCGGACGGCGGCGCGTGACTCTCACGCGCCGACACTGTGATGGCGCGTGGGCGGCCCAAATGAGCGGCGCGTCTCGGGATTTGGCCGATCTTGGCCTCGCCATTACAGTGGTAGCGGCGGTGTCTTGCAACTCGCCGCCGTTTGCTCCAGATCTGATTTCCGATGGCGGCGCGTGGACCTCACGCGCGGCCCAGATGAGTGTCGCGTCCTGGGGTTTGGCCGATCTTGGCCTTGCGATCACAGTGGCGGCGGCGGTGTCTTGCAACTCGCCGCCGTTTGCTTCAGAACGGTTTTTCACGTCTATGCTCATTTTCTCTCTCTCTTTCTCTAGGCCTCACTTTCTCTCTCTAGGTTCAAATTTGAACCTGGGCTCTGGTACCATGTTAAAAGAAGAGAAGAAAGTTTGAAAGAAGAAATGATTTTTCTTATTGATATTTTGTACAATGGTGGTGAGACATTATATAGGAGAGGAGAGAATATGAAAATGGAAAATACAATCAATCACACATAAATGCATATCAAAGAGATTATGCATATCAAACAGATTCTTTAAACGATATCAAAGAGATTCTCTAACACAGAATGAAGCTGGTTTCCGTTCATGGAACACCAAAAAAGGAAGCTTTGTCGCTATTGCTGGCCAATTCGGGCAAGTAGATGATGCAGAAGCGAAAACCAATTTTTCCTCTTTTAGTAAACCCTATCTCTCCTTGGATTTTGGAATTAATGGGTTCAAAAGTCCTGGTATGGCTTTACCCTTCTATGATACATGAGTCATGTAAGAAAATTACTGGAGATTGCTATTTATGTAGCACTATATCTTCTAGAGACTGAATTTGAGACAGTAGGACGATCTTCCATTGAAAAGAAATTCACTGGTATTTTATTACTCTGATTTTCTGGGAGCTCATGTTCTTGCACTTGAATTCTCTCGTGTCTCTTCCATCACTCTGAAGAGGTGAAGTGGTTTCAGGTTTTATATTCTTAGTAGAGATGATGATTTCTGAGTCTGTTGGAAATTTCCATGCTGCTTCTCTTCCCTCTATTCTTGGGAATTTTTGTGATGTAGGAGATGAAATTTATGCAGTAACAGGAAGCTTTGTTGCTATTGGATTTTTAGCAAGGGAATGGTCTCAAACTGGAATTATTCAAAGTGGGTTGACAGTCTCATTACCTTTTAATTGAGGATGTATTAGAAATTTGCGCAATTTTACTGTAGCTGGGGAGTATCATATTATTGTTTTATCAATGAGATGTGGGGCACTTTTTTCAATAGTCCACAAACTGATTGGCTCCATTAAAGACATTTTGTTGCTGGTCTTTTCATATTTTCATACTCATTGCAAGTGCCTGAAACTACATTTGCTGTGATATTTTTATTGCAACATGTAGCGTTTGTGGTGGGATGGTAAGGTGGCGATTCTTTGTGACTATAATTAAGGAGATGGTAATTTATGTCAAGTTGCCCAAAATTGTGATCACTGCCATTACAGATTTGTTGCGACTTGGAACAAGATATGACAAGAAACAACACCTAACCATATCTCTACCATAACTTTGATGACAAGGTGGCTCTTCATGGCGGGGAAATGAGGAAACAAGGGAAATAGTAATAGTAGTGGTGACAACCATGTGAGTGAGGGTATTTGTGGTATTTCATATGTGTCAGTTATAGAGAGAGAAGATGATATAAAAGGATGTCTTGTGAGGAGAGAGGGTATAAGAGTTTGGATTTGTAATTGTGAGAGAGGAGTGTGTCTCTTGAAAACATTGTCACCATTGTCTTTGGGTTTTACTTTAGCTTTCTGTCTTTAATTCCTGTATTAGGACACTTCCAGAAGATCTATACTCTGTGGAAGTCTGTTTATGTTGTTCATTGATCAATATATTGAGTGAAATTATATTAGTTTCCAACTTTGAGGATGATTTAGGTTTGGGCAAAAGCATTGATCTAATAATTGAGGGCGAAGACCCAAAAATGATACACAACTATTGGCCAAGGAACAAAAATAGTACATAACTATTACGAGGTACAAAAATGATACTCAACTGTTACCATGTGATCAAAAATGATATTTTCACTAATATGACAATAATATTAGACATGAAATGTCTAAAATGCCCTTATAAATTAATCACCGCCCGGTAAAAGTTTATTTTATTATAAGGGCATTTTGGACATTTCATGTCTAATATTATTGTCATATTAGTGAAAATATCATTTTTGATCACATGGTAAAAGTATGGTATCATTGTTGTACCTCGGAATAATTATGTACTATTTTTGTTCCTTGGCCAATAGTTGTGTATCATTTTTGGGCCTTCGCCCAATAATTGACTATTTAACTTTTTGCATAAATAATAAATGACTATTTCATGGTGCGAAAATAATATCCAACTTTATGATCCGGTGCAAAATTAATAAAACCGGTGACAAATAATTTGTAGTAATGTGGAACTTTGTTGATATTATTTTCCAAATTGAAAATATCATATTGCCCCTTTCAAATTAAAACCCAACCTTCTTCCTTCTCCCATTTCTCTTCCCCTTTCATTGTAGGGATCCTTGACATTAACCACTTATTTTTATCGTAATTTGAAAGGGGCAATATGGTATTTACACTTTGGAAAATAATATCAGCAAGATGCCACATAACTACAAACTAACGTCCATCACCGATTTTATCATTATTGCACTGGGTCAGAAAGTTGGATATTATTTCTGCATCACGAAATAGTCATTTATTATTTATGCCGCAAGTGAAATAGTCAATTATTAGATCAACGCTTTTCCCCTTTAGTTTTTATTGTAATTATCTAATTATCTAATAATTAGCTCCTTATTATGCATCCATGACCCTCAATTGGTTGTATATGAAAGCATATGTAGGATGTGTTTGATCTTTCTCTTTAGTATTGGAAGATGCCAAAGTCTGCTAAGTTAATATGTCATGTTATTATTATCTGCTTTTCCCCCATAATTTAGGTAAGTTGTTGCCATGTGACCTCTAGGTCGTGTTTAAAACTCCACCGAGTTTTTCTTAAAAAAATAAATCTTCTGAATCTTGCAACTATTCTGGGTGGCCTGTTGTTTTAGACCAGAATATGGAATGGGTGTAATATAAAACGGTAATACGTGGGTCTCCATTGGTAGCTGGATAGGCCCTTGGTTTTCACTAGATTCGGAGCCAGCCCCAGATGGAAATATCCAAAGAGGTGGTCTAGAGTTATTGCATTTCCTTTTGATGACTTGTGAATATATAGTATTCTTTACTCGTGCAAAATCTATCATCTCGAGTATTTTTCTCTTTTCAAATGTTTTTTTTGTGTGTATTGATTCGTATGTGTGATTTAGTTTTTAGGGCGAATGGGCAAAACTAGCCACAGTAATTTTCCAAATGGACAACTTTGGCACCCGTAAATTGGATGGTGCAAAACCGGACATTATAAAGCAAAATGGGACAAATTTAGCCACACCGTTAAGTTGAAGCTAGGGGTTAATGAAGGTGGGTCCCACGCCAACACTCACGTCTGTTAGCTTCAACTTAACGGTGTGGCTAAATTTGTCCCATTTTGCTTTATAATGTCCGGTTTTGCATCATCCAATTTACGGGTGCCAAAGTTGTCCATTTGGAAAATTACGGTAGCTAATTTTGCCCTTCACCCTAGTTTTTATTGCTTGTTACTAAATCTGATTTTTGTTTTTGAACTGAAAATTCTGATGATTTTGTATTATGCCTTTTTAATTGAAACTGTGAACGTTACATCAACCAAATGACAACAAAGTACAAAACAAAATAATAGGTGTCCACTTAACTCTCTGATTTGCTAAAGTTCCTTCTGATTTATATAGTACTCTTGACAATTGTATAATTTTAGTGTAGGGTATGCTGGTAAGAAAAATCAGTGGAGGAGGGTATTGATGTTCGTGTATATGGCTACTCCTTCCTAAAAGCATATTTCACATACCTTCTTTGACGCTTTAAATTATTATTTCACCCTTCAAGTATAGTAAATTACTAATAGGCGCTTTGAGAACATTAACATCTTTAATTTTTAAAGCATGCTGCACATATTGAATTCTTAAATGTTTTTAGTATGTTATTGATGCTCGCTTGGCAAGAGAGTAAATGCTTAGCTTTTTTATACGCAATTATGATTTTATTAGTCTGTTATGGTTTCTAGAACTCAATACTTCTATTATAGGTGATATTTCAATTGCTACAAATCTTGATGTGCCTTGATCTTGCAGTCATGTACAAAGGTTGCTCTCGATTTTGTGTCGCCTGAAAGTATAGAAGATTGTTTTCGTTTAACACAGGAATTTCGTAAACTTCCCATAAATCACCGGGCTGTTGAGGACAAATTGGAGGTAAAAGAGTTTTTAGTTCATTTTTTCGGTGATATTCTCCTTGTCACTTCTCATTTTTATTTTACCTCATGTCTGCGACTTTGTAAAAATATGTTGTAATTTTAGATTAGAAGCAATTATCTTTGGCGGTAAGTGCAATGTTTTGTTATGATAGTTATTTATTTAGTTATATTTTTGGTTAGAGATAGAGGGTGAAGTTCTGAATTTCAGGGTCCATTCTTTTTCCAGTCTTCTCTTGTTAGAATACTCCCACGACACTATTGCATTCAAGCTTTGTTAAAGGTCGTCTAGTAGCTTTGTGATAATTACTATTTCTTGGTTTAGATTAAACTATATTATATATAATTGTTACTTGTTGTTAAAGCATAAATAAGATGTTATTAAAACTTAAGGATAAACTTGCACATGGAGACTAAAATTTTTGGTGAAATATAAGTAAGATGTAGAAATTTGGTGTGGTGAAAATGCTGATTCCATATATGTAGATGATATTGTTAAATGCAATTATTGCCTAGTTCATGTGGGTGTATTTGGTTACTAGTCCATTTTCTGATATTGGGTTGGGTTCAGCAAAAATTTGAATATATAAGATGGTTGCCTTGTTCAATATAGTTGGTAGCAATTTTGGTTTGAATTCCATATTGCCGAAACGGGTAATGTTTATCTGACTTTTGTGTAATGTGAATCGGGATCAGGTCAAAAAGATACTCATTCATGCAATGATTAACGTAGTGGAGAAATTGGAGATAGTGAGGTTTGTTAATACTAACAACTCGAGTTCTAATGTTTTTCTGGATTCACCTTTGAAGTCAATAGCATTTCTATTGAGTTTGTGTTTATTCTTATAATTCTGCTCATATATGTCATCTTATAAATTTTTTGTATGCCTATTGCGGAATTTGTTATTAGTGCATGAAAGGATGGCTGTTTTTTTAGACTTAAATCTGAACCTTGAAATCTTGATGAACCTGTTTTTAATCTCACAGACGCTTCACTTTCTTTCTTTTATCTCCGAATGCTTGTAGAATAGTTTGTCTGTATTTGGATGCAGAAGGGATTGAAATCATACACTGTCCCTTTTACTACTACCTATGATCATAAACATAAGAGTTAATTGAGGATGAAATTTGGTTTTAAATATGAAGCATTTGTTATTTTTTGTCTTATATTTATCTTTTTTTACTATTTTTCTTGACTTAAAAAACTAAATTATAATTCAATGATACATAATTGTTGTGAAAATCATGTCACTTGTTAGAATTAAGTATTGTATTTTATTTTAATCAACTGAGACTTACATAAGGGATGGAGGTAATATTGTACTTCCTATCATGTCTTATCATATGCTTCATAACTCTGTGCTTTCTAACCCCCTATAGGAACAAAGGTCCAAGGGACCCACTGCTCGTATACTCTAGAAGAAACAGGCCCAAGAGACCCACTCTGTGCACTCCAGAAGAAACAAAGGCCTAAGGGACCCACTGCTTGTGAGCTCTAGAAAAAACAAAAGGCGCAAGACTTAAATTGAACAAGACATCATTTAGTTTTCAGGAAGCAAGCCAGCTAAGGGTCAATTATAATTGTAATCAGGATCGTTTGAAATTGATGCTTTGTGCAAAGGTGGATGCAGGTTGGTTGGCCATACTGTCTTTCTGAGGTTTTGGCTAAATGGTTAACTGTTTGTGCAAAAGTGCATGTAGATTAGCTGTACTATTTTTTTGGTCCAAACTAGACATTGCACTCCCGCGCGATCGGCCAGCATAAGAAAAAGGACAGGCTACATGTAGCACACACATTTATACAGACTCAACAGAAAAATGACAGGGCTAGAAGGGTTAACTGTATAGTATTTGCCTAGAAATCAAATTATAAACTTATTCCAGCCCTTAGGTGCGTGGTGTTTGGTTTGGGAGTTTGCTATCATTGAGGATGAACACTCACATGTCAACCAACCGTGTGTTTCCTGCTAATCCATCTTCTTCTTTTAGATATTCCTCATCTTCATCTCTTCTTCAGTCACTTTTGATGCATCTCGACCCCTGTTATTAATAGCATACAACATGATAAGTGTAGATTTGGGTTAAGAGACTAACTTGCAATGCCAGCTGGAGCTATCCTATAATCATAAATGAAGAGACACCACTGTTCTCTCTTTATTTGGGCCATCAATTCATTTAGTCAAGACAAATAACCACAAATATTGACAACAAAAGAAATGGACATTGAATTCAATAGGCAACTTCAGCCAAAAATAAATATATCTTATGGAGCAATGTCATGTTAAAAGTCACCAAGTACACTTCAAATACGAAAAGTGTACTCCAGAGAATATAATTTCTCATATTTTCAGAATACATTTTGCCATTTCAAGAAATGACATGACAATCCACTAGCTCATCATCAATCAAAAAGAGGTTAAAGTCCAGAAATAAATTATAAATTGACAGATAAAGCAAGCAAAGGATGAAATTGACAAAGGAAATGCATTAATCTTCGACCATAACAGAGTATTCCTTTCTGTGGTGGTTAAAAAGTTTACATGTTCTTCGAACAAACTTGAGAATACCAAAATAAATAAACCATAACATGAAACATGACATCATAATACTATAAAGAAATCTAACAAAAAGAGAAGGATATAAAAATTAGCGTCACATAACAACAATAACACTAAAAAGTAGGCTATACCTATACCTTCTTCCTATGGACTCCTTTTGAGACGATTGATCCCCTTTGCAAAATGAGCAAAAAGTTCAGTTTGTTGTAGAAGATAATTCAAGCGACCCTTCCCCTTGTTGTTCTGCATTCAAAGTAACAATAATTATGGTTGAAAATTACAAGATCACTCCATTTCATAAAGGCAAAAATGCATCCTCTACACACGCACCATATCAGCATCAATGGCAACATTTTGCACATCAAGCATCTACTGTATCTTTTGTTTCTTCAACCTCTGCATTTCATACAGTCTGGCCTTTTCCCTCTTAGCAATTGCAGGGTCAACAGAACCTCCAACCTTAAAAATGAGCAGCATATAAAAATTCGAGTTGAGCAATCACACAAAAGTAACACTACCAGTAATATTCTTTCTCCAATAAAAGCTCATATCCATAAAGCTTACACTTTTATATATCACAATCAACTGACATTTCATAATACCACACAAAATGGCTCCAAAACCACAAAACCAAACCCCAGCCACCACTTCCTGAATCAACATTAAAACTTGAGCTGGACAATCACTCAAAATGACATTGCCGGTAAAATCCTTTCTCCCGTAGAAGCTTAAATCCAGAAATGACAATCACTCAAAGGAGTCTTAAAATCCTTTCTCCTGAAGAAGCAATTTAATTCACATGCAGTCTAGAGTCAAAAATCTTTAAAAGTTATGATCACGTGGGGGCCAGTATGGCTAATGACATTGATCAAAAAAAAAAAGTATGGCTAATGACAGTAATGAACCACTGTATATTTATCATTCAAAATTCAAACCATGAGATGGGACCCAGAGATTTCAAATGAGGCATCCATAGTCTAATACCACTTTTTTCGAATGGAAAGATTGTTTTTTTTACCTTTAATGTCATTTTCTTTTTATATTCAAAAGCAATTGGGGTACAGCTAAGTCAAGTACACAAGCATACTAGTAAACAGTGAAAAAGACAACACATAAGCTAAACAAAGACAAAGGGTGTGTTTGGCAACACTCAAAAGCAAGGTGGCACATGGTTTTTTTTGCTTATTTTTACTTTTAACTTATTTTTACTTTAAAACATGTTTGGTAGCAAAGTAAAATTGAATTGCTTTTGAGTCAAAAGCAAGGTGGGAGGAGAAGTATAATTTTCTTGCTTTTTTTTTACTTCTTGCTTTTTGCTTCTAACTTATTCTCTCTCTCTCTCTCTCTCTCTCTCTCTCTCTCTATCTCTCTCTATCTCTCTCCCTCTCTCTCTCTCTCTCTATATATATATATATATATATATATAGACACTCTCTCTGATCCTAAATATAAGACCTATTTACCTAATTTTATTAGATTAAACATATTGGTTAAGTTAGTTAAAATAACATGATATCCAATATACACTGATCATCTACCTTTTGTCTCCACCATTTCTCTCTTATTGTCTTATAATGGGGAGCATTGAGAAGGATAATTTGGAAAAATTGATAAGAATTAGAAGTAGGCCTTATATTTAGGACAGAAAGAAGTATGTGTGTGTGTATAATTCTTAATTTATATGTATTTTATTTTGAATTAGCATTTTCAAAATTTTATTCATGTATTTTCTATTATAACAATATTTGCATATGTTTTAATCTAATCTTGTTTTTTTTTCAAATACATATCCAAACATCTTTCTAAAAGTCAAATTGAAAAAAGTCACTCATACCAACAACACATCCAAACATAATCACAATATACAATCGGACTTTTTTCCAATCTTACTTCTAAAAAAGTCAAATTGAAAAAAAGTTACTTTTCCACCGGCAATCCAAACACACCCAAAAGCAAGTAAAGGACACTGAAGTGCGGCAGAGAGCCCATCAATGCTCAAGTCCAGCTGCTGCATCTTTTTATTCTACATAAATAAATATATATATGTATAATAAAGAATCAAAGAGAGTGGTTACTTGGGAGAGAAAGGAAGCCTACACTTATTTTTTTTCCATGAAAAGGAATTGCATTAATCACTGAAACTGTACAGGTACAGACAGAAAAGACTCGAAATAAAAAATACGAGTCTCTGTAGCTTACAAGTGGCTTCAAAAAATTCCTAGCTCTAATGGAAGCCTACAGTTATTAATTAGAAGACAACTCATGAAACCTGTGAACACAAAATAAACAATTTTAAGATGCTAGACAGTCATTTTAACAGATTCAAGGCAAAAAAATGTATGTTTGCACTTGAAGAGGGCTATTCAATTGAATGAAACATTTGGTTCCAATATGAAAATGACTGCTACTTAAAAAAGGAACAATCTCATCTAACATATCACCAAACGTAAGAATGCTTCACATTCATATCTGATCATTGAATGGGTTAGCATGTTATTTCTCACCTCAATCTCTCCTTTGGAATATCCAAGCATATGATTACTGTTAAAGACAAAAAACAGAATTTATGTAATTAGATCTCTGAAATAATTCATTGACACATTATTGAATTTATAGAATTTATAGAATGGCTCAGTGATGAAGGCTCCCATTTAGTGAAATCTAAAGAATGTCATATTTATATAGCTTTACCCCACAAGTTTTTAATTATTAGTATAAAATAATGCCAATATTGGTTCTAGTAATATTGATGTCATTCAATCTTCTGAATACAATCCTTCAAGTCACGCAAGGAGAAGTGACAAAATCAATTGAATAAATTGTGTTGAAAATGAAAAAGAACACTGCATTACCTCATGTCTTTCTGCTGTCAAATAGCTATAAAAACATATCCTGTTGCATCTCACATGGTATGTCTCTCCAATGACCAAAAAGAGCAGCAAAGAGTAAGCCTGACCGATCACAGTATAATCTGTCATAAAGATATACCACTGTCAAAGTAATTTAGGAATCTAATAGCAATTTAATTTAGTTGTGCCAAATGCAAACTTAAGTTCATAGACTCGAAACATGATTCAAATTGTGTCAATAATAAGATGGTCCCAATGAAATAATTGGTTGGCCCAGCAAATGCATCAGTAGAGATAAGTTATTGTGGAAACACAAGGATTGGTAAAGTGATGCATTTGTCTTAGTATTAGCTCTCATTATATAGTACAAGAGACCCCAATTTATGGGATTTGAGTGATACATAAGATAAAAAAGATTCTAACCTAATTCTAACAAATCATATTATTTCCTTATTCTTAAACTCTATAATTATGACTTAGATTCTACTAATATAAAATAGGAAAATACTAATATTAATTTCATAATTCCAACACTCCCCCTCAAGTTGGACTACGGACCAACTTGCCAACAAATCTTCATTCTTCACATGGGGAATGCTCTTCAACACTGCCAATCATCTTCACCGATGCAAGGTTCCTTTTGAACAAATGAGGTAGATGCCTGAACCTGCATGCTCTTCAACATATCAAGGATTTGAGCTAATTGCTCATTATTAACATATGTAACGGTTTGAGGGGGTGCCGCATTAGACCCTTTCTCTTGAGGACCCTGTTTTGCTTTATATTTGCCTTTATAATTAGGCTTCCAGTTTTCAGGTTTCCCATAAATTTCCCAACAACGGTTGCGGGTATGTCCCTCTTTCTTACAGTGATCACAAAATGACTTTTCAGGTTTAATAACCAAAGCCGAAATTTCAGGAACAGATGATTGCTCCTTTGACATCACATGATTACAAGATTCTTCACGACGGACTTCAGCATACACTTCCCGAAGTGAAGGCAAATTTGCCTGGCCCAGAATTCTACTCCGAACCTCTTTAAACTTCGGTTCAAGACCAGCTAGAAATAGAAGAACACGTTCTACTTCAAGACTTTTCTTTCTTCGTGTTGCATCTGCTGAACACGTCCACTCCTCATGAGTAAGAAGATCTAATTCTTGCCAAAGCCCAGTAAGCTCTAGCCAATACTTAGTAACTCCCCTAGAGCCTTGAAAAGACTTCCAAATCTGACGCTGAATATCAAAAATATGAGACAAATCCTTTGTGTCTACATAAGAATCACGAACCGCGATCCAAATTTCATACGCCGAAGGAAGATACACAAAACTCTTTTTCAATTGAGGAGTCATTGCATTTATAAGCCAAGATGAAACCATGGCATTATCAATCTTCCACTGTTTCACCTTATCGACTTCAGAATCACTCGGTTGCTTAACTTCACCGGTGAGAAATTCAAGCTTTCCACGCCCACCAACTGCGAGTAACATGGCTTGTGCCCAATCTCGATAGTTGTGAGGAGTGAGCTTTTCAGAAACAATAGTGCCATCAACAACAGGGGCACCAATTTTAGAGTCAAATTTAGACTCCATAATAATTCTCTCTCTCTTTCTCCCTTTTTAAAATCCCTCCCCTTTTTTTTTGTTTAACTTCAAAATAAAAGACACCTTTTTTTTTTTAATACAAATACAAATGAAAAACGCAAACAACAAAGAAGGGAAACTACAGCGCACAAACGCACAAACCAAAATACAAATGAACGACCCAAAAAACAAACAAATCACGAACACCCACAGTGACTCGACCTCCGTTTCTGATGGTGGTGACTCTGATCGGACGGCGACGGCTCTTGATCGGTCGGCGACGAATCTAATCAGGCGGCGGCGGCGGAATCTGACGGCGACGGCTGGAATCAGACCTGAAACAGAAGATGAACAGCAACTTCAAACTCAGATGTGGCGCGGAAGGTGATTGAAACCCGACGAACAGATGTGGCGCGGAAGCTAGGACATGAACAAAAAACCCGACGAACAGAGACTGCTTCACGAAAGGGGTGATTCAAACAGACTTGGGTTGATCGTGTGTTTGGATCTGATGAGTTTAGGGTCTGTAAGGTTCAGGTGGTGTTTTTTTTTTGAACTCTGGGTATGTGCTTGATGATGATTCAGGCTGGGGTTTCACTGGGAAAGAACAAGGAATTTTGGGTTTTGTGACTTATTTAGGGAAGAGACGAACAGGATGAGAGTAGAGGCACCCTTTTAGGGTTTTTTAACTACAAAGGTAATTTTACCTAGGGATCAGACTACTAAACACCTAGCTCTGGTACCATGTGGAAACACAAGGATTGGTAAAGTCTGATGCATTTGTCTTAGTATTAGCTCTCATTATATAGTACAAGAGACCCCCAATTTATGGGATTTGAGTGATACATAAGATAAAAAAGATTCTAACCTAATTCTAACAAATCATATTATTTCCTTATTATTAAACTCTATAATTATGACTTAGATTCTACTAATATAAAATAGGAAAATACTAATATTAATTTCATAATTCCAACAGTTATTAGCATTGGAAAAGCAATCAACAACACCACCATGGCCTGGATACATGCAAGAGGAATAATGACATGAACGGTTAATATGCAAGTCCCAACTGTCAATAGTATCTCTGTTCACATATAAACAAAGTAATAAAGGAAAAAGTGATATACTAAAATGCCAATATTACAAATTTAAACCAGATTGATATATAGTGTACTTTTTGAACCTACTTTTAAATAACCACAATGTAATATTGAGGTATCTATGGGTCCATTAGTTTAGTTGTTCATATATAAAAAGACCTGAGATGAATGACAGAAAAAGGGTCAGAGGTATGCACTTTTGATGACAAAGCGTCCATGATGAATTTATAATTGCACTCACATAATTGTATTTTGAAAGTAAAACGGATTATTTTCTTAAACGATTGACATCATATAATAAATTATTGGCATAACTATTGATGGGCATATCTGGATTAAAAAACCACAGTGACTTGGCGAATACAAATCTGTTATTAACACCTCCCAGAAGACAAAATTGATAACAATACTCTTCCATTCCTTTTTCATTCACAATGGACGAATAGCACCAATATAGAATTTACAAACAAAACATGTTGATAACAATACTCTGCCATCAGTCATTATGGACACTAACCTGGGCTATAGAAGATGGAAGGAAAAGAAATGCTGGGTCTATAGAAGGGCAGATGCCGGTAGGCGTGTTATTGTGGCCATTCACACTAGATTCCGCAGTCAAACACATTTAGTTCCAAGGAATGAGGAGAAGCAACTTCTTAGAAGGTGAGCTTTTGGGCAATTTGATGCACAACACAATTTTCCAAAGCAGAGATAAGGATGTTAGCTGGAGCCAAGTCAGACAAAGTAAATCATTTCTTGAGAGTGGTCCATAGGTGTAGGAATAATGAAGAGAATGTGCTGTATTGGATAAAATCCTGTTGTCTACAGTGAAAGTAGACACATAAGGGATTTTTGGTGGAAGATTTTTTTATTTATAGGTAGGTTGATGATGGTTGACCAAACTTTGATAATGTTGATATGCAATACTAGAATGCAAATTCTGTTGTAAATGATGTCCAATTGTTCAAGTAAAGTTTCTTTTTCAACATGTATTTTGCAGCTCTTTCTTAAACATTACTGTTTGGTTCAGTTTTTTTGGGGGGCGGGGAGGGTTTGAAACTTTGAATGTATTTTGTGAAATAAAGAAAGAGTTATAGGTTTTTTAGTTACATTTTCACTTTTATGTTATATCTATAAGAATTTTATATCCCTCTTCAATTCATAAGTTTTACATCTATGATAAAATTTAATTCAAATTTTACTTTTCCTCCCCTCTTCCTAATACCAAAGAGCCCTGTATACCCAAAAAGAGCCCTGTATACCAAAAAAACAACCCAAACACCACTGAACATTCTCCATGCTAAATAAATTCACCCAATCCCAAAAACATTATGACCACTTTTAATTCCAGAAATGACTCAATATTAAAATCCTAATCGTTCAGTGGTCATGATGTTTTTGGTATTGGGTGAATTTTTTTTGGAGGAGGAGGTGATCTTGAGGAGGAAGCAGTCGGAGGGGGAGCATGGGAAGGAGAGGGGAGGGAGGGGCTGGGGTCTGAGGATGACTTTGAAGGGAGGAAGATGGAGGATAGGAGGATGAAGTTTATTTTTTTGAGTGAAAGGAATTTGTATTAATCAAAAGCATTTACAAGCAAGTCAGTTTGCCAACTTTACATGTGGATCAAAAGGAAAGTAACAACACCCGACATTCTAAGTAAGTTGCTTCCCTATAAAAGTAGAGAAGGTGTTGAGAGAGTGTATCACTATTGCTCTAATTTGTGCAAGTATGCCATCAATGGTAAAAGTTTCATCAGTGAAGATGCGCAGATTTCTGACGTTCCAGAGTTTCCAACATATGATCACTACTACAGAATAACCCTATATCATCGCACATTTACATGCGTTTCAAGAAAAGCGTTGGTAATGTACTCTTATACATGCGCTTTCGAGAAGAACAGAAAAAAGCGCATGTATATAATACCTTATTACATGCGCTTTATAAAAAAGAGCGCATGTATATGACTAAATCCTATACATGCGCTTTAAGCGCATGTATAGAGTACCTCTTTGCATGCGCTTCTAGATGAACAGCGCATGTATATGATTGTAGCTTTTACATGCGCTTAAAGCGCATGTATATGGCTCTCTTTACATGCGCTTTATCCCAGAGAGCGCATGTATAAGTTTTACTTAAAACATCTATATTTTTGAACAATATATCCATGCATAGGATGAATTTATATGTTATAACATGTCTCATACTCATATACATTAAGTGAAACCATCATAAATATATATAATATAAATACCTATACATGCGCTTGTAAGGATAAAGCGCATGTATAACATATATATTATTAAATTGTGAAATTACTTAAATGTTTGAACAAAAAATTTTCTAGATGTTTAAAACTTGACTCATTGCAAATAATTTATGCCAATGCATTAATTGACTCAACACATTTGATTTGTTCAATCTTTTCTCTAATCTGATAATTTTTTTGCAGCTCCGATTTCATAGTAAATCAAAATTTTTGTACTAAAAACTAAGTCTTATAGTTTGAATAATTTTGGAAATTGATATCAAATAATTAATATATTGAAAACTTAATTATTAAGTTCACATAGATCTTAAAATAATGAACTTCTAGCCTTATACAGTATACCAAATAAAATTTTATGCACTAAATATTTATTAAAAAATTTCATTCATTTTTCCCGCGCCCTTATGTCTTCCCTCTTTTTTTTTCCTCATGCATACACTCACGTACACTCACCCTTACACTCCTCCCTCTCAATCGATCACTCTCAAACGCGAAGCCCTCCTCCTCCCTCTCAAACGCGAAGCCCTCCTCCTCCCTCTCAAACGTGACACAGCGAAGCCCTTACACTCCTCCCTCTCAAACGAAGGCTGACACAGCGAAGCCCTTACACTACTCCTCCCTCTCAAACGCGACACAGCGAAGGCTGACAAGTTTAGGCTCAACACAGCGAAGGCTTCATCACTTCAAAAGGTTTGTGCTTTTAGTTTAAAAGTATGAGATTATGAGTTTTTGGGGGCAAAGGTTTGTCCTTTTTGCTTAAAGTTATGAGCTTTTGTTTTTATCTTTCCTGTGCTTTTGATTTTGATTCGTTTTGATGATTTTTTGATATGAACTCATGAATTTCTCATTTCTATTGTTATAATATGCATTTCAGCCATCATATTGCTTTATTATTGTTTTGCATCTTTATACTGTTTTACAATGTGATAATAATAATAATATTGTGTGATTTTGGGTTGGAAAGTGAAGTGTTCCTTTCGTTCCATACCTGTGTGGTTCGCAATGGGTGTTTGAAAAAGGTTTTTTTATATATATATATATGTTGTGGTTGCTGCTGACGTGGCGCATGGTAGGCATGTTGATATTTTTTTTTCTGCATTTCTCATTGAAATGGCCGATAGGTTTGGGGAAGAATGCAATACATTTGGAATTTTGCTTATGAATCTTTGTTTGGGCTGTTAGTTTCTTTTCTGTTTTGATTAAGGATTTGTAGGAAGGAATAGATGAAATTTAGCTGTAATGTAGGGATGTTTAAATGAGGTTTGTGGCTGGAATCAAGATGTTACATGTGTAATTAAAATTGTCTGCACTATTTTACTGTCATGGTCAAGCTGATTTGCAGGATAGAAGTGTTTGTATAATTTTGAAGTGTCGTTAGGTGATTTTTTGAGTTTGCATGAGTCTAGGAGATGATTTTCCTTTGCTGCATTGACTGATAAAGTGTTGGTTCTATTTCGGGAACTTAAGAGTCCCAACTTCTAAGTGGATAATGTATGCTGAATTGTTTGTATTGAGTTTTACACTCTTATTTATAAACTGAACTGAATATGATGTGTATACTTCATTTCTTTGATTCAAGCATTTGTTGATTTGTGTTAATAAGCTGTGTAATTGAGCTATATGATGTGTATACTGTTTCTTTATAGTCTTGACCTTGATACTCCACACAGTATATCAATCCTCTATGTGTTGAGGGTCCCTTCAGATTGGCTTGGAAATTTTCCTGAAGCGTGCCTAGCATTGCACTTACTTCAATTTTTTGCTCATTTCCTTAAAATTTCGAGAAAGATATGATGATTTTGAGTTTCTTACTCTCTGATGGAAGATGCCCCCTTGGCTCTCTTGTTATTCCATCTTAGGAGTTAAGGGGTTTATTTTGAGTTTTTATAGTTGCACCAGCTATGGACTACAATGGTTGACATGATGCTATTCTCTCTCTTTTTTTTGTGGATTTTTTTTTGTTAGGTAGGGGGGATACTAGGGGGATCCATGTTACTGTGCCATTCTAGTTTGCCTAGACCTGTTTGCTACATTTTAAGAAGTATGAGTAATAATCCTGAGAAAACAGAAGTGGTGACTTCATTCTGAAATTCTATGAAAAAATGGATGGAATGGAGATTTTATTGGCTAGGACTTGGAATGTTTTTAAACATCAAAAGTATCGGTATTCTGCGAGCTTTTATACACAAAGTTTTAGTACTCAAATTTTTGTCCTTCTTACCAACAAAATTGTCATACTTCTTACCAATTTTCTCTAAGAATTTGTTTTTTGAAATTTTAACTTTGATTAAATTATATTATCTTGTCTTGACATGCATCCAAATTTCAACCATCCAAGATTTTCAATGCGTACGTTTCTTAGGGATAGTGGAAACTACTTTTATATGCATTGTCAGCAAATCCAACTTTCAATCTCTCGCTGCCACAAATGCCATACGGCCATACTAAGCATTACAAGTCAGTAATAGTATTAACACTAGTTTTAAGGATCCAATTCATCTAATGCCAAGTGCTTGTCACTGTTAAAGATACATCCCACTTCATGAGATAAGCAAGTACAGCGACATAGATATCATTAGTTGTCTCTGTTGTCTCTACTACCACGTAATTTCTTGCTTTCAATCTGATTTTTTTCATGAAACCAGACCTATTTCATAAAGGATGTGATCCTACTGTTTTAGTCCCCAAAAGATTCATATTTGGTTCATTCTTTTCTGTTCCAAAACATGGTATATATTTGGTTTCACTTTACAAATCATTGTTTGGGAAACCATTCCTAAGTTATCTATAATTATATTCAATTATTAAATGATACATGCTTAAATTTCTTATTTTAGTAGCTAGCACAATTAGCTTCTGACATGGGCTAACAATGCAAAGTTATGGGGCTGAATGAGACTAAAAGAATAAGATTAAAAATTTTTAATAAAAAAATACACCAAATTTTCTTTCAAAGAACACTATAAAAACTTGTACATCTTTAAAAACGGGTTTCCTTCATGTAAATAGTGTATATCAATGAGTAATTTAAATTATATTATGTCTCCCCGCCTCTCCTTTTCTTGACTGATTTTTGGTTCATGAATTTGATAACTTATTCAGTATGGTAATTTAATTTGTTCCCGTACTGGTATAGCAGCTGCATATCAATGAGTAATTAACACACTACTTTAGTAGGTCATGATGTTGGACCGAAAATGGATGCATTGTGAACGAACTTCAGCTGAATATATAAATGGAGTAAAGGAGTTTGTTGAATTTGCAGTTGCTCGTGTAGACGATGTTAACAAAATTGTGTGTCCTTGTATGCGTTGTTTGTATGGGAAATGTGTCAATCCCATTGACTTGATGAGTCATTTAATATGTCATGGCATTGATCGATCTTATACACGTTGGACACAACATGGTGAGACCGATAAGGCTAATTGCGGTGATCGGGAACCTACTGTTAGTAGTGCTTCAAATGATGATATGATTGCTCAAAGTGATGATGATTGCCTTGAGGAAATGTTGAAGGTGGTGGGTGAGGAGAACCCTGAAATATTCGAAGAATTGAAAAGTGATGCAGAGACACCGTTGTATGTCGGATCAAAATATTCCAGATTGCGTGTGGTGGTTAAATTGTATAACTTGAAGGCTCGATATGGCTGGAGTGATACAAGTTTCACCGCGTTGCTCACCTTTCTCCGGGATGTTTTGCCAGAGGATAATGTACTCCCTTCAAAAACATATGATGCAAAGAAAATTCTCCTTGCTACTGGTTTGAAGTATGATAAGATACATGCATGTCCTAATGACTGTCTCTTATACCGGAACGAGTATGCTTGTTTGGATAAGTGTCCGAAGTGCGGGGTCTCTCGATATCTAAAAAATGGCAAAAGCCCTGCCAAGGTCTTGTGGTACTTCCCAATAATTCCAAGACTAAAGCGCTTGTATAGTAATAAGGAAACTGCAAAACTGTTGACATGGCACGAGGATGAGAGGATCAAAGACAATAAGCTTCGGCACCCTGCAGATTCCCCTCAATGGAGGAAAATTGATTTCCAGTATCCGGAGTTCGGTGAAGAACCAAGAAATCTTCGATTCGCATTGGCAAGTGATGGAATCAATCCGCATGGGGTTCAACGCACTACTTATAGCACATGGCCTGTTATTCTAATGAATTACAATCTCCCCCCGGATTTGATCATGAAGCGCAAGTTTATGATGCTTTCGATGCTCATTGGCGGGCCAAGTCAGCCTGGCAATGATATAGATGTGTACTTGGCCCCGTTAATTGAAGATATGAAGCATTTGTGGGTCACAGGTGAGATAGAGATTTAGCTCATTTACATGTTCTCCATAACACTGCCGAGGCTGAACCATTTGTTGAAGAACACAAAAATGTTCTTCGACACATATACGGTGATAGAAATGAAAGCTGATTTAACTCTTTTTCGTCGTCTAAAAAGAGCTAAAGCAAATAAAACTAGAATTAAACTACAATAGTTAGCAGCAAGTCCTAGGTCAATTCACAGTTCGGTTTTATCTCTTGCTTAGGTCAATTAATTACAAGTTAAGCAAATTATCAAACAGGTTGTGTGCAGGTTTTGTATGTAAGACTAATTAAAACTAATCTAAACTACAACTAACAGAATCAAAAGTGAATGAGTGAAAGTATGGATGAGATGTACCTCCTTCTCCAAGTACTCCGTGCTTATGTTTAATCGGACTTCATATACTTGTTCTTCTTAATATAAACTAGTTAAATTCTCAAGATCTCTTTAATCAAAGAAGTCTACAAGAGTTTAACTAATTTAATTAAGGCTTAAGCTCTTTCAAGCCAAGAACATACCTAAGCAACATTAAGTACCAAATCTATAGCACTTAAGAAACAAATTCATTCCACAAATGTAAGAGGAGCTAATCGCACACACATACATATATGAAACTACAAGAATTAAGCCTCGGTTTTCATGTCCTTAACAATCAAGAGAGGTTTTCAAGCTAACATAAAGTAGAACACCTAAAACTAGATGTCTAACCTATACACGCCTAATCAAGGTCATACATAGGCAAAAATTTACATCTAGCTTGAAACCTAAAAGAGAAAATTACAAGCATATGAAGCCATAGGTTAAGTCTACAAGCACATTTCCTTGGAGAAGAAGGATAGGCGATCTAGCCTGACATGGAGATGAAGGCGGATGAAGGTAGTTGTGAGATTCTGGGCATGGCGGAGGTTGCGAGGTGAAAGAGATGAAGAAGATGAAGATGGAGTTGAGAGAGTTTGTTAGAGGAGAGAGAGAAAGTGAAAGTGAAGTCAGTGAAGTTCAGCTGTCTGTAAGTTAGTTACGTTTTGGGGTTTTATAGTGGTGAGTAGCTTTGGGATTATCGCCCAAAGGGTATTTTTGGTATTTGGTAAAAGTTAGGATGAATGTGGACTAGATCTCATCTCCATGCATTTTCAAAGGTTCCTCCAGACTTGAATTTGACCTTGGCGCCAATTTTGCCTCATTTGGAAAGATGCTCCCCAAGTAACTTCAAGCTGCAGTGTTGACTTTGCCTTAAATTAACTCTGCACCAAAGACTTCTAAAAAGTAGTTGACATTTCTGATCATTGTGCAGTCTGACTCTTGCACTCGCTGACTGATGGACTTTGGCTTCCGGATGCAGGACTTCATACTACAAGCGCAAGCACATTCACTTCCGGATGAGAATCCACTGGATGAGAATCCACTCCCTGATGCAACTCTTTGTCCGCCAGCGCCAGCACGTTTGCTTCCGGATATAAATCCACTTCCGGATGTAAATTTGCATCCTGATGCCAAGACTGTCCGCCAGCACCAGCACGTTTGCTTCCGGATATGAACCTGAGTGCTTGTCATCTAGCCTTCCTTCTTGCCAAGTTATCTCCACTGAAGCTCCACCAAGGGTGTATGGGGCCCACTTGGGACCCCCCTACATAAGAAACACATCACATAGTCAAAATGACCAAAATACCCTTGGTTTCATAAAATGCAAGTAATATGGCTGTTATTCTTCAAATATTTATACATAAGCATGCGCATAAAAATGTACCAATAATGATCAAATATAACAAATAAACCACACTAATTAAGCTCAAATGCACATGCTTAAAGGTATGAAATTTGGTCCAATCAAATCCCCCACACTTAATCTTTGCACTCCGGGCAAAGTCATATAAAAGATTAACTTAATCATTAAGCATAGTGAAGGCAATTGGAATTATCATAGAATACAAGTAGATCTTCTTGAACCTTTCCCTAGAACTTCGCATAGGCCAAATCTAAGAATACAAAGCGAATGCAAGTTTAACAAGCAACTAGGCTTAAGGAGGAGTGCCAATTGAGATTTTTCCTCACCGGATAAAGTGTTTAAACTCATTCACTCAAGTTAGGAAAAATGCCTAACTAGGGACTTGTGATCACTCTTTGGCTCAATGCACTTGACCATCACCATAAGCTTGTAATAGCTCTAAATTCTCCACCCATTATTATGCATGGCACAACCAAATCTAGGGGACTTTGTGGTTTAAATGGAAGGCTAATAATGAATGGTGAATGATGGAAAATAGTCAATGACCAATGATATAAACAAGTTACCACCACATATGCATGCAATACAATGAATACAATTCCACTAAGCATGCTACATCTCTTTTTTCAAGCACTTTGTGCTTCTCTCAATTTTTCTTTTAACTCAAATGCCTTTGGCATACATAAGCACTTTGTGCTTTTCTTTCTCTTTTTTTTTACTTAGGCCTTCGGCCTTATATTTTTTTTTTTTTTTCCTTTTCTTTTGCTTTTTCTTGGCCTTTGGCCACCTCTCTTTTCTTCTTTTTCACTCAAGGGCTCTCGGCCTCTTTTATTTCTCACAATGTAGCATGCTTTACACCAGATACAACAATACAAAGCTAATATAAATGCAAGCATATGCTATAGTCACTCATTCAAACATCGGTCAAGGTGATAGAAAAGAATAGTGAATGGCCCAAAGGGGTTAAATCAAAGGATAATATTTTTGGTTGGCTTAGTGTTTGGGTCATGAGGGTTTAGAAAGAAACGCCCCTTTCATTTTCAATCATACCATGCATTGTGATTTTGAACAAGAGCTAGGACAAGTTCTAGGAGGTCAAGTAACTATTGGCCCACTCAATTCGGTTGGAGGCTTCTCACATTTATAGCTTACTCTAATCAGTCACTTCCTCCTCAAGAAAAGTTAAATGAGAAACTAACACCCTCTTTATACCTTAAAAGTGCCCCAAGCAATGCCCTAAGTAGTCATTCCAAAAATTCTACTCACACACTAGAGGACAACTCCATTTGCTTTCAAGAGCCATAATCAAGTCAAATTTTCAAGAAAAATCATGCCAAATAAATCCAAAAACCAAGTGTGAAAGCTTTGAATCAGACCACTTTTAAGCACATAATACACCTCCCCCACACTTAAAGCATACATTGTCCTCAATGGACCAATCAAATCAAGTAGGAAGATGTATTTGAAAGGCAAAGCAGCAAAATAAAAGGCAGGGCAGTTCCAACAAACAAATGGCTCATATGCATGTATTATTAACAAGACTACACTAAACACAACCTAAAATTTTTTTTTTTTTTTTTTTTTTTTTTTTACTCACTGACGCTCAGGAAGCCTAACTGAATTCAGACTCAAGCTGCTAGGCTTCCGGAAGCAAAAATGCTACCGGAAGTAGAACTGCTATAGGAAGTCACTCTAGGTTCAGATTCTAATCTCACCCCTAGCGGAAGCAAACATGCTACCGGAAGCAAAATTGCTTCCGGATGCATCGACGCTTGTGCACAATGAACTTCATCCCCTAGCGGAAGCAAAGTGAACACAATCTGATCCTAAGTAGCAAAGTCTAAGTGAGAGCTTCCGGAAGCAAAAGCACTTCCGAATGCAAAATCCTCTATTTCCTCAATGACACTTCCTGACACAAATAGGCATCCCCCAGCACTAATGAAATTTTTCATATTTAAACAACCTAACAAACCTAAACAAAATCCTAAATTTAAACATAATCCTAATTTTTTTCTAATTCTAACATCTTCCCCCACACTTAAGAATTTGCAATAAAAGAATAAGTGAGGAAAGGAAAGAAACGACCTTTAGGGAGGCTTGAAATTCTCCTTATACAATTTGAGCAAGTGGCCATTGACCTTGTACACACGGCCATCCTTGAGATTCTTGATCTCAACCATCCCAAAGTCATGAGACTTGAGCACTTCATAAGGTCCTTGCCACTTGTCTTTAAGCTTGCCTCCTCCACAAAATTTGAATCTCACGCGATAGCACAAGACAAGATCTCCCTCCTTGAACTGCTTCCTCAGAATGCCACTATCATGAATGGCCTTAGTCTTCTCTTTCAGGATCCTTGAGTTCTCAAAAGCTTCATTCCTCAGCTCCTCAAGCTCACTCAGAGTCAACTGCCTTTCTTTAGCAGCAGCATCCATATCCTCAATACAAGATTTAACTGCCCAATAAGACTTGTGCTGCAGCTCAACTGGTAGATGACAAGCCTTTCCATATATGAGCCGATAAGGAGACATGCCAATAGGAGTCTTGAATGAAGTCCTATATGCCCAGAGAGCTTCTTCAAGTCTCAAACTCCAATCCTTCCTACTTGGCTTCACAATTCGCTCAAGGATGTTTTTAATTTGCCTATTGCTCACCTCGGCTTCTCCATTGGTTTGGGGATGGTAGGGTGTAGAAACCTTGTGATTCACCCCAAATTGACTGAGCAATGAAGACATAAGCTTGTTACAGAAATGAGACCCTTGATCACTCACCAAAGCCTTAGGAACTCCAAACCGGCAAAAGATATTAGACTTCAAAAATTTCAACACAGCCCTCGCATCATTGGCTCTGGTTGGCACAGCTTCCACCCACCTAGATAGGTAGTCCACTGCCAGCAGAATATATGTGTAGCCGTTAGATGGTGGAAAAGGTCCCATAAAATCTATACCCCAAACATCAAAAGGGTCACAGTATAGCATTGGCACTTGAGGCATCTCTTGTCTCTTCCCCATACTTCCAAACCTTTGGCATTTGTCACAAGACTTGCAATACTCAAATGCGTCTTTAAACAGAGTAGGCCAATAGAAACCGGCCTCCAGAATCTTCCTTGAAGTCTTTTTAGCACCAAAGTGTCCTCCACAAGCTAGTGAATGACAAAACTCTAGGATTGATGGAACTTCCTCATCTTGCACACACTTTCTGATTATTTGATCATTACATAGCCTCCACAAGTGCGGCTCATCCCAAATATAGTAGCTAGCATCCCTCTTCAACTTTTGGACTTGATGCTTGTTCAGAGATGGTGAAGTGACTTCGACAACAAGGTAGTTCACAAGATGAGCATACCAAGGATCTTTCTTTGCATTTAAGGCACATAATAAGGCATCTGGGAAGATATCACAAATAAGAGAAGAATCATCAACACCTTCCACATCCTTTGGCAAACGGCTCAAATGATCAGCTACCAAGTTCTCTTTTCCAGTTCTGTCTTTGATCTCCAACTCAAATTCTTGTAACAGCAACACCCATCGCAAGAGCCTGGGCTTTGTTTGTGGCTTGGACAGTAAATAACGAACAGCTGCATGATCTGTGAATACAGTTACTTTGGAATGAAGTAAGTATTGCCGAAATTTATCTAGACCGAAGACAATGGCAAATAATTCCTTCTCAGTGGTTGTATAATTCCTTTGGGCTCTATCCAAAGTCTTAGACGCATAAGCAATCACCCTTGGCAAAGAATCATGCCTCTGGCCGAGCATAGCTCCCAACGTTTCGTTGGAAGCATCACATGATAGCTCAAAAGGAAGCTCCCAATTAGGTGCAACCAAGATAGGAGGAGAAATAAGCCTTGACTTCAACTCAACAAAGGCTTCCTTACAAGAATTAGAAAAGTCAAACTCGGCTTCTTTTTGAAGTAGATGAGATAAAGGAGCAGCAATTTGGCTGAAGCCCTTGATAAATCTTCGATAAAATCCCACATGTCCTAAAAAGGACCTCAACTCCTTCAAGCAAGTAGGGAAGGGTAGAGAAGAAATTACCTCAACCTTGGCTTTGTCAACCTGAATGCCCTCCTTTGAGACTAAGTGTCCCAAAACTATTCCCTTGTCCACCATGAAATGGCATTTCTCATAATTGAGCACCAAACCCTTCTCTACACATCTGACCAATGCTTTCTCAAGATTGACCAAGCAAGCATCAAAACTATCTCCATAGAGGGAGAAATCATCCATAAACACCTCTATGCCATCCTCCAGCAAGTCATTAAAAATGCTCATCATACAACGTTGAAAGGTTCCTGGAGCATTGCACAGACCAAAAGGCATTTTTCTATATGCGAAGGTTCCAAATGGGCAAGTAAAGGTTGTTTTCTCTTGGTCCTCTGGTGCTATGGGAACCTGGAAGTACCCGGAGAAACCATCCAGAAAACAATAGTGTGACTTGCCTGCCAGTCTTTCCAACATTTGGTCGATAAATGGCAAGGGAAAGTGGTCTTTTCTCGTGGAGTCATTCAACTTCCTGTAATCAATGCATACCCTCCAAGAATTCTGAACTCGTGTAGGCACTAGCTCATCCTTGTCATTCTTTACCACGGTCAGCCCACTCTTCTTTGGCACCACATGGATGGGACTCACCCATTCACTATCGCTTATCGGGTAGATAATTCCAGCACTTAATAGCTTTTCTACCTCCTTTTTCACAACATCAAGAATTAAGGGATTGAGCCTTCTCTGTGGTTGCCTCACTGGTTTAGCATCGTCAGTAAGCAAGATCCGGTGCATGCAGGTGGTAGGACTCATGCCAGGAAGATCAGCTAGAGTCCACCCAATGGCCCTCTTGTATCTTCTTAATACATCCAGTAACTTCTCTTCCTCAAGAGAAGAAAGAGTAGTAGAGATAATCACCGGCAGCTTCTCATTTTCAATCAAGTAGGCATACTTGAGATTAGGTGGCAAAGGTTTCAGCTCCAGAGTAGGTGGCTCAATAATAGAAGGTACCAAAGTGTGCATCTCAACTTGCAACACTTTAGGCTCATAGAAATCATCATCAAATTGTGGCAGCTCATCAAAGTAATCAGAAAGAGTCATTGGCTGCCTCAGATCTTCACAACAATTCGGCCTCTTAGAGTCTGAGGCCTCAGCACTCTTATTTGAGTCTGCATCACCACTGTCGCTCAGGGTAGAAACATGTGGACCGTCAGCGAGCGCATGCTCCTTCAGATAAAGCTTCTCTCTCAGCTTGTGTAAGCGGCTTCTCCTTAAAGCTTCATACTCTTCAATATCAAACCTTTGTGAACTAGACTCCTCAATTTCCTTTGTGAATTCACAACCTCCATCCTTCGTTTGTCCTACAAAAGTGAGCAAACTTCCCTCTTCCAAGGGGTTGTAGCTTGACAAAGAAGATATAGAAGTGCAATCATCATCAAAATTATAGTTCACATACATGGAATCCATGAATTCAGTTACTGTACTTCCTATACTAGATGAATCATTAAAAACATCATGCAAGCATGTATTAGAAATCAATCTAGCACAAGAATCATTACAGCACATATGAGCATCAATTTTATCAAACATGTTCATCTTAAAGGAATTCACATGCTCATCATAAATCACATGCATCAATGAATCAACCACACTCAGCCCTAGGAGAGAATAATCCTCGTGGGGGTGTCTCATGGCTTCTCCTACATCAAATCTTATTATTTGATTCCCCACTTGCATTGTAACAAATCCCCCTTCTAAACTTATCACCATCTTGGCAGTTTTCATAAATGGCCTTCCTAGGATCAAAGAATCATCCATACTAGTGTCACTGGTCATATCTAGTACATAAAAGTCCACGGGGAAAACTAGTTCCCTAACCTTCACTAGAATGTCTTCTATAAAGCCAAAGGGTTTTTTTATGGACCTATCAGCCAGTTGAACTACAACACTGGTTTCACTCAGGTTCTTCAATCCTAGTGCAAAGTAGGTGGCCTTAGGCATGACGTTAATGGCTGCCCCTAAATCAAGAAGTGCTTTCCCAAAACTAAGTTTCCCTATCTGACAAGGGATAGTGAAAGATCCAGGATCTTTGCACTTTGAGGGCAGGTGCCCTTTTAAGAGAGACGAAACATTAGTCCTTAATTGGACCTTGTTACTTACATTACCAACTCTCTTGTTAGTACACAGATCCTTTAAAAACTTTGCACATTTAGGCATTTGTTTCAACAGTACAAGTATAGGTACATTCAGTTCAAGCTTAGAGAATAAATTGAGCATTTCCTTTTCTAACTCATCATCATGTTGTTTCTTAACTAAAGCATACGAGTTAGGAAAAGGTAAATATTTAGGGTCAACAGACTTACCTTTAGGAGACTCATCTCCTTGCTGAGTAGGTTGTTCTTGCGAAGAAGATTCTCCAACTTTGCGCTTTCCCTCTGCAATCTCCTTCCTCTTCTCCTCTTGTGAGGTCTCAGCTTCCTCACTCTTCTTAGTCAGACTCTCAGCCTCATCGAGTGGTTTATCAAGAGGAGGACTCAGTACAGCCTCTTCATGCATCTGATCACCAACAAAATCATTCTGGAGGCTAGAGTGACCTCCCTCATTCAACTGACTCTGCTCAGCCTCAAAAGGTAGTTGTGTTTGCTCCTCTTCCTCCTCATATTCATATGCATCACCATATTTCCGTCCACTTCTTAGGTGCATAGAATGAATGTTTTGAGGATTAATCACCACATTAGACGGCAATCCACCTTTCTTTGCTTCCTGCTCAGCTTTTTCATTAAACATTTGAGAAACTAAGGTAGTTACATCTTTCTTTAGACCTTCTCCAAATTTTTCCATTAAACTTGACATCATCTGGTACATAGTATTTTGTTGAGATGTCAAAGAACTAGATGGAGGAGCATGAGCTGGATCATTATTCTTCATAAATGGAGGAGGAACATTAGCTTGTTGATTCGGCCTGTACCTTTGATCATTAGAGTTAGGCCTCCCTTGATATGAACCATAGCCTTGTTGTGAGGGATAGGCATTAGCAGCTTGGTAGTTACCTCCCCCCCACTTAGGCTGTTGCTGTGGCTGGAAAGAGCTGAAATTTGTGGCTTGGTTTGAACCTCCCCCCCACTTAAAGTTCGGGTGGTCCCTCCATCCCGGATTGTACGTGGAAGAGTAAGGATCATATTTGGCTGGAGGCCTAGCATTGTTATACATGGCCGCCACTTCCGCTTGGGATGGACAGTCTGAGGGTAGGTGCATGGACGAGCCACAGTGATCACAGGATGAGGCCACCAAGGCCATAGAATCATCAACACAAGGAGTAGGCTGAACAAAGCGTCCATCCATCCGACTGAGGCTCTCAGTCAGCCTCTCAATAGAGTTGTACAGCTTGTCATCACTACTCACAGAGGCAACCTTTGGCGCAGCACCATACAAAGCATCACGTCCATAAAAATTCTGGTGATTAGAGGCCATGGTTGAAAATAAGTTCCATCCTTCATTGGCTGATAAGTTGAAAAGTGAGCCATTAGAAGCAGCATCCACACTCATCTTGAGCTGTGGCACCAGGCCATCATAAAAGTACTGGACCAAATTGCCTTTGGAGATGTTGTGATTGGGGCACGAGTTCACCAAGGTGTTGAACCGGCTCCAATATTCATAGAATGTCTCCTGAGAGAATTGCTGAACACCTGTGATGTCTTTCCGCAACTTTGATATCTTGGAGAGTGGAAAATAGCGGTCTAAGAACACCTTCTTAAGTTGCTCCCAAGAAAGAGTGGCATAATGAGTAGGCAGGTTCAAGAGCCACTCCTTGGCTTTTCCTTCCAAGGAAAACTGGAACACTCGCAACAGAACGTCATCCAGGTCTGCATTAGGTGGCTTCATGGAGGAACAAGTATGATAGAGGCCAAGGAGGTGTGTGTGAGCATCCTCATGCGGAAAACCTGTAAACTTAGGCAGATGAGCAAGAAGAGATCCTTTGATCTCAAAGTTAGCGGGGTTAGCATAAAAACCTTGTGGTGCAAATGATGCATATGACTGTGTGAATTCACGCATAGGTCTATCATCATCATGTAATTGCCTACCCCCCTCAAAATGATGTTCATCCTCTTGCTCTCTCCTTTCACGTCGCTCACGCTCATGTTCATGTTCTCTTGCCTCTCTCTGATGTTCTCTATGGTCCTCTCTCCTTTCTGCCATAATAAAATGCTGGTCTAGGATTGTGGTATTAGAAGCGACAGATGAATTGTGTGGCTTTGATGTGGATCCTACAGATTGCTTACTAGCTTGCTTCTCGTGCTTTTTCTTTTTCTTAAGGTCTCTAAGAGTCTTATTAATCTCTCTATCCAATGGCACTAGTGATGTGGTAGGGTTCATGCAATTCACTAAGTGCAACTATATGCAGTGGAAACTAAACAGCCAAGCAATTAGTCTCTGCAAAACAAATCAGCAAGACAAACACCAATACCAGCAGAATATGCAGCAAAATCCAGAAAATCCAGAAAAATGACAGACAAAAACACCAGTAAAAATCACAGCAAAGTCCTACAACTAAAAATCACCTACAACAAAAACTAAGAAAATGTAACTAAAAACCTAAGACAAGAAAGAATTCAACCAAACCGGCAACGGCGCCAATTTGATTTAACTCTTTTTCGTCGTCTAAAAAGAGCTAAAGCAAATAAAACTAGAATTAAACTACAATAGTTAGCAGCAAGTCCTAGGTCAATTCACAGTTCGGTTTTATCTCTTGCTTAGGTCAATTAATTACAAGTTAAGCAAATTATCAAACAGGTTGTGTGCAGGTTTTGTATGTAAGACTAATTAAAACTAATCTAAACTACAACTAACAGAATCAAAAGTGAATGAGTGAAAGTATGGATGAGATGTACCTCCTTCTCCAAGTACTCCGTGCTTATGTTTAATCGGACTTCATATACTTGTTCTTCTTAATATAAACTAGTTAAATTCTCAAGATCTCTTTAATCAAAGAAGTCTACAAGAGTTTAACTAATTTAATTAAGGCTTAAGCTCTTTCAAGCCAAGAACATACCTAAGCAACATTAAGTACCAAATCTATAGCACTTAAGAAACAAATTCATTCCACAAATGTAAGAGGAGCTAATCGCACACACATACATATATGAAACTACAAGAATTAAGCCTCGGTTTTCATGTCCTTAACAATCAAGAGAGGTTTTCAAGCTAACATAAAGTAGAACACCTAAAACTAGATGTCTAACCTATACACGCCTAATCAAGGTCATACATAGGCAAAAATTTACATCTAGCTTGAAACCTAAAAGAGAAAATTACAAGCATATGAAGCCATAGGTTAAGTCTACAAGCACATTTCCTTGGAGAAGAAGGATAGGCGATCTAGCCTGACATGGAGATGAAGGCGGATGAAGGTAGTTGTGAGATTCTGGGCATGGCGGAGGTTGCGAGGTGAAAGAGATGAAGAAGATGAAGATGGAGTTGAGAGAGTTTGTTAGAGGAGAGAGAGAAAGTGAAAGTGAAGTCAGTGAAGTTCAGCTGTCTGTAAGTTAGTTACGTTTTGGGGTTTTATAGTGGTGAGTAGCTTTGGGATTATCGCCCAAAGGGTATTTTTGGTATTTGGTAAAAGTTAGGATGAATGTGGACTAGATCTCATCTCCATGCATTTTCAAAGGTTCCTCCAGACTTGAATTTGACCTTGGCGCCAATTTTGCCTCATTTGGAAAGATGCTCCCCAAGTAACTTCAAGCTGCAGTGTTGACTTTGCCTTAAATTAACTCTGCACCAAAGACTTCTAAAAAGTAGTTGACATTTCTGATCATTGTGCAGTCTGACTCTTGCACTCGCTGACTGATGGACTTTGGCTTCCGGATGCAGGACTTCATACTACAAGCGCAAGCACATTCACTTCCGGATGAGAATCCACTGGATGAGAATCCACTCCCTGATGCAACTCTTTGTCCGCCAGCGCCAGCACGTTTGCTTCCGGATATAAATCCACTTCCGGATGTAAATTTGCATCCTGATGCCAAGACTGTCCGCCAGCACCAGCACGTTTGCTTCCGGATATGAACCTGAGTGCTTGTCATCTAGCCTTCCTTCTTGCCAAGTTATCTCCACTGAAGCTCCACCAAGGGTGTATGGGGCCCACTTGGGACCCCCCTACATAAGAAACACATCACATAGTCAAAATGACCAAAATACCCTTGGTTTCATAAAATGCAAGTAATATGGCTGTTATTCTTCAAATATTTATACATAAGCATGCGCATAAAAATGTACCAATAATGATCAAATATAACAAATAAACCACACTAATTAAGCTCAAATGCACATGCTTAAAGGTATGAAATTTGGTCCAATCAAAAGCTTAATTACAAAGGAGCATAACAAACATTTCATTGAATGGTTTGATGAACGGATCAATCATTTGGAGATAGATGACAGGTCAATTTGTGAAAAATTGTATTGGTTGTCTCGGAGACCGGGTTCAAAAGTGTTTTCATATACGAGTTATACAATCAATGGTTACACATTCTACACAAAAGCACAAGATGAAAAGAGTCTAATGCAGAATAGTGGAGTTACAGTGGTTGGTGCAGGATGGCATGTATCCAGTGCAAAAGACAGAAATCCAATATATGTGGAGATGACATACTTTGGTGTGATTGACCACATCTTGGAGTTAGATTACTCCGGTTTCAGAGAACCTGTCTTCAAATGCCAATGGATCAACAACTCTGGTGGACGGCAGATCGATGAACATGGTTTTGTATCGGTTGACCTTTCTAGAGTTGGATATAAGGATGATCCTTACATTCTACCTTCTTTGGTTGCTCAAGTGTTTTACATTGCAGATCCTTGTAGGAAGAATTGATCGATAGTGTTACAGTCCAATAAAAACTATGCTGCGCAAGTTGATGATGAGAGTACTGAAACAAATATGAGTCATTTGATTGAGAATGAAGCTTCATTCTTCACATTGATTTTGCGAGAGTTAGATTCACCAGAAAAAGGTCTTGAAGGTGAACCTGTCTATGTTAGACATGATCACAGAGAAGGCATTTGGTATAATAACCCAAAGAGAAAACGGAAGCCAATGGTCGTCGTTCGTTTTCGACAAAGGAAACGGATACGACCGTCAAGAAAATGATTGTTCTTTTGTAATGTAATTTCTTACTTACATTTACTTTTATTTGCATATCGTTATATACTTATCTAACATTTCTACTTTATTTCTTACAGGATAATGGATGAGGAAACTGAAGGCTCAGTTTCTAGTCACTCTAAAGGGAAGGCAGCTGCGTGCAGAATAATTAAACGTGGTAGGACTGTAATGAAAAAGATTATAAGAAGAAGGAATCTTGGTATTAAGACTCAGGTTAAATGGAACCAAAACGGGCAACCAATAGGAGAAGAAGCTCATCTCTTAATCGGCTTCATTGGTGTAGTAGCTCGGAAGAATATCCCAATCACAACGAAAGATTGGAGATATGTGACTCAGCAAACACTCGATGCTGTTTGGTTGGAGATTTTGGTAAGTCTTGAAGCTACACACCTATAATTTTTCTTTCTTGTCTCTTTTTACTTACCAGTTTATTATGATTTTTAGTATAAGTGTTATGTTTATAACTTTCTTGTTTTCCTTTGTTACAGACCGCCTTTGACTTAGATAACTATGTGGGTGCCAAAGATTTTGTGTTCAAGAAAGCGGCGGTGTTGGCCAGAGGGTGGCGCTCTTATCTGACAAAGTATTTTTTGCGCAATGCAGACGGGGAAGTCGTTCATACCCTTGATTCAGAATTATGCCACATCATTACTCAAAAGCAATGGGATCAATTCGTTTCGCTGCGTGCATCAAACGAGTTTATTAAAGTCAGCAAAAAAAATAGTAAAGCGGCGGCTAGCAATCCTTATCCCTATATGCGTGGCCGAGATGGTTATGCTCAGATAGAACAAGTTTTGGTATGTTAATATTTCCTTTTTATGTATTATATGCACATATTTTTCCCTAATCAATTTATTTAAACTTTGTTTGTGGTTACAGCTAGCTAAGAATAACGTTCCAAAAGTTGGGCGAGTTGATCTGTGGTTTGAGGGGCACACAAAGAATGACGGCACAATAGTGCATGATTCTGTTAAAGTCGCTCGTGAACGGGTTGTAAGTCATGCTCTTGATCATATATTTTTGCTTATATTGGATATAGTATATATTTTCGACATCGACTAATTACTGTTTTGTTACAGACTCAGCTGACGCAACAGGCCTCTGGAGATAACCCAACAGACGACGTGCTTGACGAAGCGCTCGGTCTCCCATTGTATTCGGGCCGTGTTAGGGCCGTCGGCTTCGGGGTCACTCCCACTGTTTTTTTCGGAAAAAGGCCTACCGATCGTCGGAAGCCCAAAGAGAAACCGATGACCGAAAGAGAAGAACAAATGTGGTCCTTGATCAAATCATTGCAAGAACAAGTGGCTCAACTCCAGCCACAGCAATCAGGGCAACAATCTCATGCTCCGCCGCTTGCTGAAAGTCCGAGTATTGAATGTAATATGCCGATGGTCGACATCCCAGAGGTATTTAATGTGTATCCCTTATATAAATGTTTATTGTTACTATTACGTTTTGTTTTCATAACTAAAAGAGAACATTCTTTTGTAGGGTGAGTCTGACTGCAAGTTATTTATCGATGATAACCACAGTACAGTTGTTGCTCTTGCTCTAGTATTCAATGACATGAGAAGCATATACTACACAGCTCGCCCCTCCCAGAAAACACCCTCAGGGTGTCCATCCATACACCTCTGATAAATGATGCGCCATTGCCATATCCCATTGAGGAGGCGACTGTAGTTTTTGATGCAGCCCATACTTTTGTTGCCTGGCCCAAACGATGGATCGCCCCGTTACCAAAGCCGGTATACTTTATTAATTGTTTATAATTACTCTATGATAGCCAATGACCTAATTAATACATGTCTAATTGATTATTTTATATTTTGTAGTCCCAAAAAGATGCAACAAAGAAGGAAAAGGGCAAATACGTCCAGCAAGACAAGCCTAAGCCGGTATACTTTGTTAATTGTTTATAATTACTCTATGATAGCCAATGACCTAATTAATACATGTCTAATTGATTATTTTATATTTTGTAGTCCCAAAAAGATGCAACAAAAAAGGAAAAGGGCAAAAACGTCCAGCAAGACAAGCCTGCTTCTAAGATTATTCCTACAAAAAAGAGAAGGAGTGTTTCGAAGGTATTTATCTACTAATTAATTAATTTACATGACAGAGTTTTGCGTGATTGAAAACTATAACATTTTCATTTACATTAATTCAAGAAGCCAGTAAAGCCTAGTGGACATGATCAGGCTGGTCCTTCAAGCAGTATTGATATCAACTCAACCGGTGTTGATTCATTTCGGCTCAAGTTGAAGGCTTTGGCCAAAAAAATGACTAATGAAGATTTGGTGCATGTCAACATTACAAGAACCATATATTACTCTCAAGTAACTGAGATGCTTGACAATGAAGTGCTTTTGGAAGTAATTAATCATCAATGGATCGGCTCTTCAGTAATCAACATGTGGATCCAGTATGTCATCCAATTTTAATTTTCATTATGGTTTCTATATTGCCATAAGAAATTCTCAAGGCCTTTGTTTGTGTAGGCACCTACATGATGAAGTCATTGTTCCGGGAGAAAATGCTTCATTTGCCTTCATCAATCCGAATTCAACATCGGTGATTAATGGAAAACCCATGTGGAACAAGGAAGATATCAAATGTAGAATGCGAACATGTGCTACAGAAAGGACGTTGTTTTTAGCTCCAATGAATGTGGGGTAAGTCAACATTGGTCATCAAATTAATCTTCATTTTTTCAAACTAGACAGAAAATTTATATAATCTAACTTTTTAACAACATTTCAGGAATCACTGGGTTTTGATTGCCTTCAATCCTATGGTAAAGGATGTAAAGGATATTGTAGTCTATTACTTGGATCCAATTGAGACTGCTCTTCCAAGTAATAGGCCTAACTATATGTGTTTCATTAATAGGTAAGATTGTTATGTTGTGATTTGTTTTTATCCTTAATCTTATTTTTATTGCATTTTTAACCTTCATTTTTTTCTTCTATAGTTTGATAACAGCTTTTAGGGCAAATTGCAAGAATAAAAATTTGGCCTACTCAAAATCAACTGATCAAACACAATCCTATCCATGGTTGAAAATTCAGGTTGTGTTTTTATTGCTAGCTACAAATTTCATTACTTTGTAAGAATGTTGTGCTTGTTATGGATGTTGATACTGTATGTATGAATTGTGATGAATCAGAAGGGATACCCCCACTAGGCTGTGCATTGTAACAATTTATGGTGGGTTAAAATTACATTCTGAAATCTCAACTTTCTTAGGAATGGTACATGGTGTGTTCTGGAGGCATATTATTGCTAGCTAAAATTGTTTAACTTCAAAGTTAAAAGAGGCGTGGTGTTTGCTGCAGATGTTAATGTTGGCTGTTATGGTATGCATGATAACTGAGAGAATCCATCAGTGAGATTCATAAGGCTATGCCTTGTATCAAGTCCATTTTGGGTCAAAATTACATTGCTGCTTCTCATTGTTCTCTCAGCATCAGTTGCATTATTAGTTTATTACCCTTCTTTGTAGCAATAAAAGACTAACGTGTTTGTGTTTTTTCTTGTTGCAGTGCCCTTTCCAACCCAACGACAATGATTGTGGTTACTATGTGATGAAATTTATTAAGGACATAGTAACACATGACCAATTGGAGGTGCCTGAATTTGTAAGTTTATTATTGCACATGACATATATAGTCTTAACTTACAAAATTGTTGTTGACTTGTTATTTAAAGTGAATTGTCACATAAATATGTTTATTATGTCCATTAACTCAGTATTATGAAGATTGTCGATCATCAAAGTTATCTATGGAGGAGGTGGATGATCTCATTGAAGAGTGGTGCAAGTATGTTTTCCCTATTGCTCATCCTATTATTCAAAATTTACATCCTTCTTAGAGTTTCATACATCTAAGGAGGAAGTGGGAGTATGACACTTTTGATAGATGAACTAGTTGGTTATTTAATCTAAATGTCTTTTGTTGGTACAACTTTGATGTGTATTTTGGCTGGTACAAATTAGATGACTTTTGGTACAACTTTGATGTTGGTACAAATTAGATGTAAATTCTGATTGGGATATGTGGATGACTTTTATATTACATGTAAAGTAGTTCTTGATATATAAAGGATTTTGGTTATTCTGGCTGGTTGGGTATATTATATTGTGCAGGTAGCAATTTAACTGCCAAAAAGCAGGAAAAAGAATTATGACAAATGAAAAAAAAAAAAATAACTTATACATGCGCTTATGGCGCAAGCTCATAAGCGCATGTAATAAATAGATCTTTACATGCGCTCTTAATACAAAAGCGCGTGTATATATATATATATATATATATATATATATATATATATATATATATATATATATATATATATATATATATATATATATATATTTACATGCGCTTTTATTACAAAAGCGCGTGTATATATATATATATTTACATGCGCTTTTATTACAAAAGCGCGTGTATATATATATATATTTACATGCGCTTTTATTACAAAAGCGCGTATATATATGTATATGTACATGCGCTTTTCTGACGATAAAACGCATGTATAGGGATAGATATACATGCGCTTTTTTCAAGCGCATGTAAATCCTTTCCCGGCGAGGCCATTGCCAGCGTTTTTTAAGCGCATGTAAAAGCCAAAAAGAGCGCATGTAAAGGGGTCATTCTGTAGTAGTGGATGGAGATGTCTATCTTCCAGGATGTCGAGCAATTGTCACTTGAAAGGAGGGAACTAAGCCAAGTGACTGTGGGAGTGTTGACAAAAAGGGCGAGCATACTGTTTGGGAGGATGTTCCTCCAGACAGTCGTCGCAGTTGGACACCCTTTGAAGACATGGTTAAGGTTTTCCTCGGCCTGGTTACAAAGTGAGCAGGTTAGGTCTGATGTCAAGTGTCTTCTGTGTCTCTCCCTGTTGGTAAGAAGCTTCTCTCCTTTAGAAGTAGCCAGACAAAAATCCGTATTCGTTGGGCCATGGGGAGCTTCCACACGACGCTCCAAAGTTTGCTAGAGTTGTTCCACTCTAAAGACTTTATGGACTGATACATGGACTTAACCGTGAAGTTACCATGCTCAGTAAGGTCCCATAACACACTTAGAGGGGTTGGTGTTGATGGGATGCGCTTGGCTGCTATGGCCTCAAGAATGGAGGGGGGTAGAAGGTTCTCAAAAGAACTCCATTGCCAGTTGCCATTGCAGTCAAGATAGTCCTTCACCGTCTTGTGCATATCTGCCGCAGGAATAAAAGAAAAGGCTAAATTCTTAAGTAGACCCTGCTCACCAACCCAAAAGTCATCCCAAAATAATGTTTGTGAACCATCTCCAGGATTCTGCTTGACATGGAAGCTGGAGTCTTGCTAAAGACCACGAAGGTTTCTCCAGAAGGAGGAAGCCGATTTCAGACAGTGCACTCCCCCATCTGACCCATATTTTCCTTTCAAAATGCGAACCCAAAAAGAATCCCGCGAATGGCTGTGGTTAGATTTAGCTCTTGGCAGGGTGTTAACATGGCATTGAGGGAAAGAGGCTAGCCAAGTCTGATTAGAAAGGGCTCTATCAAGACGGGCTAGGGAAGTCCCTCTACGCCATGTAAAGCGAGGTCCATTAGATCCAAGGTCAAGAAAGCCCAGTTTGTCAATGAAGTAGATGAAAGAGCGACAACCCAGGCATTTTGGTATTTTAAAATAAGAATATGTTAGATTTTGACTAAGTACATTTCGGTCTTTTCACAATTAAATTTGTTTCTCACAAATAAAAGTTATCTAAATTTGATGGAAATACTATATTTGCACCTAAACCTCCAAGTTGGGTACTCTTTTTGCACGTCGCGAAACTTAGTATTAGAAACGCTCTTAGGGGCAAAGTTTAGTATCATTTTTACATCTTCGCCCTTTATTGAATTAAAACAACAAGCTACCTAATTTTCTACTAGGAAGTGCCTCCCTAACACTTATCCTGACATACATCATATTATATCACCAGCCAACTAGAACCTATAGAAATGTAAAACATGAGAAGGAAAGAGACAACCTAGCCTATGGAGGCTTGTAACTAATGAAGAGAATCAATAGGAGTGATGATTTCATCCTCTCAGTCTTAGTGATAGCTCCATGTCAACCTCATGAAATTCATGCAATTTTAGCATATTTTCCTATAGTTCTTACATGTTTTGGATGGATTCAAAGTCATTTTAATGTATACATGATAGGGAAAATGTGCCAAGTTGATATTGGGTTGAAGTCATAGAATTATTGATTCAAATGTGAATATTTTACCCTCTTTTGTCAACTTAGGCTTGTGTAGGTTTCATTGCTTTGTAGGTGAGTAGAATGGATTATCAATCAAGCTGCATCTGAGTTTCTTTCAAAGAAAATATTCAAGGATTAAAAAGTTGAAAGAAGAAAACAAAAAAAGCTAGAAAAACATTTGGGTAGAAAGTTATTGGTTACAGCCAAGAATGCATGCAAAATTTCTGGCAATAGCCAAAAGCAGGTCAAAGAGTAATTGGCCGCAGCCATAAATATAAATAGAATTGCTGGCTACAGCCAACTCAATGACAGAAAAACCTACAAAAATTCAACTCAAAATTCATATATAAAGAGCCCAAAAAACACACTCAAAGACATCTTTTTACTTGGGCTTTTGACATCTTTTTATTTGGGATTTCTTTGGAGCATTTGTGAGGCAACTTTTAGCTAGAGTTTGAAGGTTTCGAAGGAGATTCAAGTGGAGATTGAAGATTTTGAAGAGATTCAATCTCATTTCTTAGTTTTTCTTTTTTCTCTCTCTTTCCTCTTAAACTTGTTGCTATGACTATATTTATTATCCATATCTGTAATTGTTTTCACTCCATGAGTAACTAAACTTTTATTTTATTATTATTTTGAACCTTTATATGAATTAAGACTTAATTCTTTTTTGGCATTAAATGATGTCGTGAATTTTATCCTTCTCATAATCCTTTTTTGTGTTTATGCACCATTTAGAATGATTTTTCTTGTGGGTTTGACTTGAGAGAGCTAATCTATCTGTAGAACTTGGTTAAAAATCATTGTTAGCTTGAATTTGCATGATAAATGGAAAGTTAGTTGATAAAAATAGAGATATTTTCAATAATCTTGCATTGTCACATTAAGGTTTCTTTTCAAAGTGGATTTTCATTGTTTGTAACAAGAGATTGTGCATTTTAATGTAAAGATAAACTTGATTTTGACTTGAGAGAGCTTAGTCAAGTGCATATAAATCCTAGGCAAATACATATATCCATGGAAAATACCATTTGAGAGTTATTCATGTCTTATCAACCATAAGCATCAACATCAACAAGCTAAATGATTAAATTATCCCACATAATCATGCTAGACAATAAAACCACAAAAACTCCTATTGAGATAACACAAAGGAAATGAAGTTTTCAACACAAAACACAATCCATCAACACAAGTATTTCATCAGCAATTAGAAACTCATAATATCTGCAACACAAAATCTGGTAACTTCAAGAGAAAAACCAAATACAATCTGGTGGAAGTCATAAATACAAGATTGAAACAAAAAAAAAATCCCCTATTATAGAACTCTTGCTTGAGCTACTTAAACCCACCACCAAGATAGCTTGAGGAAAACATAGCCACACATGGAAAGAGGAGTCACCAAGAGAAGCTCCAATGCCAATTCACGATAGAAGGATAGAGGAAAAGTGAAGAAATGATAGAAAATATGGCAGAAATGAGGCGACAATGCATAGAAATGAGGTTGAATGAGGGAGTAATGGAGGAGATTGAAGAACCCTAAAATTCGTGAATCAGAATTTGCTGTCAAAGGGGCTTCGCCACTCGCAGCGGTAAAACTCATACTCCTCAGGTCTTGGCCATTGGTTCGCCGCAAGTATGCCACAATGACAAAAATAATTCAGTGCACCAAGTAATATTTCTCCATCAAGAATTTTCTGGCCCTTTGATCATGTTGCAACGGACAATAATCTTCCGAAAATCATCTAGGCTTAGCTGCAACAGAGAAAATTATGGACACATAACAAGAAAGAAATTAATGAAAACAGATAAAAGTCTACCATAAAATATGCAAAAAAAAATTATAGTGGTATGTGATCTTAAGTAAAAGAATACTATAAAATTCAAAGACCAAGTATAGTTAGTTAGGGCGTAAGGCAAGTTGGTTAGGTTAATCATTAGTCCCTGAACAGACTAGTCGTTACCCTTGCGTATACAAGGAACGCTCTACCAATGATATTACTGAATATTGTGATGTTTAATTTAATAGTTCATTGAACTCAAGTCTCTCTCTAGTTCTCTTCTTCCCACTTCTCCTTTTCACTTTTCATTCCAACCATTTTTTTAGCTACAACTACAAAAATGGTACCACAGGCTTAAGCTTCTCGGGCATTTACCTTTCCAGTCACATGTAGGACAATATAGGCTGATATTAAAAAACAGGGCAAGGGTCATTTTTGCCCCAGGAGTACTCACCTTGGACTATTGAGCACCCCGAATTAACAACTGGCACATTTCAGCCCTGCAAGTAACCAAAGTGGGTCAATTTTCTCCTAACTGGACAGACGCACAAATGGGCGTCATTCACGTGTCAACATTACATTCACCAAAGGGGTGAAATTGGCCCACTTTAATTACTTTCATGGTGGAAATGTACCAATTATTAGCTCTAGGTTCTCAATGGTCCAGGGTTACTTTAGGGGCAAATAAGGGTTCTTGCCCTAAAAAAACATATAATCCAAATATCCAAATGAATGACCTAGTGCATGGGTGTTGTATCAGGGAAAAAGACTACCTTAAATGTTAGATAGGATAGAGCAGAATATCGCAGCATTGTGTAAAGACTAGGAGGCCAGGAGAAGAACTTTGACAATTCAAGAAAGGCTTTCACTGTTCAAGAAAAGGGTGGATCATGGTCCCTATACAAGCTAGCTCTAGCCCTTACCTTGCCCTTCCCCTCGCCTACACAAAGGATGCTCTGTTAATAGTCAAGTAAATTCTACTCCCTCCATCTCTCGTCTTCCCTCTCCTTCCAATTCTCCTTTTTTTTTCTACCCTTCTCTGTCTTTTCACTAGACCTTTCACAACAAATTGACAAGATCTTTGCAATCTTTTGCATGAAGGAGATAAAAACATCAAAATTCAAGTTTTCAAAGAACCATAGGTAAAGAAAATGATGTAGTAGTTCTAGAAGTTTGACAAAAAGAGAAGAATAAGCCACAAATAAATGTAGTCAAGCCCATGATACTTTTAAGTGGGATTAACCATTAGACATTGAATCCATTCCATACAATTTATTTAAGATGATCATATGCATGATATAACCGGAGATTCTCTGGCAAAAGCAACTCTTCCTGATAAAAAAAAAAAGGCAAAAGTACATCATTGACCCTCCACATTTATGAGGCTTTAGTTAGGTCCCTTAATTTCAATTAAGTATATTTCAAGACCTCTTACCCTAAAAATCTCAAATGATGATATTTCGTGCCATTCGTTGTTACTTTTGAAAATTAAACATGGTAGAATTTGAGAATGTTTTATCAATATTTTCAATTTAACAATAGCAATTTTTTTATTAATATAACTTGCGATTTTAAATTTACAAAAATTAAAACCCTCTAAAATACTAAGGACCAAAAGAAAACCTTGTGCAAAGTCAAAAGATGAGGAACATACTTCTTCCAAGCAAAAAAACAACATTGAAAACAATTAAAAACACCACATCACCAATAATTGCTGATTGCAATGAAGTAGAAGTGAAATGATAGCAGCCTGCATGCATCACTTACCTTTCCATCGTTATCACTATCGAAACAGCGGATCATGTCAGCTAACTCCTTGTCTGTCCACACAAAATCATGAGCTGCAGCAACTCTTTGTAAATCCCTCAATGTAAAACTTCCATTGCCTGTTACTGCAAGATAGAACATTTTCCATCAGGTTTAACAATCAAAAAATGAATATAAGACAGTGTTATGTAATAATAATAATAAAAACAAAAATAATAATAATAATAATAATAATAATAATAATAATAATAATAAGGGTAAGTTAGTTAGTTGTCTAATTAGTTAGTTAGTTACAAGCGAGTAGAATTGATTAGAGGCAGCGCCTATAAACCTATAAATAGGATACTACTCTCTTCTCTATTTTAATCAGATTTTGCAGACTTGACTTTTGTGAATAATAAACACTTTCATCCTTTTCGTTCTGTTCTCTCTCTCACGTCTTCTAGCTCTATATTCTATTCTTGGTACTTCTTCTTGTTCTTTCTTCTCTTACTTCAAGTTCTTAGGTGAATAGTATAACAGACAGCCAGGAAAAAGGGATGCAATTCTCTTTGAGAGTGATATAAGCATTTGTTATAGCTTTGTAAGGGCAGAAATCGGCTCTGTAGGCCAATGGCTGCATTCTGTGCACATTGAAAACCTTAAATTGGATTTTCATTTACAAGAATAAAAGATAATTGTTTACTTATTCTATTTGTGGTTGCAGGTTAGACAAATGGAACTAAAATGACAGGCTGGCGAAGAATGATGTCTCCTTAAAGTGGACAAATAGATAAGTGATTCGATAAGGTATCTCAATTAGAGTAGAGGATACAGCTCCTCCATCCTAGATATGTGATTCTAGTAAACATGCTCCTGCGATCTTTTTTCCATTTCATCCTTGCCTCATCAAACATAAAGAAACAATAGAAATTACCATCAATCTCAAAGAAATGCAGAATGACTTCATCCTCAGTCATTTCCAGCCGACTAGTAAACTGCTTGACATAGATCAAATTATTAGAACAAAAACCACCAATAGATAAAGGGATTGTAACGATTAAAAACATATGCATGAATATAAAACAAAATACAAACTGATTTTTTGTTCTTCCTTCTCCCCTTATCTTCTTGTATGTGTTTCTTTCCCTTAGTATCTGCATGTTTAGTATTCGCTACATGCTTGTTAGAAAAACATGAGCCTTCAACAGAGTCTTGCAGAGAAAGAGCAATTGCCTATTCACAAAAATCAGACATTTAAGATATCTTAATTCATAGCAATAAAGCTTAGGATATATGAGAAACAAGTGATATAGATACCTGCTTCAAAGCTTCATCATTATCATCATCAGTGTGACATGAATCATTGCAAGTGTCCTTCCTAGAAACTCTAGCTTTGGATTTTGAACTTTTTTCCTTCACCTGCAGTTGATATTAACAATGAAACAACTGTAAATGTCTGGCTTGGGCATTGTTCTACTCGGAAATTGCAACATTGGAGTAATTTCATTCAATTTTTTACTCATCAATAATTTTCATAATACAAATTAATGAAACCAAGACGCTATCTAAGGAACCATAGCTTTATGAATACTGCAGAAATAGTAATGAATAAAAGGTCATTTTAAATTAAGCTAGTCGAAGAAATAGAACTCAGTAAAAAGAATCCAAATGGAATATTCAAATGTGGAACATAAACGAACCAAGCAATTTGAATAGTTCTTTAGGTTAATCCTACCCGATAGAGCATACTTATCAACTCAACTAACTACTCCATGATATAAATATACTCCCTCCGGTTCTAAATATAAGACCTAGTTGATTTTTTTTTGGAGATGTTAAGGTTACAAAATATGTTATTAAATTATACTCCCTCTGGTCCTAAATATAAGACCTAGATGACTTTTTTGAAAAATCCTAAAAAAAGCAAAAAAATAAGTTAATTATAAATTGATTTACCTAATTTTTTCTCTTAGACTAGTTTATTTTACCTATAAGCTAATGGATAATCTAAAAAGATATCAAATATGTCATGATTTAATAACCTATTTCGCAACCTTAATCTTTCCAAAAAAAAGTTATCTAGGTCTTATATTTAGGACCGGAGGTAGTAACATATTTGATATATTTTTAGATTAGTACTTAGTTTATAGGTTAAATAAATTAGTTTAAGGGAAAATATCAGGAAAATCAATTTACAATTGACTTATTTTGCTTTTTTAAGACTTTTCAAAAAAATCAAGTAGGTCTTATATTTAGGACTGGAGGAGTATTTTAATATGACTAAACGTGTGTTGGGGAGTAGAAAACAAATGACATGAATTGCTCACATTTTCACAACCCACCTTCCTTTTCCTCGATCGAGAAGCCTTATGACTCACAAAATCCTCATCATGATGCTCATCCTCTTCACTAGAAGAGCTTAACCTCGCCTCTAAATCTTCAGGCATGTATTCTTCATCATCGCCGACCTTCCTTTTCCCCTTCTTGCGGGTAACATCAACAACAACATTGTGGCCTACATGCTTGAAAGAGGAGGCCATTTTGCGAAGCCCTAGGGCCTCCAACCTTGCTCTGTTCTCCGCAATTCTGGAGAGCCTCTGTTTCTCATACTCGGAAATGCCCTCACGATCATTATTGGTGGCTGCTTCTTCAGCTTCAGCTTCAGCATCCTCGGAGGAAGAATTGTCGTTTGCTTCTATGGAGTCCGAATCAGACATACTCGTATTTTGTTTATGTGGCTGATGTGTTTCTTGTCCAAACTGAGGAATTGAAGTAACGCTTTGGTATCAGTCCAAAAGGAAATAAAGAAGTGCCGATTTGGTATTTCAGGCGGGCAGGTTTTGCTTGCCGATGTTTGTGTTATGTTCACAAGTACAAGGAAATCTCTCTCTCTCTCTGTTTTTTTTTTTAAAATAAAGAAGTCGTTTTTTTTTTGAAACACCACCGGTCTGGAATCGATGGTAGGAGTGTTACCCACCTAGGTAAGGTTGTCTTTCATACAAGGAGAGCGATTCCTGGTATTCCAAGGAGTGTTGTAACTCACTTATCAGATCAATCAGCCACTCATTGGTAAATCTCTCTTCTTTTTTTCAAACTATTTACTTAGTGTGTTGGTGGTGTCTAGTGCCTATGCACTTAATTTACTTTCCTTTTTCACTTATCTTTACTTAGTTAAAAGTTAAAATCCAACTAAAATCCGAAATTAAGTATGTTGAATATGCAAGAGGACTATAAAGGCACACAAATTTGTATTAAGGACAAATTAGGTAAAGCTGGGAATTTTCAACACGGCCCGCCTTTTCAACCCGGTCCGCCTTTTAAAAAAGCGGGTCGGGCCAAAGAAATTAGAACCCGCTCATATCGGGTCGGATTGCTAGCCGCTTATATCGGGTTGGGTCGGGCTGACCCACCGGGTTGGCGGGCTAGCCCGCTTACTTTTTAAAAAAACAATTATCTGTCTTTTATTGTAATGAAAATTATCTACTTTTTCTTCTAAAACTCATCTGTCCTTCTTCCATTCTTTCACGCCTTCTTTCTTTTCATCTTCAATTTGATTTTTTTAGGCTTTATTTTTATGTGTGTGAGGTTTCAGATTTTTGTTTTGGAGTGTGTAACGTGAATATATGAGATTAAGTATATACTACCTCTGTTCCTAAATATAAGATCACTTTGGCTAATTTAGAGAGATTAAGGAAGAATTTCCAATGAATTAGGATTACATGATGTTCCCAAAATACCCCTCACTTAAATTTAAAAGACAAATATGTTAGAATCTTAAGTTTTGATGAAGACTAAAATATAGAGGATTAGACCAAGTGCCTAGGAAGCAATAGGATAACATAGGATCCCAAGTAAGAGTACTTCCGGATGAGGATTTACTTCCGGATAGATTAGGACTTGCGCGTGCGGATGAATGTTTTTCATCCCCCAGCGTCAGCAAGTAAATCACTAGGGATTTAACTTAGTCCATGAACATTAGGTACACAAACCTTAAGTCTAAGCTATGTTTCAATCGGAAGCGAATTTGCTTCCTGTTAGACTTAGACTGGCGCAGAGCGACAGAATAGATATTACCCCAAGCGTCAGTGAGTCTACTTCGCCAAGTGAAAGCACTTCCTATTAGATTTAGACTGGCGCAGGTTGATAAACTAGATATAACCCCGAGCGTCAGTGGAAATGCAACATCAAGTGAAGTTGCTTCCTGTTAGATCTTGACTGGCACAGAATGATAGAATAGATTTCACCCTAAGCGTCAGTGAATTCACCACGTCAAGTAAAAGTGCTTCCGATAGCTCAGTGACTAGCGCTGAGTGGTGGAATGAAATAGACTAAGCAAGAGCGAGTCATGGTGAACTAGATCCCTCATCGAGTAAAATTACTTCCGGATGTAGAAGTGCTTCCGGATACACCTTAGACTTAGGGAACCCCCACTGCATGAGACTATATGATTATATTGCTAAACTAACGTTCAAGTGCAGCACACTCAGTAAGGTTGCTTCCGGATGAGAAGTTACTTCCGCAAGCAAAAAGAATGTCTGAACGTTCAAGAGATGCAGTGTCAGAATGCTTATGTCAGAGCAGAGGTGTCAGGACTACTTTTCAGAGATAAAGCAAGTCAACCCTGCTAAGCATTAATGAAGATGTACTTCTCAACGGTAACATAGGATTAACGGCTTTATTCAAACGTTCATATTCAACCTGCCACAGAAGCCTATGAAGCCGAGTATAAAAGAGACATTCATTTAGAAGAGAAGAAGATATGAGGAAAAAGAGAGAACAGAGCAAAGTATCTGAAATATCATACTCTTCATTCTACACATCTTCTACTACTCTCAGATCCAGATTTGTGATATTTTTCAGAGAGTAATTTTATTGTACTTAAGTGAGTAACATCATCCACAGAGAGTTAGTCTTGAGCTTAAGTGTTTAGCACAATCAGTTCATAGAGTGAACGTAGTGTAAACTTACATTTTGTAAGGGGGAGCATTTAGAAGTTTTCTAAATCTCCATAGGTTGCAAGTTAGCCCGTAAAACTTGCGTTTGTAAGGTTTGCAGGTGAACCCGTTGTAAAACCTGTGGGTTGTTAGGTGAACCCGTGCTCGTAAAACCTAAAGTGTAAAGGCTTCTCTTGTGCCCGGTTTAAACAAGAATAGTGGATTGAAAATCTCAGGTGGAGCCTGGGGACTGGATGTAGGTCTGGGTGACCGAACCAGGATAAATTTATGTGTGCATAAATTTACACTCAAACATTCTATTTTGCATCACATAACACACTGACTTGTGCATACCACTACTTTTATATATTATCACCAAGCACAAGCAGTCTTTCGAAAAGAAGATTTAAAAGAACTTATTCCCTCACCCAATTCACCCCCCCCTCTTGGGTGACAGCCACGCTTATCATTTGGTATCAGAGCAAGGTCACTTGTTTAAAGGATCCAACGATCTCAAGTGCAAAGACCTAGGCTGATTTGGGTTACAAAATGTGTTTTGAAGGTTTTGATCATACTATCTCACCTGTGTTAGAAAATGCTGATTTTTACTTATGGAAGGGAAGGATGAAAAGTTTTATACTATCCACTGATTTCAAAATGTGGGATGTCTTTGAAAAGGACTCTGATTTCAAACCAAAAGTAAATTGGACAGAAGAGGACAAAAGTTTATTTTACTTAAACCTTAGAGCAATGCAAATTTTACACAAAAGTTTATCTGACAATGATTACCAGAAAATTAAGCATTGCTCTAGGGCTATAGATATTTGGAACACTCTTGATACTATGTATGCTTCTAATCAATTTCTTGAAGTTAAGGCTGTCCAAAGCTCACTATGTGCTCCCTGTGAATCCACTTTTGATGAGCTACTGGATGGTGATGTAGTGGAAGCTAGTATCAGCAAAGAGAGTGTGGATCTCCGCCTAGAAGATTCAGAAGCTGAAGAAAATGAGGTACCTAAACTCAAAACTTCTGAATTGCAAGATATGTATAATGAGCTACATAATGAATTCTGTAAACTTGCAAAAGAAGTTCTATGCTTAAGAAAAAGGAATAGGGAACTTGAGGAACTTATTCCCTCTTCTACAACCAAGGAGTCCAAAGTCCCACTCATAAAAGAAGAATTTTCAAAAGACCCTGAGATTTCAAAAGTTAATAAACATAGAGTCTTTGAAAAGAAAACTGACCACCATAATAGTGATAAGAAATCTGATTCTGAACATCATCCCATTATCTGTCATTATTGTGGTAGAACTGGTCATATTTCTCACACATGCAATTTTAAGAGAAATTTAAATGTGAGAAATAAATATATATGGATTCCCAAAGGACAAGTAAGGTCCAGCGCTAACCTTGTAGGACCCAAGTACAAATGGGTACCAAAACTCCCTTCTAGTGCCTTACTTGTGCAGGAAAGATCAAGAGTTCCTCTTGTCCCAAAGAAGAGAACTCGTGGTGATGTCACTGCTGCAACTACCTGGTTCAATCATAAGAAGCAGTGCGGTACCACAAGGAACAAAGACCTTGTCTCAGGGATAAGCTATCACAGAGTTCCATTCAACTATCCTGAGAAGGACAAAAGAGAGAGGATGTCTCAACTCACATGGAGAAAACCTGCGAATCCTGTCTCTCCTAAGAAAGTGCTTCAGGCCAAGGATAAGTATAAAAGATCTCCTTGGGTAAGCAAGGGATTATTTAAGGTTGAAGCATGCAACAGTAAAATCTCCTATGCAAATGTTAGATGGACTTATTGAGATTTTATATTAAGCATCATAAGCATGAACATGATATGGCTTATAAGATATTTCACACAAAGTTCATACTCTACATGCTATCTATGACTATCATTATCAGAAACCATGTATAACCATGTGCATATAGTCATAATTGATTCGCAATGCTATATTCATAGTGAATAATTCTTAAGTGCATAAGAATCACATACTTCCTACAAACTGACCAGTCAGATCCAAGTTTGGAGACTGAAAAATGGGAAAAAGGAATCATTTGCTATTTTGTAGGAAAGAAGGTCCGAAGGAACAACAATTTTCATGATCATACCTGATCAGAGCAATGTATCAAATCTGAATGAGCTGTTGTTCATACTGGGCTCCGAGTGCTACTGCTCCTGAAATTGAAAAGTTCAAACACCATGCCAAGATCAAACAAACTACTACTTGACGCAAATATAGCTTTAATTATGAAAGCTTGATCGATGTGGATGCACAAGAGAGAACATCAACAAGTCCCTCAATGTTAAATCTTAAGTAAGTACAATCGGAAGCAAAGCTACTTCCGGATGCTCTCATGCTGACGCTGAATGACTACTCAAGACAACCAGGAGCGCCTGCCCAACCGGAAGCAAAATCACTTCCGGATACTCTTTTGCTGGCGCTAGATGATAATTCAATATGATCAAGAGCGCCAGTGCCAGACCAAGGGACACATCACTTCAGAAAACGTTTCAACTTCCTCTATGAAACGTTGTGCCTTCTCTGAAGCAACACGTGTCATCAGGTGTGTCGTTCCAACTTAAAAACTTACATTACCCAATGTGTGAAAATTTGAAAGACTATGCCCATTCTATCCTCAAGAAGTTTCACCTATAAATAGAAGTCATTTTCCATTTTCACTTTTTACTACATCTTTTTCACTCGCATCATTTTCTCTAAAAAGTCTTTTCATCTTCTCCATTGTGTTCTTCATTTCTCCTTTACACATTTCTCGCATTTCATCCTTTTTATTACTACAACATTCATATAAAAATGGCCGGATCTCATGAATCCAACCCAGTCATCCAGAAAACCTCTTCTTCCAAGAAACACAAGTCGAAATCTGGGAAATCCACTCACAAGCATTCTGGTAAATCTGGGCACCATGAAGAACATCATGAACGCCATGAAGGTTCTGGGCAATCACAGGGACAGGATGAAAACGTTCAGGGTCAGCCTGGAACCTCTGGTAGAGTGGAACAGGCAGTGGGTTCTGAACAAGAGAGGGATGCTCAGAGAAAGGGAAAGAAAAAGAAGGTTCAATTTTCTGAGGAGCCTTCCTCCAAGAGGCAGAGGGTTGAGGAAGAAGATGATCCCACAGTCTATAGAGATGGGGCATTGGAGGGTGTATCCGCCAAATTTGAGACATCCATTCCCATCTTCAATCATGGCCTGTTCATCAATCTGGACAAGTTGGATGAACTAGGGTTTGCTCATTTGCGCCCTTACTTGGAAAAGTATATGCCTTGGCTGGGCATCAACCAGGATTACAACGTCAACGTCCTGCGAGTCTTTTGCCAATCCCTCTCAGGCAGAGCTAAGTACAGGAAGGTGGATGGGAAAGAGCAAGTCCACAAACTCTCCTTCACTGCCACTGTAAGAGGAAGAACCTTCAGGTTCACTTGGAGAACCTTGAATGAGATGATGGGAATCACAGAAGAGGATATGAATGAATGGATCTACCCTGAGTCTCACAAGTACAGCAAGGAGGAACTCGAGGAGTTGTATGGCACCAACAGCAAGAAGGTGTCCAAGATGTCTGATTCTAACAGGCTCTTGTACTACGTCTACTCCCGGATAATGACTCATAAGGGAGGCAACTTCAACGAGTTCACACTGCTGGACAACCCTTGGTTCCCTAGACTCCTCTCGCGCAAGCCTTTCAACCCTGGGCAGTTGATATGCCTAGAGCTTCAGCGCTGGTTAAACAATGACAAGTCAGGTTATCTTCCCTATCCCACCATCATTGCCTTCCTCCTTGAGAAGCATCTGATCAAGGCTACATCTGCTGTGGAAGAAGAGAATGTCCAGTGTAGGCCTGTGGGAGCAACCAATATGGCAAGGATGGGGATCAAGTATTTCAAGCCTCCTAAGCCCACTCGCTCACGCTCACAAGCCAGTAGTGCTTCTGGTACTTCAGCCCCCTCTGCATCTGGAGCAGGAGATCAGGAAGTTGACTCACATGCTGGGCCAAGCCGTAGTGCAAGGATTCCAGCCTCTGTTAGGGCCTTTGCCGAGGACATAAAGGAAGAGCTTCTGTTGAGACTGACTGATTCCTTGGTGGGTCCTCTCCGTGTTGAATGTGAAGCTGGCTTCCACCACCAAGGGGAGCGAATCCAACGGCTTGAGGACAGAGTAGGACAACTCGAGAATCATCTTACCAGGGTAGATGCAAAATTAGACCTCATCCTCCAGCACCTACAAATTCCCCAACCCTCATCACAAGGTAACTTACCACCTCCTCCTCCTCCTCCTCAAAACCCTCCTCCTCCTCCTAATCACCCTCAACTACCACCTCCTCCTCCGCCCAACACTCAACAACCTCAGCCTCCACCACAAAATGACCAACAAGCCCCACCATCACCCAACAATGACCAACAATCCCAACCTTCACCTACCCATGACCACCAAACCCAAGACTCACCTCACAACTCTCCACGCCATTCTCCTAGAAACTTCTCATCCTCACCTTCCTCATCCTCATCCTCGCCCATTCCCACACGACCAGGTGCCCCTACACGCTCTCCACTCCGCTTCTCCAACCCTACCCATCAAAGCCCTAGACCCATAGGATCTGAAACAGCCATTCACCCCCTCAGCCAACCATACGGCGAATATCCCCGCCTTCAACCACTCTCCGATGACCATTTACCCTTTACCCCTGACTCCACCAACTACAAAGAATACTCCTCCACTCATCCTTATGAGGATCTCTTTGTCACCTCCAGTTGCTTCCCCGACCCTCCTCAAACTCCTGAACACCTATCTTCTCCCACATCCTCTACCTCTACCCTCTCACCCTCCCCTCCCAAGAAATTTGGCCCTGAACCACCTCCATCCTCCTCCACATCCACTCCATCCCTAGCACTCACCCCTGTTGATGATGACAAAAGGGGGAGAAATGTTATGTCTACTCTTCGCCTAAGTATGGCCACAAGGGATGTTCTCAGCCAGCCTTCACTCTGGACTGATGAAGATATCACGGCCGCCCTGCGTCGTGCATATGAGTCTCAGAGGCTGAGTAGTGCAGAGAGCCTTATAAGAGGAGAGGCCATCCGTTTCATGGAGCAGAAGAGAACAGCTGAGCAAGGATCACATTTGGAGATGGTTGTGTTTGGGCAGAATGAACAATCCTCACAACCTGAGTCATCATCAGATCCTCCTCCAAATAAAACAAGTAGAGAGATGGTTGAGGAGATCATAATGAAGTGGGGACTGAAGAGACCCAACCATCCTCCCATTGTGATAGCCAAGCCTGTTCCTGCATCCTCTGGGCAAGAGTCTGAGATCCCTTCATCTGAGCAATCTTCTGATCCTCCTCCCTCGTCTGAGCCAGCAGCCAGATTCAGTGCACCCAGAAAGAAGGCCGTTGCTAGGAAACGTGCCAGGAAGTTAATTGCCACCACTGAATCTGATAAGTCTGAGGAAGAGACTCCATCTGACCTACCTGAGCAAGGAACTTCATCTGCTCAGGTTGTGCAAGAAAATCCAGTGGTCCAAGCGGTTCCAATTCTGAAGGAAGTCAAATTGGAAATTGAAGACATGACTCCTGAAGAATTTGAGAAGTATGGATTCACTGACAAACTATCCTTTGGTCAGATGGCTTGCCTCGATGCTGAAAGAGCAAGTGCCATGCCCACTCCTCCAATTGGCAAAAGCAAAAGGAAGAGCAAAGGGAAAGGGAAAAGGAAAGTCCAGGAAGTTGAGGAGGATCCCAACTTCTCTGCATGGAATGTGAGAATCCGGGCTGTCCACTATCCCAATGGAGAGGTCTCCTACTTCGACGATGCTACAGGTTTCCCTGGGTATGAAGAAGTGGAGAACATGAAAAGGGCATACGAGGAGTCCATTGAATCAGAAAGGCTCAGAAGGGAAAAAGAGGAAAAAGAGCTTCAAGAGATCATTGCCCAGATAAACCAGAGTGAGCGTGAGGAAAATGAAGAGAGGCAGAAAGAGAGGTAAAAGAAAAAGAGACACAAACTCTAATCCCTAATCCAAATAGTTTTGTTGATTTTGTTTTTCATGCATATTTCCATTTAGTGAAATTTATTTATATACATTCTTTACTTGTATATGTTATTTGATTATATAACTCTGACTTGTAACCTCTGCTTGTCAATAATATTTGTCTGAGTTACTTGTTCTTATCCATTGCTTTTACTCTTTTGCTAATCCTTCCTTAGAAACTTAATCGATAAAACTAGGTTTGTCATCATCAAAAAGGGGGAGAATGTTAGAATCTTAAGTTTTGATGAAGACTAAAATATAGAGGATTAGACCAAGTGCCTAGGAAGCAATAGGATAACATAGGATCCCAAGTAAGAGTACTTCCGGATGAGGATTTACTTCCGGATAGATTAGGACTTGCGCGTGCGGATGAATGTTTTTCATCCCCCAGCGTCAGCAAGTAAATCACTAGGGATTTAACTTAGTCCATGAACATTAGGTACACAAACCTTAAGTCTAAGCTATGTTTCAATCGGAAGCGAATTTGCTTCCTGTTAGACTTAGACTGGCGCAGAGCGACAGAATAGATATTACCCCAAGCGTCAGTGAGTCTACTTCGCCAAGTGAAAGCACTTCCTATTAGATTTAGACTGGCGCAGGTTGATAAACTAGATATAACCCCGAGCGTCAGTGGAAATGCAACATCAAGTGAAGTTGCTTCCTGTTAGATCTTGACTGGCACAGAATGATAGAATAGATTTCACCCTAAGCGTCAGTGAATTCACCACGTCAAGTAAAAGTGCTTCCGATAGCTCAGTGACTAGCGCTGAGTGGTGGAATGAAATAGACTAAGCAAGAGCGAGTCATGGTGAACTAGATCCCTCATCGAGTAAAATTACTTCCGGATGTAGAAGTGCTTCCGGATACACCTTAGACTTAGGGAACCCCCACTGCATGAGACTATATGATTATATTGCTAAACTAACGTTCAAGTGCAGCACACTCAGTAAGGTTGCTTCCGGATGAGAAGTTACTTCCGCAAGCAAAAAGAATGTCTGAAAGTTCAAGAGATGCAGTGTCAGAATGCTTATGTTAGAGCAGAGGTGTCAGGACTACTTTTCAGAGATAAAGCAAGTCAACCCTGCTAAGCATTAATGAAGATGTACTTCTCAACGGTAACATAGGATTAACGGCTTTATTCAAACGTTCATATTCAACCTGCCACAGAAGCCTATGAAGCCGAGTATAAAAGAGACATTCATTTAGAAGAGAAGAAGATATGAGGAAAAAGAGAGAACAGAGCAAAGTATCTGAAATATCATACTCTTCATTCTACACATCTTCTACTACTCTCAGATCCAGATTTGTGATATTTTTCAGAGAGTAATTTTATTGTACTTAAGTGAGTAACATCATCCACTCTTAGAGAGAGTTAGTCTTGAGCTTAAGTGTTTAGCACAATCAGTTCATAGAGTGAACGTAGTGTAAACTTACATTTTGTAAGGGGGAGCATTTAGAAGTTTTCTAAATCTCCATAGGTTGCAAGTTAGCCCGTAAAACTTGCGTTTGTAAGGTTTGCAGGTGAACCCGTTGTAAAACCTGTGGGTTGTTAGGTGAACCCGTGCTCGTAAAACCTAAAGTGTAAAGGCTTCTCTTGTGCCCGGTTTAAACAAGAATAGTGGATTGAAAATCTCAGGTGGAGACTGGGGACTGGATGTAGGTCTGGGTGACCGAACCAGGATAAATTTATGTGTGCATAAATTTACACTCAAACATTCTATTTTGCATCACATAACACACTGACTTGTGCATACCACTACTTTTATATATTATCACCAAGCACAAGCAGTCTTTCGAAAAGAAGATTTAAAAGAACTTATTCCCTCACCCAATTCACCCCCCCCTCTTGGGTGACAGCCACGCTTATCAAAATAGGGATTTGAGAGAGAAGTGAGGGAGCTAAGAAGTATAGGGGTAATTTGGAACAAAATTGAGACAAAATAGAAAGTGGTCTTATATTTAGGAACTTATCCACTTCCCCAAAGTGATCTTATATTTAGGAACGGAGGGAGTATTAAATATATAAGGAAGAAAGTATCGCCGAGATCATGGATACATGTTCTTACGTATGAGGTTTCCCACATGAGATTGAAAAAGGAAGGCAAAAAAGTCTTTTGACATTGTAATATGCTATAGATATTTTAGCTTTGTTGTTGGGCAACAACAAAAAAGAAAAAGTTGGAGATTAAAAAATATATAATTTGCTGATTACAAATTAATGACATATGTTAAGGATCTTTGAAAATCATAAACTATTTTGAATTTGTTCATATTATAGTTTTGAAATTTAGACAAATAAATTTCAAACCTATAATGTGAACAAATTCAAAACAGTTTATGACTTTCAAGACAGATAACACCTAACTTTGAATTGGTGGATCTTGATCGAGCGACTTGAAATTTGTACCTATTATATCTTGTAATATATAGTGGTATCCAGTTTTATTAAAAAAAATAGACAAATAAAATTATTCTTTTACATTGTTGGTAAATGATGTTGTCACAAAATTTTGGTTCTTACTTTAATATTTTAATGTTCAATTTTAATTTTTTTAAAATAATATACCTTGCAATTCGGGTCGGGCTGGCCCCCCAAAAGTATATACGGCCCGCTTCTAATGTGGATCGGGTCGGGTTAGCCCGTTTTCCCGGCTCTAAAATTAGGTACTAGGTTGAATTGTAATTAAATGCTGCAAAATGAATCAAATACTTTCATCCTCAAAACAAACCACTCATCTCACCCTTTGCCCCTGACAACGCTCTTAACCACACACACCTTGAAGAAGTGCGATTTTGAGGGGCAAAGGGTGGGGTGGGTGGTTTGTTTCGAGGAAGAGTACATTTGAGTTATTTTGCAACATTTCATAATTTCAATTTAGTGTCTAGTACTTGATTTGTTTTTACGAAAGTTTGAATGCCTTCATTGTTCTTCTGCATATCCAGAATATTTTATATGGATCTTTCCTTTGAAACAAAATCCGAATATATCCACTTAATTTACTTTTTTTCTACTTATTCTTAATTTGTGATAGTAGAAGTGACATTTTAATTAATTTGTTCTTTTGTTAAACATGTAATCTGACACCTATTATTAATAGACTAACGCGACTCAGGGGTATGAGTGTTATGAACATAGGAGGGACGTGCACTCTCTAGATAAGAATGTTTCACGCGATTCAAACACACATTCTCATCTTTAAGGGGCGAGCTAATTACCAGCTAGACAAAACTACTCATTGATTTATTTTTAAATTTTCTTCAAAAAATTTGGATGATTATTTTAGGGCAATGGACCTTATTTGCTCCTAAAGCAACCACTCTAAACCATTGAGAACTAACCTAATAACTAATACATTTTCGATTTGAAAGTAACCAACGTCGATCCATTTCACCCTTTGGTGAATGTAATGCTAACACGTGGATAACGCCCATTGGTGGGTCCATCCAGTCAGGGGAAAATTTGCCCACTTTGGTTACTTTTAGGATGAAAATGCACTAGTTATTAGTCTAAGGTACTCAATTGTTTTGGGTGGTTACTTCCAAAGCAAAAGAAAGAGCTCTTGCCTGTTATTGTTTTAAGAAGCATGTTTGGACGGAGAATTATTAAAAGGGACTTGACTCTCATAAAATAATACACATATAAAATAGGGCAAAGGTGCATACCTTTGCCCTAGACGAGATTAGAGATAAGAGCAAAAATGATATTCTCATTGATAATCCATTTGCTGTGTACAAGAGAGGCCATATATAGGCTAGAGAAGTAGACAAAATACTAAATGCTAATAACTAACAATAAGCCTAATAATACCTAATAACAACAAAATATTTACAATAAATACATAATATTCTCACAAGAACAAATATGACTGACACACTCATACGCTGATAAAAATTGTGCAGTTAAAGTCTAGTGTGAATCATGCAAGTATACTACAAGTCTATTACCTATCCATTCATCATCAAAACTAGATATTAAATTTCTATCACTTGTTTGATCATCTACAATGGACATTAGTTTGGTGGGGTTTTCAAAATATCAGGAGTGATATCTCCTTGTTTCATCTTCGGAGCCAAAACATTACTATTTTTATTCTTGTTTATGCGGATGACATCCTTGTAACTGGCAATAGTTCTGTTTTTGTTAACAGATTTATTCATAAGCTCAATATGATATTTTCTCTCAAAGATCTTCGTCATTTGTATTATTTTTTTTGGGGTTGGGAATTTATAGAGATGCTTCTGGTTTATATTTAATCAAGGCAAGTATATTTGTGGATTAACTGAAGAAATTCAATATGCTAGCATTTGTTCCAGTCCCACTCCTATGGTCACAGGTGCCGATTTTCTGCTAATGATGGTCATCTTATGAAAGATCTTGCTCTATTTCGCAGAGCCATTGGTTCTCTTCAATATCTCATTTCTACTCGGCCTGACATTGCTTACTCTGTTAACAAGCTAAGTCAATTTCTGTCCAAACCAACAGAAACTCATTATCAAGGTGTTAAACATATTTTTCGTTATCTCAAGGGCACTTATACATTCAGTCTTCATATCAAACCACTATCTCAAGGGCTATTGACTTGGATGATAGAAAATCAACTAGTGGACACTGTATATCTCCAGTGATACACTTGTTTCTTGGTCATCCAGAAAGTAACGAGTTGTTTCTAGATCAAGTATTGACTCTGAATACATATCCCTAGCAGATGGAGCTACTGAAATCAAATGGTCATCATCTTTACTTTTTGAAATTGGTTTGATGATTCGGGAACCAGATGATTCAGGAACCATCTATTCTTTTGTGTGACAATATCACTGTTGGGGCCTTAGTTGCAAATCCAGTTCTACATGCACGAAGCAAACACATTGAAATCGATATCCACTTTGTTTGAGATATGGTGCTTTCAGGATTTCTTGATGTTCATTATATGCCTTAATCATCTCAAGTAGTTGATTGTCTTACCAAAGCCCTGTCAACTTCTCAGTTTTCTTTGTTTCGTCGCAAACTTGGGTTATTTCCTACACCCTCTCATTTGACAGGAAGTTAGAGATGTGGACAATGGACAGAGGATTTGAGTGAATGAATATTTCTCATTGATACATATCACAATATACAAGTGTGTTTATATAGGCTAAGAGAGGAGACAAACTAACTAATTAATGTAAATAAAGCCTAATAATACATAGAATAATATAATGATTACAGGATATTCCCACACTCCCCCTCAAGTTGGATCATATATGCTGTAACACCCTAAAAATATCTCCATAATTTTACCCATGATATATAAAAGAGAGTATACAATATCCATGATATAATAATATTTTCAGTTTAAATAAATTTAATTTCGTAAAGAAAATTTAAAACAAGTTTATATGATAAAGATAGTGGTGAGGTCCATGACAAAATAAATACAATTCAAAATGTGCTGACACCTCAAGTGTCTTCCCCTGACTTGCTATTAGATTCTTCACCTAAAATTGATGGGGTGAGATCGACATCTCAGTAACTATTGAAATCTCCTAACATACACAAGCAAATTATATATAATTACAATACAAAAATCAATCTCATATTCGTCCGTACAAATCAACTCTTTATCCATCTCAATTGACCTCTTAATTCAAAAATAGTTCCTTTACATTAAGATTCCACTCATGCATAAATGCAGTATGCTTCCCTTATATCACCTCCACCCTTATACCGCTGGCAGGAGCCATAGGCTAACATATAGTCCAAACAAAAATAAATCCAATTAACTAGATTATTTCAAACTCACCAATACATGAGATATACCCTGCCAAAGGAATAGAGCTCAAGCATGGACTATGACTCCCCCCTTAAAGAACAAATATAAGGAGGTGTCACATGTCCCATAACTTCCATGCAATCCCTGGCAAAGGAAGACATAAAAGAAAGGGCCCTGATAAGTACCACTACCACTGTGCACCGAGTGGTGGTATAAAAATTCATCATCACATAATCCTCCTCTAATCCTATCCCATCACAGATGCTCATGCAATGACAGATATATGTAAGTAATGGATACACAAGAGGGGGGGGTGAATTGTGCTTCAAAAATTAAATGCTCAAATAAAATAACACACGAGTTATACTGGTTCGGTCTACCTGACCTACGTCCAGTTCCTCAACCTCCCAGGTCGAGTTCCACTAAACCTCAGGTTTTAAATCGGGTTCACCTGAAAACCTTACAACTGCAAGTTTTCACGGGCTCACTTGCAACCTTACAACAAGTTTCACTCAGGCTCACTTGTAACCTTTCTAACTAACTCCCCCTTACACCAAGCAAGGGGTTTACCTTTTCACTTAAAGGATTTTTGACTAAGTTCTCTTAAAGAACAGATTGTGATACACACTTAAGTATAATAAATGCTCTTATGACAAGAAGAGACTTAACAACAAGAGTACAGAATAAGTAGGTGAGAGTAAACTCTTGATGTGTTAAATGCTCTTCGCTTTTCTGGGCAGCTTTGAATGCTTGAGAATGTTCTTCGTTTTCTCGCTCTGACTTTACTCAAGAATATTCAATAATTCGATACATCATAAATGAAGTTGAGTTCTCTTATATAGTCTTCAAGCATTCTGAGTTCTTGGTAGGTGGGCTAGCCGTTTGAATATGTCCGTTTTTCCCTTGTTACCGTTTGCCCATTCAATGCTTCATCAATGCATAGCAGGGTTGACTTGCTTTATCTCTGAAAAGTAGCCCTGACACCTCTGCTCTGACAAAAGCATTCTGACTTCTGAGTATGTGATGTTTACTCTTGCACTCTTGCTGACGGATGATCATCATTCATCCGCAAGTGGTAATCTTGCTCTGCAAGTGTTAAGCTCTGAGTCCCAATGTCAAGAGTCTTTCCATCCGGAAGCTCATTTGCATCCGGAAGCGTGACCATGTTCTGCACATACTGGTTAGTCCAACATAGCAATATATATATAAGAATTATACATGCTGTGGGAAGCTTGTTTGCTATGGGGAGTAGTTTACTTAGACTGTGTTCTGATTTGGTCTATGATGTATCCGGAAGCATTTTTATATCCGGAAGTAAAACCACTAGATGAAGGATCTTTGTTCACTATAACTCACTCTTACTTAGTGTATTTCATCCCAATACTCAGCGCTAGTCACTAAGCTATCGGAAGCACTTTTACTTGACGTAGTGAACTCACTGACGCTTAGGGTGAAATCTATTCTATCAGTCTGCGCCAGTCAAGATCTAACAGGAAGCAACTTCACTTGATGTTGCATTTCCACTGACGCTCGGGGTTATATCTAGTTTATCAACCTGCGCCAGTCTAAATCTAATAGGAAGTGCTTTCACTTGGCGAAGTAGACTTACTGACGCTTGGGGTTATATCTATTCTGTCGCTCTGCGCCAGTCTAAGTCTAACAGGAAGCAAATTCGCTTCCGATTGAAACATAGCTTAGTCTTAAGGTTTGTGTACCTAATGTTCATGGACTAAGTTAAAAACTTATTGATTTACTTGCTGACGCTGGGGGATGAAAGCATTCATCCGCGTGCGCAAGTCCTAATCTATCCGAAAGTAAAACCTCATCCGGAAGCGCTCTTACTTGGGATCCTATGATAATTCTATTGCTTCCTAGGCACTTGGTCTAATCCTTTATATTTTAGTCTTCATCAAAACTTAAGATTCTAACATTCTCCCCCTTTTTGATGATGACAAACTTAGTTTTATCGATTAAGTTCATATGAAAGGATTAGCTGAAGAATAAAAGCAATAGTTAAGAACAAGTAACTTAGACAAATATTATTGATAAGCATAAGTTACAAGTCAGAGTATATAATCAGATAACATTTACAGGTAAAGTGCATATATTAGGCAGATATGAAAGTATGCTTGAAGAAGGAAACATTTCTAAGTACACAAAATAAAATTGGGACTGGGGTTTTAGGGTTTTTGTTTCTTCTTCCTCTCCCTCACGCTGAAGCTCTTTTTCATCAAGGAACTCGGACTGGGGTTTTAGGGTTTTTGTTTCTTCTTCCTCTCCCTCACGCTGAAGCTCTTTTTCATCAAGGAACTCCCAGGATAGCAAGGCTAGTGGTCAATGCATCTCTCCCCCTTTTGGCATCATCAAAGAGGGTTTTTTTTTTTCGTATTTGATCGCCGTAGCCTCCTCCTTAGGGATGGACTTCCTCTTCTTATCAAGCTTCTCTTGCTTAGAACCCACTAACAGTTCTGCCATTCTACCAGAAGTTTCAGGCTGACCTTGAATATTTTCATCCTGCCCTAGTGCAATTTGCCCAGAGACTTCATGGTGTTTTTCACAATACCCAGATTTTCCAGAATGTTGATGACTTGATTTCCCAGATTTGGACTTGTGTTTCTTAGATGAGGAGGGTTTCCTCGAAACTGGGTTTGTTTCAGAGGGTTTTGCCATTTTTGTGGGGTTGATGAAAAGTTTATATGAAGAGGATGAAGAACATAGATGAAGATGAAGAATGTATGCAAGAATTTGTACTTGAAGATGAAAAGTGAAGTGAAAAGAGATGTCCTTTTTATAGGTAAAATCACTAAGGGAAAAAAGGTCATGCTTCTTCACATTATCACACATTGGGTAGCGTAAACACTTAAGTTGGAGCGATATACCTGATGACACGTGTCGCTTTATATTGTCCGAGAAGTCGAAACGTCTCATTTGGAAGTTGAAGCGTTTTCTGAAGTGACATGTCTTTTTGGACTTGTGCTGGCGCTCTCTTGGTTTGATCATCCAGTGCCAGTGAGTGATCATCCGGAAGTGGTTTTGCTTCCGGTTGCACTTACTTAAGATTTAACATTGAACACCTGTAAAAACATATATTGGCACTCCGATGCCCAAGTCAGTATTGTTGTAAGTGATAAATAATCAAGTATATAAAAAAAAAAAATTACACTTCATTTGGGTTTACCATTCCCAAATCACCTCTAATGAAAATAAACTGGTCAGTCCCCAGAGGCTTAGTGAAGATGTCCGCAAGCTGTTGTTGTGTGGGAACAAACTGCACCTTGACATCCTTCTTTTGAACATGGTCTCTGATGAAGTGATGTCGGACGTCAATGTGCTTAGTCCTTGTGTGCTGAACTGGATTCTTGGCGAGGTTAATTGTGCTTGTGTTATCACAAAGGATGGGTGCCTCAGGGAACTCCAAGCCAAGATCTCTCAACTGGTTTTTCAGCCATAGCACTTGTGCACAACAACTTGCAGCAGCAATGTATTCTGCCTCAGTGGATGACAAGGACACGCAGGTTTGCTTCTTGCTAGCCCAAGACACCAGACAACCACCAAGAAAGGCGCATTGTCCACTGGTGCTCTTTCTATCTGTTTTATAACCTGCATGGTCAGAGTCAGAATAAGCCCACAAGAACTCTTGGTTACCTCTAGGATACCAAAGACCAAGTTCTTGTGTTCCCTCAAGGTATCTCAGAATGCGTTTGACACATGTTAAGTGTGATTCCTTGGGGTTGGCTTGAAACCTAGCGCACATGCCTACACTAAATTGAATATCAGGCCTGCTGGCTGTTAGGTATAAGAGGGAACCTATCATTCCCCTATACATGGGCAGGCTGACAGATTTACCCTTTGCGTCAGCGTCGAGTGCGGCAGTGGTGCTCATAGGAGTGTCATACTCCTTGCATTCATCCATCCCAAACTTTTTGAGTAGTTCTCTGCAGTATTTGGTTTGGGAGATGAAGATTCCATTCTTCTTTTGTTTGATCTGCAGGCCTAGGAAGAACGTTAGTTCTCCCATCATTGACATCTCAAATTCACCCTGCATAGTCTTAGAAAAATCTTCACAAAGCTTCTCGTTAGTTGCCCCAAATATAATATCATCAACATAAATTTGGACAGTTAGCATATCTCTATCTTTGTGAAGGATAAACAGTGTATTATCTAATTTGCCCCTTGAGAAACCCTTGCCCAGCAAAAAGCTGCTGAGTCTCTCATACCAAGCTCGAGGAGCTTGTTTCAGGCCATATAAAGCTTTCTTTAATCTATACACATGTTTGGGGTGCTTATGGTCCTCAAAGCCAGGAGGTTGTTCTACATATACCTCTTCTTTAATATAACCATTAAGAAATGCACTCTTTACATCCATTTGATATAATCTAAAACCTTTCATGGATGCAAAGGCTAGAAGAATCCTTATTGCTTCAAGTCTAGCGACTGGAGCAAAAGTTTCTTCATAGTCAATGCCTTCTTCTTGGTTGTATCCTTTGGCTACTAGTCTGGCTTTGTTTCTGGTGATTTGACCTGTCTCATCCAGTTTGTTCTTGAAGACCCACTTGGTCCCTACTATGGATTGATGAGACGGCCTTGGGACTAGTTCCCACACTTGACTTCTCTCAAATTGATTTAGCTCTTCCTGCATGGCAATAATCCAGTCGCAGTCCTCAAGAGCTTGTTCAACTGAAGTTGGTTCGATTTGAGATAGGAATGCTCCGAACTCAACTTCATTTTGAACTTGTCTTCTAGTTCTGACACCAGAAGAAACATCATCAAGCACTTGATCAAGAGGATGATCCCTGTGATGTCTCCTAGCTATTGGCAACTGTGCCTCCTCAGGCATGGGTTGCTCTCTAGGTTCATCACTGGGTTCACCTTCTTCTTTGGGATTGCTTGTTGGTGTTTCTTTTGGTGGTGAGGAAGATGATGGTAGTTTTGGAAGATTAAGTGCTTCATCATCTTCTGTGGATTGTCCCCATGTAGGAGTTTCATCAAATACAACATGCATGGATTCTTCTACAGTTTTAGTTCTCATGTTGTATATCCTATATGCTTTACTCCTAAGGGAATATCCTATGAATATGCCTACATCAGCCTTTGGATCAAACTTACCCAAATTTACCTTTCCATTATTATGCACGTAGCATTTTGATCCGAATATTCTGAGATGGTTGATGTTGGGCTTCCTCCCTTTGTATAGCTCGTATGGAGTTTTATCCAAGCCCTTGCGAACATAGGCTCTGTTGGAGATATAGCAAGCAGTGCTCATAGCGTCCGCCCAGAACACTTGAGAAACCTCTTTCTCGTTGAGCATGCTTCTAGCCATCTCTGTCAGAACCCTGTTCTTCCTTTCGACCACTCCATTTTGCTGAGGAGTCCTAGGAGCTGAGAAGTTATGTTCAATGCCGTTTTGCTCACATAGCTCAGAGAAGCTATGGTTCTCAAACTCCCCTCCATGGTCTGTCCTTATGGCTGTGATTTTGAGCTCTCTCTCATTCTGCACTTTCTTAGCCAGGACAACAAAAGCATCAAAAGTATCTTGCTTAGAGGGAAGAAACATAGTCCAAGTGAACCTTGAATAGTCATCCACTACCACTAGAGCATATAGGTTTCCACCCAAGCTCTTTACTCTTGCTGGCCCAACCAAATCCATGTGGATTAGTTCCAAGGGCCTGCTGGTGGAGACTCTCTTCTTGGTTTTAAACGAGGACTTTGTTTGCTTTCCTCGTTGGCAGGATTCACAGATAAAATCATGCTTAACTTTAAAAGAGGGAATACTTATAGCTAGCTCATTTTTAATTAGCATATCCAATTGAGTAAAATTGACATGAGCTAACCTCTTATGCCAAAGCCAGCTGTTCTCGTCACTAGATATTAAACATTTCTCTTCTAGCTGTTGACATAAATCTATGGTATATAGATTCCCATTTCTATTGGCCTTAAGTTTATACTTTAAGTTGGCCTTGTCTAAGATTAGATCCTGCTTGTCAACTATTAAGCACTCATTTGAATCAAATATTACCCAGTTACCTTTGTCCGTGCTTTGACTTACGCTTAGCAGGTTGTGACAGAGACCGTCCACTAGATATACATCTTTGACTGGTCCGACTTCTCCAACTCCAGTGATCTTGCCACTTTGATTTCCTCCAAAGGTCACTGTGGCTCCATCTTTGATCACCAGAGATTTGAACTTGTCTCTGTCTCCAGTCATATGTCTCGAGCATCCGCTATCGATGTACCATTTTTTGTTCTTGGATGCCTTGAGACACACCTGAAACAATCAAGCAGCTTTAGGTACCCAACCTTTCTTGGGTCCCTTGTTAGTAGCGTTTAGTGCCCTTGGTCTAGCTTTGGGCTTAACCTTGGGCTTATGAACATTTGGATCCTTTGGCCTAGTGCTGGCTCTAGGCTCTTGGGTTTTCCCTGTGGGATGATTCCAGGCTCGGAATCCTTGTCCTTCCTTGGTGTCCTTTGCAGGAGGAGGATCCTGTGTACCCTTGGTTCCTTTGGGCACCCATTTGTAAGAGCTGTTAGCTCCATGCTTCTTAGCATTACAGGTGGACATGGAGTGTCCTTTCCTGTTGCAGTAGTTACAGAAGCTAAAAGGTGAGGAGCTATGACTGGTGGCTTTATGGAAGAACTTTAAGTAAGGCTTTACTTTTGGTTCTTCCCATTTTTTCTTTCTAGGGGTATATCCCAAGCCAGTTCTATCCCTATATGCCCTTTGGTTCATTAAGAGTATATTTAGCATTTCTGAACCATTGGTAAATTTCTGCAGGGCATTTTGCAGCTTATTATTTTCTTCTGAGATTTTGCTGCAATTTGGACAGCTCTCAGGCATTGGGGTGTTGGGTTCCGCTTGGGGAGAACCCTGTCCATCCACCATTGGAAATCTTCTAGCTTCCGCTAGTTCCTCACTAAGTGAGTCCACCTTGGACTCAAGTGATTCCTTTTTGGTTTTCAGGAATTTATAGGCTTTACATAGTTTAGAGAATTCTTCATGAATCTCATTGTAAGCCTCTTGTAGTTCAGGAAGAGTTACCTCATGTTCTTCGTTGGTGAGGTCAAGATCTGAAGATGCTTCCTCATCCTCTTCTCTAGCTACCAGGCAGAGGTTGGCAACTTCTTCATCATCACTTGCTTCCTCATCTGAGCTATTTACCCAAATGGAGGAAACAAGAGCCTTTCTTTTATCCTTGCCTTTAGACCTCTGCAGGCTGGGACATTCAGCCTTGAAGTGACCAGGCTTATTGCATTCAAAACACACAGGGACCTTCTCTTTCTTGTATCCCTTCTTCTGGCTGGAATCACCTTTCTGATAGCCTTCCTTCTTTCTGAGGAATTTCCTGAACTTCCTCACCATCATAGCCATCTCCTCATCGTCCATCTCATCGTCGTCATCCTCATCATTGTCATTGATCTCTTTGCTGGGAGCAACGAGAGCAAGGTTCTTACTCTTGGATGAGGTTTGAGGAGCTCTCATAGCCAGCAAGGTAGGCTCATATTCAGCAAGGGAGCCAAAGAGAGCGGTGACGGAGCTGGTTGATTCTCCTTGCACTTCTTGCAGAATAGTTACTTTGGTGATCCAGTCACCCCTCAAGATCTTCAGAATCTTGCTTACTTGCTCTCTTTCAGGGATATCCTTACCAAGCGAGGCTAGATTGTTGATGAGATGGGTGAATCTGAGCTCTAGATCTCTGATGGGCTCGGTGGGGCTTAGCATGGCGAATTTGTGAAATTCTTCCACCAGCATCTCAACACGTCTTGCTTTTACTCCCCTGGTTCCGGAGTGTGCAGCCTCAAGAGCCTCCCACATATCTTTTGCATTTTTGTGGTGGCTGATCCTGTGAAACTCTTTGTAGCTGAGAGCACACTGGATGTAGTGCATAGCCCTATGGTTGAGTTGGACTAGAGCATAGTCCTCAGGAGTGTATCTGGCTTTCACCTTAGCAAATCCATCCTCATCTAAGGGAATTTGATCCCCATGTTCGATCACGTCCCATAGTCTGATATCGCTTGACTTGATATAAGTTTCCATTCTGAACTTCCAGAATGGATAGTTGTGCCCATCGAAGCCTGGGGGCTTGTTGGGTTGTACAGCGACATCTGGCAGAGAATAATCCGTATCCATTACTTAGATCTTTGCATTCTGTGATTCGTTGGAATCGAGTAAGAAAGACCCGCTCTGATACCAAATGTAAGTAATGGATACACAAGAGGGGGGGGTGAATTGTGCTTCAAAAATTAAATGCTCAAATAAAATAACACACGAGTTATACTGGTTCGGTCTACCTGACCTACGTCCAGTTCCTCAACCTCCCAGGTCGAGTTCCACTAAACCTCAGGTTTTAAATCGGGTTCACCTGAAAACCTTACAACTGCAAGTTTTCACGGGCTCACTTGCAACCTTACAACAAGTTTCACTCAGGCTCACTTGTAACTTTTCTAACTAACTCCCCCTTACACCAAGCAAGGGGTTTACCTTTTCACTTAAAGGATTTTTGACTAAGTTCTCTTAAAGAACAGATTGTGATACACACTTAAGTATAATAAATGCTCTTATGACAAGAAGAGACTTAACAACAAGAGTACAGAATAAGTAGGTGAGAGTAAACTCTTGATGTGTTAAATGCTCTTCGCTTTTCTGGGCAGCTTTGAATGCTTGAGAATGTTCTTCGTTTTCTCGCTCTGACTTTACTCAAGAATATTCAATAATTCGATACATCATAAATGAAGTTGAGTTCTCTTATATAGTCTTCAAGCATTCTGAGTTCTTGGTAGGTGGGCTAGCCGTTTGAATATGTCCGTTTTTCCCTTGTTACCGTTTGCCCATTTAATGCTTCATCAATGCATAGCAGGGTTGACTTGCTTTATCTCTGAAAAGTAGCCCTGACACCTCTGCTCTGACAAAAGCATTCTGACTTCTGAGTATGTGATGTTTACTCTTGCACTCTTGCTGACGGATGATCATCATTCATCCGCAAGTGGTAATCTTGCTCTGCAAGTGTTAAGCTCTGAGTCCCAATGTCAAGAGTCTTTCCATCCGGAAGCTCATTTGCATCCGGAAGCGTGACCATGTTCTGCACATACTGGTTAGTCCAACATAGCAATATATATATAAGAATTATACATGCTGTGGGAAGCTTGTTTGCTATGGGGAGTAGTTTACTTAGACTGTGTTCTGATTTGGTCTATGATGTATCCGGAAGCATTTTTATATCCGGAAGTAAAACCACTAGATGAAGGATCTTTGTTCACTATAACTCACTCTTACTTAGTGTATTTCATCCCAATACTCAGCGCTAGTCACTAAGCTATCGGAAGCACTTTTACTTGACGTAGTGAACTCACTGACGCTTAGGGTGAAATCTATTCTATCAGTCTGCGCCAGTCAAGATCTAACAGGAAGCAACTTCACTTGATGTTGCATTTCCACTGACGATCGGGGTTATATCTAGTTTATCAACCTGCGCCAGTCTAAATCTAATAGGAAGTGCTTTCACTTGGCGAAGTAGACTTACTGACGCTTGGGGTTATATCTATTCTGTCGCTCTGCGCCAGTCTAAGTCTAACAGGAAGCAAATTCGCTTCCGATTGAAACATAGCTTAGTCTTAAGGTTTGTGTACCTAATGTTCATGGACTAAGTTAAAAACTTATTGATTTACTTGCTGACGCTGGGGGATGAAAGCATTCATCCGCGTGCGCAAGTCCTAATCTATCCGAAAGTAAAACCTCATCCGGAAGCGCTCTTACTTGGGATCCTATGATAATTCTATTGCTTCCTAGGCACTTGGTCTAATCCTTTATATTTTAGTCTTCATCAAAACTTAAGATTCTAACAATATATACATTCACCAACAATTAAAATATACTTGAATTAAATTACCATAATTCACTCTCTAACACAATATAATATCATCATATAAGCAAGCATGCTTGAAAGGAATCAAAGTACTTACATTCACATATTACATATCAAAATAGTTAACAACAAACATGCTTGAAAAGGAACAAACTAATTCAACAACAAGCATGCTTGAAAAGGAACAAACTAATCATAACAACTCACATTTTTAAATTAAGAGGTAATCAGTAATAAGTCAGATTATAATTATACATAACTTACAAGCATATGAAAGAATCATTCAGAGTTACCTGTTGCTCCAAAGCTCACAGGTAATCACACAAAGTCACTCCAAAGCTCTCAATAAGCGACTACAAAATCATAAGTATATGTTTTTTTTAAAAAACTACCCAACACTAACTAAATAACTATAAGTTATTCTATTAATATTCTATGATCTCATCCTACCCTCTAGATTTATACTATACACATTTAAACCCTTTTTGCTATATATAAATACGTTTATTTATTTACAATTTATTTTATAATCAATTGAACAGAGTAGTCATATAAGGGTATTAAATTTCCTATACCATCATACACACACACACAAAATGAGAAGAAATAAACTCCCTCGTTTGAAACATTATGGACCATAAAATCGGAGACTTATTAATATATAAGTAAGCATTATATGTATACATGTATGTAAAATATATGTATATAAATTTTAAAAACTGGAATAGTTTATTGAGAGTAATAAAAGCTTCTTGGAATAAGGTAAGAAAATAAGTCTGACCAAAAATGAATTATTAAGAAAATATATACATACATTAAACTATGGATGAGCCTTTGAAGAAAAGTCATCCGAAAAGCATCACACAAGTTAATCCATAAAAGACAAATATTTGGGTATAAAATATTTAATAATATGTTAACACTTTTACAATTGAAAGCTAGGGATGTATTGTAATTGTAAGACTTGAGATAGCACTAATGATACTGCGTCCCATGGAGAGGAAAAATGAGCTATACTCATACACATTAATATATGTATATGTGTGTGTGTATATATATATTTAATATATATTTCTTTTGAAAATAAAGGAGAATTGAGATATAAATAAAGTACAAGAAATTACCCTCTGCCCATGAATCAATCACTATGTTAACAGTAAAGTGAAAGGTTGGATATGATGGAAATATAATAATACATGTATAAAAATAAAATTGGTTGGATGGGAAGGGCATACTTGACTATATAAAACATGGTAGAATAACGGATGAGGAAAGAAGAAAAAGGCAATCAAAAGTCACTCACATAATCCTATTTTCTGTTAGAAGGCATATACAACAAAGAAAAAAAAATAAGGAGAAGATAGAATGTCACCTAGTTGGGCATAGTGAAGCGTTAAAGTGAGATGAAACGACAAAGTGAAGGTGCAAAGTGAGAGGAGATTATGTGAGGAGGGAACTAGGGTTTTTCTTAGTTGGGCTATCTAGAATTGGGCCCTTTTTAGTAAATAAAAGAATATATATAAACATCTTGTATGTATATTAATTCCATTTTAGTTATTATTTGATTTTCCTCTTTATATAATAGTCATCCTCTAGTTAAAATATTATTATTATCTATAGTTTTATAACAACTTTAATATTCCTTGCTACCATATTCCTTAAATAAAATTTCAAATCACACAAAGACATTTATTTCTAATTTCTAAAATAATATAAGATGTTACATATGTTGATCATGTCCAACTTGCTTATACAACTTTCAAATGCAGGCTTGAATAATGCCTTTGTCAACACATCTGCAGCTTGAAGGTTTGTTGGTAGATAGGTCAAACATATGATTCCTTCTTCAACCTTTTCTCTAATGAAATGTCTATCTATCTCCACGTGTTTTGACTTTTCATGCTGAACAGGATTCAAGGCCATGCTTATAGCTGTCTTATTGTCACAATAGAGTTTGAGTGGCAATTCCACTTTGACATGTATCTCAGAGAGGACACGTTTAAGCGACAATTCCTCCATTATTCCTTGAGCCAATGCCCTTAATTCAGCTTCGGCACTACTTTTGGATACAACTCTTTGTTTCTGACTCTTCTAAGTTACCAAATTCCCCCATACAATGGAGCAATAACCAGAGGTAGATCTTCGGTCAGGATGTGTTCCTCCCCAACTCGCATCCGTATAAACTTCAATAGTTCTTCTTTCTTGTTTCCGGAAGAACAACCCCTTCCCTGGAGTACCTTTTAGGTATCTCAAGATCCTGTACGCAACATCCATATGCTTCTTCCTTAGATCACTCATGTATTGACTTGCAACACTTACTGCAAATGCTATGTCAGGTCTTGTGTGAGAGAGGTATATTAGCTTCCCAACAAGTCTTTGATATCTTTCTTTATCAGCCAGCTCTTCTTGCTCTTTATCTTCCTCTTTAGCTTCAGTATCACCATCAAGATCATCCTCTTGTAACTCCCCCACCTTTCTAGGCTTCTTCTTCCTTTTCTTAGGAGGTATGATAGGAGTCAATTCAGGACTACACCCCAACATGTCTGTCTCTTCAAGGAGATCCAGTATATACTTCCTTTGAGACACATAAATACCCCTTTTCGACCTTGCAACTTCCATTCCCAGAAAGTATTTCACATCCCCTAGATCCTTGACTTCAAATTCCTTACCAAGGGCAACTTTTATCCTCGCTATTTCATCAACATGATCACCTGTAAGGATAATATCATCAACGTACACAATGAGGATGCATCTTCTTCTTCCCTCTGTTTTGACAAACATTGTATGATCTAACAATCCTTGCTTATAGCCTTCCGATTTCAAGACCTTTGAAAACTTGTCAAACCAAGCTCTAGGAGATTGTTTAAGGCCATAAAGAGATTTCTTCAACTTACATACCTTATTACTCTTTCCCTTTTCAAAACCAGGAGGAAGAGTCATGTAAACTTCTTCTTTGAGCTCTCCGTTCAGAAAATCATTTTTAATATCCAACTGATGCAGTGACCATTCTAGATTAGCTGCTACAGACAATAAGACACGGATGGTGTTCAATTTTGCTAACGGTGCAAATGTCTCTTGGTAGTCTAGACCATACGTCTGAGTAAAGCCTCTTGCCACAAGTCGTGCTTTAAACTTGTCAAGAGTACCATCAGCCATATACTTGGAGGTGAAAACCCATTTGTAACTAACAAGTTTCTTGCCTCTCAGTCTTTAAACAACAGCCCATGTTCCATTCTTCTCTAGAGCCCTCATCTCCTCCATAACTGCAGCTCTCCATGAAGGTATCTCAAGTGCCTCCTAAATGTTTTTGGGAATCTGCACTCATCCAGAATGGTGACAAATGCCTGATAGCTAGATGAAAGGGCATTATAGGACATAAACTTCTGAATTGGATGTAAAGTGCATGATCGAGGTTGTTTCCTGTGAGCAATAGGCAGATCAAGGTCATTATGTTCATTAATATTGACAGGAATTTCCTGATGTACCTCTAGATCAATCTCCTCAGGTACCACCACCACTTCAGTCTCCTTTGGTTCTTCAGCAGTTATCACTGGTTTTGACTGCTTGGGCACTTCAGATGCAAGTTTCCTTCCTCCCTTAGACTTTTGCCTTCGTGAGTACACCATCATATCTTTATTCCCTACATTCGAACTTTCATTTGTGATTGGCTCAAGAGATGGTTGGGTTAAGGGAGGTTCTATCTGTGATGATTCTGTCTGTGGTGGAGGCATTTGTGATGGCTCTGTCTGAGGTGAAGGTGATGACTCTATTTGTGGTAAAATTATCCATTGTTCAAGGGTAACATATTCTTGTTCAGGCACCAAAGTCTGAGATTCAGTCGTTCTCTCCCCCATCTTCATGAAAGCTAACATCAAAGCTTACAAAGAAGTGTTTAGAGATAGGATCATAACATTAATACCCCTTTTGAGTTGAAGAATACCTAAGAAAAATGCATTTCACTGCACGGGGATCAAGTTTGTTGTTTGGATATGCATGAACAAAGACAGTACAACCAAAGACACGAAATGGAAGATTTGATTCAAGGTGGGTGGTTGGAAAGACACTTTGCAACATTTTAAGTGGAGTTTCAAAAGATATTACCTTATTAGGCATTCGGTTGATGAGGTGGGTTGCAGTTGAAACAGCATCTCCCCAATAGAACTTTGGTACATTACAAGTAATCATTAGAGACCTAGTGACTTCCAGAATGTGTCTATTTTTCCTTTCAGCAACCCCATTTTGTTGAGGACTATGAACACACGAGCTTTTATGAATAATACCATGAGTTTGGAGAAAATCACTCAAAGTTCGGTTAAAATACTCAGTGCCATTGTCAGAATGTAAGACTTTGATACATGTATTGAACTGATTTTTAATCATGGCAAAGAAGTTCATGAAAGCAGTTGGTGCCTCAGACTTGTCCATTAAGAGATAAACCCAACAACGAGTGTGGTCATCTATGAATGTAATAATCCCTCTTGCTTTGGTACGATTTGGGTTATGAGACGTTCCCCATAAATCACTATGGATGGTAGTGAAGGGCTTGATGGGTATATATGGAGCTCTAGGATATGATGATCGGTGGTGTTTGGCTAATTCACAGACTTCACATTTCATATCAAGGTTTGATGATGGACAAAGATTTGGAAACATACGGGATAAGTAATGGAAATTAGGATGACCCATTCTCTTGTGCCATAACATAGTATCTTCATTTTTAGAGATTGAATTACATACCCTTGTAATAGGTTGGTGACTCACTTTGGCATCGTCAAGGAAGTAAAGTCCCTCACATTCCTTAGCATGACCAATCACCATCCCCGATGATAGCTCCTGAAAGACACAATAATTAGGCAAAAAATTAGCAAAACAATTTGATTGCTTCGTCAACTGACTAACAGATAATAAGCTGCATGCTAATTTCGGCACATGTAAAACAGATTCCAGAGTGATAAACTCTGAAACTTTAATACTCCCTTTCCCAGCAATAGAAGCGAGTGAACCATCAACATCTTTCACTTCCATGTTGCCAGCACACGGGAAGTAAGAAGTGAACAACTTGTGATTGTCAGTCATGTGATCAGAGGCACCAGAATCAACAATCCACATCTGCAATTCTGAGAAGTTTTTAAGGCTTAGAGAAAGTTATCCTGTTTTGCCACAAACGTTAACGATACAGTTTCTACTGCAACACTTGTTTTGGTCGATGAATGAATTGCCCTCCTTACTACCAAACTCAGGAAACACATGGCATCATTGACTAAGAGGTTTGCAATCAACATCTTCATCGTTTCTGAAACTCCAATTGCAAATAAGCTTCCAAGGTAGGTACAAATCAAGAACTAAAGCATTTGGACAACAAGATTCTCAACCATGAAGACACTACCCATTCTGGAAAACAATGCACCCGACCTCGGATCTGCCATTCTGGAAAATGAAGCGGCGAACACGGCGGACGAAACCGCCTGAAAAACAGACGCCACACGCGCCTCCACGCACGGCGCCGGGAAGTTCGTCGGCGCGTGGGGATCACACGCGCCGTCGGAGATGGTGAAAATGCTGGGTTTTTCCGCGCGGACCTTCCTCGCTCCGATGGGCCTGGCGGTGAGATCCAGAACAGCTCCGATCAACACGCACAATTTCAGCCCTAAAATTTGAAAGGGAAGTTGCATGACTATGAAACCCTAATCACTAATTTGACTAATTTTGAGCACCTGCTCTGATACCATGTGGACAATGGACAAAGGATTTGAGTGAATGAATATTTCTCATTAATACATATCACAATATACAAGTGTGTTTATATAGGCTAAGAGAGGAGACAAGCTACTAATGACTAATTAATGTAAATAAAGCCTAATAATACATAGAATAATATAATGATTACAAGATATTCCCACAAGAGAATATAATATATCCTATAATTGTCCGTGTGGAATCTTTTTTACGTTCACACTAGGAACCAGTTCTCGAGGTGGTTTTGACCTAAGTTTAAAAAAATATTTATTTGCCATGTACAAAAGTTTATTTGCCATAGGCATGTATGTTGTACCGTGCCCCTGCAACCTGTTCTTCATCTCAAGCGCCTTAGCATTAAATTTGTGGTGGGGTGTTCTTGAGGTTAGCCCCCTATATTGCATTCCAAGTGATGTGACATTGAATGTAGTGGGTTTTCATGATTAGTGGGTTTTTATGTTTTTTTATGTGTGTGGTGTTCTCGAGGTATTTTAGCGAGATATAGTATATATCATTTGCTTTGTTCTTATCAGGGTTGTTGGTTGGCCTCAGTTGCTTCTTTTGTTTTTTCCCATTTTCATTTGGTCTTTATTCTTCCTGTTTGCTTTCAATGTTTGAGTTATGCTTTTTTTTCCATTTTTATGTTCGATTTTTCTTTTTGGTCTAGGTTATACAGTTGAGCGTAGGCTGGAGATGTTTCTTCATGTCAACTCTTTAAACAAAAAAACTTGCTTGTAAATGGATATGGATCGTGCAGTGGTTGTGGAGGTCGGACCTGAGCATGACGTATTTGTTTATCTTTGTTTTCTGATGGTCAACTTTCAATTTTGGGCCTTCCATCATCTTGTTAGTATTTTTTACCTTTGATTATGTTTTTCCAGCTGTTATTGTCGTGTTTGTTTTTGAGTTGGGTCCATAATTTGGTTTGTTTTTCGTTCACACTGGGAACCGGTTCTCGAGGTGGTTTTACCGAAGTTAAAATGTTTATTTTTCCATGTACAAAACTTTTTTGCCATAGACATGTATGTTGTATCGTGCCCCACGACCTGTTCTTCGTCCCAAGCGTTTGATCATTAAATTTGTTGTGGGGTGTTCTCGACGTTAGCCCCCTATATTGCATTCCAAGTGCTATTGCATTGAATGTAGTTGCTTCTCATGATTAGTGGGTTGTAATGATTTGAGCGAGAGATATTATTTGTTTTGTTCTTATTAGAGTTGTTGTTTGATCTCAGTTGCTACTTTTTCTTTATTGCTCTCTTCATTCGGTGTTTCTTCTTCTTGTGTGCTTTCAGTGTTTGGGTTTTTTTTCTTTCGTTTGATTGTATTTTTCCATCCCTTCCATCATGTTGTTAGTATTTTTTACCTTTGATTATGTTTTTCCAGCTGTTATTGTCGTGCTTGTTTTCGAGTTGGGTCCATAATTTCGTTTGTCTTTCGTCCACACTGGGAACCGGTTCTCGAGGTGGTTGTATCTAAGTTAAAATGTTTATTTTCCCATGTACAAAACTTTTTTTGTCATAGGCATGTATGTTGTACCGTGCCTCGCGACCTGTTCTTCGTCCCAAGCGTTTGATCATTAAATTTGTTGTGGGGTGTTCTCGACGTTAGCCCCCTATATTGCATTACAAGTGCCGTTGCATTGAATGTAGTGGTTTTTCATCATTAGTGGGTTTTAATGATTTGAGCGAGAGGTATTATTTGTTTTGTTCTTATTAGAGTTGTTGTTTGATCTCAGTTGCTACTTTTGCTTTATTGCTCTCTTCATTCGATGTTTCTTTTTCTTGTGTGCTTTCAGTGTTTGGGTTTTTTTTCCATCTGGCGTAGGTATTGCAGTTGAGGGTTGGCTGATAATGCTTTTTCATGTCACCTTTTTTATCAAAGAGATCACCTTTTCAGTCAAAGAAATTTTGTTTCTTCTTTTTGATTTGTTCTTATCAACTTTGTGCATTTATTCTTATTTCCTGTTTTTGCTTTAGCCGTTTTACTTCTTTTTTAGTGCTAATACATTACTTTTACTGGTAAACTGTATGCCAGTTGATAAAGGTTGCTCTGAAGAATCTGCTCCTATATTTGTGTTTGTTCATTTGTTCTTGGTCAATCTTCAAATGTACCATCGTTTGAAGATACACATGCAGAAAAAGGAAAGAAGGTTTAAATGGAATTCTTATCATTAACCTCATGTTGTGTATATTAACTAGATTTTACTTTGTACTCCCTCTGGTCTCAAATATAAGATGAGTGTGGGGAAGTGGAAAGTGATTTTGGGTAGATCATGTATTTTTTTGTCTTCCTTAATCTCCCCAGATTAACCAAAGTGATCTTATATTTAGGAACATGTGGAGTATGTAGCTGTTTATTTTTTAACTTTGTATGTTGTTGTTTCATTCTTTCCTTTTGACCTTTTTCCTTGTGTGCACTGTCTATGCCTTTGGTTTGTGGAAAGGAAGTGGTCATTAAATTCTTTTTCGAAGGGTTGCGTCTGTTTGTAGGTCCACTTTCTGACATTTCTCTTTTCACTCTTTGGATTGCATTCATTTTGTTACTACTAGGGTATTCTTGTCCGTGATAATTTCGTGTGAATGATTTTGTAGATCATTCTTTTTGTATATGTTTTGTGCGCATATGCGTTTCAGGATCAGCTTGCGTGATTGCATTTATCATCATATTCTCAATGTCCTCTTCATTTTTCATTTGTTTGTTTTTCTATTTTGTGACATATTTGATGATTTTTATGAGTGTTGATGATATTTGCTCTTATTGTTTTTTCAGAAATTATCTATTTTCTTCCGTTTGTTGATGCACTATTTCTCCTAGAGTTGGAGGCATTATGAATTATTATATTTTTTTAAGACACAAGTATTTTTTTCCATATTGATTTTCTTATGTGTGCTGACATTATATATTTTCATACATGTCTTAGAATCAACGTGCATGATATAGTTTATCATCATATTGTCAATATATTATTTATGTCATATCTCTAAAGGTCAAAAAACAATTTATGTCATATCCCTTAATTAGCGTGCATCATAATTTTGATCAGTATCGTTAGATACTATTATTTTAAAGCGACAAGTTCCTACACTTAAAAGCCCATATGTTCTTTAAATCTTTTGGTCATATTTGATCTTTGTGTTGAAAATTCTTGATCATACATAAGATTGTAGATTATTTTTTACCTCAAAACATTTGAAGGTATGCCTTTGTTTTTTATTTCATTTCATTTTTCTATCTTCTACAAAAGTTACTAAACATATCATTATGTAGTATGACAGTTTATTGAGTCTTTAAATATAATATTTTGTTTACTTTGATTGTAAGTGATCATGTATTAGAAATTTTGTGGATGGTTGGTCTTTTTCCGCATGCTGATAAGACATAACCCTTTATTATTTTAAAATATCTGTTTAAAGGTTGATATAATCATGACTGTTCTCTCTCTCATATTTCCAATGCGTTTTTTCCTTCTCCCTTCCAACCCATGATTTGTGTCTTTATTTTCTTTATTATAGTCTAACCTCACTGAAATTGTCTTTGCTTATTTGACTTTTTCTTGATTTTTCCTCTTATTCTTCCATTCACCATGACTGTTTACGTTTCTTGCGTGAATGGCAAATGTCGTTGTGTGCTTTATGCTTCACCCTCGCGTGTAGATCCTTCATCCCTCACTGTTGACATCCTAGAGAAGTATTGACTTCGGTGATGAAAATCCTTGCTCGAGATTGGGTTGTCTCTTATGTCAATGCAAAAGCATCCTGCAAGTTTTTGCGGGATGTTGGCTCTGAAGGTGAGGTTTTGAGGCGCCTCCGTTCTGACTCAATCCCACTTTTTGTCGAGGATGTTCAACGCCTTATTGAGGATGCTGCTATGACTAATAATCTTAGAGGGCTATTTATCGTATAGGTTTTTTGGAGTTTTTTAGGTATCAGGGAAATTTTACTTATGGTTTGGAGTTGATGCAGCGGGCTGCTCGTGAGGGTCTTGGAAGGGCTATTTATGTGTGTGGTATCATTTTGGCTGCCCGTTCCAGTCCAATTGATAGTGAAGATGGAAGGTTGGCTGAAGAGCTGTGGGAGAACGTTAATAGTCTTGAGAGTATAAATATGTTTAGGGTGATGATCGATCTATGGCTGACGCGTTTGAGAGCAAGATTGCCGCCAGGCCCTCTATTTCGTAGCTATCCCTTCTATCACTGTGATCTTCATAATCGTAATGATAGACCTGTCTGGGGTTGCATAAGGTGTAGTATTGATGTTGAAGTTGAGTGGTCTGCAGAGGGACTACGTGTAGATTATGTAACCTACTGGTAGTGTTGCTGTATTCTGTTTTTACCTTTTTCGATAGAGATGACCCATAACTTGAAAGGTTATACTATTTCATATTTAATGCACGCCGTTTGTTTCGTGTTCTTTATCATTTTCTGCACACTATTTGCTTCATCTTCTTTCTCATTTTCTTTGTAAATCTGTATAGCTTCCCTTCGTCCACTTTTTTCATCATGACAGAGTCTGGCCAAAGCTCAAAAAGGAAGCGCACGAAGGCTAGCCGTATGCTTACAGATCTGCGAATGGGCATGAACACCAACAGTATCTTTGTCAAGGTTAATCGTATTATATGTATTATGTCTGTGCTTTATCCGCTTGGGCCCAATCGGCCTATGTTTGAAGAAGAAGCGATTCATGTGATAGTGTTTGATGCAAGGATGAGTTACTTCATATAGATTTATTTATGTGTGTGTGTGTGTGTGTGTGTGTTAGTTGTTATGTTGAATAGTTTGCCACTTGCCATTAAAGAAGTTTTAGAATACAATTGTCTTTCTTAATTTTAGCAACTACGTGTACTTCTTGTCGTGGATGATGACGCGGTCAAAATGGCGTTCCGTCATATGTTCGCTGAAGAGAGAATCCTCCGCCTCCGTAACTTCAACGTGAAAATGACGGAGAGCATTTTACCAAGGACATTGTATATCCATGTGAATGGTCATACTGAGATTGAACGCATTACAAGTTATTCTTCTTTAGTTCCGCCCATTGTGAATACACACTGCTTTGATTTGGTCACTTTGTCTGAAGTTATGCATGATCGTGGAAGACCCCATGGTTTAATAGGTACATAATGTGTGAGACTTTGTTTTTTTATATAGACGACATATTTCTTTTTCGTTTGTGAATTTTTGTTTTTTTACTTAGTGAATGTAATGCGCCTATAAATGTTTTTGGGACTGTCGTTACAATGTATGAGAGGGGAATGGAAGATGTTGGCGGTATGACGCTTAGGGAGGTAGTTCTTGTGATTGACAATAGAGATGTTTTTGCTACAAGGTATGCATCCTTAGTGAAAAGTTTATTTATAATTCCCTTTAGGTAAAAACATTATGGAATAAAAAGTGTCACTGGAAGATGTTTGTATGTAATTAAATGTCTTTTCTCAGGGAACCAACAATGCTCATTTGTGTTTTACATGGTTCATGTGTCGATGCGGCGTTGACGGACTACAAGCGTGTTGAAGAAAATGAATATGTTTTAGTTTTGGTGCAATATGGTGTGTTAACGAAAGGAGGTAAGAGTCCTTCAAAACTTTTGAATTGGGAAAAAAATGTCAAACTTAAATTTTGGGGCTGAACTTCTAATTTAGCATATTTGGTTGGATTACATATCAGTGTGGCCGAATTTGATATCTTATCATGATGCAACAAGAGTCTTCTTTGAACTGTTATTTCCTGAATTGCTTGAGGCAAGGATGGCCATGGTGGAGAGAGTTAGTGCTGGACGTAGCTACTTTGGGATTCCTCTAATCAGCAAGCCGGAGCCATTGCATATAAGAATGTGCGGGATGACTGGCTGGTAGGCCCGCTATGGACCATGTGTATAGCTTTAGGATGACGTATGAGAGTGTTGATGCCAAATGATTTTTTTTAGCTGAATTTGGATTTCAATGTAGATTAAGTTAACCTATTATATTCTTGCAATGTCATTTTGTTAGTCTTTCCTCTTTTGTTGTTATTTTCTCATTTAGGCCTTGTGCCATATCTGATAAATAAGTTTTTTTTATTGTTGTATTTGTGACATTGACATAGTAATGTTATCACATGTTAGTGTTCGTTTATTTTGAAGTTTATTGCTGTGATCAAATGAAATTAGTTTTTTATTAAGTTTCGGCTTTTAATTCAATCTTGCTATTTAAAATGGTAATGGCCCATGCTATAACGAAAATAACATCATCAAATTCCCACATGTTATCGTGGCTTTAATGGACTGAAGATATATATTGCATAAGAAACAAATTTTATTGTGTTATTATATGTTTAGGAAAATATGAAGGATGATTATAGGCTGATCATCAAAGCAGTCCAACGTGAGAACATTTTGTGTAGTCTTGATAGTAAGAACATTTTGTGCAGTCTTGATAGCATTTTTTTGGTACATACAAGATCTTATGTACAATCAAACGATCTATAACCGGATATCCCGATATTTGGGTTACACAAGTGGATAGAGTGAAAATTGTCTTTTAATTCTTTTCAATTTTAATAGTTTATCTAATTCATCCAAATCTTTAAGTTTAAAATTATTTATATGTAATCAAATTTCTCATTAAGCAAAATTCTTAAAATTATATTATAACGTATAGACCATCCAATTTAAATTTACAACGCTGAAATTTACTTTGCAAATGCCACCTGGATGCCCACGTGTTATATTTCCCATGTTTTTTCCCTTGTGTTGATGGGAGAGAGACCTAGGGTTTTCAATTTGGGATAAAAGGAGGGAGGGTTTCAAGTCTTCCATTTTAGCAATACTCCCATGGATTCAGCAGCATCGACAGCAACAAGCAACCAAAGAGGAATGGGTTCAGTGTTAAGAGCTGGAGAGGAGGACGACGACGGGCCACCTCCTCGATGTTACTGTGGTGAGCTGGCCCCGCTACGCACATCATGGACAAACAAGAATCCTGGTCGTAGGTTCTATGGTTGTGCTAATTTTAGCTAGGTTTGTTGTTTTATTTGTTTTCCTTGTATTTATTAATGTCTTTTCTTTTTGGGGCTGTGAAAAAAAGCTGGGGTGATGGGTTTTTGTAGGGTTAGGGGCGTATGTGTGAGTTTTTCAAGTGGCATGATGGGGTGATGGGTTTTAGAGCTACCGAGGTAATCAAGGAGCTGTTGGGCAATGTTGAAAGGCTAGAAGGTGAGCTGGTTGAAGTAAGGGCAGAGCTTGTGAAGAAGAACAAGGGAATAATGAGGATTGTATTTGTTTCCATGGTTGTAGCTTGGCTTTTTATGTGGTGTCGCTAGGCATTTTAGTGTTGGTGTTGGGATGTATGGTTGTATGAGGGAAACAATGTGTTGGATTGTATGCAGTTGGCATTTAGTGCTTTTGGTTATATGTATCGGCATTAAGTATGTCGATTAGTATGACTTTGTGTACTTAGTATGACTTTGTCAGCATTAAGAAAAATGTATGGCTTATTTTAAGCATGTAATGTATGTAATGAGATCCTATTATGGAAGTTAATGAAATCATATTGTTGTTAATAAGACCTTGTGTATTTTAGATTTGTAGCCATGTAATCTTTGATTTGTAAGTCTTTGCCAATCGATAAAGAGAGGCTAAATGTGTGATATGATTGGCAAAATAAGTCACAGGGGCTGATATATTGCTGCCATGTGAAGATAATGCCTTACAAAATAAGGTTGGCAAAATGTGGACATAATGGTGTCAAGATTGTCAAGATAAGGGCTGATATAGTGCTTGGCAAAAGAAGTGACAGGGGCTGATATAATGTAGGGCACAAGGCAAGATAAGGCTTGCTAAATTGTGAACATAATGCTGTCAAAATTTGGACAGAATGCAGCCATAATGTAAGCCCCTGCCCTGCCAAACCTAAGCCAAAATTTCGGCAGAATGCAAGTCACAAACATAAGGCCAAACCCTGCAAAACCTAAGCCAAAATAATGCCCAACACAAGGACAAACCCTGCCAAACCTAAGCCAAAATAATGCCAAACATAAGGAAAAGTGGGAACATGACAGATCAGCCCTTAAACAGTCCCAAATGTGACATTTGAAAAATCAAAAGATTCCTTACCTTATCTAAAGGCTCGAGCTAGACAATGGGGAATCTAACAACACACAGCTTGGAGGACGAATCTCTTCACTTCTTTCAATACACATGCATCCCACTTCGAATTTTCACTTGGATTTCGCAAAATGAACAACGGATTTCACACTCCCTTCTCTCTAAATCGCTGCCCTAATCGCTGTCGCCCTAGGTTTAAAAAAACTTAAACAAAAAGCTTGTCATATATGCGTCTATGTCCTAGGCTTGAAATATAACACGTGGGCATCCAGGTGGCATTTGCACAGGTGCCGCGTGGAAAAAATCATCCAACTAACAATCAAACGTTGAAGACCATCGGTTGAAGGTATTTTTGGACTACTTTGATTACTCTAGGTGTAATATTGCACCACTTGTTAATTTATGGTGGTGGGTGGTCCAGGGTGGTTACTTTGGGTATAAAATAAGGCCATTGCCCTATCAAAAAACTATTTGGTTTATTTTCCCTGGGGGTGGTGTTGTCATGTTGTGATGGTGTGGTTTGGTCTATACAGGTTTTTTAATTAACTTCAAATTTGTATTTAAGAAATAAATTATTTCTGATAATTAATTCTCGATGTTGATTTCTTCTTTGCAGGTAATGTTTGTGAAAGTCAAAATGCAACTTAAGAACAACAATATAAGATTCAATTTTTAAATCAAACTTTGTGATTCTATTTAACACGGGGTTACCATATTGTTTTATAGTCAGGTATCCCTGTGCATGCGGGTCTCCCCCTAGTTAAGATAATTAGTGTTGTTAATTATTGCTAGTCTGTAGAACTGTACACTAGTCACGTGTAGGGCTACTATTTTGTATAGTACAGTTTGTTAGGATTTGATTCCTTTTGCCATTGTATACTCTATCTATATAACAATAATAGCAGGGCACTAGATTTTGTCTTGGCCTATTCATTTCTTCTAAATTGTCTTTCTCTAGGCTTGCAATACATGATTCCGATACTCTCCCAATGTCCAGATGGGGAATATGTTTCTGTATGCAGAGTAAGACGTCATGCAATTCCGATTGAAAACCCCAATAATTTCCTGCTATGATTCAAAGAATATGAATATGAATTAGGATGATTACTCAAGGCTTATACCATAGACATGGGACAGCAGAATCTAAGCCCTATGAATCTGTATCAAAACTTCAAAGAGCAAGGGCAGTGAAGTGACAATGGATTCGCTCTTTCATACCTGTTGTGGGAAGTCACCATTCTCCATTTGGGAATTTATCAAATACTTAGCAGCACGGTGCAATGGTGTTTGATCTCTTTTAGCCTATTTCATGTTTAAGAAAAAGGGAGAAAAAAGTTGAAATTCATCATAATCTAGTTAACATATATTCTGCATTTGATTACCTCATTGTGTCTCAATCAAGATGCATGATACAGCCTATTCAGTTATATACAAAATATGACTTTAACTTGAAAGAAAAAAAATCAATAATCTGGTAAACATTTAAATACTAGGAAAATAATTAGTTGCAGATTGTTTGCTAAATAGATATAATAGAGAATAAGATCATCAAACTCTCTCCAAAGCCAAACATTCTACAAATGGCTAAAATCGTTTCACCTCCACTCCGTTCAACCAATCCAAATAAATTATAGGACATAAATTCAAGGTAGAGAAGCATCCAATCAAGTTATTTTACTGTTCATCTTATAAAAGAATGAATATTGAATTATTGACTGAAAAAAGAATGTCGGCCTTCAATTTGAAATTTTTGTATAAAGTTAGTATTCAAAAGATGCATTTAGACATGGGAATTGGTTTCAACTACAATTTATTGTGGCAATTTCATAATAAATCCATAAAAAATTCATTCTACCTGTCCAGCACTAACGAGAGCCAGCATAGCCCACCCTGTATTTACTATATGCGATCTGTCCCCCTCAAGATTTGAGTGCACCTGAAAGTGAGAAACATTGCTAATGATAACACATGCACCAAGTTTTAAAATTATACAAAAATATCAGCTTAAATTGCTTGAAATCCAATTTCCTCACAGAGTCCATGTCAGTTTTTCATCTCTTGTACTTTGGCGATCCATGTAATATAAACATTATATTATTTTGGAGTTTATGAGAACCCTCTACATTATATTACCTTGTTTTTGACAAGAGAGATAACTTTCTCCCCAGCCACCAGAAGGGAGCTGCTTAGACAGTAGAAATTCACAAGCTTTACGGATACTTGAGCAATTGTCAAAGTCCTTTCCAGCAGCAATCAACCCATTTACTCCAAACCAACTATCATATGTGAAGCAAACCCCACATGAGCCATACCTAACATTAGATTCAGTTTTCAGAGCTCATCATAACAAGAATGAAGCATACGCGGATAAAAAATGAGCAGATGAGATGCATGCATCCATAAGCTTAACATCATGAATCAGATTAGTTCATAATTTTTTCAAGGGTGAAGGTACAAAAATGATATTAAAACTTTACCTAAAATTGCGTTTCTAATACTAAAGTTTCGCGAGGTGCAAAAAGAGTACCCAACTTGGGGTTCAGGTGCAAATAAAGTATTTTCACTTGAGGAAAATAAAATTAAGATATGAAAAGACTCTTATACCCCCATTCTTCCCTCATTAAATTAAATAAAGTTTAATGAGGGACATAAGAGTCTTTTCATATCTAAATTTTATTTCCCACAAGTGAAAATACTATATTTTCACCTGCACCCCAAGTTGAGTACTATTTTTTTGCACCTCGCGAAACTTAAGTATTAGAAACACAATTTTGGGTAAAGTTTAGCATCATTTTTGCAACTTCGCCCTTTTTTCAATGAAAAAGGTAGCATCTTGAACAAGGGAAGCAAACCATGAGCCATCTGAATCTTCAATTTCTTGAATAAAGGAAGAAGCCTTTTCAATACAATGTTCTATTTCTTGTTTGCGGTGACCAGGATACAACTTGCTAAATGACCGCAAAGCTTGTATTGCCGCTGATGTACACTCCACATAGCTGAGGTATATGATATATTAAATTCATAAAGGGGGCATGGAAAGAGGTAAACAAAAACTGAAATTGAATAAGCATTTAATAGCTTACGGATAATCAATAACAATGTCACCGAAGGTTTGAGCAGGATTTATCATCTGACAACAAATAAGGTGATTTTAGTAACATATGTAGACATAAACATACAACAAACTATTTTTTTGACAAAGAAACTGATTACATTAAAGCTACAAACAACTTACATAGTCACAAAAGAATAAAACAGACATCTGACAACAACCATACAAAATAATCACCAAATATCAAAATTTTAAAACAAACTGAACTATCAAACAAAGAATACAGCAAATTTTTCAATTACCAACATGCAACAATATATAATAGAAGTTTTGCTTCTGTTAGAAATCAGCCTTTATTTGTTGGGATATTGACTATCCCTTGGTAATTGCTTATTTTATCTGTAATCTTTCCTTTTCTTTCATTCTATTAATTGTTTTTTATACAATTCTTTCATTCCATTAATACTGCCTAGGATTAGGGAATTCTCTAATCATTGAGTTTTTATTTGAATAATCCCTTTTTGCGCTCTCTCTGAAACACATCAATTATAGTGTTTACTCAGGAATACTAATGGAATCAGAGTTTTTGGGTTCAATCTAAACTGAGAACATTACTAATAAAAGAGAGATTATTGTTTGCTATTCAAAGAGAATGTTGCCTGATCTCACAAATGATGTTAGAAACTTGTGGTCATTTAGAGACTAGAAATGAGAGAAAATGATATTCTCATTGATAAAATATATGTACAAGCAGAAGCTATATATAGCCCAATGTAGGGGACAAAGTAATAAATACTAATAGCTCAAAATATAATTCCTAATAACAGAAAATATTCACAATAAATACACAATATTCTCACACTCCCCCTCAAGTTGGATCATAGATGCTAATCATGTCCAACTTGCTTATACAACTCTCAAATGCAGGTTTAAGCAAAGCCTTTGTCAGTACATCTGCAGCTTGAAGATGTGTCGGTAGAAAGGTCAAACATATAGTTCCTTCTTCCACCTTCTCTCTGATGAAATGTCTATCTATCTCAACATGCTTTGATCTTTCATGCTAAACAGGATTTAAGGTCATGCTTATAGCTGCCTTATTGTCACAACAGAGCTTGAGTGGCAATTCCACCTTTACCTGTATCTCACAAAGAACACGTTTCAGCCACAACTCTTCCATTATTCCTTGATTCAACACCCTTAATTCAGCTTCAGCACTGCTTTTAGACACAACTCTTTGTTTTTGACTCTTCCAAGTTACTAGATTACCCCATACAAAAGAGCAATAACCAGAGGTAGACCTTCGGTCGGGATGCGTTCCTCCCCAACTTGCATCTGTGTAAACTTCAATCGTTCTTTTTTCTTGTTTCCGGAAGAACAACCCCTTCCCGGGAATACCTTTTAGGTATTTCAAGATCCTGTAGGCAGCATCCATATGCTTTTTCCTTGGATCATTCATGTATTGACTAGCAACACTCACTGCATATGCTATATCAGGTCTTGTGTGGGAAAGATATATTAGCTTTCCAACAAGTCTCTGATATCTTTCTTTATCCACTGGCTCTTCTTGCTTTTTATCTTCTTTTTCCTCTTCAATATCAAGATCATTCTCTTCTGACTCCCCCTCTTCTCTAGGTTTCTTCTTCTTTTTCTTAGGAGGTATGATAGGAGTTGGTTCAGGACTACACCCTAACATGCCCGTCTCCTCAAGAAGATCCACTATGTATTTCTTTGAGACACATAGATCCCTTTCTTTGACCTTGCAACTTCCATTCCAAGAAAGTATTTCAGATCTCCCAGATCCTTTACTTCGAATTCCTTGCCAAGTGAAAGTTTTATCCTTGACATTTCATCAATATGATCTCCTGTAAGGATGATATCATCAACATACGCAATGAGGATGCATCTTCTCTTGCCCTCTGTTTTGACAAACATAGTATGATCTGACAAAGATTGCTTGTAGCCTTCGGATTTAAGAACCTTCGAAAACCTGTCAAACCAAGCCCTGGGAGACTGTTTAAGGCCATAGAGAGATTTCTTCAACTTACATACCTTAGCACTCTTTCCTTTTTCAAAACCAGGAGGAAGAGTCATGTAAACCTCTTCTTTGAGATCACCGTTCAGAAAAGCATTCTTAACATCTAGTTGATGCAATGGCCATTCCAGATTAGCTGCTAAAGACAATAAGACACGAATAGTGTTCAATTTTGCTACCGGTGCAAATGTCTCCTGATAATCTAGACCATAAGTCTGAGTACAACCTCTCGCCACAAGTCGTGCTTTCAACTTGTCAAGAGTACCATCAGCCATATACTTGGGTGTAAATACTCATTTGCAACTAACAAGCTTCTTGCCTCTTGGCCTTTCAACAAGAGCCCATGTTCCATTCTTTTCTAGAGCTCTCATCTCCTCCATTATTGCAGCTCTCCATTCAGGTATCTCCAGTGCCTCATGAATGTTCTTAGGAATCTGCACTCGATCCAGACTGGTAACAAATGCCCGATAGCTAGAGGAAAGGGCACTATAGGACATATACTTCTGAATTGGATGTAAAGTGCAAGATCGAGGTTGTTTCCTGTGAGCAATAGGCAGATCAAGATCATTATGTTCATCAATATTCACAGCATTTTCCTGATATACCTCGGAATCAATCTCCTCTGTAGTCACCACCACTTCTGCCTCCTCTAGTTCTTCAGGAACAAGCACTGGCTCTGGCTGCTTGGGTGCTTCAGATGCAAGGTTCCTTCTTCCCTTAGACTTTTGCCGTCGTGAGTACACCATCACATCATTTTTTCCTGCATTCAAATTTTCATTTGTGATTGGCACAAGAGATGGTTGGGATGGTTGGGTTAAGGGTGGTTCTATTTGTGGTGGTTCTGTCTGTGGTGGAGGTGGAGGTGATGATTCTGTCTGTGGTAAAGTTATCCATTGTTCAAGGGTGACGTATTCTTGTTCAGGCACAAAAGTCTGAGATTCACTTGTTCTCTCCCTCTGAATTGAAGACTTGGAATAGAAAGGAGTATCTTCATGAAAGTTAACATCAAAACTTACAAAGAGATGTTTAGAAACAGGATCAAAACATTTGTACCGTTTTTGAGTAGGAGAATACCCAATGAAAATACATTTCACTGCACGGGAATCCAAATTGTTATTTGAATATGCATGAACAAAGACAATGCAACCAAAGACACGAAATGGAATGTTTAACTCAAGGTGAGTGGTATGAAATACATTTTGTAACATTTTAAGTGGAGTTTCAAAAGATATCACCTTATTAGACATCCCATTGATGAGGTAGGTTGCAGTTAAAACGGCATCTCCCCAATAGAACTTTGGTACATTGCAAGTGATCATGAAGGCCCTAGTGACTTCTAGAATGTGTCGATTCTTCCTTTCAGCAATCCCATTTTGTTGAGGGGTATGGGCACACGAGCTTCTATGAATAATACCATTGGTTTGGAGGAAGTCACTCAAAGTTCGGTTGAAATAGTCGGTTCCATTGTCGGAATGTAAAACTTTGATGCTAGTATTGAACTGATTTTTAATCATGGCATAGAAATTTATGAAAGCATTTGGTGCCTCAGACTTGTCTTTTAGAAGATAAACCCAACAGAAACGGGTATGGTCATCTATGAATGTAATGAATCCTTTTGTTTTGGTACGGTTTGGGTTACGGGAAGGACCCCATAAATCACTACGAATAGTGGTAAAAGGCTTGGTAGGCACATATGGAGCTCTAGGGTATGATGATCGGTGGCGTTTGGCCAATTCACAGACTTCACATTTCATATCAAGGTCTGATAGTGGGCAAAGGTTTGGGAACATGCGGGATAAATATGGAAAATTAGGATGACCCATTCTCTTGTGCCATAATATAGTGTCTGCCTTTTTAGAACTAGATACAGAATTACATACCTTTGTGTTACAATGTGATGGTATACTCGCTCCGACATTGTCCAGAAAGTAGAGTCCCTCACATTCCTTAGTGTACAAAATGAAGATAAAATAATGATATCTCATTGAATTAAGCATATATGATTACATTATATAGGGGCTAAGAAGCCCAAAGTTAAATAAGGCCCAATAAGGCCCACTACGAACTAAACCATAACTACACATATTTACAACAAACTTTAACACTCCCCCTCAAGTTGGAGCATATATGTCAATCATGCCCAACTTGTTACAAAGATAATTAACCTGGTTTCCATCTAAGACTTTAGTGAGAAGATCACCAAGATGATCACTAGATCGCACGTGTCCCGTAGAAATAAAATTCTCCTTTAGCTTATCACGAACAAAATGACAATCAACTTCAATGTGTTTCGTACGTTCATGGAACACTGAGTTTGAAGCTATATGTAACGCTGCCTGATTGTCACACCATAGCTTTGCAGGGAAAGAGGTTTTGAGGCCAACCTCCTTTAACAACTGATATATCCACACAACCTCACGTACAGACTGTGACATAGCTCTATATTCTGCCTCTGCACTAGAGTGTGATGCTACCCCTTGTTTCTTACTCCTCCACGATACAAGATTCCCACCTACAAAAACACAATATCCAGTAGTAGATCTTCTGATTTTCTTACATCCTGCATGATCAGCATCACATGAATTGACTAACATAGATTGCGAAGGACATGCTCCAAGGCTTCCCACTGACCAACAGTTGAAGCTCCCATGAATTGACTAAGAAAACTCACTGAGTAAGTCACATCTGGGCGAGTTATAGTCAGATAATTTAATTTACCAATCAGTCTGCGATATCTGTCAAGATACTCAAATGGCTCCAACTTCTTGGGGTCAACTTTCTTTCTAATATGCTCAGGGAGCTCTGCAAATGGTATTTTATTATCAAGCTCTAGGTAAGAATTGGCAATCATTGGTGAATTGCTTGGTGCAGCTCCTAACTTTCCTGTTTCTTTTAACAGGTCAAGGACATATTTCTTCTGGGTGAGAAAAATACCTTTCTTGTTTCTCATGACCTCGATACCCAAAAAATACTTTAACGGCCCTAAATCCTTCGTCTGAAATTGAGAGTTAAGGAATGCCTTAAGAGACGATATTCCATCGACATTACTTCCTGTAATCGCAATATCATCCACATACACAACTAAAAGAATCAAGCCAGCATTCGAGTTCTGGTAGAATACTGAATGATCACATTTACTTTGTATTAGTCCAAACTTCCGAACAACAGAACAGAATCTATCAAACCAAGCACGAGGACTCTGTTTAAGACCATACAAAGAGTTACGAAGAAGACAAACCTTCCCATTCTCCCCCTGAGCAACGAAACCAGGTGGTTGCTCCATGTAAACTTCCTCATTCAAAGTACCATTAAGAAAGACATTTTTGACATCTAGTTGATCAAGAGCCCAATCATAAGTAGCAGCCATGGAGATAAACAATCTGACTGAAGTGAGTTTAGCCACTGGAGAGAAAGTTTCAGAGTAATCAACCTCATAGGTCTGAGCATAGCCCTTAGCAACAAGATGAGCCTTAAGACGCTCAATAGAACCATCAGCCTTAGTTTTGATAGTAAAAACTCACTTACATCCAATCGTCTTCTTTCCTTTCGGTAAATCAACAAGAGTTCAGGTACCAGTTTGTTCAAGGGCCATCATCTCCTCCTCCATTGCCGCACCCCAACCCGAATGACTCAAAGCTTGTTGAAGAGTGGTAGGAATAGTAATAGAGTCTAGGGAAGCTATGAAAGAACGAGAAGCAGGAGATAACTGGTTATAGGAAACATAAGAAGAAATAGGATAAGTGCAACTAAGTTTACCTTTTCGAAGTGCAATAGGCAAGTCATCAGGAGAAGCAGACGGGATAGCATGTTCTGGCTCATCAGGGGAATCAGAGGGAATATCATGTTCTGGCTCAATGGAAAGGACAGAATTTTCCTCATTATGCGTTTCAAGATCCAACGAAGAAGCAGAAATGGGAGGGTCACCGTCTGGAATAGCCACATTACTTTCCTTTTTACTCTTCTGATAAACGTAGTGGATCGGAGGCCGTGCTGCCACTTGAACTGGCGAAGGTGTACGAGCAAAAGATAAACCAAGAGATGATCATCCTCAACAGGTGGAGACGGGGAAGATGCCATGAGAAAAAATGGGGTGGACTCATGAAAAGTAACATCAGAAGGTACCAAATAACGATCAAGCGTAGGAGAAAAACAAGTATATCCCTTTCGAACCCTCGAGTACCTAAGAAAAATACACTTTAATGCCTTAGGATCCAACTTAGAAAGAGTTGGCCGAACATCACGAACAAAACAAACACAACCAAAGATCTTTGGATCAAGATGGAACAAAGGTTTGGAAGGAAAAATGGTTGAAAAATGGATGTTACCATTAAGAATGGAGGAAGGCATGCGATTGAACAAAAAACAAGCTGTAGAAATAGCATCTGACCAAAAAGGTTTAGGGACATTCATTTGAAACATGAGTGTTCGAGCTACTTCAAGTAAATGACGATTTTTACGTTCAGCAACACCATTTTGAGCTGGAGTATCAACACAAGAAGATTCATGAATTATACCATGTTCAAGCATGAAGGTTTGAAAATTTGAGGAAAAATATTCCTTAGCATTATCACTACGCAAAGTGCAAACAGAAACACCAAATTGAGTTCTAATTTCAGAACAAAAGTTAGCAAAATGTGAAAATACCTCAGAACGATTTTTCATTAGATATAGCCAAGTAGCACGGGAATAATCATCAACAAAGGTTATAAAGTACTTGAAACCAGATTTTGACTCAATAGAACACGGGCCCCAAACATCAGAGTGAACTAACTCAAAAGGGGATGCAACACGTTTATTGACTCGAGACACATGCGGAAGACGGTGATGTTTGGCAAACTGACATGACTCACATTCTAAAGTAGACACTGAATTAAAATGTGGATAAAGTTTCTTCAAAATCGCTAAAGGCAAATGACTCAAACGACAATGCATTTCAAACAGACTGGATTAGACAGGACAAGCAACCGAACGATGCACTCGATTATCAAGAAAGTAATGGCCTCCAGACTCGTACCCTCTACCAATAATCTGCTTCGTCGTAAGATCCTGAATCAAGCAATAATTAGGAAAGAGTGAAATAGAACATTTTAGTTGCTTCGTTAATTTACTAGGAGAGAGAAGATTAAAAGCAAGGTCAGGCACATTTTAAACAGAGGGTAAGTGAATAGATGGAGTTGGATGAACTGAGCCAGAACCAATGACACAAGAGTTAGATCCATTTGCAATTGTGATACTAGAGGGGTTGGCGTACGGAGTATAAGAGGAGAAAAGATGATGGTTACCTGTCATATGATCAGTGGCACCTGAATCGATGATCCACTTGGAGGAAGAAGAGACAAGGCCAGTGACATTATTACCTGTAGCAGTGGGTACTGGTGAAGATAAAGACAGATACTCCTGGTATCTAGTTATGAGTTTAGCATACTCAGCTGTTGGAATGGTCACCATTTTATCTTCAGCCATTAAACACAAGCAACCAACGATCCCAAACAAATTCCAACAAACAAGAAGACACCAAAACAGCTTCACCCGGAACTACAAACGATCCCAAAAGATTCCCAAATAATATCAACAAGCAAGAGAACAACCAAGTAACTTCACTAGGAGCTACAAACAATCCAAACAACTTCCAACAAGTAAGAAGACCACTAAATAGCTTCACTCGGAATTGTGTGAGGGAAGGAACTCATGAATCCTTTGTCTTTTTTATTATGAATTGCTTCACGATCTATGAGTAGAAATTTGTATTCCTTTCTCTCTATGTGTCTTTGTTTTCTTATTCATTTGTTCCTTTGTTATGAAGTCGTTGATGAAGCTTGAAACATTTGTCTTTTGATTTTTATTGTTTCGGCCTGTTAAGCCTTTTTAATTTCCAAGCTTCTAACAGGCCTAATGAACTAGACCTTAACAGGTCAGGCCAGGTCATAAGCCTAGAAAATTTGCTATAAAAGGTCATAGGCCAGGCTCAAACATCATTTTGAAAACCCAGGTCAGACCTTTTAATGGTGTGGTCTGGCCTGACTCATTCACACCTCTACTCCCTACACTTGGTGGATGTTTTTTCAAGTGCTACATGAAGCGTTCTAAGTAGACATATTTGGGTTAATAAAAGGAGATTCAAATATTTATTTTCATAATAGTTTAAATATTACATATAGTGCAATTTAAATTTTGTTTGTACAACATTTTAATTCGCACGTTTAGTGTTCTTTAAAGGGGTTAAATGGAAAAATGATCATGTAATTGTCACGAAGGTGCAAAAATGACCATGTAAAATTGTTTGAAGCAAAACTACCCATCGAATTTCAAAATTGGGGCAAATATGGCCAGCACAGTTAATTTTTCACTTTTTTATGCATAATCTTCTGCCGATTCATCATCAATATAATATGTGGCAGACTTATGTATTTATTTGCCCTTGTGTGATGATGATGCGACAAAGGATGATGAGTGAAAAGTCAAAAAATTAAATGTAATGGCCATTTTTTCCCAATTCTGAAATTCAATAGGCAGTTTTGCTTCAAAAAATTTTACATGGCCATTTTTGCACCTTCGTGACAATTACATGATCATTTTTGCGCTTTAACATTTCTTTAAAAATGTGTTTTCTTTTAAAGAACTATAAAAAAAATAAAATATCTAAGTTTGGTGTTCTTAACTTTGTCAATGTTTTTTCCTCTCAACTATTTGTTATCAATATTTACTTTGATGGAATGATGAAGTTTTCTAAATTTAGTTCAATGAGAAATAAAAAAGTATTAACATTATATGAATAATTTTATATTAAAAATTACAAATAAATTTGCTTGATTGTGTTGGTTATCGTGCAACATGTATTTGTTCAAATGATATTTATGATAATTATAAGTGGTCAATAAAAAGACATTTCAATGAGGATGAGGGGGGTGAATTATGCTACAAGGCAAATGAGGAAACTAAAACACACAATCAACTTATACTGGTTTGACCAACCACTACCTACGTACAATCCATAACACCTTGTTGAGTATTTTATATCCAAGTTTTTATGAGTTCAACTTCAACCTATAGAATTTGTTGGTTCTCCTGCAACCACCGGTTTTCCGAGCTAATCAGAAACCTTACATAGCTTCACTCTTTGAACACTCCCCCTTACACTAGGTAAGGAATTACAATCTCAATTCCTAAGTCCCAAGACTCAAGAATGAAATCTCACGTTCACTCAATGAACAAATTTCGAGAATCAATTAAACTCACAGAGTATTACAACAATGTTTAGTACGATAAAATTGATATTCTTGTTCTATGTGTATATATTCTTCTTCGTTGCGCGTCTTTAATATATATCACGAATTGACGACCGTTGCACGCAATCTTCAAACTCAAGCTTCAATTAATTTGACCGTTGTAGCAGAAATTGATGAAGATCCTAAGCAGCACGAAATCTTTCCAGATTTGTCTAAGACAAGATCAATCAAACTCAATAAGCTAATGGCTCTAATTCGTTCAAAAACGAATTCTTTCCATATCAGTATATATCAGATGCTCTGATTGCAGCTAGAAGCATTTCCTGCAATAAGAGAAACAATTTTCCAATGCTTCGACATAATGGTTAGTCTCATCACATAAGCATATAAGCTTGATTCACAACTTCAATTCCTTGAAGCAATCATTAAGCATAAGGCTAATTATATAGCAATCTTCAAGCACATGCTCAAATATCTCAGAGTTTATATATACATTATTCGCACATAGACATGCTATGTTCGGACTCAGTGTTATAATAGTTACAGATAACTTCAGATAACTTAGTTAGGCAATTATGAACATTTTACTTTTCAATTAGCATATCCTAGTAGCATCATCAAAACTTAAGATTCTAACAGAGTTAAATATTATTTTGTTCAATAAACTATTTTGAAAGTATCAATTTGGCCAACACACAATAAAATGTCTCATTCTGACCAATAAACAAAAAATAGTCCATTTTGACCAATAAACTACGCGAAAATACTAAAATATCATTCCCACACATAAATGGGCTATAATAGCATACTTGCAACCTATAGTGATTGCAAAGCGTACATTAGAAAATAAACTAAGAAGATCTCGAACATCCTGCAAAACCAATTGAAACAAGGTGAGTTGATGGATGATGAGTTGATAAAACTTTTGCTGTTATTCCACACTATCAGAGAAGTCATATTTAGTCCTAAAAGTGAGATACACTTCAATATAAAAAGAAACAAGATATAGCAAACAATGTTAGAGATAAAAGATGTCATTTCCAAAGTTGTTGTTGTAATGGAAGCCCTTTGTGACATTACCTGAATATGACATTGTGAAAAGAGTCCTTACTTCCATTTCCTAATTAGTGCTCCCCGTTTTCTGATAAGTTATAGTATTTCTTCACACCTTTTACAGTCGTGTCATAATTGCTAGGCATGGCTAATTCTTTTTGAAAAAATTGTTTGCCTTTTTTTCTGGTTTAAAATTGTTTGCCACAGGAAATAATATGGTCACATGACTCATCTGATCTTAATTTAAAATCTCTATTATGGATCTTCTTGAATAACTCCTATTAAGTTGCATGGCAACAAACTCTTTTTAAAACTCATTGGCCGAATATCAAGAAGTCCTTCCAAAATAAATACCGTCCCAAATATTTCACTAGACATGTTTTCTTGACACAAGTACAAAACAAAGTTCTTGCAAAAATAAAATTCTTCGATTGCACTAAGACAATCTAGATCTAAAATTTGTAAGAAGATATTCAAACCCCTAATGCTCATGCTGGTAAAATTCATCTAGATGTCATGTGTCCATACAAGGAGGGAATGGCTCATTTACTCTCTTAAAAAATCAAAAATCCCTCCAGAAATTTAGACCCTAACACATCACATAGATCGCCATAAATAGCTTCCATAGCTTTTGTACTTGAAAATTGAAATAAAGCATGGATCATCCAGAGGTTGTCGTGCTACAGATATTATGATAGTGAAAACACAGAGACCATTCATCAAGTAGGCATAGGACTTTCCATCCTCCTCCAGGTCTCATTCTTCTTCCTGTCAACTGCCACCTATGTGTCTACAACCTCTTCTAGAAAAAAATTCCCTCCTCATCATTCCACCGGCATATTATTGAGTACCGACGGCCCCCAAATCAACAGAAAAGGAAAGTCCAAACAAGGGAGCTGCTTCACAACCAATATCTCTTGGAAAGTTATGAAAAGGGAAAATAAAACAAAACTTGTCGATCATCAAAAGAGTTTGGTTGGCCACCAGATGCACCCACCACTGGTCAAAAACCAATAAAGAAGCCAACAAAGGCAATTGAAGTAGAGACATGTTTGGGCTGACAATCGGAGCAGGTGAGATTACTGGGCTTGCAATACATGATTCCGATATTCTCCCAATGCCCAGATGGGGAATATGTTTCTGTATGCAGAGTAAGAGATCATACAGTTCCGGTTGAAAACCCCAGTAATTTCCTGCAATGATATAAAGAATATGAACTAGGATGATTACTCAAGGCTTATACCATAGAAACGGGACAACAGAAACTAAGCTCTATGAATCTGTATTGAAACTTCAAAGAGCAAGGGCAGTGAAGTGACAATGGATTCGCTCTTCCATACCTGTTGTGGGAAGTCACCATTCTCCATTTGTGAATTTATCAAATACTTAGCAGCACGGTGCAATGGTGTTGGATCTCTTTTAGCCTGTTTCAAGTTTAAGAAAAGGGAGAAAAAAGTTGAAATTCATCATAATCTAGTGAACATATAATCTACATTTGATTACCTCATTGTGTCTCCCACAATCAGAATGGGGTAATCAGATGCATGATACTGCCTATTGAGTTATATGCAAAATAGCACTTTAACTTGAAAGATACAACATTAAATAAGGTAAACATTTAAAAGCTAGGAAAATAATTAGTTGCAGATTGTTTGCTAATATTAGGAGATATAATTAGATATGATTAGATAGAGATTATTCCCAGATTTTACAGGGCATAACTAGCCATCTCCTACTAACTATTGATGGATAGCATAGAATAAGATCATCAAACTCTCCAAAGCCAAACATTCTACAAATGGCTAAAATCGTTTCACTTCCATTCTGTTCAACCAATCCAAATAAATTATAGGACAAAGAACATAATTGAGGAAGCATGATAATGCATAGAGCTGGGGTCCTTTGCCCCACGGCACTATGTTTGAACAACACTCTTCATCTTATAATAGCATATTGGAAAACGAAATGAGCCAAAAACGTCACCAAGTCTAATGCAAGGTAGAGAAGCATCTAATCCAGTTACTTCACTGTTCATCTTATAAAAGAATGTCGGATTGTTGACTGAAAAAAGAATGTCAGCCTTTAATATGAAATTTTAGTAAGTATTCAAAAGATGCATTTAGACATGGGAATTGAATACAACTACAATTTATTGTGGCAATTTCATAATAAATCCATAAAATATTATTTATATACCTGTCCAGCACTAATGAGAGCCAGCATAGCCCACCCTGTATTTACTATATGCGATCTGTTCCCCTCAAGATTTGAATACACCTGAAAGTGAGAAACATTGCTAATGATATAACACATGCACCAAGTTTTTAAAACTATACAGAAATATCAGCACTTGAATTGCTTGAAATCCAGTTTCCTCAATCAGAATTCCTTTAAAGAATCAAATGCAATATCTTAAACTTTGGCAACACGTGCACCAAGTTTTTCATGTCTTATACTTTGGCAATCCATGTAAGTAACACAATTGATAGACGGTGCAATGTCTCTTAGCGCACCTATTTGCCTTTGCAGCTCTACGTTTCTACCCTCTATAATCACGTGTTTGAAATGTGCAAGAGCATACATATGTAATTAGGTATATAAAGGGAAGGAGTTTATGACATCCCTCACGCATTTTAGAAATTTTTATGTAAAATAAACATTATATTATTAATTAAACAAAACATACCTTGTTTTGACAAGAGAGATAACTTTCTCCCCAGCCACCAGAAGGGAGCTGCTTAGACAGCAGAAATTCACAAGCTTTACGGATACTTGAGCAATTGTCAAAGTCCTTTCCAGCAGCAATCAACCCATTTACTCCAAACCAACTACCATATGTGAAGCAAACCCCCCATGAGCCATACCTAACATCAGATTCAGTGGTCAGAGCTCATCACAACAAGAATGAAGCAAACACGGATAGAAAATGAGCAGTAGATAGATGAGATGCATGCATCAATATGCTTAACATCATGAATTAGATTAGTTAATAATTTTTTCAATGAAAAAGGTAACATCTTGAACAAGGGAAGCAAACCATGAGCCATCTGATCTTTGAATTTCTTGAATAAAGGAAGAAGCTTTTTCAATACAATGTTCTAAGTCTTGTTTGCGATGACCAGGATACAACTTGCTAAATGTCCGCAAAGCTTGTATTGCCGCTGACGTACACTCCACATAGCTGAGGTATATGATATATTAAATTCATAAAGGGGGTATGAAAAGAGGTAAACAAAAACTGAAATTGAATAAGCATTTAATAGCTTACGGATAATCAATAACAATGTCACCAAAGGTTTCAGCAGGATTTATCATCTGACAACAAATAAGGTGATTTTAGTAACATATGTAAACATAAACATACAACAAACTATTTTTTTGCCAAATACTGATTACATTAAAGCTATAAACAACTTACATAGTCTCAAAAGAATAAAACAGATATCTGACAACAACCATACAAAATAAACACCAAATATCGAAATTTCAAAACAATCTGAACAATCAAACAAAGAACACAACAAATTTTTCAATTAACCAACATGCAACACTATATGAAAGAAGTTTTGCTTCTGTTAGAAATCATAGCCTTTATTTGTTGGGATATTGACTATCCCTTGGTAATTGCTTATTTTATCTGTCATCTTACCTTTTCTTTCATTCTATTGTGTTTTATACAATTCTTTCATTCCATTAATACTGCCTAGGATTAGGGAATTCTCTAATCATTGAGTTTTTATTTGAATAGCCCCATATTTTGTTCTCTCTGAAACACATCAATTAGAGTATCTTATTCAGAAATACTAATCAGAGTTTTTGGATTCAATCAAAACTGAGAACATTGCTAATAAAAGAGAAATATTATTCTTTGCTATTCAAAGAGAATGTTGCATGATCTCACGAAGAAGCTAACCAATGATTAAACCCCACCCAATGAAAGAAAATTACCTCCAACCATGCATAAGATCGTGTGAGTTCATATGTTGCAAAACCACCTCCTGCATTCTGCAATGATGTATAAAAGCGCATTGCTAGATTCAATATGTAAAACAATTGGAGCATTACACAAAATTAATCGAAAATATAGGATAACTTGATTAGCTGCTCACAAACTAAAAAGGAAAAACAACTAAAAAGGAAAAACAACAATGACAAAAAGAATTATCTTGCTGTGTGAGGTTGGTTACAAAAATTATGAAAATATTAAACAACGGAGGAAGTAAATTATAAATGAGTTCAACTTAAAGATGATAATATCCTAATTAAAGAAATGTATAAAAATGTTAAAACAGTAGTAAATTTTATTCAAATTTGTATAGAATAAAGGTTAGGGAATGCCATATACAACTTAGTTCATGTCAAGAATTATTAGCATCTTGTTAAGATGGTATCACATCTCCATGCATCATATAACTTTTTCCTTAATGACAATAAAGAGTTTTTTGGACATTGTGTATTTCAAAGTAAAATATTATATGCCATGGGTATTAAAACTAATTTAGAATTCTCAGCCAAAAAAAATTGTTTTGGAAAAAATTGCAGTCACATCAAAGTGTAGGCCAAACTTTAGGGTTTGCAATCCATGGAATCTTGTCAGGTTTGAACCATAACCCTCCGAAAATTGGCAGATCTCAGGCAACTTGAGCATAAACAGTTGAAGAGTCAAATATGGCCACAATATCACAACTTTAAATAATTCGAAATATCTCAAATGACGTTTTCGACATTTTAGTTAGAGTAGGAAAAAATGAATTTCTTTGTTGTGTCATCTTCAAATTAATTTCATCCACGTGTTCTAGATCTGTAGACAGAGTTTTTAATATTCAGATAAATAGCTCAAAGTTTATAACAAATCTAACACATGAATTGTCTAAAAACAAAAATAACTCCTGGCAATGTTTGCAAAAAGTAATTACAAAATTTCATTAGCTCAACTTTTAGAAAAGAAAAGTGTTGGGATCATGAGGAGTCTACATACCTGAAGTGAGAGAATGACATTAACAGCATCATATAATCTCTCAGTATCAATTGGCTCACCAACTAGCTCTGGTGGAATTTGGGATAATAAAACAGCAACCTGAAAAGAATGTGTCAAAATAAGAGAAAAACGTAGATAGAAGTGAAGTCTTCTAATCATAATAACCTTTAATCCTTCAGCTGTGCAATCAGAAATAGGCCATCCATGATCTGCGGTTGAGAATGGCCAAGCTCCTTTTGAAATATGACGATACCAATAATTTAGATCACCAGGACAATCTTCTAAAACCTTTACAAAAAATATAAGATATAAGACAAAACAATTGTCAACAAGTTCCAAGTGATAAAACTTACGGTATAATGTAAATAAACACCTGTGAATTCTTCATGTACATGTGTACTTTTTGGAGTGTAGCCCCATATTCTTCAGAAAGTCCACTAGAAATGATTGCTTGAACAGCAAATGCAGTATCCCACATTGAACTTCCATTGTATCCCTGCAACAAAAGTCCAATAATTCATCGATTGTATCATTTATCTTTATAAAACAACTAGCACAGGACCCCTCATGTAAAGTTCAAATTCACCAGAATGATGAGCTACAATATGTTTCGATCATTCCTAACATCTATAACATGTTCAATTGCATCAAAAAAGCCATGATCTGGCAAGTTCAGCATAAGTTGTCTTATAAGTAGACCTGCATTTTCATGCCATCTTCAGCAAGCCATAGATAATCATCGATTCTTGGAAGATGCAACTTAAAAGCCTCAGAATTAGGATCTTCCACCCAACAGCAGAGCATGTTCAACACCTGAATATGAATTAAATGTATATGATATTAACTAAGTCAGTAATCATTTAGTGACATATAAATGATAAAAGAAAGTACAGCAATTAGAAAGGGAGAAGTACTGTTTAGAATCTTTCTGCCCTTGAATAAATACCTTGTTTACTGGCCCAATGCAAATATAACGAGTATTCTCATCTTCATAATGTATGTGCTCCATTGCTGCATTAATAGCCTTCTCTCTCAACTTTTTTCCAGGCCAACACATCAAAACGGGTTCAACAGCCTTGTGAAGTGTTCCCCACAGAATATCCTGAACAAATGGGTGAGGATAGTACAAGTCTTCCTGCAAAGAAAGGTAATTCTCCTGTCACAATTAAATTCTGCTGGAAATCTTATACAGATCATACAGATTCAACCTTTGTTTTAGAGCACTTCTCCGGCACAAAAAGAAAGTTAAGAAATTGAAAATTACAGTGACAAACTGCAGTCTCTGGCCATTGTAATTGAATTTTTTTAAAACTGAAGCCATTGTAATTGAAATGACTAAATCGAAACAAAGGAAAATAAACTCATCAAGAATTCCAATAAAAAGGAACAAAATAGATGACATATCTAGGAAATAAAATTGGACAATTACACACAGAAATTCGGTTTTAAAATCATGATTGATTGAGCAGATGTGATTACATAGCAATGGCAACCAATGATTTTCAGGAATGTTCCAACATTAAAAGAATAGGAAACCTAACATATGGTGGAGACAAATATAAAATAATAAGCAGAAAGAGAGAGGTAGTGCTTGAGTACTATTTCCCATGTAATCTTTAATGTATAGAATATTTTAAGCGGAGCCCATAAATTATATCATTCATGCAAGGAAATTATCATTATTCTTCTTGCAGCACCAGTAAGCAGTTTCACAAACCTTAGCACACAAATTCCGTGACTGATTCCAATCTATGTGATGATATGGAATTGTAAAAAGCTCCTTCCTCAATGACAATATTGTTGGGGTGATTGGGCCAACAAACCTCTTCCCATATAAGTAAGACATTGGCAAATAGACCATCCGACAGTGACACCACATCCTTCCTGTAAAACATAAAATTATATTTTTCTGCTCATTCCAAGAGGAGAATAATTGGAAAGAAAAGAATCTTAGGAAAAGCATATACTGTATAAATACATAAATGCTTTTACTAAAAAGTCCAAGCAGTACGCAAGCTCTCAATCACACTAAACACTACCATGGGCAACCTTTTCTCTCCTCACCAAAATCGAATTATACATTAGATTTTAAAGATGCCCAGACAGAGTAGATGAAAAAGAAAAAAACTATATCATAATTGTATTGTGCAAATTGAAATCGGTCAACCAAACAGAATGAATGAATCACATTCTTAAACTTATGCATGCATAAAGAAACCAACTGAATTTTTAAATTAATTTGATGAGTTCCCATGATTTTAACCATTTGATACAATTATTATTATTTTCCGCTGCAAACATTACCTTCTTCAATTATATCATCCTTTGAACAAAAATACCAAATTAGATCATCTATAGTTCACAATCATGCAGTGAAAGTGATGCCTGCTTCTACTTTGTAGATTTCGAATTATTTTTCTTTCTTCCCCCATCCCCCTCCGACTATATTGTATGCAATCATCATTTCATTTCAAAACATTAGATTAGATAGATGCACAAGCCAAACTTTTTAATGAAAATACTGATGAAAATCATAAAAATGAATTTATAAGCAATGAGATGGGGGCATCATCTTGAATACATCTCATTGATCAGCATCATTAGAACAGCTTAATGGACAAGAACCTGGATGGAATGGAAGCGCATATGGAAGAAGCCATATCTCAGGCGGAAGGGGATTGTTTCCAGACCATTCATATACTCCAAGAACCTATCATCATAATGCGTAAATAAATCTACCACTGCTCTTATAAATTTATAAGTCCATCAAAACAAGGCTAAGATCTTAACTGAAAGCCACATCTTCCCCCATGATGTTATATGAGTAGCACCACCATGTGCTAGAATCCAATCTCGGCCTTTCTCCATGGCCCCATTTCCATCATTTGCTCCTTCACCAAGCAATCTGAGAGTTACATAATTCAAAACACTCCCAAACATGGTGCTTGAACCTTCAATATGCAATCCCCAGCCACCATCCTCATTCTGCAATTACTCAATGCTTGAACTTTACAGAAGGAACCAGTATTAGACAAAAAGAATAGCATAAATTTCTTACCTGATGATTGTAGATGTAACGTCGCATTTCCTTTTGATGCTCTTCTGATAAAATAGCATTTAGTGCACCAGTGATAGACAGAGTAATTACCTGATCAATTGTTTGACTCAGAATTAAAGTTCCAATGGATATATCAATGGTGTTAATATTATTCAAGAATAGTTCTTTATCAGGAGAAAGAAGAGATAACTACATTGATCTAAAGTGATCACTCTAAAATAAGAAAATCCAAATGGTGACAGTTTGAGCAAATGTAGCTGATTTCCTGTAAGCATGAGTAGAATATTTATCATAAAATATGATTCTGTTTTAGAAAATGAACGCACCAAACCAGGCAAAAGAAACATGGGACCCCCATAATCTCCTGGCCAGTGTCCATCGTGACTCTGTATCGTTGAATAGAAACTTATGGCTCTCCTTAATGTTGTTGTCACTGTCTCCTCAGTAATATCCTCTGTATCTTTAACTATGGCTTGAGGTAAGACCACTTCTCTTGTATTCTCTTTTGCAAACTTCATTTAGTTAAAGAAGCACATTGAGCGTAAATAATACAATATTTCATGACATATAACACAATTTTCACATAACAATAAAGCATTTAAAGTCACATCACAGAAATGAAACTTGAGGAAAATTGGTGAGTTATAAAGCACCATAAGACAATTCCCTGTTTGGTAAAGAACATGTTTGACAAATCCTAGCTGATCATAAAAAAATGAGTCCATACAGGTGGCTCAAGCAGGGAAATTTTGAGCTTCATTCTCACCCAAGGCCACACTAAATTTCAGACTGTTCACAAACTGCAGGACAATTACTAAAATCGTAGCTCACAGTTTTGTTCCCTGTACTAGCAGCCTAGTTAGAACAACTGATGACAACTGATGGTACCTTCACGTAAAAGACATATGATCTAGTATCTCATACCATGCCTGGGCACTTGATAATATATTCTTTGCACCTAATATTTACATGCAAGTTAATTCCAATCAGCATATTAGCCAAGGATCAACGCTTCAAACTAACTTTGCTTTCTATTTCCAGTACTTAGAATCAAGAGAGATGATTAGCCCTGATAAAGAATTTGTAGTGCTTTACATCATTCAAAAAAGGTGCAGCGACACAAAAAAAAAAACTGAACCTTATCCAATAGGTGGAGTTAGTTATAAGGATTTCATGATGCCATTGAACAATATCAAGTATGAACAAAATTTTAGGATGAGACACCCTACACAGTTTAGCTATCAATACAACCGAATGCATCATCCAATCTATCTCCACACTTAGGACACAATAATTATACTCCGATCCTGCATACTCTCTCCGGTCCTAAATACAAGACCTAGTCACGTAATTTGATTAGATTATGAATGTTAGTCAAGTCGGTCAAAATAACATGATATTACCAGTATACCCTAACCATCCACCTTTACCCCCACCCCCTCACTTGTCTATTACTCCCTCTATTCCTAAATATAAGATCACATTCGGATTTCAATTTGTTCCTAAATATAAGCAACTTTCTAATTTTTGTCAACATTTTTCCAAATAAACCCCAATAATACTTATCTATAATAACAAGCAAGAGTGAGAGAGTGAGGATAAAGGTATAGTTAGGATAAATTAGTAATATCATATGTTAATAACTACCTTAACTTACATCCATTATTTAATCAAATTTGGAAAGTGATCTTATATTTAGGGATGGAGGTAGTATTAGATTGCATTGATAAAAGTTGGCAAAAATTATAAATATGTTTTATATTATAGGTCTTACATTTATAGGGCCGGAGGGAGTAACATTTTGCATCTAAAATAAAACAACAACTAACAACTTTTGTGGTTGATATTTCTACTTAAATTCCTCAGAGTATACAAGAGGCAACATATAAGATCTGTCAACACTTCAGAAAACTACAAGATAATCCAAAGTACAACTGTAAATGTAATTACACCTCATGCAACATACTCCCTCCATTCCTAAATATAAGAGCTAGTTGACTTTTCACAGTGAAAATAATAAAGCAAAATGAACCATTAAACCCTAATATATATTGTATATTATTACATCACATGTTAGCTTATAAATTAAATAAACTCGTTTAGAGAAAAAATTTATGAAAATACTCCCTCCATTCCTATATATAAGATCACTTTCCCTGATTCAAGTAGATTAAGAAAGTTAGTTAAGTTAGTTATTTACACATGATAGTACCAATTTATCCCAACTATATATACCTTTATCCTCACTCTTCCTCTTCTGCTTGTTATTATAGATAAGCATTGTAAGGTTAATTTGGGAAAAGTTAGAAAGTGATTGAAATTCAAAAGTGATCTTATATTATACTCCCTCCGGTCCTAAATATAAGACCTAATTGACTTTTTTGAAAATCCTAAAAAAAGAAAATTAAGTTAATTATAAATTGATTTACCTAATTTTTTCCCTTAAACTAGTTTATTTTACTTATAAACTAATGGATAATCTAAAAATATATCAAATATGTCATGATTTAATAGACTATTTTGCAACCTTAAACTCTCCAAAAAAAAGTCATCTAACTCCTATATTTAGGACCGGAGGTAGTATTTATGAACAGAGAGAGCATTACATCATATGTTAGATTATAAATAAAATAAACTCATTTAGAGAAAAAAAAAATAGGAAAATAACTTTTCAAGTAACATTTAGTTTTTTTTAGAATTCTCAAAAAAAAAAAAAAGTCAACTATCTCCAAATTACAATGGAGTAAGAGACCGAACCTGAATGCGCATCATGAGATCAGAACTATGCTTCTTCTGGAATCGATTTTTGCGGAAAGCCTCGCGAGCTTCCTCGATCTCCACGAGTTCCTGAGGCGAAGCAATGAGCTTAGGATCGAACTCCCAAACCTGCCTGCCTACATGATTGTTCACAGAACGTAGCCATGGATGATCCCCTCCCTCCGCAATCTTCAGCTTCCACATTATTCTCTTCCGATGCTCTCAAATCTTCACACACACAAAAATGTCACCGAGAAAATGATATAAACATATTGCATAAAGTTAAAACGTGAAATGAAATTTTGTAATAATGGTCTAATTTTGAAGAATCGGTCATTATTGTGAAAATGAGATGAATTAATTAATTACCAGAGGTCGGTGAGAGGAAATGAGCAAGTTGGGTTGAGAGTTGTTTTGGAATCTGGAAAGAAAGAGAAGGATTTTATAATGTTGCATTGCATGTACGTATGTAGGAGCATGTTAATTTTTTTTTGGACAATGGAAAAATTAAAAAAAAAAACTCATGGTAGTAAATAAGATTATTACCTAAAATAAGTAAAACCAAACATTCAATCATTCAATACTTTTTCCGTATAAATAAAACAAACATGCACTGGAATTAACTTTCCGTGACTCATAAATGGGATGTGATATCCCCGTGTTAATGAAACCTGACCCAGCTTAAGGCCTCTCACATGTCTCGGGTCATTTTACAGCTCAACCACTCATTTCTCACGTACTCCCCTCTGTCTTTATTATAAGTCATTAACCATCCAAATTATCTTTATTATAAGTCATTAACCATCCAAATTATACATACCAAGAAATGAAGATTGCATCATTAAATTGGTTTTATCAACCTTTTCCATTTTTGCCCCTCCTACATTTATCACCGTGTCTCATTACCTTTTTTTTCTCTTCATTAATCTTCTATATTTATGAGTCATAATAGAGGGAAATAAAAGTGGAGTGGTGGAAAAGTCAATTGAATTAAAGAAATCTCTTTTTCCAATAATGAGGGTATATTGGGAAAATTTTAATAAATGAGTTAGTTAATGGTAGTTGGTGACTTACAATAAGAACTGAAGGAAGTATCAAGGAATGATAGTTGGATCTTAAAATTCATGTTAAATTTACCACTCTTTTCAACTTCACCCTTCATGATTGATTTCACATTTTCAATTGAATCTCCATTATTAACAAGAGTAAAGTGAGAAAAAAACATTTAATGCAGCGGTTGGTGTCTTATATTAAGGACCTAAAATTGTAGGCGGTTGGTGACTTAGAATATTAAATTTCAACTATTTTGTGTCCAAAATTTCAAAGCCACTGACAGGTCAAACAAAAAAGTTCCAAATTCAATGCGCCGCTCAAATTGATATAGGAGTACTATTGTTCAAAAATACATTTAAAGATGGGAAAATTAAATATAAGTCCCTGGTAAGGGACATAATACTGATAAAGTCCCAAAAATTGAAAATATTAAGGTAGAGTCCTTTGGGACCTCACTTTAATTATTTCTGAAACATGGGCCCCACCATTTATATTAAAATATTCTCCCCCCCCCCCTTCTCTCTCCTCCTCGGCCCCTCCCCCTCCCCATCTTCTTCTTCGGCAGGCAGCCCCCACCCCCGCCACCTCCGCCGCCGAACACCACCACACACATCTTCGACCACCGCCACCACCTCCTTCCCCGTCTTCTCCTCCAGCCGTCGAGTCTCGCCGGAGCTCCCACCCTCCTCCCTCATCGACTCCCTCCCCACCTTCACCTTTACCTTCTCCTTCCCCACCCATCGACCTCATCCACCTCACTGACCATTCCCTCCACCAGCCGATTCCTCACCTCCGTCCAAACCCCACGTCCCTCCTCCTCTTCTTCGACGCCTCCCAGCTCCATGACGGAGGAGAAGGTGAAGGTGAAGGAGTCGATGAGGGAGGAGGGTGGGAGCTCCGGCGAGACGCGACGGCAGGAGGAGAAGACAGGGAGGGAGGTGGTGGCGGTGTTCGGCGGCGGAGGTGGGGGGCTGTCTGCCGAAGAAGAAGATGGGGAGGGGGAGGGGGAGGAGAGAGAAGGGGGAGGGGAGAATATTTCAATATAAATGGTGGGGCCCACATTTCAGAATTAATTAAAGTGAGGTCCCAAGGGACTCTATCTTAATATTTTCAATTTTTGGGACTTTTTCAGTATTATATCCCTTACCAGGGAATTATATTTAAATTTCCCTTTAAAGATTTATAATTATAATCAGCTCAAACTGATATAGGAGTACTATTGTTCAAAAATACATTTAAAGATTTATAATTATAATCAACATGAGATACTATTGGAAATAAGGAAAAAAAATGTTCCAACGATTTCACTTATCCTCACCGTGAAACAAATTAATATCAAAGTACATCTAAAACCTCTGGAATTTCATTGCACCCATAAGGGAGGAAATGAAAATGAATTTTATAGGTAAAAAGACTACAGCGCCCTTGCTTTCTTATTCTAAAAGGGAAAACTGTCAGCTCACCGGGGCCCTACTACCATATGGCGGCCAACACCACAAGATACTGATAGATCGCAGCTAGCTGGCCTTTCAGTGTTAGAAACCTTTAAAAATGGAAAAGTTATTTTGAACAAAAGTGTCACAGGAAAACATACAATGCATTTAGCTATACGATGCCGTGTGTGTGTGTGTAAATACTCTTTTATCCTTGTCTATTTTACATTAATTAACAACAATAATAGTCTGATTGGTTCAAAGAAAGTAATTTAGTGGAAATGAATAGGGCAAAAGCGCTCATTTGATAATTAAGTATTTCAATTTGGGCAAAACTAAAAAATGACTATTTCGTGGTGCATAAATAATATTTAACTTTGTGACCCGGTGTAAATATAATAAAACCGGTGTTGAATGTTAATTTATAGTTATGTGGAACCTTTCTGATATCATTTTCAAAGTGAAAAATACATTTTTGCCCTCCCAAATAAAGCTTTACTAATACTAGTTAGTATGGGAAGATGAAGGGCGGAAGGTCGGGGTTGAATTTAAATTCTTAGGGGTAAAAAGGTATTTTTACTTTAGAAAATAATATTAGAAAAGTTTCACAAAGCTACAAACTAACATTTAGTACCAGTTTTATTAATTTTACATCAGGTCATAAAGTTGGTTATTATTTACGCACCGCGAAATAGTCATTTATTATTTTTGCCTAAATTAAAAAATTTAATTTAGATCAGCATTTTTGCCCAAATGAATAAAATGGAAAGCAAAATTTAAAAAACGTGACATTTTAGTTTTACCTACCCATTATGCCAAAGGCAAAAGTATACCTTTAGTCCCTTATGTTTGCATCAAGTTTTAATTTAGTCCCTTATCTTTGGAAAGTACACTTTTAGTCCTTCAAATCTAACACCGTCACTCAATTTAACGGAAATTGCTGACTCATCAAATTTTAATGGTGACTGTTCAATTAAAAGATGATGAAGCATAAATATATTAATTTTAAGTAAAAAATAAAATCAATCATGGAAATTAAAAATCATCTCAAATAATAATCCTTTTTAATATGATGTTTCTCTTAAGGTTTTTTCTTTGTGACGGCTCATCCCAAATTTTCATCTTGTCTTTGGTACGCAAGTCTCTCTACTAGACCTTCATCTCTCCTTTAAAAAAAATTCAATCCCAGAACAAAAATCTTCTATTTGATTTCCTAAAAGAATACTTTGTATTCATCAACATGTTTTGTTTTGAGAAATAAGGAGGAAGCAGAATCCATTAAATGGAGAGAAAACAATTTGTGAAATGAAGTGTACGAAACCAAACCAAACCAAACGATTGCTTTCGGAAGAGACAACCACATGTCGAAGAGCTTTTAAATGAAATTGGGGTTAGACTTGAGGGCCAAAACAGATACGCCTTGGATCTGCAATGACTCCGCCTCCAGACACCCCACATCATCAACAATGTCCATGACTTGAATGTACTGCCAATTATCTTGACGAAGCAATAATTCAAGTTTATTTATGGCCTGACTTTGTTTTACTTTATGCAAAAAGAGAGGGGAAGGAGAAGACGACAACAGAGGAGAAACCAGTGTGGATGGTGTTAGAATTTATTTGGGGTAATTAATTACAGGTCCCCCACAAGGGAGTTAATACTGGAAAAGTCCCAAAAGTTGAAAATATTAATGCAGGGTCCCAAGGGACCTCACATTAATATATTTGAAATGTGAAAAGACAGTTTTGCCCCTAGCCTTAAAAAAAAATTACTTCCTTCCCCTCCCCCCTCCTCCTCCCTCACCCACCCCCTCCCCCCACCCTCCCCCTCCAGGCCGCCCCCCACCCCTCCCCAGCGCCCCCCTCCCCCACCCCACCCTCCCCTCCCAAGTCGGCCCCCACCCCCACCTCTCCCCCCTCCCACGTCGGCCCCCCACCCCCACCCCCTCCCCCCTCCCACGTCGGCCCCCCACCCCCTTCCCCCTCCCACGTTGGCCCCTCCCAAGTCGGCCCCCCACCCCAACCCCCACCCCCCCATTCCAGCTCGCGAGCTGGAGTGGGGGTGGGGGGCTTGGAGGGAGGAGGGTAAAGGTGGGGGGGCGGGCTCGAGGGGGGAGGGGGGGGTGGGGGGGGCGGGCTGGAGGGGAGGGGAGGGGTGGGGGGGCGGCTGGAGGGGAGGGGGAGGGTGGGGGGGCGGGCTGGAGGGGAGGGGAGGGGTGGGGGGCGGCTGGAGAGGGGAGGGGGAGGGTGGGGGGGAGGGGGGCTGGAGGGGAGGGTGGGGTGGTGGGGTGGGGGAGGGGGGGCGCTGGAGGGGAGGGTGTGGCTGGAGGGGGGGAGGCTGGTGGGGGTGGGAGGGAGGGTGGGGGGCTCTGGGAGGGGGGAGGGGGTGGGGGAGGGGGGCCGAACTGGGTGGGGGGAGGGGGGGAAGGTGGGGGGCTGGAGTGGGGGCGGGGGGCGGCCTGGAGGGTGAGGGTGGGGGGAGGGGGTGGGTAAGGGAGGAGGAGGGGGAGGGGGAGGAAGTAAATTTTTTTTAAGGCTAGGGGCAAAACTGTCTTTTAACATTTCAAATATATTAATGTGAGGTCCCTTGGGACCCTGCATTAATATTTTCAACTTTTGGGACTTTTCCAGTATTAACTCCCTTGTGGGGGACCTGTAATTAAATTTCCCAATTTATTTCTCCCTTTTATAATTGATTTTACTTTTTACTCAAAATAATTTATTTATGCTTCATCATCTTTTAAATGAACATTCATCACGAAAATCTGATGAGTCAGCAATTTCCGTTAAGTTGAGTAACAGTGTTAGATTTAAAGGACTAAAAGTGTACTTTTCAAAGATAAAGGACTAAATTGAAACTTGATGCAAACATAAGGGACTAAAAGTATACTTTAGCCTTATGCGAAATTCATACTACCTTCAATCTCTAATAGAAGAGTCCAGCCGCTAAAAAATGTTTTTTAAGAAAACATGTATAAGTAAGTTGAGTGTCTAGAGTCAATGTTTTTTTAACAAAATTTTAGGAAGGGGTTTGGGCTCAACTCAATCCAAGGGCAGGGCACCTAACTCATGATCCACTGGGGCCTGTCCCTGTGGGATCTAGAGCATGACCAGCAAGCTCTTTCTGTCTGTCCACACAGGTAGGTTACTCCCAACTTCACTTAGCTACGAAGATATCTCTCCAAGCGCCGCGATGGAAATACAATAAAGTGTCACTCCTCAGGATCGAACTCGTGACGTTGTGGTCAACCCGACACTTATTATTCAAAGTGTCTAGAGTTAATGTTTTTCCCCAATATTGCCCATATTTAAATATTGCACATATTTATTATAATGTTTTTAAAAGAGAGAAATACGTAAACATTGATAAATATGAAAGATAATAAGGGGTAAAGTAAGAAAAAATACAATAAAATGAGATAATATGAGATGGGCTCTTATATTTTAGACTAAAATCATTTGAATTTTGGGCTCCTATGTTACTGAGAGAGAGAGTATATCATAAATTAAACTAAGAAACCAAGCTTAAATTACCGCAAATAAAATATATTGTCCATGAATACCCAGAGTTACACACAGTTCAGTTTGAGTTCCCACGTTCTCTTCTAACTATGCCTTCACATCAACTTAACTTCAAGAGTGTGGAACTTCAACTCAATTCACCACCTCATCAAAACATCTACAATTTTATTAATTAATATATAGTTGTTTTAATTAAGCACAGTAATTTATGCTGATACCTTTATGGTGGAAATCCAATTTTAACAAATTGAATCCCTTTTTCCGCTTCATTCCCTCATTTTTCAGTTATCCAAGTTGGGAACAAGAAAATTAACTAGATATATGACAGAATTTACAGAGGAATGCAATTTATCTTGTTCATTCACCAACAAAATATTGATAAGAAGACATTTTTGACACATGATAATTGTAATATCATAAACTTTTAGTTAATTAATTAATTGTTAATTAAATAAAATTTTAAGGATTTATAGGATTATTACAATTAAAATTAAACGCCATAAAATTTTAAGGATTTATAGGATTGTTACTCTTTTACAGCTATTTAAGTCTACTGTTATAGTTTATAATGCATGTATGTTTAGGCATGTCAAGCATCATGTAAACTCTAACCTCTTGTTGTTTTAATAATTTTGTTTCTATTCAAAAAAAAAATAAACGCTATAATTTAAATATGTATATAAAAGAAAAATTAAAAAAGTGTGTGTGTAGATTTAGTTTGTGGGTGGCACGTGGGTCAGCACGTGGCTGCCCACTGCAACCATTGTAAAAGGGATCTTTTCCTTATAAATATATAGGGGAACAGAGGGAGAACGGCTGTGACCTCTTGTAATAATATAAAAATGTGTAGTAGGCTTTGATTTTTGAGGAGCTTCAAGAACCTTTTTTTGGAGTTCAAATTTTGTATGTAATTCTCTTTTCTTCCTCTATTTCCTTTAATTTCCATTTATTCAAGATTATTTTGCCCTTATTTGTAGCTTTCCTGTTATACTTTTTGTACCTCTTGTATATTTTAAAAACTTGATTTGAGATGAATTTTTTTTGCTTCTCAACTTATTTTTGATCCCTTATTTAAAAGGAAACATGAACATAAGATGGAGGTGACAGATATGAGAATATTGAGATGAATGTGTGGCCATACAATAAAAGATAGGATTTACAATGATCATATTTGAGAAAGAGTTGGGGTAGCATCAATTGCGGAGAAAACGGTAGAAAGTCGCTTAAGGTGGTTTGGGCACGTTCAAAGAAGAGAATTAGGTGATACAGTAAGAATAGTTGATCAACTGGTTTGGAGTCCTTACAAGAGAGCGAGAGGAAGACCAAAGAGAACTCTTGCCGACATTATTCAACGAGATCTTTTGGCCAATAATATATCACCAAGTATGGCAATTGATCGAACACAATGGCGTTGCATGATCCATGTAGTCGACCCCACCTAGTTGGGATAAAACTTTGTTGTTATTGTATTAGGTTGTATTATGTTTTCCCTTATGAGAAGAGGATTTGTTCGTGATTTGGTTATGCTAAAAAATATGTGTTTTTGTGATGTTAATGGGCATTTTAAAAGATTTAAAGGGTTTACTTGTTTCATTTAACCTATTCCTATCTTGTCATAATTTCTAATACTTGTGACATTATTTAAATTTTATATTTTGAGCAATGATCTCACATTGCAAAGTTAGGAAAAGTTAATGGTTTAATAAAGATTTCAACAATATTTTTGTAAGAAATTGTTTGACATTGGAAAGTAACTTGGTGACATTCTTGAATAAGCCTAAATATCCTTTGAATTATGCTTTAATTAAGTTTTGACTTATCAAAGATTCAAATATAATGAGAAATTCTATTTACTTTTGAAGAGAAGTGAAACTAAATGGTTTTGATAATTTAAAAGACTTTATTTGAGTGGAACAAAGGTTTTGAGACCTTAAATCCTTAGTTTATTGTTTGATTTAAAATTTGATTTCTATTAAACTTTGGAAACTTATTTTATAAAAGGAATTTGAAATGATATTGTTGCATTAGGGTGCTCATACAATTAAAGTGAGTTAGTTTGAGTTGGTGCTAATAATTGGGTTTTCATGTATTGGAAATTTTGCTTGAGACATTATTTGTACAAGCAATCTAGATTTACCAAACCAATCAATAAATTTATCAAATATATTATCGCACATTTTCATCAATAAATAAGCATTTCTATCATCATAGTTATACAGCGACACATCAGAATGTTGGCGTAATTGCTACATTAAGTTAATGATTCTCAGATCATATCCAAATATCAATACACACATAGAATATTTTTTTTATCATATTTAGTTCAATGTCATCAATATATCAAGTGGTCACAAACTTTCTTTAATCCATCAATCATAGACACACCTACATTAAGTTAATGTTTTTTTTAATTATACACATCTAGGTTGCTTGTACAACTAATGTTTCTAGCAAAATTTCCAATATGTGAAAACCCAACTATATCACCAACTCAAACTAACTTACTTTAGTTGTAGAAACACGATAATACAATAATATCATTCCAAATTCCTTAAAAAGATAAGTTTCCAATGTTTAATAGAAACCAAAACTTAAATCAAGCAATAAACAAGTACTTAAGGTCTGAAAACCTTTATTCTACTCAAATATTGGACAGTTAAAGTATTATGTGAATCAAGTGTAATGCAAATGTGTTACTAATCAAATCATTATCAAAACTTTAAGATACTAACAAGTATCACCATCTATTTTTTAATACATAAAGCAGTATCATCATCTTATTCTAACATCAATGACTTAACTAATAATCTCCTGTCAATGTGAGTACATAAGCCAATTTCTACTTTCCTCTATAAACACTCTTCAACCGGGAGGCATGCCCTAATCTTGATCCGCCCCTACCCCTCGGACCCAACATATATTTTTCATAGATCATAACTCACTCAGATATTAAATACAGCTTTGGATGAACATGAACATTTAAAGTAAATAAGAAACGCGGAATCCATTCGGGAAACAAAATGGAATATTGGAAGTACAACCTGAATCCTATCATACATGAAATGGTAATGAACTAGGCAAATAAGTTTGGGCTAAAGAGCTCGACATGCTTGAATGTAATTATGGTTTTTTATTAAGCATATACTCCCTCTGTTCCTAAATATAAGATCACTTTCACATTTCAACTTGTTCCTCAATATGAGATCACTTTCTAATTTTTCCCAAGTTTTTCCAAAATTAACCCTAATAATGTTTAGCTATAGTAACAAGTAAGAGAGGGAGAGTGGGGATGAAGGTTTATGGTTAGGATAAATGGGTATTATTATGTGTTAATAACTAATTTAACTAACATCCTTAATCTAATTAAAATAGGAAAGTTATCTTATATTTAAGAACGTAGGGAGTGCTATACTAGGCCATATGTGTATTGCCAAAAAATGACACTTTCCAATCCTTCAATTCCTTTTATTATTTACAGAGTTTGAACATGGGTAGATAAGCTCATACATGGTAGGCACTTTTAGTGAGGCAAAGAACCTGGCAAGGAACCAGATAAAAGCCATCATATAAACAACTAGCATGCTCAGAGACAGAAGGCGCTGAACATGACGCTGTAACTACAAATACAAATGAAATTTCAGCGTTAAACATTCTTCATCACATTTTACAAGTATTCCCATTTAATTAATCACAAAAGCTTGAGCATTTTCAAGCGCTCTTCATGTTCTGGGTCCAACTTTGGAGGGGAATAAGAACCTTGGAGGTCCTCCACAACATATTCCTGGAAATATTATAACCAATTAAGTGATATGAAAGTGGGAAGAGTTAAAATTCCATACAAAGGGAAAGACAAGGACTAAATAGATAGTTCAAAGGCAATGCTAAATAATACCTTGGTTAGCTCCCTCTTGGTCAGTATATGGTAGTGTCTCTGCCAAATTCTTTGAATTGCCATGGTGGCTGCGAGGAAACTATAAGCTATACCCAAAATTGCAAAGATGACAACAAAAACAACCACAAGGGCAAAGCATGCCTCCATTGATGCAGGAAAGCAATCCAAAATGCCCCATCCATAACAACAGTTCTGACACCCAGCCATTCCCGAGTCATTGGCATTAAGGGAGGAACAATGTAGAATGAGACCAAAAAATCCAAGCAGCACAAAGAAGGCTAGCACTCCTGACATAAGGAAAATACTTGTTTTAATCTGCCAGCAAAATGTGTATTTCTGTGACAGGCAGATAATAAGAAACATACTAAAAAGTTTCACAATTCTCTGACTTCCCACTGCTAACGATAGAATGACACCTAGAACATCAAGACGTCCTAACGTGGACAGTAGCAACAAATATATACATGCCCCCAGTCGCCAAAAAAGGGAATAAAAGATAGGGCAATAACTTGAGTATGATAATATTTTGCTATTGCAGATGACAATATGAAAGATGATATTAAATAGTGCATCAGAACACAATGATAGACGGATTTGCTGTGCCAGAGGAATTTCAACATCTACATTAATGCAAATAAATTTAAGGACATCATAGAGGATACTCTAGATTCTTGTTATTTGAATGTTGGAAAATCCCACTTAACCATATTCCTTGAGAAAGGAATACTGTAGAGGACCCATAGGCTTATTGGTAATCACCATCTTCAACCGCCATCTTCCAAGAGATGGGGGGTAGATGATGGAATGTAGGTTGTAAAGTCGATGTGTTGCAATACTGTTATGAGTTAACAGATTCCAGTTAGAATTCAAAATAAATGCAAATAACTCACAAAATGATAGCTTACCAATAGTGTAATAAAATGGTATCGGATGGTTTGACAGTATCCGATCCCAACCATCATCAAAAGAGTTCCTGAATGCTCCATCTTTGTCCATGAGGTACGCAAAAGCACCGATTGCGGCAATCACCTAACACAAATAGATAATTCTACGTAAGAGACTAACTAGGTGGGCGGTTCTTTTTATTCCCCTTAGTGATTTTGGTAAATAAACTCATCTGAAGAGTAGTGATGGAAGAGATTATTAATTTAGCAGTGCCACATTGTCTCATTTAATAAAGAATAACATACCTAATATAACATTTCCAGATATAACTTAAGAGTACTGTACTATGTGATGGGTAAAAATAATTATATTAATGTTAACCATGTTCATAGAATTCAAATAAAAGAATGTACACTGACAATTTTGCTCAGAGAAGAGGCAGATGAAGAGTACTCACAGTTTGTACAGCTAAAAATACAAGAAAAACATCCCTTGCCACAAAAAGCCGGAACTTTATTTTACGCCAGGAATTGTCCTCAAATGATTCAACACGAAGATGAAATTGGGCTTTGCAAGTGGTGCAGTGTGAGAACGCAAACCCTTCCTATAGGCCAAATCAAATATATTCAACAAATTAACTTTAAATCACAACCAGCCAAAAACTGCCGTTTGAAATTACACATCACATTTATAATTGTCAATGTTAACCTTTACTGAGCGCCAGTGATCCAGACATGAACGATGAACAAACTGTTGCGTCCCCTTGCACATGCATGGTGATATCAATTCATCACCTAAAGAAATTAAATGACAGCTATTAAGTTGAGGGAAGCAATTATCTATACTCTTGTTCAATGGCGTCCCAGCTAAATAAATAATGTGTGCCATATTGAAGATTGCTATGGGCTAGAAACTAAGAACTTAACTATCACCACTTCTTTTATCATATCATCTCAATAAAGAAATACTCTACCATCTAGGAAACATCATCGTTACGAAGTTATAGACTTTTTAATCAAAAACTCAAGTGGAATTTTCAAATATACTACCCAGGAAACTAAGTCACTTGGGAAATCTTTCAACACAGTTCTATAATCAGGTAATATCATGAGATATCAACCAACTTAACTAAACAATCTTAATCTAATCAAATTAATTAAATAAGTTTCACATTCAGGAACGAAAGGAGTATTATGTATCATACTTTTCTACCTCCCTCTCTAAGATTGCAGGTGCAGGTTTCAAAGCTCTATTTCTTTCAATTCCTTTCAAATTCCAAAACTCAACAACATTCATTCAGACTAAACACTATGATAAATTTCCACCAAACATTAACACAAACATCTCCAACTCTAAGTTGTCCAGAGAATCAACACTTTCTTTGAATGAAACAAACAACCACATATACACCTAACTAAAGAACAAGATTTCACCAATCTCAACAAAAATAACATCAAACCAATTTTTTCACCTGGCTCAGAATCACTTTCCAAACAAATTCTACAAGAAGGAAGTGAACCAGCCTCGATATCTTCGCTCTTAATCTCACTTGAACTTCCCAAACATTCCACTTCCTTCCTCTCTCCATCATCATTCTCCTCCTCATCTTGATTCTCGAGCAAAGGATCGGAATCTCCGAGGTTTTGAGGAACTGGCGGCTCTAACTGCACTTCTCGTTTCATTGATGAATTCTTCGCGATCATTGAAGGTATCACAGGCGTTAAAATTGAAGATTATAAATAAACAGTGGTTAGGGATAATGCGTTAGAGAAATTCAATTTCGTTATGATTGAATAGAAAGTTTGATTGTTTGGAAGAACTGTTTATTCGTTGATGATTATTGAAAACTATGATTAAGGAAGGATATTTGAAGTTTGATTACCTGAAGTTTTTGCTGGCGAAGCAAGAGATGTATGTGTTGTGTAGGTTGTTGTTCAAAGAAAAGCCAAAACTTTGTGCTATTCGGTGCGCTTGGTGCGTTGTGCGCACCCCAAATATCAATAAATTTTTCCTTACCTCAACACTTTTGTTTGGGTCTGGGAAGTGGGAAGAATGAATCATAATTTTGAATGAATCATACTTAAAATAAAATAATGAGACTTGAGAATTGAGAGAATTGAGAGGTAAACGTGGTCTTAAATGTAAACTAACTTTTTAGTTGTTTTCAAATTTCTACTAATTTTCTGGTAAAAAAAATTCTATTAATTTCTTTATAGGGGAAGGTGGGACTAAATATGTGATGCATGACTAATAGCATTGTTAATTTGTTGGGAAAAAAGAAAGCTAACACTATAAGATACTCGGCTTGTCCAAATTATGAGATAAATTTGACCTTTTTGACAATTTTTAGGAGAAAAAATCTCATATGAATGCCATTTGAAATTGAAAGGACAAAGAGGTACTCTAGTTCTATGTTAGACAAAAGAGGAATTGTCCACTTTTTGGGATGAACAAGTTTATGAGCAAAAGAGACCAATATTCCCCTCACTATCAAATAGTTAATGTTTTAACTATTATTTAATACATATTTTCAGTTGTTTAATCTTATTATATACTACCTCTGGTCCTAAATATAGGACCTAGATAACTTTTTTTTGGAGAGGTTAAGGTTGCAAAATAGTCTATTAAATCATGACATATTTGATAGGAGTATATTTTTAGATTATTCATTAGTTTATACATGTTGCAATGTGTTAAGATGTTGATGAGAGAGGGATGCTAGGCAAAATTAACACCATTAAATCTCACACAAAGTCCTTTCCAAAATAACACAAAGTTCTTTCCAAAATATGAGGGCCAAATGTTTTAACTATACAAAGCTGAAGCTCATATCTTCGGCAAAGTAACCCTTGACCTATTGAGCTAGGGGATTGAGTGAGCAATAAAAAATGGACATTGCACCTAAGTCTCAAATAAGAATCTTAATTTCAAAGTAGTTCGGATGAGTTGTTAATGACTATTATTGAAAATTACAGTAGCCTTGATTAACAAGTGCTAATAACTCGTTGAGACCTCTTTGAAATTGAGTCTCTTATATGAGATTTAGATGGAATTGTCCCATAAAAAACAATGTAGACATGAAGTTCCACCGAAAAAACATTAAAATTTAAGCTTAAAGACAAAAACAAATCGATGAAAGTTGAGGAAAAGTGGTACTCTATTAAGCACATTAATCTACTAACACTAGTGTTGTAAAATTAAAGTTGGACCGGAAGACAAGACGAAGAAGGGTTCGAGTCATGGTTCAACACAGTCGGATTGGCCGGACCGACGATCGAACTGATAACTATTGAGCCGATATGTGAAGCGGTTGACAGTTGAACCGATTCAACCATCTGACCCGCTTTGTTTCTTACAAGTTTGACCAACACAAATCATTCCAATCAACCCGGTTGACCCAGCCATACAACCGCAACCTTGTCCCGTAACCTTGGTATTAACTATTAAGCGTTATTCGGCCATTGTGTGTCAAAGTAAAATCAAGGGCTAAGGCCTAAAAGTGATACATAACTATTGGTCAAGGAACAAAAATAATACATAACTATTCTAAGGTACAAAAATGATACCCAACTTTTACCATGTGATCAAAAATGATATTTTCACGAATATGACAATAATATTAGACATGAAATGTCCAAAACACCCTTATAATTAAATAAACTTTTACTGTGCAGCGATTAATTTATAAGTGCATTTTGAACTTTTCATGTCTAATATTATTGTCATATAGATGAAAATATTATTTTTGATCTCATGGTAAAAGTTGAGTATCATTTTTGTACCTCGAAATAGTTATGTACTATTTTTACCCCTTGGCCAATAATTATGTATCATCTTTGGGCCTGAAATCACAATTGACCCTTCTCGGAGAACAAGAGTGCAGTGGCAGTAACACACTAGTTGACTCCACAAAGGTAAAAGCAATGCCATAGTAATAGTAAGAACATAAATTGAAGATTTTGAGAAAGGAAGGGAATTTTGGGGGATCATCTTTGGAAATGCCTCCAATTCCAATCACCACCAGTTGACCACCTTATCCTTCGTCGTTTCCACCGTCCGTACATCAACAAAGAAATCATCCCCTCACTCACACTCACACTCACACTCACTCTCTCTTTCTTTCTTTCTTTCTTTCTTTCCACATGGCAACCATACCACATTTAGATACCACTAATTCTAATCGCTTCAAGCTCCTCCCTCTTTCTCTCCCATCTCTCTGCACTTGTCCCCTATCTTCTTCCCAATCCCTCGTTTTCACGAGACGCAGACCGCTTCTCCGGCTCGGTCTTAACGGCTTCTTGCCTCAGCGGCGCGTCATTACAGCTGTGGCTCAAGCCGAGCCTGAGCGGCTCGACGAAGGCAATGCGGATAAGGTGCTTCTGCTTCTGCTTATGCTATTAAATAAATACTCCTTCATTCCTAAATATAAGATCATTTTCTTAATTTGGTTAGATTAAATATGCTAGTTAAGTTAGTTATTAGCATATGATATTACTAATATACCCTAACCATATACTACCTCCGGTCCTAAATATAGGATCTAATTGACTTTTTTTTGGAGAGGTTAAGGTTGCGAAATAGGTTATTAAGTGATGACATATTTGATATATTTTTAGATTATCTATTAGTTTATAGGTAAAATAAACTAGTTTAAGGGGAAAAAATTAGGTCAATCGATTTATAATTAACTTATTTTGCTTTTTTAAGGATTTTCTAGAAAAAGTCAATTAGGTCTTATATTTAGAACCGGAGGGAGTATTTTTATTCTTATTCTCACTCTTTTGCTTGTTTATAGATAAGCATTATTATTAGGCCTTATTTGGAAAAAAGTTGAAAAAATGAGAATGTTGCTTATATTGAGGAACAAATTGATTAATTAATTAATCAATTTGAAAGTGATCTTATATTTAGGAACGGGGGGAGTATTAATTAATTAATTGGGGCTTGTGTTGTCTGATTTTTTTTTTTTGGTTTAGGGAGATAGTCCCTACTGTCCTAATTATAAGACCTAGGCAATGCAGAAATGTTGGTTGGAATTACGGTATTGATAAATTGTGGCTGTGTTGTCCGAGATTTTAATTTTTATGTTTTAGGGAGATAGTGTCCTACATTTAAGACATACTCCCTTTGTTCCTAAATATAAAATCACTTTTGAAATTCAACTTGTTCCTAATTATAAGATCACTTTCTAACTTTTTCCAACTTTTTCCCACATTAACCCTACAATGCTTATCTATAATAACAAGTAAAAGAAGGAGAGTGAGGATAAAAGTATATAGTTGGGATGAATTGGTAATATTAAATAACTAACTTATCTTACTTCTTTAATCTACTCAAATGGAAAGTGATCTTATATTTAGGAAGGAAGAGAATATTTAACTAATTTGATTAGAGTGTTGTTCGGGGACATCCGATAAAATTGGAATGATACAGAGAAGATTAGCCCGCCCTTGTGAAAGGATGACACGCGCACACATATTGAGAAGTATTGGAATAATTTGGGAAAAGATTTTTACCCCACGCTCCCCCTCTTATGCTTGTTTATTATTGAGAAGTATTTGAATAATTTTGGGAAAAATTATAGAGGTTTATAGGACCAAACTCACTTATTATTCAAGTAGGTATGATATTTAGGACTGTAGGGAGAGAGTTGATTCGGCATTGGCCATGTTTTTGGTGAATGGAAATGGATGAATTTAATTGTGGTAGTTAATTGAAGATGATAATTTTGTAGAATTTAGAGTGGTTGATTGATGGTGATATGATAATCCATTGATTATTGTTTTTAAGTTGGAATAGGAGTGATTTGTGTGTGTGGTTTTAGAAAAATGGTCCATGCTCAAAGCTTTGATTGTGCTAAATAGATGAACTTTCATGTTTGCGTGAAAATAATGTTTATCTATGGTGTCACCTTGGCTTCTAAGTTGTTTACATTATAACTATGAAAAGGTAATTACTTGTGCTATCTTTCGTTTTTGTGATAAAATGTTGTTTAATGTTGATCTGTATTTATTTCCCTCTACTGATGAATATATAGTGTGGTGAATTCTGAAAGTCATTTTGATTCAATTTTATAGAATGCAGTTACTGAAGTGTTGTTGATGTGAAGTTAATTGAAGTCTTTCTTTGTCATTGTAGGAAGGTGTCATATTGGAATCTCAACAGAATGGTAGTCAGTTGAAAAACAGAATTATTTTTGGACTTGGCATTGGGGTAGCTGCTGGTGGTGTTGTCTTAGCTGGAGGATGGGTTTTCACAATAGCCTTTGCAGCTGTTGTTTTTGCTGGTGCACGTGAATATTTTGAGTTGGTTCGAAGTCATGGAATTACTGAAGGAATGACTCCGCCTCCTCGCTATGTGTCACGAGTGTGCTCCATCATTTGTGCCCTAATGCCCATGTATATCATGTAAGATTTGTTATTTTAATTTCTATGACAGCCTCTTTTATGTATGCTGCATTATGTTTTTTGGTAGACAGTATTATTTAGCAAATGAAAGTTTAGACATGTTTTCAACAATCTAATACAATCTATCATCTCTAAATTTAGTTGGCTAATCGTATTGAAAATGGGTTGGGAATCTTGAGGGAAGAACCTAAGTTAACTTCTCTCCCTCTTAACGGTGACATATGGACTCTTAATTAATTTTAACACCCCTTTCATTTGATTGGGTGAGGAGTTATTTTAGATTTTTTTATTTGTCCTACTAGTTTTGTTTTCTTTTGTAGAGTTTTATTTTAAATTTTAAATTTTAAATTTGAGGTCCATACCTCTCCAGCCACCTCTTGCCTGAAATAAGATTAAAGGAAAAGCCTGTTGTGAATAATTGTTTTCTCCTTCAATACATATGATAAAATATCCACATTCAGACATTTTTTTTTTAATTATTTCCGTGTAAAGGCCATTTGTGCATATTGCATACTGTAATTTGATTGGGTGAGCAAATTGGTTCATTGAAACCAGAAGCTTTCATAAAAGTACAAGAAGTTGATAGGAGTTGTAAGAACTATAATTTCTTACGTACATCATTTAATTTGAAAAAAACTATGGGTTTTGTGCTTCACATAGAGTTTGAAGTGAGATCAATTGTATATGGCCTATGAATAGTGGGGCTTTCTTTAGGATTTATATCATATATTGATATATTGATGTTGATATTTGTATTGTGCTGATAGCTAGGAATGAAACTTTCTTTTCTGAATTCTTACGCATACATTGTTTGATGTATGTACATGGATAAGCTTGCTTTACTTCTAATTTTGTGGTGAGAAGGTTTTTGGGGTATTTCTTATGAAACATATTAGTTCATCTTTGGCCTAGGGTTTGACAAACTGATAGCTATTGGTTACTTATTGGTGTTGTTAACACATGTCTAGGTATCGTGGCCATATTGATGTATCCGTGACTTCTGCTGCTTTTGTTGTGGCTATGGCTTTACTGTTACAAAGAGGAAACCCTCGCTTTGCACAGCTAAGCAGTGCCATCTTTGGGCTGTTTTATTGTGGCTATCTTCCTTGCTTTTGGGTGAAGCTTCGGTGTGGTTTAGCAGCTCCAGCTTTAAACACAAGTAATTAGTTTTTTCATCTCTAATTAGGAAAAGTTTATTAGTCATAGCTATAAATAAAGGCTCATATTCTGCTATGTATGTCTGCAAAATATATTTTGTTCATCTTTGTTTTTAAATTTTTGTTGGGCATTGTCCTACTTCCCATTATGGTTTGTATGGCACCTGTTTGTTGTAACCAGACTAAATCTTCGTAGGAATAGGCGCAACATGGCCTATGTTTCTTGGTGGTCAAGCCCATTGGACAGTTGGTCTCATAGCAACTTTGATTTCCATAAGCAGCATAATTGCAGCTGACACATTTGCTTTCCTTGGAGGCAAGGTAAATTAGGCTCCTCAATCACCTACTTCTTATTTCTCCGGAAATTATCATTCGTTTCCAGATTCGATATTCACATTTGAAAGTATGCCAACTCTTGTCATTTCCAAATTCTTCCTGGATATGAATCATTGACACTTATAGGATAAGCTGTGTCCATGTCACACACATTTTAAACACTCTGATACAGTAGACAAATTATGATCCTCCAAAGCACATAGATACTTTAGATTTCTTGTTAAGCTGTGTCCATTTCAATATTCTTGATCCTTGGCTTTTTCTTTTTTTTTTTTCAATTTTTTCATGTCTTTGGTCATTGGTTATTTAAATTCATGTTTACCTCCATGCAGACATTTGGTAGGACTCCACTTACTAGAATAAGTCCCAAAAAGACATGGGAGGGGACTATTATAGGCTTCTGTGGGTGTATACTTACTTCTGTTATATTATCAAAAGTTTTCTGCTGGCCAACATCATTGTTCAGGTACTCTTCCTGGCCTAAACTTTATTTCAGTGTCATGGGTGTCATGGGGATGTTCTTATTGTATGTATTGGTTAATTAAAGGGTAAAGGAGCAAATCTGGCCCCCAAGTAACCACCAAGGAGCGCTAAGTACCCTAAACTAACCACAGGCCCGGATCTGTACCCCAAGTAACCAAGATGTTAAAAAACTACCCCGGTTGGACGGTCAACAACGTTTGACCGTTACTTTGCTTGTGTAGATGCCACGCGAGCACCTGCTTTGCCACTTGGCGCCTTGTCATTGCCACGTAGGATAAGTGTATGTGGGTCCCACATTAAATAAAAAAAATTGTCCCTCCTTCTTCATCAACAATCACCTCCACCCCCCCCCCCCCCCCCCCCCCCCCCCCCCCGCGCCACAACCACCACCGCCCAAATGCCCCCCACAACCATCACTTCTCTCTTCAATCTTCATATCCTGATCATCCTCTGTTTCCTCACTCCTTTGCTTTTTTTTTCCTTCTCTGCTTTTTCCTGATTTTTTCCTCTTCCTCGTCGTTTCCGAAGCTGGGATTGAAAATCCACCACATATAGCGAATACCCAGAAGAAAATCTTCTCAAAGTTTCAGTCTTTTTAATCGAAAGTGTTGTTATGGATCTGTGTGCTTTTTATGTTAAAGAGCATTGATCATAGTCCTTTTTTTGTGAGATGCTTGTTTTTGGGGAGGAGTGGGGTTTGTTGTGATGGGAGGGTTTTTGAGATTAAGTTTTTGAAGCGTAGGGATTGTTCTTTTAAAGGGTATAAGAAGCCTTTTTTTGCTGAAGGGGGAGGGGGGCTGGAGATGAAGGGGGCAGGTGGTGGTGGTGGTGGGGGGGGCTGGAGGTGAAGGGGACGGGTGGTGGTGGTGGTGGTGGGGGAGGGGGGGGGGGCTGGGGAGGGAGGTGGGGGGGGGGGGGGCTGGAGGTGATTGTTGATGAAGGAGGGACAATTTTTTTTATTTAATGTGGGACCCACATACACTTATCCTACGTGGCAATGACAAGGCGCCAAGTGGCAAAGCAGGTGCTCGCGTGGCATCAACACAGGCAAAGTAACGGTCAAACGTTGTTGACCGTCCAACCGGGGTAGTTTTTTAACATCTTGGTTACTTGGGGTACAGATCCGGGCCTGTGGTTAGTTTATGGTACTCAGCGCTCCTTGGTGGTTACTTGGGGGCCAGATTTGCTCCTTTACCCTTAATTAAATTTGAGTTGGAATTTAATCAGCTATGTTCATTTTTTCAAAAAAAAAAAAAAAACAAGAAGTTAGGTTGAACTTGCAGAAAGCTTATATAATTAAAATTGTGATTTGTTGCAGTGTATCACATGACTTTTCTGATTAATTGGCGATGTTTTATTCAATTATGTTGACATCGTATTTCATAAAGTTGTCTATCATAATTCCAGTTATAAATTTCCGGGCAATATGGTGTCATTGTGATTACCTTCTCATGGCTTAAGTATGTTCAAATAGTAAATACTACTATGATCTTAATTTAACTGTATATCAGCAGCATGAGCATATCTCTGAATCATCTTATTGACAACTCTTGCTTTCTCAAGGTTGGCTATTTTGGCTTAATAACTTGCATCTTTAGAGTATAATGCTGTGGTATAGATGGTTTTCATTTACACTTCAATGCCAACACTTGTTATAGGACATTGAAGTGTGTAATGAGTTTTGTCAGTATTGTAATAGTCATCTGTCAACAAATGAATGTCCTTATAATCATAGCTCAAGATCAATATTCATTTGTTCTTTATGGAACTTTCATATCCTGTGTATATGTATTGACACTCATGATAATTTTACCTGTTTGCGTGGTATTTTTTCAGTGCAATGGCTTTTGGTGTTCTGAATTTCTTTGGATCTGTTTTTGGTGATCTTACTGAATCAATGATTAAACGTGATGCGGGTGTAAAAGACTCTGGCTCCCTTATACCTGGTCATGGTAATAGAATTTTACTTGCAAGTATTTTTGTGATGAACTATATATTCCTATATATTTTTCAGAATTTTGTTTTTCTTGGGAAGAGGGAATAAACTGGAAAATGAAATTAGAAGAGAATAGAAAGTTTCTCATTTAGTAAAGCAAGAAAAAAAGTTCAGCAGGAAACCATAGAGGTGTTAAATGTTCTCCATTTTCTTTACCTACCCTTGAGAAACCCTCAAATGGGGGAACCTACCCGTCAAGAATAGCAAGCCCAAGTCTGATCAAAAGGCAAGAGCAGAGCAAGGGCTGAATCTGAAAAGGGGATAGTAGGGGGTGTAACGAATTCTCTGACATGTCAGAGTAGTGTGTGCAATATAGGGGGAGAGTAAGGAGTAGTGGGCAGACAATTGGTGAGTAGTAAATTGGGAGAGGTTGCTTGGTCTCTCCAATCATGGTTACTTCGATGATTTCTCAACACATGCTCTAGGGGATTATTTCAAGCCATATAGCAATCGGTGAAGTTTGTACCCTTTTCCATTGCTTTAAAAAGCCTGAGGACATTAGGGAAACAATTTTAATAGAATTGAATTTAGTCTCTGCTCAGCAGATAATGAAATCAGAAAAAACATCTTTTGCCAGAAGGTTCATGTAAATGATTGGATACTTATCATATTTAAGTAGAAAAGTTAGTAAATTTGATATTTGGAGTAAATCCAAACCTTCATGAAACCTTGGTTTCAACACACAAGATGCTCCAGAATTCAACCCCATGGTCTTAGGTATTCTTATAAACCAATTTTCACATGAAAATTCTAAGGTCTGAATGCTTCACAATTTTTTTGAAAACAGCCCTGTTTTCCCTTGTACTCTTGACCAGCAATGTTTCTGCTTACTATGGATTCTCAAACTCACCCAAAATGACCTGAATTTATTCATGCTACAACTTTGTTATGCCTTACAAAAAGTGTAGGTATATTGCCTAGGTTTAACCTCGACGCATGCTTTATTTTCACTGCTGCCCATAACATAACGTACTAATTATGTCTAATGTTTTATCTAAATTATGAACCTCCTACTTTATTTAAGAACCCTATACCACAGAGTAATGATCGAATATAGCATAAATCCTTACATGCAATTCTTCATAAACTTTTAAAATACTCCATCCCTTTCTGTATACTCCCTCCTTTCCTGAATATACGACCACTTTCCCTAATTTGATTATATTAAGGATGTTTGTAAGTTAATTATCAGCACATTATACTACCAATTCACCCTAATCATATACATTTATCCCCACTCTCCTTCTCTTGTTTGTTTATTATATACATTTATTGTAAATAAGCATTATTAGATGAATTTGGGAAAAAGTTGGGAACAATTAGAAGTTGGTCTTATATTAAAGAACGGAGGGTGTATAAGCTCTAGTTGACTTTTCGAAAAAACCTATAAAAACACAACAAATTTCTTATGAATTGATTTTCATAAATTTGTTTCATTAAATTAGTTTATTTGACTTGTTAGCTAACATATAATCTAATAATACACAAAATACATTATGATTAACTGGTTCATTTTGCTTCATTATTCACTTCAAAAAACGTCAAGTAGGCCTTATATTTAAGAATTGGAGGAAGTAAATTTTTTTGAGGTGGCTTACATGGTCAACTGTACTAATCTCTTGTTCTACCCCATTTCCAAAATGACTGAAATTTGGTCTAAACTAAAAAACCTTTTAGAAGTTTTAGAAGATTGAACTCATCTGTCTCAGAGTTAAACCTTACTAAAATGTGTAGAAAACAATGAAATTAAAAGAAGGGCGAAGGCCCAAAAATGATACTCCCTCCGTTCCTAAATATAAGATCACTTTGGTTAATTTGGGGAGATTAAGGAAGACAATAAAATTACATGATCTTCCCAAAATCCCCTCAATTACTTAACATTAAAAGGAGGAGGGGTTTTCAATAAAAAGAGGGAGTATAATGGTAGTTTGGGCAAAACTTGAGATAAAATAGGAAGTGATCTTATATTTAGGAACTTATCCACTTCCCCAAAGTGATCTTATATTTAGGAACGGAGGGAGTACATAACTATTGGCTAAGGGACAAAAATAATACATAACTATTTTGAGGTACAAAAATGATACCAACTTTTACCATGTGATCAAAAATGATATTTTCACTAATATGACAATAAAATTGGACATGAAAAGTCCAAAATATCCTTATAAATAAAATAAGATTAAACATATCTTCCTCATCTTCCTCTTACTCCTCCTCCTCAACAGCCTCACTCCCTCCATGGCCATCATCCATTTCATTTCCCTTGAACAGTAAACAAAAGCCATTTATAAGCCATGAATCACCTTCGGATATGAAGAAAGTGTCACCCCACACCATTCATTCATTCATCTTTGACTCACAAAACCACTCTCTCTTTCAATGCTTTGCAAAATCCCAACTCTCTTTCACCAGCGCCGCCGCCCGCCGCCGCCGGAGACACCAACCAACCTTCCGATCTATAGATCGCTCTTCACAATCTATCCACAGTCCATACGAGATTGATTCTCTACAAGGCTTCCTCCACCAATCCACTACAACCAAATCTATAATCACCCAACATCAGATGCACATGGTCTCCAACGAAATTGCCTCCGCCCTACAACAAATCATCCTCAATGGCGCGGCCTTGGTCGCCGCCACCGCCGCCGGAGACTCTTCAGAGGCAAATCTTGGCTTTGATTATTGTTCTGAGACAACTGAGAAAGGTAATGTAAAATTTGAGGCTGTTGAGGAAGAAGATGAGGAGAATTGTGAGATTGATTTGGTGGAATTATTAGCACAGAATCAATCCTTACCCACACTCCAATACTAACTCGTACTCCAATCATTCCCCTCCATTTTCGAGCAAGCAAACCTGTATATTGAATTAGCAAAATGTTTGCCCAGAAGCTTCATGTAATTGAATCCAGGCCAACACTTCCTTAGTAAAAGCTCATCACGTGATCAAAATGTTTGGCCAACGCTTTTGGTATATATTCATTCATATCTTCCCTTTCCATTTCCCAAATCTCATTTCCATTTCCAATTATAAGGGCATGAGGGGGAAGACGGCCGAGGAAGAAGATCGGCCATGAGGGGGAGGGAGGAGAGGAAGAGAATGGAGATATGTTTAATAACTTGTAAGGGCATTTTATACTTTTCATGTCTAGTTTTATTGTCATATTAGTGCAAGTATCATTTTTGATCACGTGGTAAAAGTTTGGTATCATTTTTGTACTTCAAAATAATTATGTATTATTTTTGTCCCTTGACCAATAGTTATGTATCATTTTTGGGCCTTCGCCCTTAAAAGAATGATTTGAAGGGAGCTCAGTGTATGCAGACAAGGATAGAAAAATAGTAAGTGAAATTGTATGCAATCCTGGAAAAGAAGCAGTATTCATGACTTATGAACAGTGTGATTTCTATAGATTTTAAATTTTATCTAAAATAGTCAATAGTCTGCTTAACAGTATGTTACATTATGCCATGCAGGTGGAATACTAGATAGGGTGGACAGTTACGTATTCACTGGAGCACTTGCCTACTCTTTCATCAAAACCTTTCTACCGCTATATGGAGTATGATAGAGTGAAGAAAATGTAAAGTGTTGCTTTACAAAGTTTACAAGACTCTGGCAAGTTGGAGGATAATTTTGAATGGGCTAAGAAACAAGTTTCACTTAAATTTGGATCAACATGAAGTGGAAGGGATGAATAATTGAGGATCATAGGAACAAAAGTACCAGGTTTTTCTCGTATTTCCTCAACCTCAGTTGATGTATGCATTTCGTCTTTTCAATCATGCTTCCACATTTATATAAAATCACAGGTGGGATGGCTGGCCATATGCATCTGTATATATCAGCGAGTTTTGCTTTTGCATTGGTTTTCAATTGTAAATAATCATAATTGGCTCAAGAATAAGGCCACTGTTGGATGTGGTTTGTCCTATGTTAGAATTTGAGCATCTTTAGTTAACAGCAGGCGCTATTTAGCTGAATATGCACGGAATTTGTACTATATTCTTACACCCAAAGGACATCTTATTAGGTTCACATAATATTCAAATGTCATTTTCCTTTCATTTAGAAGGTTACTATAATTGAAAGGTTGGCATATATGAATATAACATCAATTGGATGCAGGTTAAAGTTCAATTTTATGAAAGCAACTTGGTGCATTGCTATTGAGTGATTTGATTAGAGAGGTTAAAAGTTAGACAATGTTGAATTTATTTTAAAAACTGATTTGAATTGCAATTTTCTCAATTATTCTCACTACAGAAATTCACACGACTTAAGGTAGGTCTTCCAATTTAGATTTCCCTCTCACGCCAATCAGGGTAAGTCATTTATGTTCTATGGTATTTTTGCAACAGTTTTTATATGGAGTCAGACATCTGACATATTTATATGGGTATTTTTGTATCTCAACCCATACTCTATAGTCTATAGCACCCATTTCTTGTACCAAGCAGAAGCAACTTGACAAACTTTGTAAGCATATTTGTAAATAAGGTGAATGTGCAATTTTAACAACAAAGTTTTCTACAACCTCGTCTGACGCAATTAAGTTTTTTAAGGAGTAAAAATTCACATTAAATTTATGAAATTGAGCAACTTTAACAAAGGTCCTGATAAGTGATAACAGTTAAACTTTCGTCATGTGAGCCCCACATTAATCTTAAATGATTATTTTTTTTAAAAAAAAGATTGAAAGTGCAATTTTAATGTTTTCTATTAGATGCTGCTAACACAAAATTTTGTTGTTAAAATTGTTTTTGCCTTATTAAAAATAATCATCTATAAATTGATGTGGGGCCCGAAAATTAATTGAAGTTTGATAGTGTTTGGGCTTCTTTTCAAAATTGCTCCATTTCCTAAAGTTTGTATATATGATAGAAATTTTAGACGCTCTTGACTGGAAACTTTGTTGTTAAAATTGTACCTTCACCCTTGTAAATATGAAAGACTTGTCAAGTTACCAAAAATTATTAAATAAGGCTGCTTTTGCAGATAAAAATAAACTATCAATTCTCGAAAAATGGGTATAGCATCACCCCGTTTTCTGGTTCTTGTTAAGATATAAGCTTTGTTGTCTTAATTTCAGCAGTGCATATGTTATTCCGATAGTTGAAGGATGCATAAGTTTGGATTCAGGTTGTTTTTGTCTTCAGATCATATTGTTTGGTCCCTCCAAATGCACAAGTTACTTTCTAATGTATTAGGACAAGACATCACTCTGATCATAAGAAGAGAAACTTGGCCCAAAATTCAGGCTCAATCACAAGATGTTGGTTTTACATGCTTTGTTTAATGTCTCCTTTCGGTTGTTGATGTTTCTATAGGTGCCAAGGAAAACTTGTCTCTCTTTTTCATCCATGCGTCATAAACGTTGTTGCTATTTGTCCAAAAAAATGCGTCATAAACGCTGTGAATGCGTCAAAATAATTAATGGCATTATTATTTTTATCACAATTTGGGGTACTTCGAAAGCTTTTCCAAAAATCAAATCAGTAAGATCACGTGATCGATAAACTTCTCTAGAATGTAAATGTACTCCCTCCAGTCCTAAGCATAAGAATTAAATGACTAATTTATATATTAATGGCATTAATTAGTTATTTGTAAACAATGTGTGTTCATTGTATTCTAAAATACCCCTTTTAAATCATTTTTAAAATATAATCTCTTTGTTAAAAAAATATAAGATTTATTGGTGGAGTTGATCTTGGTTTTAAATATTGGAATAAATTCTAATTTATTCTCACTTCCCAAATTATCCTTAGTGGTGTTCGCCCAACAATATTCAAGAGATGTCAGAGGGAATAATAGAAGATCATTGGGGGTTAGGTAGAAATAAACACTATATTAGTTACTAACACATCTAATATCAATTTAATTGAAGTAATTAAATATTCTCTTAATTAGGTCTGAATGGAGTTCGTACAATCAACCAATCTGCTTGGTTTATTAGTTATGATCTTTGAAAGACAAAGTGGGATGAAGTATTGCATTAATGAGTTGGTTTAAGAAATAGTTATGATCTTTGAAAGATAAAATGGATTGAAATATTGCATTAATAATCGAAGAAAACTCTTTAACCTAGTTCCTATATCAAGTATTGGATGGAGTGTTAATTTTAGAAGAATTACTTGCTAGCAATCTCTCTGCAAGAACACCAATTTCTTTTAAGGATATGACATCTCCCAAAAATATTTTACTTAAGCTTGTTGAGCATCAGTATCACCACGACCAAAAAGTTATTAATGTCCCTACCTTGGTTCCACAATTTTGGTTGTTATGATATAGACTCCGATTGGCTCAATAATATGGTCAATCACATTACTGAAACCAGACAATAATTAAACCCTTTTATGAAGGAAAGTTACGTTTGACTACCGTTGTTTCCTGCTAAATTCATTCATATTTTGTACCTTAACTATATATGACATTAACACACTGATATAGTCTTTTTGCTTGTTATCATCTTTCAAAGAAACTAGGGAGAATTTCATATAAGGACCTCTCTAGAAAATTAATTTAAAAGGGCCAGAAGAATTCTGAAATAATACTCTACCATTTAGTCCTCAATGAGATTAAATTTGTGTCATAGGAGAGAGAGTGTGTGTAGAAGGTATCATTCATATGAACTTTTTCCTTGTTCATATGAGGTTTTTCCTTGTTAACACTACAAGAAAATGGTCGATAGTTGTGCCTCAAATTTTGAACAATTGCAAAGGATGTCGCGCCACCGTGTAGCAACAAGAGGCTTGTGTCGCGATTTTCAGTTGTGCGATTATCGTGATCGAGACAAAACAGAAGTATGTCGCGCCACAGTAGCGCGACATCTTTGTTTTATTAAAAAAATATATAAGACATGCTAGAGTGGCGCTACATACTACATGCTCATTTTAAAAAAAATGATGTCGCGCCACTGTGGCATGACATCTATTTTTTTTTAAAAAAAAGATGTTGTAGCTTATGTAGCGCCACCTTGTGTGGCATAAGCTGCTAAACGTTTTTTTAAAATATTATTGTCGAGAAAGAGTTGGAAAAATAATGGAGAAAGTGTTGAGTGTTGTTACGTTTTTGAATGAAGAAGTGTATAGGGAAAAATAATGAAAATCAAATATTAGATGATGAAATTATATGAGTTGAATTATAGTATTTAAACAAATGGTTATGATAAAGTTTATACCTTGTAGGAAAAATAAATGGTGGAGGATAGGAATTATAGTATTCAAACAAATTACCTGCATGAAAAACAATTAGTTATATAAGAAGGAAAAAAGACATGAAGTTGGAGAAGGAGGAAGAAAATGAAAGTGGAGAAGAAGGAAAAATGAAAGTGGGGAAGAAGGGAAATTTATTAGAAGGGGGTGAGGTTTATAAAGAAAATTTATGATGTGCCTCATTGGTGCGACATAATTAAAAAAAACAATTATACAGATGTCACGCCATATGGCGTGACATTTGCTTAATATTTTGTAGAAAAATCACAGCGCAAGATGTTGGGTCAATTTTCTTTTGAAAATAAATCACAACAATAGAGTTATATAATAAAAAATTATTCATAGACAATAAATTGAATATATATTACACTACAAAAGACATGGGTCATGCCGGCGGAAGAATTTCGCTACATTCCGGCGGTTCTAACCGCCGGCATGACTCTACAGCGTTTATCACAAACGCAGGCGAATTGAGCGTCGGAAAGTTACGTAGCTGCGTTTCTGAAACCGCGGGAATGTTTTAGCAACCGCCGGAACGCAATTGGCAGGTTTTTTGAAATTTCCAGATTTCCCGCGTTAACAACCGCGGCTATGTGTATGCTATTTTAATATTTACATGCCGGCGGTTGGAACGGCCGGCATGTTGAGCTTCATATTTAAAAAAAAGCATTAATTTAACCATTATAAATAATGGTTAAAATTAATGCGAGAATAAGAAATGATAAATAACAAAATAATAAGAAATGTACAATAACAATAAAAATATTGAACCATAAAACCAATCTGAGTTCTTTTATTATAATAAATCCAAATTTTTTATATTAACAAAACCAAAAAACAGTTCAAAAATAAAAAGACTATTTCTTATGGCTAAATATAGTTACTAACAGTTTATCATTAAAGTTTCAATGACAGAAACAAAAATATAAAAGGAAACTAAAACATTAAAAAAATGCTTTTTTTTAAAAAACTGTAAACAAAGGAGAGGAAAACGAGTAGAGAGAAAGAAGAAGAGACAAGATGGAAAGGGGCGAGAATGAACTAAGGGAAGCCCAGTATTTATAGGTAAAGTTCGCTACTCTGCGGCGTTTATAAACGCGACAGAGTTATCTATTATTATTTCAGCATATCGGCGGTTCCGACCGCCGGAACGTAGCGACCACATTAATTGTAAACGTGCCGGCGGTTTCAACCGCGGGCATGTTATTAATTTTTAAAAAATACTAAAATCATTGGCGCGCTTCGGACCGCCGGTGAAGTGGCGGGAAATAAAATCAAAAACAGTGCAACGTACCGGCGCTTCCAACCGCCGGAACGCGATCTGTAAAATAAAAAAAAAATAAAAAAAATGAAATCATCGCGCGTAGCGGCGTTTTTGGCGACGCGTTCCTGCGTTGGTGTGAGACCGCCAGAACGCCAAAAACATACCTGCGTTTTTTTAGAACCGCCGGAACGCAAACGCCGACATGTAGCGATTTTCTTGTAGTGTTATAATCATGTCGCGTCGTTAGGCGCAACATGGTTATAATAATTGTAAAAAAAATATTCAATGCCTTATCACGCCAAGTGGGCACGCCAAGGCTTTGAAACCAGAAAATTGAAATATCACAGAATCAAAACAAATAAAACACAAACAGAATTTCCAAGCCAAATGAGCCCAGAAATTTCCAGAAACGCGTCGGAATTAAAACGGGTATATCTAACGACTGAAACCTCGGATCGGGACGATTCCAAAACGAGAAGAAAGATAAGACTCTGAACTATCCGAATGACATACTACACGTCGAAAACCGAAAAGGCAAAGGCGACGAACATAGACGAACAAATACGACCTAAAACAGAATTCAGAAAAGATGAAAAGACACAAAACAATGAACAAACAAGAACACAAAGAACCTGAATTAAATCTGAAGCTCTGATGCCAAGATGATGCGAACCCACCAGGGATAAACCCGGACCCACAACAATCTAAGATGAACACAACCCCAAGAAAGCTAAACAAAGGGAATGATCCACTTGAACCCTTGAGCACGGAAGAACAAGGACCCGAAGTGTTGGAAGACGCCACAAGGTTGATCAATCCTTGATAAGTCTGTTAGTTCAATGAAGAACCCTAGAGAGAAACCCTCTCAACAAAGTGCATAAAGCAACTTCTATTCTCAAATTCAAGTCTGTCTTCAAAAGAGGCTTACAAGGTATTTAAAGGTTACAAAGAAGCAAAGTTTAACCTAAAATTCGCACAAAAATAATAGGCCAAAATTACATTATTTAAGCCCAAATGAAGCTTCCCATGTGTAGCTCTTGGTCCAAACCCTTTAAGTTGATGTCTTTGAGCCCAAAATATGATCAACATCTCCATGTTCAGCCCAAATAACATTTGTGACGTTTTCAGCATCTTTATGTCCAATTGTTGAACCAATTGCCATTTGCTTTGCCCATGCTTCTTGCACTAGTCCATTCAGTGCCTCCTTAATGCTCTTAGATCTTGCTCTTGTAATTGGTCCACTTGGAATCCTCAAAGGATCTTTTGAAGTTGAAGTGTCTTCTTGCTGGATCTCATCATTCCCTCTCTCCTCAAAAGGATTCGTCCTCGAATCACGACCTGCATCAAAAGGAGATAAATCTTCTAGATAGTGCATCAGCCACAACATTTTTCTTACCTTTCTTGTATTTGATGTCATATGGGAATGTCTCAATAAATTCCAGCCACCTTGCATGCCTTCTGTTCAGCTTACCTTGACCCTTAATGTGCTTCAAAGATTGATGATCAGTATGAATGAAAAATTGCTTAGGCCAAAGGTAGTGCTGCCAGTTGTCCAATGCTCTTTTAAGTTCATAAAGCTCCTTGTCATAAGTTGGGTAATTCAATGTTGCCCCATTGAGCTTTTCGTTAAAATAAGCAATTGGTTTTCCTTCCTGCATCAAAACATCTCCTATCCCAACTCCAGATGCATCGCATTCAATCTTAAATGTTTTGTTAAAGTCAGGCAATGCTAACACAGGTGCAGAACACAAACTATCTTTGAGTTTAACAAATGCATTACGTTGTGCATCTCCCCATTTAAAACCAACAGATTTCTTAATGACCTCAGTGAGTGGTGCAGCAAGTGTACTAAAATCCTTTACAAAGCGCCTATAAAAACTAGCCAAACCATGAAAACTCCTCACGTCAGTTATGCTTTTTGGTGTTGGCCAATCTTTTATTGCCTTTATCTTTTCCTCATCAACTTCAATTCCTTTAGCACTCACCACAAAACCAAGAAAAACAATTTTATCCATGCAAAAATCACACTTATTCAGATTTGCAAACAATTTTTCCTCCCTCAAAACTTCAAGCACACAATGCAAATGATTCACATGTTCATCAAGATTCTTACTGTAAATCAGAATATCATCAAAATAAACCACAACAAATTTCCCAATGAAGGCACGCAAAACATGGTTCATTAATCTCATGAAAGTGCTAGATGCATTAGTCAAACCAAAAGGCATAACTAACCATTCATACAATCCATGTTTTGTTTTAAAAGCTTTTTTCCACTCATCACCTTCCCTCATCCTAATTTGATGGTATCCAGATTTCAAATCAATCTTAGAAAACACAACGGAACCATGCAATTCATCAAGCATATCATCCAATCTTGGAATGGGATGGCGATACTTTACCGTGATATTGTTGACAGCTCTACAATCAATGCACATCCTCCAGGTTCCATCCTTCTTTGGAACTAAAAGAACAGGAAATGCACAAGGACTCAAGCTTTCTCTCACATATCCCTTTGCCATGAGATCTTCCACTTGCTTTTGAAGCTCCTTTGTTTCTTCTGGATTGCTTCTATATGTTGGCCTATTAGGAATTGTTGCTCCAGGAACTAAATCAATTTGATGTTCTATCCCTCTAATGGGTGGCAAGCCAGGAGGAATTTCTTCAGGGAACACATCACCAAATTCCTGCAACAAAGAACCAACAACACTAGGAAAAGAAATGTGATTGTCATTAGTATTCAAAAAGGACTCCTTGTAAACAAGGAGAAGTAAATGAGCTTCACCAAGATAAGCACTTCTCACTTCGCTCTCTTTTGCATAAAAACTCATTTTCTTCTTTTCCTTTTTTCTCTCCTCTTTTTTTTGAAATTCTTTTGAACTCTCACTCTCTCTTTTTTTCTCACTCTCTTTTCTTTTTGACGTATCACTTTCTTTTCTCTCTTTTTTTTATCACTCATTTTCTTTTCTCTATCTCTCTTCATTTTGAGCTGATCCTCATAAACTTGCTTTGGAGTCAAAGGAACAAGTGTAACGGGTTTGTTGTTCATCACAAAAGAATATCTATTTGTGACCCCATCTTTCTTTACTTTTCTATCAAACTCCCATGGTCTCCCCAAAAGTAGATGTCCAGCATGCATTGGTACAACATCACACAATATTTCATCACAATATTTCCCAATGGAGAAAACAACCAGAACTTGTCTATCAACTTTAATTTCCCCACACTCATTCAACCATTGTAACTTGTATGGTTTAGGGTGTTTGATGGTTGGCAAATTCAGTTTCTCAACCAAAGTGGTGCTTGCAACATTTGTAACACTCCCACCATCAATGATCAAACTACAAACCTTGTTTTGAATAAGGCAGCGAGTATGGAAAATGTTTTCCCTTTGCTCATTAATCTCATCTTCCTTCACCTGACAATTCAAAGCTCTCCTAACAACAAGGCATTCTCCTTCTACCGCATGCTCAACTCCATCATCAACTCCATCATCAAGTGATTGATTGGAAGAATCATCACTCTCACTTTCACTATCAGTCACAACTTCATTATTTTTCATTATCATGACTCTCTTGTTGGGACATTGAGAAGCTATGTGACCTGCACCCAAACACTTGAAACATTTTATATCTCTATTTCTAGAAGATTGGGCTCCAGATTTACCTTGAAACTTTGATGTAGCTTCTCCTTTCTCTTTAGTGGTCTCCCTTTGGCTACTTCCCTCTCCTTTCTTCCAACTTTGTTTCAAGAAAGGCTTTGAACCGGAATTGAATTTTGAAACACCCTTGCGCTTGTGTTGTTTCTCCACCTTAATAGCCATATGCACCATGTCTTCAAGCTCAACATAATGTTGCAACTCCACTACGTCAGCAATTTCTTTCTTTAGCCCATTCAGAAATCGAGCCATTGTAGCTTCCCTATCTTCTTGCACATTAGCTCTTATCAAAGCTAATTCCATCTCCTTGAAGTATTCATCCACACTCTTAGAACCTTGTTCAAGGGTCTGCAACTTTTGATAAAGCTCTCTGTAGTAATGGTTGGGAATAAATCTCCTCCTCATAAGAGTCTTCATTTCTCTCCATGTTGCCACTGGCCTCTCACCATTATTTCTCCTATTAATACCCAATTTATCCCACCAAGCCATAACATAATCAGTGAATTCTATTGCTGTCAACTTCACCTTCTTAGCGTCGGTATAATTATGGCAATCAAAAATCATCTCCATCTTTCTCTCCCACTCTAAATATGCTTCAGGATCACCCCTTCCTTGGAAAGCTGGAATTTTCAATTTTATGTTCCCAAGGTTTCCATCCAACCTATTTCTATCTCTCTCATGTCTCCTTCCATGCCTATCTCCTCTATGTCTATTCCTCTCCCCTCCATATCCATATTCAAATTCAAATTCTCCCTCACTATTATTTTCTGAATTCGACTCACCCATAAAAACCTTTCTTCGCCTATCATGCTTTCTAGGTGGTCTCTCCCCTTGTAAATTGGCAATTGTCTCATCCTTCCTATCCATCCTATCCCTTATTTCTCCAAATACCACTTCCAATCGTGCAAATTGTTGTTGTATTTGCCTCATGTTAACTGCTGCATTCCTTGAATTGTTGTCACCATTGGATGTTTCACCTGCACTAGACATTGTAACTCAAAAGATAATGTTAGTGAAATGAAATACCTCACAAATTCCTCACGTGTTTCACTCAAGAATGTCACTCTACATTCGTGTTTCACTCTTTTTGGCTTTTAACTTGATGTATAGCACTCTTGCCTTTTTCCACTCTTAGTTCCCTCTTGAGGCTCTTTAAAGAACTAAGCAATTTAATCAAATCTTTCACAACTTGTGGAATCAGCCAACACTTAGAAATTTTGGATATCAAGAGAGTGTAACATGTAGAACAAAGGATAATTTCAATAGCACAATGATACAAATTGCAAGAATTGATTTTTCTGGGTATGACTACACTTGCTAAGAACAATCTCAACACAACAATTGTAATAATTCTTTCTTTCACCTTTTTTTTCTTCTACTCTTTCTTTCTTTTTCTTGTTTTTTTTTTTGCTTCCTTTTTTTTTCTTCTTTTTTTTCCTTTTGTTTTTTTTTTTTGCAACCAAATCGAATTGAAACCAGAAAATTGAAATATCACAGAATCAAAACAAATAAAACACAAACAGAATTTCCAAGCCAAATGAGCCCAGAAATTTCCAGAAACGCGTCGGAATTAAAACGGGTATATCTAACGACAGAAACCTCGGATCGGGACGATTCCAAAACGAGAAGAAAGATAAGACTCTGAACTATCTGAATGACATACTACACGTTGAAAACCGAAAAGGCAAAGGCAACGAACATAGACGAACAAATACGACCTAAAACAGAATTCAGAAAAGATGAAAAGACACAAAACAATGAACAAACAAGAACACAAAGAACCTGAGTTTAGATCTGAAGCTCTGATGCCAAGATGATGCGAACCCACCAGGGATAAACCCGGACCCACAACAATCTAAGATGAACACAACCCCAAGAAATCTAAACAAAGGTTAGAACGATCCACTTGAACCCTTGAGCACGGAAGAACAAGGACCCGAAGTGTTGGAAGACGCCACAAGGTTGATCAATCCTTGATAAGTCCGTTAGTTCAATGAAGAACCCTAGAGAGAAACCCTCTCAACAAAGTGCATAAAGCAACTTCTATTCTCAAATTCAAGTCTGCCTTCAAAAGAGGCTTACAAGGTATTTAAAGGTTACAAAGAAGCAAAGTTTAACCTAAAATTCGCACAAAAATAATAGGCCAAAATTAACAAGTGTTTAAAGCCCAAAATTACATTATTTAAGCCCAAATGAAGCTTCCCATGTGTAGCTCTTGGTCCAAACCCTTTAAGTTGATGTTTTTGAGCCCAAAATATGATCAACATCTCCATGTTCAGCCCAAATAACATTTGTGACGTTTTCAGCATCTTTATGTCCAATTGTTGAACCAATTGCCATTTGCTTTGCCCATGATTCTTGCACTAGTCCATTCAGTGCCTCCTTAATGCTCTTAGATCTTGCTCTTGTAATTAGTCCACTTGGAATCCTCAAAGGATCTTTTGAAGTTGAAGTGTCTTCTTGCTGGATCCCATCACCTTGGTTCCACAATTTTGGTTGTTATGATATAGACTCCGATTGGCTCAATAGTATGGTCAATCACATTACTAAAAGCAGACAATAATTAAACCCTTTTATGAAGGAAAGTTACGTTTGACTACCGTTGTTTCCTGCTAAATTCATTCATATTTTGTACCTTAACTATATATGACATTAACACACTGATATAGTCTTTTTGCTTGTTATCATCTTTCAAAGAAACTAGGGAGAATTTCATATAAGGACCTCTCTAGAAAATTAATTTAAAAGGGCCAGAAGAATTCTGAAATAATACTCTACCATTTAGTCCTCAATGAGATTAAATTTGTGTCATAGGAGAGAGAGTGTGTGTAGAAGGTATCATTCATATGAACTTTTTCCTTGTTCATATGAGGTTTTTCCTTGTTAACACTACAAGAAAATGGTCGATAGTTGTGCCTCAAATTTTGAACAATTGCAAAGGATGTCGCGCCACCGTGTAGCAACAAGAGGCTTGTGTCGCGATTTTCAGTTGTGCGATTATCGTGATCGAGACAAAACAGAAGTATGTCGCGCCACAGTAGCGCGACATCTTTGTTTTATTAAAAAAATATATAAGACATGCTAGAGTGGCGCTACATACTACATGCTCATTTTAAAAACAATGATGTCGCGCCACTGTGGCATGACATCTATTTTTTTTAAAAAAAAGATGTTGTAGCTTATGTAGCGCCACCTTGTGTGGCATAAGCTGCTAAACGTTTTTTTAAAATATTATTGTCGAGAAAGAGTTGGAAAAATAATGGAGAAAGTGTTGAGTGTTGTTACGTTTTTGAATGAAGAAGTGTATAGGGAAAAATAATGAAAATCAAATATTAGATGATGAAATTATATGAGTTGAATTATAGTATTTAAACAAATGGTTATGATAAAGTTTATACCTTGTAGGAAAAATAAATGGTGGAGGATAGGAATTATAGTATTCAAACAAATTACCTGCATGAAAAACAATTAGTTATATAAGAAGGAAAAAAGACATGAAGTTGGAGAAGGAGGAAGAAAATGAAAGTGGAGAAGAAGGAAAAATGAAAGTGGGGAAGAAGGGAAATTTATTAGAAGGGGGTGAGGTTTATAAAGAAAATTTATGATGTGCCTCATTGGTGCGACATAATTAAAAAAAAACAATTATACAGATGTCACGCCACATGGCGTGACATTTGCTTAATATTTTGTAGAAATATTAAGCAATTATACAGATGATGTGCCTCATTGGTGCGACATAATTAAAAAAACACAACGCAAGATATTAGAAGGGGGTGAGGTTTATAAAGAAAATTTATGATGTGCCTCATTGGTGCGACATAATTAAAAAAAACAATTATACAGATGTCACGCCACATGGCGTGACATTTGCTTAATATTTGTAGAAAAATCACAGCGCAAGATGTTGGGTCAATTTTCTTTTGAAAATAAATCACAACAATAGAGTTATATAATAAAAATTATTCATAGACAATAAATTGAATATATATTACACTACAAAAGACACGGGTCATGCCGGCGGAAGAATTTCGCTACATTCCGGCGGTTCTAACCGCCGGCATGACTCTACAGCGTTTATCACAAACGCAGGCGAATTGAGCGTCGGAAAGTTACGTAGCTGCGTTTCTAAAACCCCGGGAACGTTTTAGCAACCGCCGGAACGCAATTGGCGGGTTTTTGAAATTTCCAGCTTTCCCGCGTTAACAACTGCGGCTATGTGTATGCTATTTTAATATTTACATGCCGGCGGTTGGAACCGCTGGCATGTTGAGCTTCATATTTAAAAAAAAAACATTAATTTAACCATTATAAATAATGGTTAAAATTAATGCGAGAATAAGAAATGATAAATAACAAAATAATAAGAAATGTAAAATAACAATAAAAATATTGAACCATAAAATCAATCTGAGTTCTTTTATTATAATAAATCCAAATTTTTTATATTAACAAAACCAAAAAACAGTTCAAAAATAAAAAGACTATTTCTTATGGCTAAATATAGTTACTAACAGTTTATCATTAAAGTTTCAATGACAGAAACAAAAATATAAAAGGAAACTAGAACATTAAAAAAATGCTTTTTTTTAAAAAAACTGTAAACAAAGGAGAGGAAAACGAGTAGAGAGAAAGAAGAAGAGACAAGATGGAAAGGGGCGATAATGAACTAAGGGAAGGCCAGTATTTATAGGTAAAGTTCGCTACTCTGCGGCGTTTATAAACGCGGCAGAGTTATCTATTATTATTTCAGCATAGCTGAACCGCCGGAACGTAATGACCACATTAATTGTAAACGTGCCGGCGGTTTCAACCGCGGGCATGTTATTAATTTTTAAAAAATACTAAAATCATTGGCGCGCTTCGAACCGCCGGTGAAGTGGAGGGAAATAAAATCAAAAACAGTGCAACGTACTGGCGCTTCCAACCGCCGGAACGCGATCTGGAAAATAAAAAAAATAAAAAAAATGAAATCATCGCGCGTAGCGGCGTTTTTGGCGACGCGTTCCAGCGTTGGTGTGTGATTAGACCTAATTTTATATGTTTAAGCATATGCAATTGAGCTTAATTAGTGTGATTTAATTGATATATTTGATCATTATTGGTATATTTTTTTATGCATGCTTATTAGAATTAATTGGACAATATTAGCCTTATTACTTGCATTTTAAGAAACCAAGGGTTTTTTGGTCATTTTGACTATTTGATGATATTTTGTTGTAGGGGGGGTCCGACGTGGGCCCCACACACCCTTGGAGGAGCTTATGTGGAGCTTATGTGGCAAGAAAGAGGCTAGTTGGCAAGGAAAATGACATAAAGCAAAGTTTACCTCATTTGGCAAAAAGGAGTAAAAGGCATTTTTGGAGTATCTTTCCAAAAGAGGCAAAATTGGCTCCACATTCAAATTCAAATTTGGAGGCCTCATTAAGGGCATTTTTGGGAGCACAATCAATTGGAGAAAAAGGTGGAAGCTTTGGAAATGCATTTAGACCAATTCATGACCACATTCATCCTCATTTCTCACCACATTCCAAAAATACCCTTCCTTCCTCACTACACCCACACCCTCTTGGCCTCTTCATAAACACATACACTTCACCATTTCTTTGACAAACCTTCACCATTCCCTCACTAAACATACATTTACATCACACTTGGGTGAGATTAGCAATTAATTTGGGTGATATTTCCAAAGTTAGTCACCCATATATAAAGCCAAATGTGACACATTTCATTCATTCACCAACTTTCATTTCTCTCACTTCTTCTCATTTTCTCTCAAGTCTCTCCTCCATTTTCGGTTTCTCTCATCTCTTTCCCCAAAACCTCACGCAAATCACCCTCCATCCATGGATTCCTCACGAAAATCCTTCATCTCCATGCTTGGCTAAGCATCCTTCTTCCTCCTCAAGTCAAGATTTGTGCTAGAAGCTTCATGTTTGGCCTTATGTGAGAATTTCATGTTCTAGGTTTGCAAGTTTGTAATTACTTAGATCTTTCATCTCTAGAGCTTTTAGGAATGTTAGATCTAGAGTTTTTCATAGAGATTTCTATGTAGAATTCATTTATTCTTTCCAAACTTGTAAACCTAATTTCTAGTTCTTGAACTTTCATGTATGTTAGGTCTAGATTTGTGTAGCTTCATGAAATTAGACATATGTGGTTACATTTTGTGTGATTCTTGAAGTGAATATTATATAGAAATTAGTTTTAATTTCTATTTCACCTATGCATATACATCAAGTTCAAGGCTAGGTTCTCTTGATTAATTAGTTTAAACTAGCTAAAGCTTCTTAGATTTAAGAGGTCTTGGCCGATTTAAGCTAGTTAATTAAGAGGAAATTGTCACATGAGGCCTATCATTCAAGAAGCACAAATTGAGGCTTGAAGGAGGAGGATTCACTCTTGATAACTTCACATATCCATTCGGTTATTGCTTGTTTTTAATTGATGATTGTAGTTTGTTAGTTAAACAAAACTCTCTCAAATTAAACATTAATTTGCGTGACATTGTAGACTTTTAATTAGCAAGAATTTGAACTTGAATTGTGAAAAGACCTAGCTCACCATTACTACCTAGTAGTAGAGTTTAGAAATTATTGATTGACCTTTAGGGCGACATTTAGGTCAAATCAAGTGGCGCCGTTGACAATTTAGGTGAAATCTTGCTAGTTTAGGTTTTGGTCACATAGCTTAATTTGTAGTTACTTGTGTTGCAATTCGGTCACTTTGTCTACCTTGAGCAATTGTGCATTTTAAGTGAATATTTTGCTTGCTCCTTGCTTGGTCAAGATTGTGGACTGTTTTGGCTTGTAATTTGGCTGCTCTAGTTGGCCAATTACATTTTTGAACCTACTTCGGAAGTTGCTGAAAAATTGTGAAGTGCTCAATTTAATTAGGGCTCTAGATCCTATTCTTGTGCATTGAGTATTTTGACTTTTGTCAAACTGTTTTTGGGTGATATTGTGCTTATTTTGAATATTCTGGAACTGCTTTTATTGGTATCATATTACCTGGAAAGTTTCTGGAAACTAATTGTTCACTTGCTGGAAATCCTGTTACAAAGTGCTGTTTTGTCCGGTTCACGGTTTTCAAAACTGGGAAAACTATAGAGCGAATTTTCTGAAACTGTTTTAACTGGTAACCCTACAAGAATAGAGCTTCAATTTGATATATAATTTGCCAGAAACTTCGTTTTGTACTGTCCGGGGTGAATTTTTGAAATTGCCCTGTTTTTCTGGATCTTGCATTCGGCACTGCTGACTTTGGAGCAAATCTGTTTGCCCTTGCCCTACGCTGTTTTGCCTGATCTTTGGCTCATTTTAACCAGTTTTGAACAAGCTTTTGATTGATATATTGTGAAGAAATTTTGGTGCATTATTCGTTTATCAATTGGTCATAAATTGCAATAATTGTGCTTTTTGTTTGCTCAACTTTGCACCAAGACTGTTTGAGTTGTACTTATCAGTTTTGAGCAGTTTTTGGCTTGTTTGAAAGCTGATTAATTGCACTCTTAATCTGCCTGGTTGTTCTGGAAAATTTGGTTAGGAATTATTGTGAAAAAGGTGCTCTAGTTGCCTTCATTTTCTAACCGGAACTTTGTGCAATTACACTGTTTTGTGGTGTGTTTTTCTGGAATTTGTGTAGGTTATTCTAACACTTTGCAGGGACTTATTAACCATATTTGAGGCTATTCTGGAGCCTTAACCTTGGCTGGTCTTGTGTCCATATCTTTGGATTTTTGCAAGCTTGTTTAGAGCTACCTTGCTAAGCACATTGCAAGCACTTTCTTGTGCTCTTGTGCTACATTTTGCGGGATATATTGGCTGCCATTCTGGATATATTGTGGCTAGATTGTATTGGTTTTCTTTGCAGGTCATGGCATATTATTCTTGCTTCATTGAGGCTTGTTCACACCTCATAAGCCAATGAGGGAATTTTCAAGGCCATGTGCATCATTCTCACCTCATGGCATGGCCACCACTCCACAACAATTCTATGGGAGGGATCACTTGAGTATGCATGATAATTCTTATCTCTCCTATGATGAGAAGTTGGCCAACCTTGTTGACAAGATGCATGCTCTTTGGCCAACCATGGAGAAGAATATAAGCAATAATGTTTCGGCAATGCCTCCAAGACCTCCATTCCAAGAGCATACTCCTTACACCAACACATACACTCAAGGATGGATGGATCATCCATGCTTCAAGTGGGGGGGAGGAGGTTATGCTACTACATCACATGCTTTTGAAGTTCAACAAGAGTATGCTCCTCACTATCAAGATCATTATGACCTTAACCAAATGAGACCTCATTCTTCTTGTGCTCAAAGGCCGGATGTGTATGCTTATCAAGAAGCTTCTCAATATGAGTCTAATCCACCTCCTTATGGTTATGGGCAAAATTTTTATGATCATCAAGCGCCTCTACAAGGCTTTGTTCCTACACACATGGAGCAAAATGACTTCTTTCATGCTCAAGTGCCAAATGAGTATGCTCCTCCAAGAGAAGATTCTTCTCTCTCTTCTAGTACAAATGACTTGATGCAAATGTGTGCATCAATTATGGAGAAGATGAATGGATTTGAAGAGAGTCTTAAGAAGCAAGAGGACATTTGTTCATTTGCTTCTCAATGGCTGAATAAAAGGGCCGAGGAAAAGGCAATGAAAGGTGACCTACCTTCCAATATGGTTGTAAATCATACTTCTTTGAATGACATGAATTTGGAAGGAGGAGTTCAAGTTGAATCAATTCCTTACCTTGATGAAAAAGAGCATGAACCTCAAGAGTGCCAAGAGGTTAATCCTAGGATTGAGATGAATGTTGCAAATCAACCTAGCACCTTTGAGTCTAATGGTGTCTTGCCTTGTGCTTATCCTAGTGATGATCTTGATGATTCTATGCCTTGTTCATGTGATGCGTTGAGCATTTGTGTTGAGTGTTATGAGGGTAAATCTTCTCTTCTCATGGAATTCCATAGAAAAAAATTGAAAGAACTGCAAACATCCCATAGTGATGTTGTATTGGGTAATGACACAATGGATGAGGTCACTTCTAGGGATGATATACATGTTGAACATCACTCAAATACCCTAGAAAACCATGAGGAGGGTGACATTGGTAAGGAAGCCGAGACTACCCCTCACTTGGGTGGAGAATGCAAAGAGGCCAAAAGCCAAGGCCCTCTTGAAGAAGAAGAGCATGAAGTTTTACAAGAGGAAAGCAAGGTTGGAGAGCATTTGGCACAAGAGCTACAATCTTTTTCTACTTCTCAAATCAAGCATTCAAGTGTAGAGAACACTTCCAAAGGTATAATTCTTGACTCTACACTTGTTTCCTTTCCTAGTTCATGTAACTTAGGGAAGAAGAACTATCATGACATAATCCAAAGAATGATGCTTGATTTGTTTTCTATGCTTGAATTTAATGTGTCATTGCTTGTTGTTCTTGAGCCAATTCCTACTTATGCTAAGCCTTCATATAATCTTTGCATATATAAGGAAGCATGTAGGCCATATACATTGTTGATTGAAAATGTGGTAGAACAACATGTAAATCCCTTGAGCTTTCTTTCACATGAGGTTGTGCACACATCTTTAGGTTCATTTGATTCTTGTTTGGTGAATGTTAATGATGCTTGCATGAATTCTCTTGATGATGATTCTATTATTGTGAGCATGTCTCTTGATGTTACTAGTCCCAAGCACGATGATTGTGATCTTAATGATGTTGGTACATTTACATACTCCTTGTCTAGCTACAACCCCTTGGAAAAAGGATGTTTGTTCAATTTTGTGGATAAAGCTAGGTTGGAAGGAGTGCTTCATCTCATGATAGAGGCCGGGTTGCATTTGAAAGAAGCCTTGCATTTTTTATGCCTCATATACCATATTGGATTGGAAGAGCCGTTTGAGGAGTATGCTTCAAGAAAGTGCTTTGCAAGGAAACTCTCTTAATCAAGCTTTGATTGGACCTTGTTTGCATGATGTGGCTCACTTGGACTTTTCTTCTAGAAGTGACACCACAAGTTTAAGGTGTAGGCCGATTGAAAGTTATTGGCTAAGTGCTTTGAAGGGGCAACATCTTGCTAGATTTAAAATGCCTAATTTGACTACTATGTTTAATGATTATGTCTCTTCTAAGCATGTGAATCTCATGGCCTATGATGTTTTTCCTATACATGTTCACCTTGATTCTCATTATGCTTCCATTTATATATCCTCTTTGTATACCTACAACCCCTTGCAAAAGGGAAGTTTGCTATATGTTGTAGGTTCTTTTAGGATGCATAAGGACTATTGGGAAGAAAAGAAGGACAAGATGGAGCTTGCAACAATTCCTAAAGCGGATGATCGTAGCTTGAATGTGTTGAAGGCCGAAAAGCATCTCAAGAGGAGTTTGGAACTTGAAGCCACAAAGGAAGAACTAGATTTCTTCAATGGCAAGCTAACCACAGATGACATCAAAGGGCTAGTGGTTCGCTTGAAGATGCTTAAAAGAAACATGGAAGTTAAGGGCCAAGTGTTGAAAGCCACAATGCATGAACCTACACTTCTAGTATCCCTTGCAAGGAGAGTTCAAAAGTTTCTCTTGAAACTACAAGCCTTTTGGAGAGCTAGGCGGCCAAAGGAGAAGAAGAAGGGAGCAAATACTAAAAATTCAACTTGGAAGCTCTCATTCTACAAGAAGGCCGAATTGATTAAGTGGAATCATGTGGAAGAAGAGCTCAAAAGTTTTCATGATAAGAGTGGCCACGACATGCTCATCAACGGCTACACCAAAACCAAGTTCTTCAAAGAGAATTTCAAGCCTCCCTAAAGGTTGTTTCTATCCTTTCCTCACTTGTTTTGCTTAGTCTAATATCTTAAGTGTGGGGGAAGACATTTGTTAGAAGAAAATATAGAATTGTGTTAGGTTTAATTTCTAGTATTTTGTTATAGGTGGTTAGAAAAACAAAGAAAAAAAATATAAACTTGTGTTAGGTTGTGTTTAGTGTAGTTTTGTGAATAATACATGATGACCATTTGCATGCGTGGACTGCCCGGCCTTATTACTTGCTGCCTTGCCTTTGTTTATGCCTTCCTACTTGATTTGATTGGTCCCATTGAGGACAATGCATGATTTAAGTAAGGGGGGTGTATTATGTGCTTAAAAGTGGTCTAATTCAAAGCTTTCACACTTGATTTGTGGACTAATTTGCCCTGATTGTGTAGGAAGTTTAACTTGATCATGGCTCTTGAAAGTAAATGGAATTGTCCTCTAGTGTGTAAGTAGAATTTTTGGAATGATTACTTAGGGCATTACTTGGGGCATTTTTAAGGTATAAAGAGGGTGTAAGTTTCTCATTTAACTTTTCTTAGGGAGGAAGTGACTAATTAGAGTAAGCCATTAAAGTGAGAAGCCTCCAACCGAATTGAGTGGGCCAATAGTCTACTTGACCTCCTAGAACTTGTCCTAGCTCTTGTTCAAGATCACAATACATGGCATGATTGAAAATGAAAGGGGCATTTCTTTCTAAACCCTTTTGACCCAAACACTAAGCCACCAAAAATATATCCTTTGATTAACCCCTTTGGGCCATTCACTATTCTTTTCTACCACCTTGACCAATGTTTGAATGAGTGATTATAGCATATGCTTGCATTTATATTAGTATTGTATTATTGTATCTTGTGAAAAGCATGTTACATGGGGGAAGTAGTCAGTTTGGCGCCCTCGAGCTCCAGTTGGGCGCCATTCCAGAGAGGCAGCGCCCCGGGCGCCATTTGGGCGCCATATCAGAGAGGGGGCGCCATAGGCCCAAAAAAAAAGGCCAAAGGCCTAAAAGAAAAGAATGAAAGCACAAAGTGCTTATGATGCCAAAGGCATAGAAAGGAAAAAAAAGAGTAAAGAGAGATAAGCACAAAGTGCTTGGTAAAAAAAAAGTGATATGTAGCATGCTTGATTGGATTGATTTCATTGTATTGCATGCATATGTGGTGATTATTTGTTCATGTCATTAGTCATTGACTACTTTCCATCATTCATCATTCATTATTAGCCTTCCATTCAACCCCTAAAGTCCCCTAGATTCAATTGTGCCATGCATAATAATGGGTGGAGAACTTAGAGCTACTACAAGCTTATGGAGAGGTTAAGTGCATTGAGCCAAAAGAGTGATCACAAGTCCTTAGTTAGGCATTTTTCCTAACTTGAGTGAATGAGTGTAAACACTTTATCCGGTGAGGGAAAATCTCAATTGGCACTCCTCCTTAATTCTAGTTGCTTGCTAAACTTGCATTCACTTTGTATCCTTAAATTTGGCCCATGTGATGATCTAGGGAAAGGTTCAAAAAGATCAACTTGTACACAATGACAATTCCAATTGCCTTCAATATGCTTAATGATTGAGTTAGTCTTTTTACATGACTTTGCCCGGAGTGCAAAGATTAAGTGTGGGGGATTTGATTAGACCTAATTTTATATGTTTAAGCATGTGCAATTGAGCTTAATTAGTGTGATTTAATTGATATATTTGATCATTATTGGTATATTTTATTGTGCATGCTTATTAGAATTAATTGGACAATATTAGCCTTATTACTTGCATTTTAAGAAACTAAGGGTATTTTGGTCATTTTGACTATTTGATGATATTTTGTTGTGGGGGGGTCCCACGTGGGCCCCACACACCCTTGGAGGAGCTTATGTGGAGCTTATGTGGCAAGAAAGAGGCTAGTTGGCAAGGAAAATGACATAAAGCAAAGTTTACCTCATTTGACAAAAAGGAGTAAAAGGCATTTTTGGAGCATCTTTCCAAAAGAGGCAAAATTGGCTCCACATTCAAATTCAAATTTGGAGGCCTCATTAAGGGCATTTTTGGGAGCACAATCAATTGGAGAAAAAGGTGGAAGCTTTGGAAATGCATTTAGACAAATTCATGACCACATTTATCCTCATTTCTCACCACATTCCAAAAATACCCTTCCTTCCTCACTACACCCATACCCTCTTGGCCTCTTCATAAACACATACACTTCACCATTTCTTTGACAAACCTTCACCATTCCCTCACTAAACATACATTTACATCACACTTGGGTGAGATTAGCAATTAATTTGGGTGATATTTCCAAAGTTAGTCACCCATATATAAAGCCAAATGTGACACATTTCATTCATTCACCAACTTTCATTTCTCTCACTTCTTCTCATTTTCTCTCAAGTCTCTCCTCCATTTTCGGTTTCTCTCATCTCTTTCCCCAAAACCTCACGCAAATCACCCTCCATCCATGGATTCCTCACGAAAATCCTTCATCTCCATGCTTGGCTAAGCATCCTTCTTCCTCCTCAAGTCAAGATTTGTGCTAGAAGCTTCATGTTTGGCCTTATGTGAGAATTTCATGTTCTAGGTTTGCAAGTTTGTAATTACTTAGATCTTTCATCTCTAGAGCTTTTAGGAATGTTAGATCTAGAGTTTTTCATAGAGATTTCTATGTAGAATTCATTTATTCTTTCCAAACTTGTAAACCTAATTTCTAGTTCTTGAACTTTCATGTATGTTAGGTCTAGATTTGTGTAGCTTCATGAAATTAGACATATGTGGTTACATTTTGTGTGATTCTTGAAGTGAATATTATATAGAAATTAGTTTTAATTTCTATTTCACCTATGCATATACATCAAGTTCAAGGCTAGGTTCTCTTGATTAATTAGGTTAAACTAGCTAAAGCTTCTTAGATTTAAGAGGTCTTGGCCGATTTAAGCTAGTTAATTAAGAGGAAATTGTCACATGAGGCCTATCATTCAAGAAGCACAAATTGAGGCTTGAAGGAGGAGGATTCACTCTTGATAACTTCACATATCCATTCGGTTATTGCTTGTTTTTAATTGATGATTGTAGTTTGTTAGTTAAACAAAACTCTCTCAAATTAAACATTAATTTGCGTGACATTGTAGACTTTTAATTAGCAAGAATTTGAACTTGAATTGTGAAAAGACCTAGCTCACCATTACTACCTAGTAGTAGAGTTTAGAAATTATTGATTGACCTTTAGGGCGACATTTAGGTCAAATCAAGTGGCGCCGTTGCCAATTTAGGTGAAATCTTGCTAGTTTAGGTTTTGGTCACATAGCTTAATTTGTAGTTACTTGTGTTGCAATTCGGTCACTTTGTCTACCTTGAGCAATTGTGCATTTTAAGTGAATATTTTGCTTGCTCCTTGCTTGGTCAAGATTGTGGACTGTTTTGGCTTGTAATTTGGCTGCTCTAGTTGGCCAATTACATTTTTGAACCTACTTCGGAAGTTGCTGAAAAATTGTGAAGTGCTCAATTTAATTAGGGCTCTAGATCCTATTCTTGTGCATTGAGTATTTTGACTTTTGTCAAACTGTTTTTGGGTGATATTGTGCTTATTTTGAATATTCTGGAACTGCTTTTATTGGTATCATATTACCTGGAAAGTTTCTGGAAACTAATTGTTCACTTGCTGGAAATCCTGTTACAAAGTGCTGTTTTGTCCGGTTCACGGTTTTCAAAACTGGGAAAACTATAGAGCGAATTTTCTGAAATTGTTTTAACTGGTAACCCTACAAGAATAGAGCTTCAATTTGATATATAATTTGCCAGAAACTTCGTTTTGTACTGTCCGGGGTGAATTTTTGAAATTGCCCTGTTTTTCTGGATCTTGCATTCGGCACTGCTGACTTTGGAGCAAATCTGTTTGCCCTTGCCCTACGCTGTTTTGCCTGATCTTTGGCTCATTTTAACCAGTTTTGAACAAGCTTTTGATTGATATATTGTGAAGAAATTTTGGTGCATTATTCGTTTATCAATTGGTCATAAATTGCAATAATTGTGCTTTTTGTTTGCTCAACTTTGCACCAAGACTGTTTGAGTTGTACTTATCAGTTTTGAGCAGTTTTTGGCTTGTTTGAAAGCTGATTAATTGCACTCTTAATCTGCCTGGTTGTTCTGGAAAATTTGGTTAGGAATTATTGTGAAAAAGGTGCTCTAGTTGCCTTCATTTTCTAACCGGAACTTTGTGCAATTACACTGTTTTGTGGTGTGTTTTTCTGGAATTTGTGTAGGTTATTCTAACACTTTGCAGGGACTTATTAACCATATTTGAGGCTATTCTGGAGCCTTAACCTTGGCTGGTCTTGTGTCCATATCTTTGGATTTTTGCAAGCTTGTTTAGAGCTACCTTGCTAAGCACATTGCAAGCACTTTCTTGTGCTCTTGTGCTACATTTTGCGGGATATATTGGCTGCCATTCTGGATATATTGTGGCTAGATTGTATTGGTTTTCTTTGCAGGTCATGGCATATTATTCTTGCTTCATTGAGGCTTGTTCACACCTCATAAGCCAATGAGGGAATTTTCAAGGCCATGTGCATCATTCTCACCTCATGGCATGGCCACCACTCCACAACAATTCTATGGGAGGGATCACTTGAGTATGCATGATAATTCTTATCTCTCCTATGATGAGAAGTTGGCCAACCTTGTTGACAAGATGCATGCTCTTTGGCCAACCATGGAGAAGAATATAAGCAATAATGTTTCGGCAATGCCTCCAAGACCTCCATTCCAAGAGCATACTCCTTACACCAACACATACACTCAAGGATGGATGGACCATCCATGCTTCAAGTGGGGGGGAGGAGGTTATGCTACTACATCACATGCTTTTGAAGTTCAACAAGAGTATGCTCCTCACTATCAAGATCATTATGACCTTAACCAAATGAGACCTCATTCTTCTTGTGCTCAAAGGCCGGATGTGTATGCTTATCAAGAAGCTTCTCAATATGAGTCTAATCCACCTCCTTATGGTTATGGGCAAAATTTTTATGATCATCAAGCGCCTCTACAAGGCTTTGTTCCTACACACATGGAGCAAAATGACTTCTTTCATGCTCAAGTGCCAAATGAGTATGCTCCTCCAAGAGAAGATTCTTCTCTCTCTTCTAGTACAAATGACTTGATGCAAATGTGTGCATCAATTATGGAGAAGATGAATGGATTTGAAGAGAGTCTTAAGAAGCAAGAGGACATTTGTTCATTTGCTTCTCAATGGCTGAATAAAAGGGCCGAGGAAAAGGCAATGAAAGGTGACCTACCTTCCAATATGGTTGTAAATCATACTTCTTTGAATGACATGAATTTGGAAGGAGGAGTTCAAGTTGAATCAATTCCTTACCTTGATGAAAAAGAGCATGAACCTCAAGAGTGCCAAGAGGTTAATCCTAGGATTGAGATGAATGTTGCAAATCAACCTAGCACCTTTGAGTCTAATGGTGTCTTGCCTTGTGCTTATCCTAGTGATGATCTTGATGATTCTATGCCTTGTTCATGTGATGCGTTGAGCATTTGTGTTGAGTGTTATGAGGGTAAATCTTCTCTTCTCATGGAATTCCATAGAAAAAAATTGAAAGAACTGCAAACATCCCATAGTGATGTTGTATTGGGTAATGACACAATGGATGAGGTCACTTCTAGGGATGATATACATGTTGAACATCACTCAAATACCCTAGAAAACCATGAGGAGGGTGACATTGGTAAGGAAGCCGAGACTACCCCTCACTTGGGTGGAGAATGCAAAGAGGCCAAAAGCCAAGGCCCTCTTGAAGAAGAAGAGCATGAAGTTTTACAAGAGGAAAGCAAGGTTGGAGAGCATTTGGCACAAGAGCTACAATCTTTTTCTACTTCTCAAATCAAGCATTCAAGTGTAGAGAACACTTCCAAAGGTATAATTCTTGACTCTACACTTGTTTCCTTTCCTAGTTCATGTAACTTAGGGAAGAAGAACTATCATGACATAATCCAAAGAATGATGCTTGATTTGTTTTCTATGCTTGAATTTAATGTGTCATTGCTTGTTGTTCTTGAGCCAATTCCTACTTATGCTAAGCCTTCATATAATCTTTGCATATATAAGGAAGCATGTAGGCCATATACATTGTTGATTGAAAATGTGGTAGAACAACATGTAAATCCCTTGAGCTTTCTTTCACATGAGGTTGTGCACACATCTTTAGGTTCATTTGATTCTTGTTTGGTGAATGTTAATGATGCTTGCATGAATTCTCTTGATGATGATTCTATTATTGTGAGCATGTCTCTTGATGTTACTAGTCCCAAGCACGATGATTGTGATCTTAATGATGTTGGTACATTTACATACTCCTTGTCTAGCTACAACCCCTTGGAAAAAGGATGTTTGTTCAATTTTGTGGATAAAGCTAGGTTGGAAGGAGTGCTTCATCTCATGATAGAGGCCGGGTTGCATTTGAAAGAAGCCTTGCATTTTTTATGCCTCATATACCATATTGGATTGGAAGAGCCGTTTGAGGAGTATGCTTCAAGAAAGTGCTTTGCAAGGAAACTCTCTTAATCAAGCTTTGATTGGACCTTGTTTGCATGATGTGGCTCACTTGGACTTTTCTTCTAGAAGTGACACCACAAGTTTAAGGTGTAGGCCGATTGAAAGTTATTGGCTAAGTGCTTTGAAGGGGCAACATCTTGCTAGATTTAAAATGCCTAATTTGACTACTATGTTTAATGATTATGTCTCTTCTAAGCATGTGAATCTCATGGCCTATGATGTTTTTCCTATTCATGTTCACCTTGATTCTCATTATGCTTCCATTTATATATCCTCTTTGTATACCTACAACCCCTTGCAAAAGGGAAGTTTGCTATATGTTGTAGGTTCTTTTAGGATGCATAAGGACTATTGGGAAGAAAAGAAGGACAAGATGGAGCTTGCAACAATTCCTAAAGCGGATGATCGTAGCTTGAATGTGTTGAAGGCCGAAAAGCATCTCAAGAGGAGTTTGGAACTTGAAGCCACAAAGGAAGAACTAGATTTCTTCAATGGCAAGCTAACCACAGATGACATCAAAGGGCTAGTGGTTCGCTTGAAGATGCTTAAAAGAAACATGGAAGTTAAGGGCCAAGTGTTGAAAGCCACAATGCATGAACCTACACTTCTAGTATCCCTTGCAAGGAGAGTTCAAAAGTTTCTCTTGAAACTACAAGCCTTTTGGAGAGCTAGGCGGCCAAAGGAGAAGAAGAAGGGAGCAAATACTAAAAATTCAACTTGGAAGCTCTCATTCTACAAGAAGGCCGAATTGATTAAGTGGAATCATGTGGAAGAAGAGCTCAAAAGTTTTCATGATAAGAGTGGCCACGACATGCTCATCAACGGCTACACCAAAACCAAGTTCTTCAAAGAGAATTTCAAGCCTCCCTAAAGGTTGTTTCTATCCTTTCCTCACTTGTTTTGCTTAGTCTAATATCTTAAGTGTGGGGGAAGACATTTGTTAGAAGAAAATATAGAATTGTGTTAGGTTTAATTTCTAGTATTTTGTTATAGGTGGTTAGAAAAACAAAGAAAAAAAATATAAACTTGTGTTAGGTTGTGTTTAGTGTAGTTTTGTGAATAATACATGATGACCATTTGCATGCGTGGACTGCCCGGCCTTATTACTTGCTGCCTTGCCTTTGTTTATGCCTTCCTACTTGATTTGATTGGTCCCATTGAGGACAATGCATGATTTAAGTAAGGGGGGTGTATTATGTGCTTAAAAGTGGTCTAATTCAAAGCTTTCACACTTGATTTGTGGACTAATTTGCCCTGATTGTGTAGGAAGTTTAACTTGATCATGGCTCTTGAAAGTAAATGGAATTGTCCTCTAGTGTGTAAGTAGAATTTTTGGAATGATTACTTAGGGCATTACTTGGGGCATTTTTAAGGTATAAAGAGGGTGTAAGTTTCTCATTTAACTTTTCTTAGGGAGGAAGTGACTAATTAGAGTAAGCCATTAAAGTGAGAAGCCTCCAACCGAATTGAGTGGGCCAATAGTCTACTTGACCTCCTAGAACTTGTCCTAGCTCTTGTTCAAGATCACAATACATGGCATGATTGAAAATGAAAGGGGCATTTCTTTCTAAACCCTTTTGACCCAAACACTAAGCCACCAAAAATATATCCTTTGATTAACCCCTTTGGGCCATTCACTATTCTTTTCTACCACCTTGACCAATGTTTGAATGAGTGATTATAGCATATGCTTGCATTTATATTAGTATTGTATTATTGTATCTTGTGAAAAGCATGTTACATGGGGGAAGTAGTCAGTTTGGCGCCCTCGAGCTCCAGTTGGGCGCCATTCCAGAGAGGCAGCGCCCCGGGCGCCATTTGGGCGCCATATCAGAGAGGGGGCGCCATAGGCCCAAAAAAAAAGGCCAAAGGCCTAAAAGAAAAGAATGAAAGCACAAAGTGCTTATGATGCCAAAGGCATAGAAAGGAAAAAAAAGAGTAAAGAGAGATAAGCACAAAGTGCTTGGTAAAAAAAAAGTGATATGTAGCATGCTTGATTGGATTGATTTCATTGTATTGCATGCATATGTGGTGATTATTTGTTCATGTCATTAGTCATTGACTACTTTCCATCATTCATCATTCATTATTAGCCTTCCATTCAACCCCTAAAGTCCCCTAGATTCAATTGTGCCATGCATAATAATGGGTGGAGAACTTAGAGCTACTACAAGCTTATGGAGAGGTTAAGTGCATTGAGCCAAAAGAGTGATCACAAGTCCTTAGTTAGGCATTTTTCCTAACTTGAGTGAATGAGTGTAAACACTTTATCCGGTGAGGGAAAATCTCAATTGGCACTCCTCCTTAATTCTAGTTGCTTGCTAAACTTGCATTCACTTTGTATCCTTAAATTTGGCCCATGTGATGATCTAGGGAAAGGTTCAAAAAGATCAACTTGTACACAATGACAATTCCAATTGCCTTCAATATGCTTAATGATTGAGTTAGTCTTTTTACATGACTTTGCCCGGAGTGCAAAGATTAAGTGTGGGGGATTTGATTAGACCTAATTTTATATGTTTAAGCATGTGCAATTGAGCTTAATTAGTGTGATTTAATTGATATATTTGATCATTATTGGTATATTTTATTGTGCATGCTTATTAGAATTAATTGGACAATATTAGCCTTATTACTTGCATTTTAAGAAACTAAGGGTATTTTGGTCATTTTGACTATTTGATGATATTTTGTTGTGGGGGGGTCCCACGTGGGCCCCACACACCCTTGGAGGAGCTTATGTGGAGCTTATGTGGCAAGAAAGAGGCTAGTTGGCAAGGAAAATGACATAAAGCAAAGTTTACCTCATTTGACAAAAAGGAGTAAAAGGCATTTTTGGAGCATCTTTCCAAAAGAGGCAAAATTGGCTCCACATTCAAATTCAAATTTGGAGGCCTCATTAAGGGCATTTTTGGGAGCACAATCAATTGGAGAAAAAGGTGGAAGCTTTGGAAATGCATTTAGACAAATTCATGACCACATTTATCCTCATTTCTCACCACATTCCAAAAATACCCTTCCTTCCTCACTACACCCATACCCTCTTGGCCTCTTCATAAACACATACACTTCACCATTTCTTTGACAAACCTTCACCATTCCCTCACTAAACATACATTTACATCACACTTGGGTGAGATTAGCAATTAATTTGGGTGATATTTCCAAAGTTAGTCACCCATATATAAAGCCAAATGTGACACATTTCATTCATTCACCAACTTTCATTTCTCTCACTTCTTCTCATTTTCTCTCAAGTCTCTCCTCCATTTTCGGTTTCTCTCATCTCTTTCCCCAAAACCTCACGCAAATCACCCTCCATCCATGGATTCCTCACGAAAATCCTTCATCTCCATGCTTGGCTAAGCATCCTTCTTCCTCCTCAAGTCAAGATTTGTGCTAGAAGCTTCATGTTTGGCCTTATGTGAGAATTTCATGTTCTAGGTTTGCAAGTTTGTAATTACTTAGATCTTTCATCTCTAGAGCTTTTAGGAATGTTAGATCTAGAGTTTTGCATAGAGATTTCTATGTAGAATTCATTTATTCTTTCCAAACTTGTAAACCTAATTTCTAGTTCTTGAACTTTCATGTATGTTAGGTCTAGATTTGTGTAGCTTCATGAAATTAGACATATGTGGTTACATTTTTTGTGATTCTTGAAGTGAATGTTATATAGAAATGTTAGAATCTTAAGTTTTGATGGTGACTAAGGTATGATATGGTCTAGTACTTAAAAGAACATAATTAACACTTAGGAAGGATTAGATGACATGGTTAGAATCCTGAGTTAGATCACTTGCGAATGCAAGATCATTTCCGGTAATATTAGCACTAGAGCTCGCGGATGGAGTACACATCCCATAGGACGCAAACGGAAGCAAGTGAGACACTTGGTTAGAATCCTGAGTTAGATCACTTGAGAATGCAAGATCACTTCCGGATAGATTAGGACTTGCGCACGCGGATGAATGCTTTCATCCCCCAGCGTCAGCAAGTAAATCACTGGGGAAATAACTTAGTCCATGAGAATTAGTACACAACCTTAAGACTAAGCTATGTTTCAATCGGAAGTGAAATTGCTTCCTGTTAGATTTAGACTGGCGCAGGATGATAAACTAGATATAACCCCGAGCGTCAGTGAAAATGCAACGTCAAGTGAAGTTGCTTCCTGTTAGACTTAGACTGGCGCAGAGCGATAGAATAGATATTACCCCAAGCGTCAGGGAGTCTACTTCGCCAAGTGAAAACACTTCCTGTTGGATTTAGACTGACGCAGGCTGACAGAATAGATATATCCCCAAGCGTCAGTGAATCAGCCTCGTCAAGCGAAATTGCTTCCTGTTAGATTTAGACTTGCACAGGCTGATAAAAGAAGTATAACCCTAAGTGACAGCAAGTTCACCACGACAAGTAAAAGCGCTTCCGATAGCTCAGTGACTAGCGCTGACTGTTGGAATGAAATACACTGAGCGAGAGTAAGTGATGGTGAGCTAGATCCTTCATCAAGTGAAAGTACTTCCGGATGTAGAAGTGCTTCCGGATACATCCTAGACTAAGTAAACTCCCACTTCATGTGATTGTGTGTTGACTTAATATACATAGCATGAACAAATGACACACTGAGTCACTTAGGAAGACTTAGAGTAAACTAACGAGACTTAAGCTGACTATTGGAATAGAGATCCCTTAGAGTCAGTAGACATTACACTAAGTCAGAACATAGTCTAAGTAAGACTACTTCCCATAGCAAACTTCCCACAACATGTATAGTTTTACTATATCTGATTATATATATTGCTATGTTGGACTAACCAGTATGTGCAGAACTTAATCACACTTCCGGATGCAACTGAGCTTCCGGATGCAAAGACTCTTGGCATTGGATTTCAGAGATTAACACTTGCAGAGCAAGATTGCCACTTCCGGATGAACGATGATCATCCGTCAGCAAGAGTACAAGAGAAAATGTCACATACTCAGAAGTAAGAATGCTTTTGTCAGAGCAGAGGTATCAGGACTACTTTTCAGTGATAAAGCAAGTCAACCCTGCTGAGCATTTAAGAAGATGTTCCTTCCAACGGTAACAAGAGGATAACAGATATTCAAACAACATTGTTACCTACCAAGCATGAGGAGTATGAGAGATAAGGAGAATATAATCTGAAGATTCATTCAAAGTGTCAAAGCTCATACTGCCCACAAGAGTCAGAGTCCATAAGAGAGCTTCTGATAGCAAGAGAGCATCCAATAGCAAAGCACTCTTATCATTCATGGACAAGTGCTTGGAAGACAAAGTTCCTCTATGATAGCAAGCAGAATGTTAGAGTCCACGAGCTTCACTTCAGTTAGCAAGAGAGCTTCCGATAGTAAGTCTCTTAGCATCCTGGACTTATGCTTGAGGAACGAAGTCCTCATCTGACAACAAGCAAGAGTCAGACCGTACAGTGTATAGATGTCAGAACGACTTTTGCCAGAACAGTGTTGTCAGAACAGTGTTGACAGAACAGCTGGACAAAGCACCCTATTCAGATAAAGCAAAGTCAACTCTGCTGTGCATTAATGAGGACAACGTAAACAAGGCCCAACGGCTATATTCAAACGGCCTTATTGCCTCTCCAACGGTTGGATATTCAGAGGCTGGTATAAAAGGAACATCTACATTCAGAAGAACTAAGAGAGAGAGAGAACAGAGCTTATTGTCTGAAACACTATTCTACATTCCTCTCATCTTCTACTCTCGGACTTAGATATGTAATATTCTTAGAGAGTGATTCTTTTGTGCTTAAGTGAGTAACATCATCTACTCTTAGAGAGAGTCATTCGAGCTTAAGTGTTTAGCACAATCAGTTCATAGAGTGAACATAATTGTAATCTTACATTTTGTAAGGGGGAGCATTTAGAAGTTTTCTAAATCTCCATAGGTTGCAAGTTAGCCCGTAAAACTTGCGTTTGTAAGGTTTGCAGGTGAACCCGTTGTAAAACCTGTGGGTTGTTAGGTGAACCCGTGCTCGTAAAACCTAAAGTGTAAAGGCTTCTCTTGTGCCTGGTTTAAACAAGAATAGTGGATTGAAAATCTCAGGTGGAGCCTGGGGACTGGATGTAGGTCTGGGTGACCGAACCAGGATAAATTTATGTGTGCATAAACTTACATTTAAACATTCTATTTTTGCATCACATAACATACTGACTTGTGCATACCATTACTCAGTAACATCATCACCAAGCACAAGCAGTCTTTCGAAAAGAAATAAAATTTTTATTCCCTCACCCAATTCACCCCCCCTCTTGGGTGACAGCCACGCATTTCATTTGGTATCAGAGCAGGTCACTTGTTTAAAGGATCCAACGATCTCAAGTGCAAAGACCTAGGCTGACTTGGGATATAAAATGTGTTTTGAAGGTTTTGATCATACTATCCCACCTGTGTTAGAAAATATTGTTTTCTTGTTGGTGAAAAGCAAGAATGGAAAGTTTTTATACAATCCACTAGTTTGAAAATGTGGGATATTTTTGAAAATGATTTTGATTTCAAACCAAGAGGAAACTGGACTGAAAAGGAGAAAAATTTGTTTTCCTTGAACATTAGAGCAATGCAAACTTTATACAAAGGCTTAACTGAAAATGATTTCCAGAAAATCAAACATTGCTCTAGTGCTAGAGACAATTGGAATACTCTTGATATGATATATGCTTCTAACCCATCTCTTGAAAGCACAGCTGTCCAAAGCTCAACTCGTGCTCTTTCTGGATCATCTACTGATGAGCTTCTGGAAGCTGACATTGAGGAAGCAGGCTTCAGTAAAGAGAGTATCCATTTCTGCCTAGAAGATTCAGAAAGTGAGGTATCTGGATCTGAACTTGAACTTACTGAATTGCAAGATGCATACAATGAGTTATATACCGAATATTGTAAACTCGCAAAAGAACTTCTGGGCTTAAAAGAAAAAGATAGGAAACTTGAAAAACTAATTTCTTCTTCTACGTCCAAAGTTTCCAAGGTTTCTTTTAAAGAATTAGTGGTTCCGATAGTTAACCCACGATCGGCAGGGAAAACTTCAACATGTCTCGAAAAATGTTTTGATTGTAAACACTTGTTGAAGGAAAAAGAAGAGCTTTCAAAAGAAACTGAGATTTCAAAGGAACAAAAAGCTTTTCTAAAGAAAACTAATCATGATAATAGAAAACCCCATTTTGATCATCATTCCATTATCTGTCATTATTGTGGTAGATTAGGACATATTTCTCACACATGCAGTCTTAGAAGAAATCTAAATGTGAGAAATAAATTTGTATGGATTCCTAAAGGACAAGTAAGGTCCAGTGCTAACCAAGTAGGACCCAAGTACAAATGGGTACCAAAACATCCTCCTAGTGCCTTACTTGTGCAGGAAAGATCAAGAGTTTCTCTTACCCCAAAGGAGAGAACTCGTGGCGATGCAACTGCTGAAAACCCCTGGTACAATCATAAGAAGCAATGTGCAACCACCAGGAACAATGGTTCTGTCTCAAGGATGAGCTATCACAAAGTTCCATTCAACTATCCTGAGAAGAACAAGAGAGAGTGGACTCCTCGATCAACATTGAAAAGGCACTTGAATCCTAACTCTCAGAAGAAAGTGCTTCGAACCAAGGATAAGTATAGAAGATCCTCTTGGGAAAGGCAATTCCGAGGTTCAGCAAGACTCAGGACTTTATCTCATCTGAACAATCAGTCAAGTCTTGATAAGCATTCGTCACGCATAGATGGTGATATCATTCCTACCTTCCTCTTTACTCGAACAATCACTTGGGTAGTAAATGCATGATGGGCTTAACAGTTTTACTCATATATGCTTAGCGAATCTTTTAAGGGCGTCTTTCATGAAAGAAAATAGTTTATGCATTCACCTTGATTTTTGAAAGATCCTTTTGATATACAAACTTTCAAAACAAATTCTGATCCTCTTTAAATCTACATGACAACCATACCTCATGATAGCACTCAAAAGTTATTTCTGATTTTCCATCTCATGTGGTATCTATTGCATCAAGCTTTTCAATGCATAAGCAGCTATGGTTTCGAGAACAATACATCCCTCTTAATTACATCTTTAAGTTCTCAATCTACTAATGATCTCAGTTCAAGCTTGTGGTTTAAGAATGTTGACACAGATTATTGAAGCTTGAACAATGAATATAACCAAGAGAGAATGACAACGAAAATGTCTCTTATCAAGATGTGTGGAATGGCTATACCAACCCTGAGAAACTCTCGCCAATACACATGAGCATTTCTATCCCTTACATATTCTGTTGTGAAATTAAATGGATAGACTCTCTCTTGTCTGACATGCATTAGAAATCTTAGGAAATGCCTTGAATTGAACTCTGCTAAGATCTGTAAAACATGGCATAGAATCACAAGCATGCTATAATCTGTATTAATTTCAAGCTTGTTGATATCCTAAGAACAAATGAGATCACACTGAGCATATCTAGAAGAACTTGAGCAAAAATTTGGAAATTATTCTCGTAATCATATGCTGAAATTTGGTTGTTTTTGTAAACCGAATTTAGTCTTAAAATCAAACTATTCTGTGAGCATGAAAATTTCCAGTATTTCATTTTTGAGAGGATGAAGATTTTTCAAAATTTCATTGTGTTAAAAATTCACATGTCTTCATGATCTAACATGAACATCCTTGAGGCATACTTATTGAACTATACTTGCTTATGAAACTCTGAAAGTATGCCACCTGTTTGATACTCTTTGTACTATAACATTGATATTTATCTATGAGAGTATAAATAGAGTTCATGTCTTGATAGTGAAACTATGTGAACGTATAGACAATTTCAAAATTAGTTTTCACATAATCATTGTTCATATTTTCTTAAACCAACTAGCAAGCATGATTTCTTAAAATTATTAACTTGTGGTGATTAACACAGATTGACTTGAATGTCCAGAGGATGGTCTCCAATGTTAAATCTTAAGTTCTTTCACTGACCATCAGAAAAGCACTTGTTTCCTCAAGCACATGAAGGCCCAATCATCAAGTTTGAGCAAGGATGCTTTCGCAACAATCAGCGCTCTCGATAGCAGGCCAACTATTGAACCATGGGAAGAGTAGAGTGACTGCCCAGTCATGTCTGCTTTTGGTTGTAGCTCAGCTTGCCGAAGCGAATCATCAAAGCACTTGCACTAGGGGTTTCCACTTGAGATAGCGCATCTCTTGAAGATGTCAGGAAGCATGCTTATCTGCATATGATTAAGATTCATGAGTCCAATAGAGTCTGGAGATTCCTCATCTGTGGTAACATCTACACCTTACCATCTCTTATATATGATGCATACATGGCATTGGTAAGGGTGTCAATTTAGGATTTCTTTGCTCAATCTGCATTGACTTCAAAATCATTCACTGCTTTAGAAAATCATCCTAGCTCACACATCTGTATCCTTTATATGACACGCTGGAAAGTAAAATTGATAACATACCTCTCTTATATGCTTCCTTTCTTGATTCAGTAATGATTAATCTTAATATAGAAGAGAAGTAAAGGACATTACTCGATAATGATCCCTTGAAAATAGAGAGTTGCATGCTGTCATAGATAATAAACTCTTGAGATGCTGTGATGCAATTATTTGGAAATTATTTTTGGGACTTTAAACTCACAAATTTCATTTGACTTGATTTCATTTTTCATGGTATCACAAATTTCACTTGGCATTCAATCATTTCATTTGATATCACAAGTTCAAACTCACACATTTCATTTGATTTCATTTGGTATCACGAATTTAAAAATCACAAATTTTCAATTGATATCATAATCATCATTTTAAACGCACCAAAATTATTTTGATATCATGTTAATCATTTCAAGAGGGTCAAAATTACTTTTGATGTCTTTTATATTTAAAAAGGAACTTTCACCTTCAAAAAGAGAACTGTTTTTGTATGTTTTGATCTAGACTTAATTCTTGCAAAACATGTTCTGTTATCTTGCATAATGGTTAGGGAGAGTAAACACACTTAGAATACTGAATCAATATTTTCTTCCTTCTGTCTCACACTGTTTAGTTATCCTACATAATATTTAGGGAGAATAGGGAGAAATATTAGGTAGAAAGCCCATTCCTAGGAGAACGATAGAAGTATCCCCATCCCTAAGGCTAGCTTGCACTTGTTGAATTTTGATGAAGCCAAAAGGGGGAGAGAAATGAGAAGAGATGAGACATGAGATGTCTAGAGCTGAAAGATAAGATATCTGGGGAGAGAACTGAGAATGAAATATAGCTCTGGAAGTGATCTAAGTTTAATTATGTTCTCTAGTCATCTATGGGTTTGTCATCATCAAAAAGGGGGAGAATGTTAGAATCTTAAGTTTTGATGGTGACTAAGGTATGATATGGTCTAGTACTTAAAAGAACATAATTAACACTTAGGAAGGATTAGATGACATGGTTAGAATCCTGAGTTAGATCACTTGCGAATGCAAGATCATTTCCGGTAATATTAGCACTAGAGCTCGCGGATGGAGTACACATCCCATAGGACGCAAACGGAAGCAAGTGAGACACTTGGTTAGAATCCTGAGTTAGATCACTTGAGAATGCAAGATCACTTCCGGATAGATTAGGACTTGCGCACGCGGATGAATGCTTTCATCCCCCAGCGTCAGCAAGTAAATCACTGGGGAAATAACTTAGTCCATGAGAATTAGTACACAACCTTAAGACTAAGCTATGTTTCAATCGGAAGTGAAATTGCTTCCTGTTAGATTTAGACTGGCGCAGGATGATAAACTAGATATAACCCCGAGCGTCAGTGAAAATGCAACGTCAAGTGAAGTTGCTTCCTGTTAGACTTAGACTGGCGCAGAGCGATAGAATAGATATTACCCCAAGCGTCAGGGAGTCTACTTCGCCAAGTGAAAACACTTCCTGTTGGATTTAGACTGACGCAGGCTGACAGAATAGATATATCCCCAAGCGTCAGTGAATCAGCCTCGTCAAGCGAAATTGCTTCCTGTTAGATTTAGACTTGCACAGGCTGATAAAAGAAGTATAACCCTAAGTGACAGCAAGTTCACCACGACAAGTAAAAGCGCTTCCGATAGCTCAGTGACTAGCGCTGACTGTTGGAATGAAATACACTGAGCGAGAGTAAGTGATGGTGAGCTAGATCCTTCATCAAGTGAAAGTACTTCCGGATGTAGAAGTGCTTCCGGATACATCCTAGACTAAGTAAACTCCCACTTCATGTGATTGTGTGTTGACTTAATATACATAGCATGAACAAATGACACACTGAGTCACTTAGGAAGACTTAGAGTAAACTAACGAGACTTAAGCTGACTATTGGAATAGAGATCCCTTAGAGTCAGTAGACATTACACTAAGTCAGAACATAGTCTAAGTAAGACTACTTCCCATAGCAAACTTCCCACAACATGTATAGTTTTACTATATCTGATTATATATATTGCTATGTTGGACTAACCAGTATGTGCAGAACTTAATCACACTTCCGGATGCAACTGAGCTTCCGGATGCAAAGACTCTTGGCATTGGATTTCAGAGATTAACACTTGCAGAGCAAGATTGCCACTTCCGGATGAACGATGATCATCCGTCAGCAAGAGTACAAGAGAAAATGTCACATACTCAGAAGTAAGAATGCTTTTGTCAGAGCAGAGGTATCAGGACTACTTTTCAGTGATAAAGCAAGTCAACCCTGCTGAGCATTTAAGAAGATGTTCCTTCCAACGGTAACAAGAGGATAACAGATATTCAAACAACATTGTTACCTACCAAGCATGAGGAGTATGAGAGATAAGGAGAATATAATCTGAAGATTCATTCAAAGTGTCAAAGCTCATACTGCCCACAAGAGTCAGAGTCCATAAGAGAGCTTCTGATAGCAAGAGAGCATCCAATAGCAAAGCACTCTTATCATTCATGGACAAGTGCTTGGAAGACAAAGTTCCTCTATGATAGCAAGCAGAATGTTAGAGTCCACGAGCTTCACTTCAGTTAGCAAGAGAGCTTCCGATAGTAAGTCTCTTAGCATCCTGGACTTATGCTTGAGGAACGAAGTCCTCATCTGACAACAAGCAAGAGTCAGACCGTACAGTGTATAGATGTCAGAACGACTTTTGCCAGAACAGTGTTGTCAGAACAGTGTTGACAGAACAGCTGGACAAAGCACCCTATTCAGATAAAGCAAAGTCAACTCTGCTGTGCATTAATGAGGACAACGTAAACAAGGCCCAACGGCTATATTCAAACGGCCTTATTGCCTCTCCAACGGTTGGATATTCAGAGGCTGGTATAAAAGGAACATCTACATTCAGAAGAACTAAGAGAGAGAGAGAACAGAGCTTATTGTCTGAAACACTATTCTACATTCCTCTCATCTTCTACTCTCGGACTTAGATATGTAATATTCTTAGAGAGTGATTCTTTTGTGCTTAAGTGAGTAACATCATCTACTCTTAGAGAGAGTCATTCGAGCTTAAGTGTTTAGCACAATCAGTTCATAGAGTGAACATAATTGTAATCTTACATTTTGTAAGGGGGAGCATTTAGAAGTTTTCTAAATCTCCATAGGTTGCAAGTTAGCCCGTAAAACTTGCGTTTGTAAGGTTTGCAGGTGAACCCGTTGTAAAACCTGTGGGTTGTTAGGTGAACCCGTGCTCGTAAAACCTAAAGTGTAAAGGCTTCTCTTGTGCCTGGTTTAAACAAGAATAGTGGATTGAAAATCTCAGGTGGAGCCTGGGGACTGGATGTAGGTCTGGGTGACCGAACCAGGATAAATTTATGTGTGCATAAACTTACATTTAAACATTCTATTTTTGCATCACATAACATACTGACTTGTGCATACCATTACTCAGTAACATCATCACCAAGCACAAGCAGTCTTTCGAAAAGAAATAAAATTTTTATTCCCTCACCCAATTCACCCCCCCTCTTGGGTGACAGCCACGCATTTCAGAAATTAGTTTTAATTTCTATTTCACCTATGCATATACATCAAGTTCAAGGCTAGGTTCTCTTGATTAATTAGTTTAAATTAGCTAAAGCTTCTTAGATTTAAGAGGCCTTGGCCGATTTAAGCTAGTTAATTAAGAGGAAATTGTCACATGAGGCCTATCATTCAAGAAGCACAAATTGAGGCTTGAAGGAGGAGGATTCACTCTTGATAACTTCACATATCCATTCGGTTATTGCTTGTTTTTAATTGATAATTGTAGTTTGTTAGTTAAACAACACTCTCTCAAATTGAACATTAATTTGCGTGACATTGTAGACTTTTAATTAGCAAGAATTTGAACTTGAATTGTGAAAAGACCTAGCTCACCATTACTACCTAGTAGTAGAGTTTAGAAATTATTGATTGACCTTTAGGGCGACATTTAGGTCAAATCAGTGTGAGACCGCCGGAACGCCAAAAACATACTTGCGTTTTTTTAGAACCGCCGGAACGCAAACGCCGACATGTAGCGATTTTCTTGTAGTGTTATAATCATGTCGCGTCGTTAGGCGCAACATGGTTATAATAATTGTAAAAAAATATTCAATGCCTTATCACGCCAAGTGGGCACGCCAAGACTTTGAAACTATTAAAAAAAATTTAGAACGACATGTCACACTTGTGGCACAACATGCTATTTAATATATAAGAAACAACAAAGTAGCATGTCGCCCCACCAAGCACGACATGTTACATTTTAGGGGCGACAAGATGCATAATTTTTTTAAAAAAACTTATTTTTGTCTCTTTTTTGTTGAGGTTAGTCAAAAAAAACATCAAAATTAGACTTATATATGTCGCATTTCATTCTAGCGCGACATCTATTGCGCAACTAGCAACCTTTTTTCTTGTAGTATAATATGACTGTTATTCTTGTTCATGTGACTATAAGTGGAGTGTGAGAGAGAGACAGAATCAAAGAGTGTGTTAGAGGAGAGAGAGTGTCAAAGGTGAAAGGGTGTGTGAGATTATTATTTTGTGTTTTATTGAACATTGTTTATATGGGTGTATCACCTGTATATATTAGCTTTAATTTTTCCATGTTCATTTAACTGTTCGACTTGTTCGTATAACTATAAGTTGAGTTTGTTTTGTATGTGAGAGATAGAGAGAGCGTGTCAGAGGAGGGAGAGGGAGTGTAGAGGTGAGAGAATGTAGGAGGATATTATTTTATATTTTATTGAGCATAGTTCATATGAGGTTTTCCCTTGTTCATATGGGGTTTAATCAAGTCTTTGTTTAATTCTGTCTTTTATCATTGTTCATAAGTTTAAAGTGTAAAAATGACCATGTAATTGTCATGAAGGTGCAAAAATAATTTATTATGTGGTCATTTTTGTTGGCATTTGCTCCAAAATCTTCAAATAATTCATGGATATCTTCTAGCTCCTCTCCGATGCTATCATATCCAGTCATCAATAGTATCTACAAACAATGAAAACACAGTTCGAGTCGCGTCCTCAAGGACACTGTCCTTAAGAGCTATTTCACGACTACCGGCAAAAGAAGTCGTGTGCTCCCCAGGATTAAACGAACCCTTCCTGTAAAACATACAGGGAAACAGAACTACAGAAGATAATTTTCTCAGTAAGGCAGTATGTAGGAGGAGGAAATAAATGAGCTCTCAAACTTGAGCTACACCATGGACATCCAACTAAAGCACTTAAAATAGACTTCACCAATCTATTATCCATTTGATTGAAAATAGGATCTGTTTTTCTTTCTTTTTTCCCAATGCTCGACTACTGTAAGCATAGTTCTGTAAAGTGTATAGTGTGAACAGTCATAATACTTAGTACATAATTTGATTCTACCAATTCTTCCAAAGCAATATTATCAACCCCCACTCCTACTAAATTCTTTTTCCCAACGTTAACCTTTGGTCAAGGCTATATTTGGCGCATGATATTGAACTTTGGGCCTAACCAACCAATTATATACACGTGGTTTACACATGAATATTACATAAATTAAACTTGTAAATTGATGCCTTTTCAATTAAAATATTATTTCTGTCACAAATATATTATTTCTTCATAAGTGAAACCTAGATGGAACATTTCATTGATGTCATGCGTGATTACAATGATTTGTCCATTCTTAATTATTTTGTCTTAGTTTTGTATTTTCATATGATATTTGTTCTTTTTCATAGTTATTATAGCTTCCCTCTTTTATCTCTTTCTCAAAATGCATACATATCCAATAAATAATTGATTGAAATGTTGAAGATCTAAACATTTCTTTTGCCATTTTATCAACTTAACTTTGCATGTGATGGCATAATCAATGTTAGTGGTGGTCTTTTTTACTGATGTACATTACTTGTTGTAGTACTCATAATATTCCCTTACATGACCATAATTGATTAGTAACTTTTGCTATATAATGCAGCTGATTTTTTTATTTCGTTTGAAATGTTGTTCATTATTGATTATTCTATTATCAACAGAAGCACTATCTTCAATGGAATTCTGAAATAGGTTAATCTTCCATGCATCGCACGGGAGGTTATGCTCGTTAATTTAATAATGATTACTTTGACTTTGACTTTGACTTGACCACTATTTTTTTCAGGTTGATTCAACTCTTCGGTAGGCAAGGGCACCCTAGGCAATTTCAAATGTCAAAACGTGTTGAAATATGCTACTACGCTAAGACTTAAAGAAAAACATGACTATGATAACCGCCATTTCTCATGTCTCACTTAAAAACCAAAATTTCTAAAACAAGTCTGAGACAAGGGCAATAAGTTAAACAATACGAGGGAAAAATACATGAACTGATATAGCATCCTAGTAAAATTACTATTAGACAACCCGGGTCTGACTTCTTTTTGTCACCAACTCCACCAGCCCTCATCTTTCGGAGCACATTAGACATCTCCTCACGTTTCTTTTTAGCTCTCTTGTGAGTACCCAACCTTCTCTTTGCAACTTTCAATGCCTTCTTATCCTTTCCAACCTTGAAAAGCTCATTAATCCTAGTCTCATAGGGAGCAAATTAAAGCCAGCAACATCACGGATAAGACCCCTTACAAAGTGTACCCTTTTGCTGGTTTTCCTTTGCTATTTGAGGCGCGTGAGCCTAATGAGCCCTTAAATACGTTGGGCTTCCAACATTGAGGACGTGGGCTTTCTTGTGGCTCTTCAAGATTATGCCAAGTTGCTGGCTATTTTGTCAACTTACTTCCAAATATTTATGAAAACATCCATCTCAAATATGGACGGGCGGTGTGTACAAGCCCGGGAACGAATTCACCGCCTTATGGCTGACCGGCGATTTCTAATAATCAAATGAGATGAAAAATTAATACTGATTTGAATGAAAAAAAACTGAGGTGAAATTGAAAATATATACTCCCTCAGTCCTAAATATTAGACTTCCCCAACCTTTTAATTAAATTAAGGAAATGGTTGGGGAAATAAAAACTGAAGTCTAATATTTAGGATTGAGGGAGTATATATTTTCAATTTCACCTCATATTTAAGGCGAGGTAGGTTTAGTTCTTCATATTTTTCCCTAACATTTTCCTTAATTAAATTATCCCTATAGACGTTTATAAAAAATAAACATATGAGAGATGAAATCTATGGATAAAGATAGATGATTAGGGTGTTTGGCAATATCTTATGGTTTTATCTAATTTAACGATCTTTACTCTAATCAAATTATGTGTAAATAGGTCTTGTAATTTAGACTAGAGAAAGTAAAAAAATAATGTTCATAAGTATTTTTCAAATGACAATGATTTTGAAATAAGTCAAATCTCCAAAATCATGGAAGGAACCGTAAATAAGGAGAACCTTTTATTAGTTGAAAATTTTGAAAAAGGGATAATAATTCATGTGTCTTTACTTTATTTTATGCCTGAGAGAGAAATTTTATGTGAGTTGATTTATAAGGGTTCACTAAAATCAGAGCGTGCCTTAAGGTTAATAAAAATTCATGTATCTTGACTTTTTCTTAATTAGTATATTAATTAATTGTATTGGTGCCAATGAAAATAATACTTCTGATCTGTGAGAGAAAATAATTTATATGTAACCCCTGAGTGCAATGAAAATGGATGATTTGTTATAAGAAAAACTGACTTCTTTTTATGTTAGGCACACATTTATTCTCATTAAGGTAAACCTGTTCAATGTACTACGCATAATTATATGTAAGCATGTCGATATTGTAAGGGATTGGCTATTTCAGCTAAATCCAGCTTCTATGTTGATCGTTGAAAATGATTTTGATTGGACCAATTTGTTCACAAGATCAAGGAGAACTAGGCCCTTAAAAAATCCGAACAAAAAAGAATTAAAAAAATATGTCAGCTTGATGGACATTGTCAATTTGTGGTACGTATGGACTATAATATATGTCAATATCTAAATGAAAGAAAGTCACGTCTTTATCTTGTAACCGAAAGAACTGAAGAACAAAACATTGAACACAAGTTGTCACCAATAATTGCATGTGCTTATCCTTATTTAGTTTAATGGGTCAGTTAAAAAAAATAGTTTAATGGGTATTTATTCCTCTGACCATGTTAATCAATTTCTTCTTAATAAATAAAATCGTAATCTGAGGGAAAAATCAAATTCATTTACATGACGTTCTGTCCTGTCTTGTTGGAGTCTTCGAGTGAAGTTTACTGTTTCTGCTTTGTTTTAATTTTAAAATATGGAAAATAATCTTCTTAACTTGTTTTATACATTTTCCAAAATTTCTAAACATATCTAAGTATCTAGATATTTGGTTGACAATGTACACACATCTTAAATTGAATTACACAGATGTTCTTTCATTTTTTATTGGAATTTTTCATTAAAAGAAAGATAACATAACATTTTACATTTTATATATTAAAATTATTTGAATTTTTAAAATAATTCCCTTATCCCACTTCATCTTTATCACTGAAACTGCCATCGTGTGACACATTTTATTCTTATTTGATATCCAAATATTATTTTAGGATATATGTTTAGAGAAAACTAACATTCATCATCCTGAAATTATTTTTCAGTTAAATGCACATCCTAATATCATTCGTGAATCGTGATGCAGTCAATATCCTGACATCATATTTTTCTTGTGCTAACATCTTAGACTTATTCTTTATAGTGTATCCAGAATTAAAGAATATAAATAAAAATGGAATGCTAAAAATATCAGAAAAATGACTTAAACTTATTTATAGTGTATCCAGGATGTAAAACAATAACATCAGAATAATGAAGAGATGTTGGATGCATGCAATATGAAAATAACACACCATCAAGTTAGTGTTTGTTGCACCGTAAGTAATATTAGCAAATAGAATGTTACATATAGCCATATTTTTATTGAAACACACACACACACATATGACTTGCTATGGAAATTATGATTGAAGCAGATAATCACGAGACCATTGACCAAGGAATGGAAGGGAAGGGAGTTTAGAGGCATAAAAACGCAACCCAACCTGGGCGACATGATGAGGGATGAGAAATATTCACAAAACAATGAACGAAAAAGACAGAACATTATCACTTAATTCTGAGTTGACTTTCTACCAAAATTTCATAAAAAGCTTGATGGCATCATAATAGAGCACGTTGTATATAGTATAATATGATTCAATTGTAGTACACCTTTTGTTTTCAATTTTTTTGTTTGACATGGAGTTCTTTTTTGCAGATAATTTTAAAATAAAAATTTTCATAATTTATCAACCTTTCTCAAATTTTGGATTTGAATAAATTAATATAATGAATATACTGTTGTAACCTGTAAATAATTTTTTTAACAAATTATTTTACAATTTTATTGATAACTCTTTAATCAGTGATATATAATTTGGGTTCTATTATAAATTACTTCAAATACATTTCATTAGTAAGAAAAGTCTTGAAACTTGTTGATTAACTTTACCTTTATTAAATAGACGCATACACCAAGTAAAATATTGTAGTGCATCATCAATAATGATGGATATAAAAAAATTATCTACTCTAATTGTCTAATAAAATAAACAATATGATTCTTCTCTATATCAACTTTCCTCGTCCTATTAAGCTGACAAAAAATTAGAGGGACTTAATTCAAAGTTGAAGAAAATAATAAGACCTTACGGATTAATTTCTCTATTAATATTGGTTGATGCTAAGTATTTGTTTTTGAAGATAGGAATGTGACGCAAAACTAAATAGGAGAGAGATGGATAAATAGTAGAGAGTGACTGGCTTGCATGAACGAGAAAGAAAGTGCTTTGTGTAAGTAATGGAAGACCCTACCATGCATTAAGTGGCCTTTGACAAATGACAATCATATGAATGAGTGCCTCCTTTTTGTATTACATTTTTGACATATAGAAAAAATGTGTGGAATGCCAAGAATGCGTTGTTCCTACGCTGACTAACAAAAATATGTCTGTAGACATTATTATAGGAATTCTTTTGTTTTATTTCATAAATTATCTACTATCTATTAAGTAGGAAAAATGAAAAAACATTTCTATATATATCTGAAAATCTCACAATTCTGGTGTTAGGTTCAAGTTGGCCTCATCACTCCGAAATTCTTAAATGACTAATTTATGATGGAATTATTTGTTGGTATTATCGAAATACTCTTTTTTTTTGGTGTACAATGGGCAAGCTAAAGCTTGATTAAACTATTATTATAAGTGCATGTTTACAAAATAAATAGAGGAATTCCTCTCCCTGATTTATGTCAGCATCTCTCTTATATTATTATCGAAATACTCTTAGTTGAAATTTGGAGATCAAATAAACTAAATGCTAATAATATTTTAGCACATACAACAATTATGGTATATAAACAAATCACCTATCTATAATATAGTCCCAAATATATTTCATATAAAGTAAACCATTTTGATAGATCATTTTAAGAGTTTTATATTTTGGATATTTAGATAGATCATTTAGAATTCCGAGAAACACTCTCAATTAAAATTTATATTAGTTAGATAAGAATAGGTACTGGATTATTTAGTGCTATACAATTTTCTATTCGCAAAACTTTATTCGAGCTGTTTGATGAAATGATAGGTGTTATTGTATGTATAATTAGACTTAGATAATTAATGTTTGCATAAATTAGTAGCCAAATTTATATTCTATCTTGATCTTTTTAAATAAAAAATAATCTGGAAATTGTAAACCCTCTATATAAATTATCGATTTCGAATGACCTGTCACCAAGGTAGATTTGAGACAGAAAAGATATACACATAGAGGGAGGACGAAACAAAAATGGAAGGAAGCTGGAAAAATAGAAAGAGAAAGAGGTGATGATGGGGGCAGAGATATGGTGGTAAGAATCCAAAAAAGTTTGAGAGAGAAAGGTAGAGATGTGAAAGATTGTTTCTCACATAACAAAAACTCAACTTTTTTCTAAACACGCACATCCATGCACATCCCTCACACCAACTTCACCTTTTAGCTTTTCATCTTTTTTATTACTTTTCCAATGCTATTTGGCATTTGCCTTGGATTCTCTATTACTTCATCTTAATTGAATTTTGTATTCTCATTACTGAAGTCCAAACCCACATGTTTTTAATTCATTACTCATATAAGTAGAATTAATATTATTTCAATTTTCAGTATGCAATGTTACCTATATATTCTTAGATTTTTTTTCATTTAGTGACGATCAATACAAAAAATATGTCATCTCAATAATTTTCTTGTTCAATGTTCATTTATTCCACTGCAACAAATGTTGATTGTATAAAGTTAAATAGAAGGTGAGTCTCTAAACAAAAGTGAAGTTGTCGATATGTAACTTGCATGTTACACTACCACAGATTACCCCTTTTACATGCGCTTATTTTGGGCTCTACATATGCTTTATAAGCGCATTAAGAGGGGGCGCTGGTAAAGGCTCTACATGCGCTTGTAAAAACCGTATGTAGAGGTATACCTCTACATGCGCTTAAAGCGCATGTAGAGGTATATACTATACATGCGCTTTAAGCGCATGTATGGTGTATATACCTCTACATGCGCTTAAAGCGCATGTATGGTATTTACTTCTACATGCGCTTTAAGCGCATGTATGGTATATACCTCTCTACATGCGCTTAAAGCGCATGTATCGATTATACCTCTACATACGCTTTAAGCGCATGTACAACTATATTTTTTTTAATAAATATTCATTTTACATCTGCCACCTGTATTACTTTCAAAAGTCACCAGAAACATTGTACCTGAGAATTACGTGAAATCTTGCTAACAGAAGTATATATTCTGTATCAAAATTACGTGAAATCTTTCATGTAGACTAATATCAATCAAGTTGTGTTTGAAAAATTAAATAATATGACATGACATGCGTTCATATCAACAAATGTTTAGGCAGAAGGAAAAACCACTAATTAGGTACACTCATGTAGGCAACATATGTAGGCTATGAGATTTCGCTAATATACATATAGACCTAAGGGGACTCAATCAACTTCTACATGCAATAATACAACACATACTAATAATTAAAAATAACTCATATATACTAATTAACGTCGCTCTCGTTCCTAGAAATACTACCCAATCCCCTTATACTTCCTTAATTTCTAACAAAAACAATCAAAATCAAATAGTTATTAAATAACAAACTGATCTTCACTCCACCAAGAACTGGAATTCAACCACAAACATAAGAAATAATCAAACAAACAATTTAATTCGTTACACTGTGTTATTTTTCTTTGACTAATTTAAGAGGTTAAATCACAACAAAATTAAGAAGACATGCTCTACATGTATGATAATTTTGCATTAATAATTTAGAAAACAATGTCAATCAAGTAAAGAAACAGCCAAATTCCAACCTTAAGTAATTTATAACTTTAGTTCATATTTGACAAACATAATCCATAACAATTAAAGTCTTGTCACTACCAATCTTAATTCACAATTGAAAGCACTTTAACACAATAAATAAATTCAGTCTTCCCGAGTGAAAGAAGCAGCGAAAATTCCGAAAATTCAATGCATAAACAAGGTCATTGCTATATATCCCTTATCATATTTAAATCCTAGTTTCACCTCTTTCACTTTTTAATAGCCACCCAATAATTTTTGAAAAGAAACACAGATTTTTAATTCCTATACATGAATCCATTACAAAATGTTTTATGTATCATATTTCCACAACGATTTAAATAGAGGAACACTTCTTTCATGAATAAAAGAGTCACACAGTCATAGTTATTATTCCAAGGTTGTCATGTAGCATATAAAGACGCTTTCATCTTTCTTATGCTAGCATTTAACTAACTTACTACATTTCTTCTCCTATTCTTTTATTATTATTATTATTATTATTATTATTATTATTATTATTATTATTATTATTATTATTAGGAAAGCTTCACAAGTTCAAGCAACTAAGAATTCAGCTCCATTAAACATCAATTAATTCATGAGCATATAACAACACACTATTTAAGTCATCCGTATACATGAACAGAGCATAGAACTTCATATTCCGAGACCACATAGGTCTACAAGAAATCAAACAGGAAAACACATTTCCATATTACTTCACATGTCTTAGGAACAAGTTCAAATCTCACTAGAATAACTAGAGAGGAGACCATAACAAATGTCATTCTTTAAAGGGGAATTATTATTCAATAATCCAGAATTCAAATGTCTAGCAGTTAATAAATCAAAATAAAAGGTTCATTCAAGTAGAAATTGATAGAACCATGATTCAAAATCAATATGCAATGATAAGCCTATCCAAAAGAAGACCATGATTCACCACGGATTTCCAAATTATCAAAGTCATTAAATCTCAACTTTACCAAACCAATTGCTTCACCAATGTAGAAGACAAACTCCAGTAAAACAAAAGCCTCCCTTTAAATACAGTTAATTAACTCAACAATTAATAGCACCTATGGGATTAATTTATTAGTTTTAAGAATTCATTCAACAACATTACAAAACCACCAACCATTGCTTTCATTTCTCAGCCCATCTATTATTTTAACTTTAATGAGGATGCGGACTTCTAAAACTATGATCAATTGATTCTCAACTTCACATATTAACAATTAGAAAAACATATTTCCTGCTAAACCATTATTTGGGCAATATTATTTTGAATTTCAATCTAATTGCAAAAGACAATATAACGATATTATAAACATATCCTCTTTATTGACTCAACTTGATGTCTTTCCTCTAGCATCAAGAAATTTTGAATCTCTAAAGCCCAACTAAATTTAATCATGCTGCAATTAATTATATGTACATAAATTTCTTCATTAGTCAAGCATTTTAACAAAACAAAGCAAAGCAGGACTTCAACAAGAAGGAAACAACCAAATTTTTCTTTCAAACATTTTAGCAAACACCTTGACTACAATGACATTCAAACAATGTTTATCAACTTCCCAACTATCAACACTTCTCCCAACAGTTTCCAAACCCCATATTCAACAAAAACTTTCATATATCAATTAGAAATTCAACCCAAAATCTTTCAACACATCGGATTTAAATTACCCAATCTAGATTTTTATTCAATCTCAACAAAACCTCATTCAATACTCAAATTAAAAGCCATTTTCCTCTGAGTTGAGTTTGAAACCCAGAAGTTCTAGAACCCCAATCCGTATTCCTCTCATCGGCTCACCCAGATTCGGAGAAAAGAAGGGTAAAAAAAGTGAAATGGGGTGGCTCACCTTCACGCCAGCGACGAGGTCGAACCAGGAAGACAAAAAGCCACATCTTGCTATCAGCGGCCAAACCTTGACCAGAGCTTTGCTTCGCCAGAGACGACATTGAGGCGCCGTTGAAGCTCCTTGAAGATAGAGAGTAAGAACGAGAAGGATTTGGGTCTAAGGCTTTAAGTTCTGAGTGAGGAAAGAAGGGTGGAAAGTGATGATGAAGATTGAAAATGAAGAAGAAGAAAACGATGAAGTGGGAGCCGAGAGAGATGTTTGTTTATTGTTTATGTTTAAGGTCTGTTTGGTGGAGGGGAGGGAAAATGGATGGAGCAAAAATTTTTGAGACATGAATTTATAAAAATTTGAGAAGTGAGGTTGGAAATTCTAAATCAATATATATAACTCTTATATTTAATACCTTATCTTTATTAAAATATCACAACTCCACTTCTTCAATATTTAAAAATTCATCTTACAAAAATTTCCCCTCTCCTCCCCTCCTCTCCAAATCCCTCTTACCAAACAGAAGGTAAAGGGGCGGCTGCTATTTTTCAAATGGAAGGAAGAGCAAAGTCTACATATATATATATATATATATATATATATACATGAGAGAAATTTAGGGTTTAGGTCCCAATAAGAATTTACAACAATGCCCTCCCAGTTTCTACCTTTCCATGAGATTGACCCTATTATTATTATCACAAGTCAAGTCAAGAATATTTATATATTGTAAATGTAAATTGTAAATGCAAGGGTTATCTAACTTTCTAATTTATTTATAATGACTTTACAATTTCTAATTTGATTCATTGAATATAAATTACCCAATTCTCTATTTCCTAAAAGTTAGTATTATCATAACTTATTTTGATTTAAATTTAAGGATGTCACAACATTCTAAATAAAAAAAATTCTAAATAATGAAGGTTCACAATTATTACTAGACAACAATTAAATATTAAGTATTTTCTTTTACCTATAATGGAAATAAAATCCTAACAAAATCCCTAAAAGACGTTAAACTTTCTAAATTCATTTGCAAGATTAAATTTCAACTATTTATTAATTTGTTTTTCAATAAAAAAAATCAGGATGTTACACCGGCCACCACGAACACAGCTCTTCTTTTCTCCTTCCCGCCACACACACACACACACTATCGACAATGGTACGGGAAGCGAGAAACGGAGGGAAGCACGGGTCCCCAAGCCGGTGTGACGGCGGCGACCATGGAGGAGGAAGGCCGGAGCTCGAGAGAAAGTGGGAGGGCGAGGGAGAGCGATCAAAATCGAAGAAGGGGGAGGGGGGTCCGACGGCTAGGGTTTGGGGGAAGGAGATGTGAATATATATATATATATATATATATATATATATATATATATATATATATATATATATATATATATATATATATAAATACTTTATGGAAAATTAAATTACAATTAACTACCTTATTATTCATCCTTAATTATATTTCTATCCCAAAAGTTTTTATATATTATTGTTTCCATTAATTTCCATCATAATATTATCTAGGTTTCCCAATATTTTTCATGAAAGCTTCAAGTTCCAAATGACTTCTTTAACTACAATTTTTTCACTTAAGTACAGCCTTTACATGCGCTTTAAGCGCATGTATAGGATTTTTCTCACATGGAAAGCCTCTACATGCGCTTTAAGCGCATGTATATGTAGTATTACCACATGCAAAACACTACAATGTGGTTCTCTAGCTTTTAAACACCTAGACCACAAGCATGAATAGCTTATGACATCTGAGGATGAACTCTTATGCATGACTTCAAGTTTTTCACTTTAATACTGTCTCTACATGCGCTTAAAGCGCATGTAGAGCCCTCTACATGCGCTTAAAGCGCATGTATATGTAGTATTACCACATGCAAAACACCACAATGTGGTTCTCTAGCTTTTAAACACCTAGACCACAAACATGAGTAGCTTATGACATCTAAGGATGAACTCTTATGCATGACTTCAAGTTTTTCACTCCAATACTGCCTTTACATGCGCTTAAAGCGCATGTAGAGCCTCTACATGCGCTTTAAGTGCATGTATATGTAGTATTACCACATGCAAAACACCACAATGTGGTTCTCTAGCTTTTAAACACCTAGACCACAAGCATGAGTAACTTATGACATCTGAGGATGAACTCTTATGCATGACTTCAAGTTTTTCACTCCAATACTGCCTTCAAGTTCTCTACGGTCTATCATCATTGCAACTTCTGGAGTTTTCTTGCTCCTCACCACGGATCGGTGAGTCATATTGATGAATAGATTTAGTTCATTTAATAGATTTGGCCAAAAAAATAGTGCTTTTGGTAGGTGAATAAATTTAATCTATTGAAAATTAAAGTTATTGACAAGACACACACACATATGGGAAAAAGAGAAATAATAAATATTTAGATTTCACTTTAGACAATTTGGGACAACAAAGTACACAAAGGATCAATACATTATCCTAAATTGTCTAAGCATAATTTAAAGCAAATGACCGAAATACCTCTAGGCCAAGTTCTTTTAAATATTTTATAAATGCAATGTTGAGATTCCCTTATGACATTTTGGTATTCCCTTATAACATTTTGGTAATACCTTTTTTTTATTTCAACATTTTGGTAATACCTTATCGCAATTCGATAACGAATCTTGTAACATTTTGGTGATGTTTCAAAGTACGCTGGAGATACTTTATTTAATGTTGAGATTCCTTTATAACATTTTGGTAATGCATTATCACAATTCGATATTACAAAAATTTATTTGGACAATTTGGAAATTGTCTTAATTGGTCCAAAAATTGATAAGTATTTTCACATGCCTCAAAACCTCATCTAAACGTTACATGAATCGTTACCTGATTGTTAAAAGGCAATACCAAAATGTCATAAGGGAATACCAAGGTTGTAGGGAATTTAATCATAACATTTGTAAAATAAAAGAATTTGGCCTAAGGGTAATTTGGTTGTTTGCTTATAATTTTGCTTGGACAATTTGGGACAATGTCCTGATTGATCATTTAATTTGTATAATTTGGTGTCTTAAATTTTCTGAAGTGAAATTTTAGTATATTTATCGATCTTATTCGCTATATATGCTTATATATAAAGCAAAATACTAATGTAGTACACCCCCTTGCGTTGTGTGTTATTTGCCACACACACACACATATATATTTGCACCTTGGTCAAAATTACATGGATATTTTGTACCTTAGTCATATTTTGTACCTTAGTCATATTACATATCCAAAGATTTGTGCTATATATTACATGTTATCAATACCATAAATAGATTTTGTTACATCTCTCTTAAAATTTATGATGAAAATAGATTAGTCGTATGTATATGTGTTGAAAATAGAAAAGATCGAAATGTGTATATAGTTTTAACAAAATGGAAGAAATATTTATATTGATTTACTTGGCCAAAAACAATTATAGTGGTTTTCAAATTGAAGAGGGGTACGTAAAATATGAACAGAATATAGGACAAGTTTATGCAAGTAGGTTCATTAATATGATTATTTACTTGACAATTTTTTGCGGACAAAATTCTACAAACTTTAAAAGAAGGTGGAAGAAAAAGCTGTAAAATGCCTTTATGAAATTTTCAATAATATAACAATATCTGAATCCCATATTCCTAGGAGAAGGCTTCATGCAGACAAAAGTTGTTATAATACATTCCTTGCTATTAAAAAGTTGTTTATCATTATACTTTCCAAGCAAGGGCAAATATTTTAGGGAACATGTAAACATATTATTTGTATAAAATAATCCCACTTATCATGGGCTTCCATATGAATAAAGATGCCTTGAATACTGAAAAATATTTTATGTTATACGAATGAAATTTTAAAGATTCTAATGAAAAACACTAATTATTATAAATACTATATTTATTAAAATTAAAAAAAATTATTAAAATTAAGTATTTATTCACTATCAAATTTTACAAAAAATATGAAGCTATATTAAGTAAACAATAAAACTTAATATTTCTCTTTTAAATAATTTTGTAATTCTTTTAACATACAAAAATAATTTTTTTCCTATCCCATAGAATCTTTATTATAATTTTGATTTTATGAGGTAATTATAATTTCAATCTTTTGTTATTATTTTTTTTAAAAACAGGGTACTTTGATGTAAAGTTCACATAAATACTGCTGTTATTTTATACGAATATACTTTTTCAACAAGAAACGAGAGTGACTAATTAAAGAGCCAGAAAAGTACTATTGTGTGTATAAGGCGGTATATTAAATTGAACCGTTGCATATTTTGACAGTCTTTTACTAGAATTTTCTCAAAGCAATATTGATTTATTTATAATATAGGAAAATTCTGAAAAAGATCATCGTATAAATATGCAGAGGACAATTGTGTGTAGAGAATTTCAACAAGGACATAAGCATGCCACTGACCTGTCCATTACAAGTTTAAAGGTAAGACACCGCGTACCTATCAGGTCATGGGTTCGAACCCTTGGGAAGTCGTCACCCCCAAAATGGGGAATTCCTGAGGCGACTTCAGATTAGTCGGTTCCTGAAGGGGGGCCGGACACCGAAGGTTCTAAGAAAAAAAAAAGGCATGGTTTGAAAACCCGGACCCGCCTAACTGGTTCAATAGGAAAAACGGAGACCCGGGGCAGAAACAAGGTTAATGGAGGCTTCACCCGTAGATGGTATTGACTCTTAATATTTCGGCTGAACCCAGTGGTCCAATTGGATTATGGGTCTTGCTGAAGGCCTGAAAAATGCACCATTATTTTGATATTTCCTTTTTTCATTTCAAAAAATATTTTCATTCTCGAAGATCCTAACCAAAGAGCATAACAACTTATGGTGAGATATTCAAAATGGCTAGATGATGGTGAAGGAAAAATCAATAATTTTAGATAAAAAATTAAAAATAAGCGAATCACATCTCCATCTCACTCAATCACGCAAAAAGGCTAGATGATGGTGAAGGTAAAATTGATCAAATATTCAGTCAGGTTGAAGAAGAAGAGTGCAATTGTTGTGCGTAAGAAGAAGATTGCAATTGTTGTGCCGCTCGCTGAAACTTATAGGGTAATGTGATAGGACATGTTTCAACTTTCTAGGGTTTAGGTAACTTAAATCTCAGTTTTTTTTTGGTAAAATAAAATAAGAAGTCCAATTTTTAATTTTGTAATCCCTATTTACAAAACTTTAAATCTATAAAATTATGGTTTAAAATAAGTTTTGGAAGGGCAATTTCAAATTCTAAAAAACATAATTTGAAGGAAGTGTGTTAGGTGGTATTAGATAGTGTTTTGATATGGGTTTGGGCTTTCACTAATTTTAAAAGAAAACCACCCTTTCATTCCTTTAACTAGATCCCCGGAACAATAACTTGTAAGCGATAAACAACATGTAACTTCCTAAAATATGAATGATTTAATAACGGGTAAAAAGAATGTAAATGCAGGTTGAAAGAAAATAGGAAAGAGAATATAAGCATAGGATAACATATTTTGTCACAAAAAAGGATAATATATTCGCAATTCAGTTTTTACAAAGTCAAAAAACAATTAATTAAAACAAGTGGAATCAACACTTACATTCATGAAAACTTCCTTATACATAATATTAAGCGTCGTTGTAGACTCAACATGAGCATCATTGGGAAGGTAAATTCTCAACCCCTCAGCACTTTTAACGCGAGACAAAGCAACATAAAGTTGTTCATGACTTAAGATCGGCTTATGAAGAAAAATACCAACTTGTTTTAGTGATTGTCTCTGACTTTTATTAATATATATATATATATATATATATATATATATATATATATATATATATATATATATATAAACATGTTGTTTATTATAGATGAACATTATTACGACTAAATTGAGAAAAATTAGGAACAATCAGAAAATATCTTATATTTTGCTGTAAAAGAAAGAAAATATCTTAAATTTTGGAATGGAGAAGGTACATGTTATACATTAAATTAAATTAAAGCTAAATATTCTTTTTTAAAACGGTGCTATAAAGAAGTTTTCTTAAAAATATAAAGAAGAGCACTTTTCAAATGATAGCGTCAGGAATAGTGCTGGGATAAGAATAAAAAAAGGTTACTGTAGGATAAACAGTAATCCGCTCATTGCTTTTATATATATAGGATTTCTATTCATGTAAGTTCATTTAAGATTATTTAAAATAAAATTAATTCACTAAAGCAAAATTCTTTTTTCATCACTAATATTTAATTAATTAAATTCAAAAAAATGAATAAAACAAAATAATATTTGATATCCAAATATATATAAAATAATAAATAAAAACTAAAATAATATAATATATTATTAGACATTAATGTTGATGTGTTATGTTATCAATTATTACATTATATTATTTTGATATACTCTATTCAACCTCGAGTCGACCCTTAGTAGGACCTATGACACTTAGACCTTTGCCTCAACTGGGTCTAACCCCAGTCTTAGTTTTTGAACTTTAATTTGTTTAAAGAAATGATGAAATTTCTCCTTGAAAAGTATTCTTTTTTAAAGCTAATAATCTATTATCCAAAGTTAGTAACTCGTTATACTATTTGGTTAATCTATTATTCAATTCTGGTAACAAATAAAAACAAATTGATAAAGTTACGGTGTTGACAAATGGACAAAGATCATGTTGGTACTTTCTTTTATGAATTTGTTAATTATCCTTCAAAAGAAGTTAATAAAGTCATGATGTTGATAGAGACATGTTGGTAATCTATTATCCAAAGTTGGCAGTCTGTTTTATGAATTTGTCAAGGGGCATTTTCGTCATTTCTTTGAAAATTTGCAAATGACATTTGGGTTAGTTGCATGCTTTTAACTTTTCATTTTCTAAAATTTCTGTATCCCACTGTTTTTGTATATTTTGACAATCTTTTTCTAAAGTTTCCCTATTAAAATACTAATTTAATAAACAACTTTATGAACAAATAGCTCATTTAAATTATTTTAGTTACACATGGTTATGAAAAGTGTGGCTGTCAACCAAGAGGGGGTGAATTGGGTGATGGAATAAAACTTAAAATGCTCTTTTAAAACATGACTTCTTGTGCTTGATGAAAATGAAGATGAATCATGCTATGCACAAATAAGTATATGATGGTGTGGTGCTGGAAATAAGAAGATTAAAGACAGAATAAGCACGCACAGATTTATCCTGATTCGGTCACTTCCTGACCTACATCCAGTCCCCAGGCTTCACCTGAGATTTTCAATCCACTAAACTTCTTGTTTAATCCAGGCACAAGAAAAGCCTTCACACCTTAGGTTTTACGAACACGGGTTCACCTAACAACCCACAGGTTTTGCAACTGGCTTACCTGCAAACCTTGGTGATTTAGTAAACCTCTAAATACTCCCCCTTACTCTTGTAAGGTTACAATACTGTTCTTCAAGCACCAAGCTTTAGAACAGCCTCTATCAATTAGAGGTTTTGATAATATGTTCACTTTATGAACTGATTGTGATAAACACTTAAGTACAATGAATGCTCTCAATAAGTGTAGAGATTTAAATACAAAGAGTACAAGATGAGTACAATAAGAATAACTCTCAAGGTATTAAGTGCTCTCTTGAACTTTCAAGGCTTTCTAAATATTCTCTGGGTATTAGGCTTAAATGCTCTCAATGACTGTAAAATATTCTTCGTGTGTTGTTCTTGGTGAGAGTGTTCATCATAAATGACGAAGTTGTTCCTTTTATAGTAGCCTCTAATACACCAGTTGCTTGAGGGCAAAAGGACCGTTTGAATATTTCCGTTAATCCCTTGTTACCGTTGTCCTCATTAATGCTCAGCAGGGTTGACTTGTTTTAGCTCTGAAAAGTAGCTCTGACAATACTGTTCTGACAAAAGCAATTCTGATATCTGAGCACTTGTACGGACTCTAACTCTTGCACTTGCTATCGGATGGATTTCGGCTATCGGAAGTAAGTGCTTCGATTCTGCAAGTGTTAGTCCAAGTTTGCGCAATACAAGAGTGTTCATTATCGGATGCATATTTGCTATCGGTAGTGAGAGCTTAGTTCTGCACACAAATGTTAGTCCAACAGAATAATATAATCAAGTGCAATGGGAAGCATTTTTGCTATGGGAAGCTTTCCTACTTAGACTAGGATTAGACTGTGTTAACTTCGCTAGTGCTCGGTGATGTGTCTACCCGCTTCCGCAAGTCTAACTGAAAACTTAGAGGTTCTTTGCTATGGGAAGTTTTCCACTTAGACTAGGTTAACTAGGATCAGACTTAGTTGTTCAATTGACTTCCGCTATCGGAAGTATCCGCAAGCGATAGTAACGTTCTTTTTGCTCTAAGTCATCCGGTTGTGATTTTACATCCGATTGTATTCTAACTTAGGATTTTTAACTTCATCTAATTCTTCCTAATTCTTCCTACGTGTTTATTATGATCTTTCATATTTTAGTCTTCATCAAAACTTAAGATTCTAACAGGTTAAACTTTAGATTCACAAACGCGTGAACAATCGAACATGTAACAATGAGTTAATGAAATAATATAATGGACTAATTAATCGATTGCACATAAGGGTGCAACATCTTGTTGCATATAAAAAATGGTTTGACATCGTTATTATATCTAAAACAAACAAGATGTCATGTACCAGGGTGTGACATATTGCTGTATAAAAAAATGAAATAAAATAAAAATGATGTCACACCCAGAGGTGTGACATCATTATTATATATATAAAAAAAGCCAACAAAATGTCATGCACTAGAGCGCAACATCTTGTTTATTTCAAAAAATAAAAAAGATGTCATGCTCTAATACTCGATTTCGTTATTTTATATTATAGAAACTGTTATATTTGTGGAAAATTAAAAATATTCTTTTTAAATAAAAACTTTTTCTTCTGCATTAATTTTTCTAAATTTTTTTTAAATTTACTTGTATTAAAAGTATGTATTGCAATTTCAGAACCGCTGAAAGATTGTGTAAAATTTTAAATAGTAAAAATATTATACGATATTTCACTTATAGATAATATTGTGGACCATTCATTCTTTTGGGTTTGGCTTACCTCTTCTACCCTTCCCATCCTCTTCCATCCTTTACCTAAAAAAATTATTTTTGGGTCAAAATATTTTTGTTTGGTTTTGTCATTAAATTCTACGTAAAATTAGTGATATTTTGATATTTTATTGAAAGAAAATGGTTAGGTTAAAATTAAATATTTGAATATTTGAAAATCATATAAAAATGAAATTAGAACAATTTGTTTCCATAACATATCAAAAAATCACTGATTTTATGTAAAATGTAATGATAAAAACAAACAAAAAAATTTGACTTTAAAAGTAAATTTGGCGTAGAGAATTGGAAGGGTAGAGAAGAGAATTCAAATCCCATTCCTTTTAGAGTGGCATAAATGAGTATGGGATAAATTACTTTAATTAAAAGTAAGCTAAAACTAATCAATTAAACGCTTTGAAAATTTTGCAACCTTTTGGCTCGCTCTTTCTTACTACATAGAACAACTGTGTCAAGTGTGTAGAGTCGGGAAAACGGGTTAGCCCGCTTTAAACGGGTCAGCCCGACCCGACCCATTTTATATGCGGGTTGGAAATATCACAACCCGACACAACCCGCATTAGAAGCGGGCCAGCCCGACCCGACCCGAATTTCAAACTATGTTATTTAAAAAAAATTAAAATTGAATATTAAATCAGTAAAGTAAGCATAAAAATTTTGTCACAACATCATTTTTCAACAAATTAAATGAATAATTTATTTTTCTAAATTTCAAAACTATAATGTAAACAAATTCAAAAGAGTTCATGACATTCAGTCCTTAACATTAGTCATCGAATTTTCTAATCATTAAACTATATACTCTTTAATCTCAGTTAAAAAAACTATATACTCTTTAATCTCTAACATTTTCTTTTTGGTTGTTACCAAACAACAAAGCTAAAATATAAGTAACATATTACAATGTCAAAAGACTTTTTTGCACTTTTTTTGCATTCCACGTGGGGAACCTCATATGTAAGAACATATATCTATGACCTCGGCGATAATTTCTTCCCCATACGTTTAATATATGCTTAAGCTCACATATTTACGTTACACACTTCAAAAAAAATTTGAAACCTCACAAACTTCAAAACAAAACCTAAAAACAAATTCAAACTGAATATGAAAAGAAAGAAGAAGATGCGAAAGAATGGAAGAAGGAATACGAGTTTTAGTTTTAGAAGAAAAAGTAGATAATTTTTTTTGGGAAAAAGTACGCGGGCCAACCCTCCAACCCGGCGGGCTAGCCCGACCCAACCCGATTTAAGTGGGCTATCAGACCGACCTGACCCAATATAAGTGGATTCCAATTTCTTTGGTCCGACCCAATTTTTTTAAGGTGGGTTGGGTTGAACCCGGCGGGCCGGGTTGGAAATTTCCGGCTCTACAAGTGTGCATGAAAAACACGAAGACAAGATATATTGATAAAGATTTGTATGTCAAAAGTGTATAAATATTTGTAATTGTCATTATTCCAGGGTCTAGGTTACAAGTTTGATCAGACTTCAAATGCCAAAATAATTTTAACCATCCAAAGTGGAGAACATATCCGTTGCACTAGAGTGAAAATGACCCTGCTTATTTGGCTAATCATTTTGGCAGATAAAATTCACATTCACCAAAATTTATTTATAGATTATTACTACTATTTTAGACTTGAATATATTTAGAGTGTATTAATCTAATCTTAACGTATTAATTCAAATTCAAATAAACGTTTTCCAGTTAATTCAATAATATGCTTTAGAAACTATTAATTATTTACCAGTAAAAATTAGGTATTCATGTAATAAAAAAATTAGGTATTCATACATCAAATCAATGATAAATTAATTATACAAGAATGTTAGAGTTACCTCTGACTTAGATTCTCTTTGTGAATATCAAAAACCTGATAGTAGAATTTGAAAAAGACATCAATTACTAGTTGATGTCTTTATGGAACCATGAAATATATTAACTTTACATCCTTATGAAAAATTGATGCACAAAAACATAAATTTCATTGATTTTAAGAATTATGGGAAAATTTAATCATTTAGTCTAGCTGACTTTATCAAAACACAATTCATGAACTATTGATTACTTTCTCGTTTTAAAAATATTTTATTGCATATGATAAGTCATAAATTCAAAAATTAAAAGGTTTTATTGCATTTGAAAAGAATATCCATTTCAAACGTTAACACGCTTTGGAAATTTCCTTTTAAAAATCTTATTTTAAATCATAATAGGAAAGTTGAATAAAAAAGGATAGTTAAAAATAAATAAGAGAACCAACAAACAATTTACAAAATATCAAATAAATAACAAATAATAAATGATATCATTTTGACTAATGAACAAACACAAGTTTTCCCATTTTAACAACACCTCTTTGTGAATCATTCACATTGTCAATTGACCTACTCGTGCACTATTCTAAATTACTAAATACTATTTCTAAAATAAACAACATCTCTTCCTCTTTGATCTCATCTTCCTCCTAACTCCATCAAGGTTCACCATCATCAACAATGTGACCTCTAACCTCAACCACACACCACCGCAACCTGCACCGTCTTCCCCTTCTCACAATCAGATGGAGAATCATAGAAAAATATGCTTACTTTTAAAGCTATGATGTGGCAAAAGCTTAAATTCTTCTTTTGACTATATATGAAGAAAAAATCGTGCTTCTATAAACACTACGAAAAAAACGACTCATTCCGGCGCACGCATGCCGGCGTTTTAATGAAAAACGCCTATCCGCATGTACATATAGGCGTTTTGAGTAAAACGCCTAATTGAAACGCCGTTAAATTTGACGCGCACTTCCCGCCTTTTTTCCTGCGTTTGCCAACCGGCGTTTTGGTAACCCAAAAACGCCGATATGTATATTTTATGCGCCTCGCATTTTTTATTTTTTTTACAGGAAAAAGCATATAGGCATTTTGATCAAAACGCCGGTTTGCGATTTAATTAAATCGCATATAGGCGTTTTGCAAAACGCCTATAGGCGATTTAGTTTATTTAATTCGCATATAGGCGTTTTGCAAAACGCCTATATGCTTTTTATTATTTTTTATTAATTTCTGAAAACGCCGCCACGCGAAGCCTTATAAAAGCACCGACGAAGTTCATTTTGGCGTTTTCGAAGCGTGAAAAAAACTAAGGGTCCCACCGAAATTCTCTTTGCTTTTTATCAGTTTTTATATATATTCCTTCTCCGATAGATCATGTCTCAGCGTAGCGGTAAAGCTCCCATAGACGAGGCAGAGCAGCTGCGATTGCGGGACGAAGCAGAACCCAGGCGTATAGAAGCTCGCCAGTTAGAGATTGGGAAGCAGCCTAATCCTCCGGAGATGTTGCAATACGTCAGCCCCCCTTTTTCCAGCCCCCTCTTGCTAACGTAACGTGGACTACTTTCGGCCTAAGTGGTAACCCAGAAGTCATGCAGGACGACCTCTGGAGAGACTTGAACGTCAATATCAGCTATGAGGACATGCATCAGATTTTGAATGAGGATAGGGAGAGGGAGGAGAGGGAGAGGGCGGAGAACAGCAGCAACGACAATGGCGGTAGCGGTGCCGGCGGCGAGGAGGACATCCCGGTGCCGGAAATTATGGTTAAAATGCGGCGAGGGAGGAGATCTTCTAGTACTGGCCAGTTGGTGGATGTCAGAGGTATATTTGATATTAATTAATAGCTACAAATTTAATTTCTACTATATATATTATCTATTATATTTTTCTTGTCTACAGATACCACTGGCACAGTCACCAGGAGAAGGCTGACGGCGAAGCAGGCGCATGTGCTTCCGTCGAATGAGAAGGTTGAGCTGCCATATTACGGCACCACCGGACAGCCAACCAAGGATGTTGCCATTCTATTTCGCCGCCATTGCTGGCTGCTCGGCGAGGACTTCCGGCGCTTCCCGATCAACCCGACCAGCTGGAGGAGAGTGTCGGATACCCGAAAAGAAGAGGTTTGGGAGATTATTAGGGTAATACGTATTTCAAAATATTATAATTACTTGAATTATATTACTTAGTGTTACACTTATTAATTCTGTATATTGTTATTATACTTATTCAATACGAATAAAATTCCTTTTGCAGAGTAAGTGGTGGGCCCCCGACAACTTGAACTTGAAGAAATTCGCGAAAGGGATGATCGGGGATGGGTGGAAGGATGAAAGAAACAAGCTATATCAGCTGATGTCCGGGAAGGGGACTAAGCCTAAGGTGGAGGTGGAGGCGAATGTGCCCGACGGAGTCGACCCGGAACAGTGGAGGATGTACATTGGCTGGAGGATGGGCGAGCTGGGGCAGGCCAGGGAAAGGCGCGGTCAGCACGCTCGGACACAGCAAGAGGTTGGTCACTCGACTGGGAGCGTACTGATGATCGTCCGCTATGACGAGATGATCGTACGACTGGGAGCATATTTTGGCATGTAGCGCGTCGAGCTCTTGTCTGTCCAACACCTTTGAACACAACTGCCTAAGTATAAAACTACAGTCGGCCAACATTATGGACACGTCTTCTGGAAGGGTGTATTTTACAGCTAGAGGAAGAAATTGTTGGAGCAAAACATGATAGTCATGACTTTTCAACCCGGAAATTTTTGGATTTCTCGAATTTAGGTCCACGCACCTCGAGATGTTACTTGAATATCCGTCGGGAACCCTGATACCCTGTAGCGTGGTCAGAAACACTCTCTTGTTCCTTTTTGTCAAAGCAAATCGAGCCGGCGCAAACTTATCGTTCTCGTCCGGCCAAGCGTCTTGACGTATCCCCATGACCTTTAGATCTTTCCTCACTCCGAGATAATCTTTCGACTTTCTTGGCTAGTTCATAATGGTGTATAAGACATTCTCGCCGACATTCTTTTCAATGTGCATGACGTCCAAACAGTGGCGCATTAAGTTGTGCTTCTAATACGACAGACAAAAAATATGCTTCTCTTTTTCCATTGAGGTGCTGGACCAGTTCTACGGGCCACCGGCGGCGGCCTCCGCTGAGCCAGCCTTCCACCGCGGCTAGTGGTAGGGGCCTCTTCATCCGGCGGTGGCGGGTCCTTGCCAAATTCACATTGCACATTACAGATCTGCTCAAAGATCTCAAACCCAGACATCCGTCGACGGAGATCTCTCTGTTCCTGTGTGCCGTCGAATTTCTTCTTCTGTCGTCTGAACTGATGATCGGGAGGAAGGAACCGTCGATGACCCATGAAACAAGACTTCCTGCTGTACGGCAGTCTACGGGGCTCCTGGTCGAAGTTACAGAAGGGACATGTCATCGCTGTATAAGTGTTCCAGCCGGATAACATGCCGAGTCCGGGGAAATCGCTAACAGTCCACATCACAGCGGTGCACAGTGTGAACATCATCTTGCTTTCGGCGTCAAACGTCTCGACCTCATCGCTCCATAACTCGTTAAGCTCCTGTATCAACGGCTGAAGGTACACATCGATATCGTTTCCAGGAGATGTCGGCCCTGGAACAATTGTCGATAGAATGAATGAGGTGGACTTCATGCACAACCACGGGGGGAGGTTATATGATATAAAAACAACTGGCCACACGCTGTAATGTTGGTTGAAGGAGCCGAATGGGTTGAAACCATCAGAAGCGAGGCCTAGCTTGACATTTCTTGGCTCAGAGGCAAAATCCGGGAATGCGCCGTCAAAAGCTTTCCACGCATCACCGTCTCGAGGATGCCTCATCTTGCCGTCTGGGTTAGCTTCTGTAGCGTGCCGCCGCATTTGCTCAGCCATATTTGAGGACATGAATAGTCTCTGAAGCCTTGGACAGAGCGGAAAATATCTCATGCTCTTAATGGTCCGTCACCTCTTCTTTTTATTATGCCCTTCTTCACCCTCCACCTTGTATCGAGCAGTGCCACATCGTCTGCATTTATCTAACGCCGCGTCAGGGCCCCAAAACAACATACAGACATACAGGCACGCATTGATTTTAATGTATTCTAACTCCATCTTTGTGACTGTTTTCTTCGCTTCGTAGAATGATGACGGTAGCTCGGCTCCAATGTTATAAAAGGCGTCTGACAGCAGTTCAATCACGTACGACATAGTCGCATCAGACGCGCCACGTTTACACTTAATACTGTACAACTTGGTCAAAAATGACAGTTTAGAGTATCTTTCATTCCCTGTGCAAACATGATGACTCCCCATATTTAGTGGTCTTTAGGAAATATTTTGTTGTATTTGGGGAGTCATTAATTAAGTAATTAAGTGATTTTGTTGTGAATTGGAAAGAAAGTAATTTGATGATTATATGAATGATTTTTTTGGAAATCTGAAATTTAATTGAAATAGGAAACTTGAAATAATAAAAGAAAATATTTTAAAGGGAAGTTTCTTATTAATGAGATTATATGATAAGAGATATGGTGATTATTTCCCATTTCCTTTCTTTCTTTTATAATAGGACAATGCAAATTTGGAAATAAAAGAAAAAGGAAAGAATGAGTCTTGGGCTTGGGCTGGATCTTTCCTAATTGATTAAGGAGATCAACCATTATAAAAGGGAAGAGAGGAGCTTGTGAAGAGGAGGTTGGAAATAATTCTTCCCATTCCTATAGCCTACACTAGATTCACGAAGAAATTGAAGACAAGAGGAAGCAGATTACACGCTGAAGAAAAGAAAGAAAGAAGACATAGTTGGGATTCTTGAATCACACACACACATGCGCTACCGGAGAAAGAAGCAACTTGGTGGCTGTTAAGGTTTTGGCAAGACACACGCACACTGACGCAAAAAGGGAGGAAGCACTGTTGATCATTATTTGTGAAATTTTAGTATGTCTTCGGACTTGAACTATATTGTTATGTTGATTCAGATTATGTGTGGTTAACTTCCTTTTACAACCTAGAGTACTATGAACTTGTTTGTAACTTAGTATTTTATTTCCCACTATTTAGTCATGGTTAATTTAATTTAGCTTATTTAATCTTGTTTTTAGTGATTAACTTGTTTAGTGCTTGATCACCATTAGACATGTTTAGGGAATTTAGAATTGGACTCGGAAGAGGGAATTTTAAATAGACCATGAGATTAAATAGTGTAGGATTGGATTTTAATCTGATTTACGACTAGGATAGGAATATACCTAGAAGCCCTACATAGTCACATTAGAGCGGTACCTAGATAAATTAGCCTAGTAAATTAGTGCAAGACATTGTGTAATTAAGTTAGGCAAGGATGTAAGTGGACCGGAAGACATTTATAAACACTAGTACTTTAGATTAGCTAGTTGAATTGATTCATAATTAATTTAGTGGGGAATAAAATCTAAGAAGCAGATAAGGGATTAGTGGCTCTACGTTGTTCTTTTGACTCGTGAATTTCATCTGTGTGAATAATTTGTTTTATTTTATTTTCTTAGATGTTAGATAGTTAAAATCAATTTTCTTGTATTTACTCAACTTGAACGAAAATAGGAGATCTAATGCCTAATTATTAATTTTCTGAGTGTCTGTGATTGACCTTGATTTACCACTTAACTAAAATACGATCCGTACACTTGCGGAATTTTTATCAAAATTTTGGTAGCATCAAGTTTTTGGCGCCGTTGCCAGGGACATAATATACGAACTTCATTGGAGAGATACTAAGTCGCTTAAACAGTTAGAATAGATTAAACATTTATACATATCTGGGTACAACGGTTTGTCACCTTCCGTCATGAGCTCGAAAAAATCTCTAGCCACCTCAGTGCGTAAGTACTCCGCGACTGGTCCGTCCACCACTCCATTCCCGCCAGCGCCTGCTTCCTGCAGACCAAATGCTTCCCTCACAGTGTTGTTACTCGGATTAGTTGCATGGCCGCCTCCGTCGCCGTCATCGTAATTGTCTTCGCCTTGCATTAGGCCAACGTGAGAACTCGAACCGACTTCTAGATCACCGGTGTCGTGTAATCCATCCTCTCCATGAAACGCCCAAGTGACATAATATCTGGGAAACTGCTTATCTAGATATGAGCAACTACCTCCTCTCGAGTCTTCCATTTGTCGAACTTACACTTTTCACACGGACACCGTATCTTACCCCGAACACTACCGCGCATAAAAGCAAAATCCAAAAATTGATTCAACCCCACCAAGTATTGCGGAGACGATCTGGGTAAAGAGATCCACGATTTATCCAACATTATTGCTTTTGCTATTTCACAACAAAACGACAGATATATGAAAGAATGTGAGGTTTGAGAAAGAATGTGGCAACTGACTAATGCTCTAGACGCATATTTATAACCAATACATCTGACTTTTCCGCGTTTACGAAATGTAGGTTGCCTAAGGAGTCTTTTTTAAAAAAATAGTCGTACCGGCGTTTTGCAAAACGCCCATATGGATTTTAACAATAAAATAATGTATATAGGCATTTGGCAAAACGCCCATATGCATTTTAACATTAAAATAATGCATATGGGCGTTTCTGCAAAACGCCTAAATAATGCACATTGGCGTTTGGCAAAACGCCCATATGCATTATTTAATGTTAAAATACATATGGGCGTTTTGCCAAATGCCTATATGCGTTATTTTAATGTTTTTTTACCAGCGTTTTCCCAAAACGCCGGTTCGCACCTCCGTTCCCTATAAATAGCTCCTCCCTCTTTCAGCAATGTCGCTCATTTTCTCCTGTTTTTCTTCTCATTTGTCTCTCTCCTTCAATGTTGTTGTTGTTTTTTATTTTATTGTTCTTGGTGACATTTCTTTTGTAATGTTGTTATCTATTTGATCTTATGGTTTTTCTTTTACATATTGTTGTTTGATTATAATAATTTATGTATCATGTTTTCTGAATTATGTTTTTTATTACTTATATTTATGTCTATTATTGTTATTGTCACTTTGGTGCTTATCTTTTGTTCATTTTTGACCATTTTTCGTCCTGGTTTTAAACAACCAGGACGAAAAATGTTTTTTTTTTTTTGAAAAAACGCGGACCGTCGTTTTGCAAAACGCCGGTTTCAATAATATTATTTAAATTCATTTCGGCGTTTTGGGAAAGCGCCGGTGTGCATGAATTAAATAATATTATATTATATCACACATCGGCGTTTCGGGAATGCGCCTGTGTGCTTGAATTAAATAATATTAAATTATATTTATGATTTGTCCAATACCGGTGTTTTGCTACACGCCGGTATGAGATAATATTTAAATAATCTGCAGACCGGCGTTTTGTATCTCGCCTGTGTGGGATAATATTTAAATAATATGCACACCAACGTTTGGGTAAAATGCCGATATGCTAATATTATATTATTTTCTTGGGTTTTGTTTCCGGCATTTTGTCCTCGGGGTGGCGCTTTGCAAAACGTCGATTTGCCGCTTTCCCACGGTAAATTTTTAGGCGTGTTGCCAAAACACCGTAGCGTAATTCCGCTGGAAAATTTCGTCGATACGAGGCCAAATAAAACGCCGATAAGAGCCCGTTTTTTAGTGAAAAATGAAACTTAAGATGCAATTCGGGAAAACTTAAAATAATGAAAATTTAGCACCACTTGATATGATGCTCGTTAACATCGAAACTTGAAAGTGGAACTTTCATTGATATATTACCTTTAGATTTGTTAAATATCATCAAACAAACTTTAACAGCTCAAAACAATTGTGAAACTCTTCCCTAATGAACAACCTCATACTACCTACATAGAAGTATGTAACTGAAGATTAGAGAGTTAAAGGAGCTTAAGAATTATTGCATGTGTTGGAGGCAAGACATAGTAGCCAAATTATACATTCTCTTCCTCCAATTTGGTCCAATATAATACCCCCAAATTTAGCCCAATTTAAGCATTCATAATCCTTATTAAAATGGATCCGTTTGTTCCTAATCCACCACTCACTCACTCCTAAACAACTCTCATTCTACTTAATTAACCTTAGAAAAATAAAATTCAGCATACTGCACATACAACTTTCTCAAATTGCATAATGATATTTATGCAATGAGACTTACACATTGATATTGACTATCATTTTATTCAACAGCAAATCACTCGGGTAACTCTTTGACTACTTCCAATCCGAGCCTTTGAATAGCTTGTTAACTTAGCTTGGACACTTAATCAAATGGTCCAAGACGTTTATATATTCTAGTAAATAAACTCAAGATAGTTCCTGTTTTCTTATGTAGAGATTAACAAGGTTACTGATGTAATTAAAATTTGGACTTTCATATTACTAGCTTTGGTGTAATTTGTCCTATTCCATATTGATTATTTAATTATTTGAAAATGTTATAGAATTACGTTTATTAGGACAGACAATTTCTTGTATATATATAAATTAAAACATCTTATATGAACATTATAAAACACCACTGTTGCAAATATATTTTTCTTCTTAATGAATTTTCTTTTAGCACACCGTGTTTGTTTCCGTTGCAAATATCTTTATAAAACACCAATGTTGCAAATATAATGATTATTTAATGAATTTTCTTTGAGTGTGGAGTTTAACCGAACAGTGGTCTTATTTAATGAATCGTCCGAGTGTGGAACTTATGGAAACTCGTCATTAGCTTATGAAGTATTTATATGAATACTGAATGAACGTTCATTATCCACAAGCAAAATTTTCCCAACAATATTGTTATTTTGCTAATAAAGTGTAGTACATCATTAATAAAGTGTAATAATAAACAGTTCGGTAAAAGCAACAACGTAACATGTGTAAGCTATTTTGATATGATGGACCAATTTGGGATTTTGCAAATTGAATTCAACATTTTGGCTTGTTCACGGTATTTATTTGGGATTTTTTCCTAAAAGAATTTGTTTGACGTAATATAGTTTTATATTAAAACAATTCTAAAGATTATCTACCAAATTGTATCCAAAGTCTCAACCTTGTCTTTCTACAAATACAAGCAACCCAGGTATTGGCTTCTTTAAATTTAATTTTAATATAGTTTAACCATTCTTCCAATCAGTTAAAAACTCGCCTAACCGCTCGTATTGATGTTACTTTAAGATAATCAAATTAATAATCAATAATTCCAATCAAATGTTGAGTTTGTGACATTGGCTTGTAGCCTGCTCTGCAATATTGTCCAATGACTCGAATAACTAAAGAAATAAATGTATTTATAAATTAATGCTTGTATGCACTGAATACTTTTAGTAAGCCAGGCTTGTCTCCCTTTCTATATTATTAAATAAATGATACAAAACAAACAAAATGATACAGGAACCCACTACTACCTTTACCTTCCTTCTTTATTTTTTCCTTTATTTAACAATGAAAGAATGAATAAATTATTAGTGTTATAGTGATGACTTGCCCATAGTTGAAGGGTGGTCCTGTCCACTGTGATTTTCGCTTGTGGGACACCGCTGCACCTCAACGGACCACTTGCATGCCTTTGCCAACATCTTGAGCATTTGTTCCCCCCTTCATTGTATTACTTCACACCATATTTAAATTGCATTTGAGTGAATAATAGATACTCTTTCAGGTATTAAATGCAACGACAACTAGAGGGATTTGCGTTTAGGGTGAAGATGTAATTTCAACAGGGTTACGTGTCAGGAGCGTGTCACACCATAAAGTTTTCTTAAGGAGCATGCACAAACATATGTTTGTTATAAAAATAATGTTACATGCATGACTCCAAGCTCCTAAAATTCTTTTTCCTATAACCTCATAACCTTCTAATGAATGACTAATAGGAGTTTCTTTTTTTTATCATTATTTTCATATTTACTCTTTCGTAATCATGTAAATAGAATTCAATATGTTGATGTCTATAAATAGAGGTCATATCATGAATAATTAGTAACGAGAATTACAAGTAAATGAGAATACTCCTCTTACTTCATCTCTATTTTCTTGTATTACTACTCTCTTCTCTTCTCTTCTCTTTTTCTTATTTTTTCTTTCCTCTTATTTGTATTACAAGTTATCAGCATAGAGCTCTAACCAACTAGACTTCTTATATAATGTTGCTAATATATATACTCTTATGTATTATATTACTTACACACACATATACACACTACTTATATAAATTTATGTATTTATTTCTATTTTCTAGCTAGTATCATATTCGTTCCTTACCTCTTTTAGAGGATTAAAGAGATTGTCACAATGAGTTTGATTGGTTGATTCTACCGCATGTAATTCCTACGCTCTTTAGCTTCTCACCAAAAATCACATTAAGCATATTTAATTTTCATGTTTTGCATTTATATATATAACACACATATACACAACCTTACACACATCTGGATCATATATATATATATATATATATATATATATATATAGACACACACACAATATATTGTACCATTTATTATTACACGTTTATTTTGTCATTTCATATTATGAATTTTATTTATGAGTTTTATTATATACACACACACATACAATGCAATATGATACTATATTTATTTATAGAATAATATAGTGCGTGCGTGCGTGGTATAGGCATTAGGCAAGTGGTGTATATATACACACACGATTATATATTATTAACCATATTGGTTATGAATTTATGTATTATATTTATATATTGTTATATTTTAATAATAAATTTTATCTTGCCTAATTTATTTAACAATTTTATTTTAATTTTATAAAATGGCCCGAAGCCATAATATTTTATATTCGTCATTAAATGACTAAAAGTCATATCATATTATCAAATATTTTTTATGTAATTTTGATTGAATGACTAGAGGTCGTAACATTTCTAATTGTTATGACTGTTTTTAAATAAAACACTCTGAGTTAAAAATCTGAAGGCTTATTGTTATATATAACAAAAATGAACTTTATAGCCTTAAAAATAATTTTTTTAGAATTTAATGTCTTGAAGAGTAATTATTATGTTTTACTATAATCACAAATGAACAAAGACCAGATTGATAACTAGAAGCATCAATTTTTGTGATATTAAAATATGGCTAGAAGTCATAATCATTGAAAGTAAATATCAAAATGATTATGGTTCTGAAAACCAATAAATATTTGGAATTATTGATAATACACTAGGAAATATAGTCAAATATTTTGCGAATTTCCCTTGAAAATTCACTGTGATGTAGGTTTTTAATTTTTGTATTGTTGTGATTGAGCAATTATTATAAGTATTATTTGTTTTTAATTTTTGTATTGTTGTGATTGAGAAATTATAATAAGTATTATTTGATATTGTCATATCAATAATTGTTAGAAAGAGATATATGAAATCAATCAAATACTAATAGTAATAATTGAGTTTGCATTGTAGCTAAGTGATACTATTGGAGCCCTTCCACTACTGCTTATTGAGTGGATTTAGAGAATTTTATGACTTTTATTGTTCAACTTAATAGATTTATTATTTCTAAATTGGAATATAACTGATGTAGTGTTCAATTTTCCTGACAATTCTACTCATATGGCTTCTTATAAGAATTTCTTACATTTGAACTCCTATGATTTCTCTCTACCTTTATAGTTAATGAGTAACTATCCATGTATTGGGGTTAACTACCCTTATATCGCTATTAACTACCATTCTCAATAACTACTCAAGTATCGCTGATAACTACTCTAGAATCGTCATTCACTACTTTTTTGCCACAAAGTCACAAATTTCATTTAGGATAAATTGGGGACTATCCCTATTTGTCCAAGTTAGAATTAGAGACCCCATTTTGTTCAACTCAAATTTAAGTGTCATTTTTTTTGTCATTTTCCCTATAAAGTAGGATTATAAACATAGAGTGTTCCTTAAATTTTAAATTTTTCAATTGTCAGGCTAAGATTTGTTAATACTTCAATTCGATGGCATTCGAACTATTGACTTGATGGCTAATTGGCTATAGTACTTGAGCAACTCCAAGTGCAGCACCAAAACGAGAGTTCGGCGAAGATGACTTTATGAATCAAAATAATTTTATGGAGAAATGACAAAAAAATTATTTATAAATTTAAAAATTAATGAAAGGGGATTTTTCAAGAGTATTGGTAAATGTATCTACTTAACTAGTTAATTTTTATATTCAATTAGCTAGAGTATGTTTGGTTGTGTGAAAGAAAGTAAAGAATTAGAAATGGAAAGGGTAAGAGAGATGGAAAATAGGGCTAATGATGAAAGAGTAAAGTTTGTGGGCCCCACGATAAGTGTGAGATGAAGAAAGAAAACTTGTGGGCCCGAGATATATATAAATGACCATATTACCTCTTAACTTTTCAATTATTTACAACTCACTTTCTTTTTTTTTTGCGTAGAGCCTTCGGTGTCCGGCCGCCCTTCGAGAAACCGACTAATCCGAAGTCACTGCCGGGATTCCCCAATTGGGGGTGACGACTTCCCAAGGGTTCGAACCCATGACCTGGTGGGTACGCAGTGCTTTACCTTCCCCTTTCTTATCAGCTGGTCTACGACCCCTTGCGCTACAACCCATCTTCTTTGATTTCATGGAACCAAACAAACCCTTAAAGTGACTTTGAAATTCAAAAGGTCTTTAATTGGAATTTTCCCTTATTTTTTATTGATGGAAAAGTACCACATCTTGAATCACTGGTATTAAACTTAAAGTTAAGGGAAAAAGACAAATAAATGCTACTTAAATTTCACTTGAATAAAAAGGGGACTTCATTTATGAAAAAAAGAAACACAAAATGGTTTTTCCCCCAATTTTGGATAAATGAAAAATGACCTTGCTTCCTTTCACTCTCCTTATAAGTGTTGAGGAGAGTGGAGGGCAGAAATGTCATTTTGCGAAAACTTCATTTATCTCAGATTGGGGACAAGTGCTTATGTGTCTTTTTCATAAATGGAGTCCATTTTTGTCTAAGTGAAATTCAAGTGACAACTATTTGTCATTTTTCCTAAAGTTTAATATATAAGAAATATCAAACAAAAAACCTAATTTCAGTATCCAAGTCAGGTTTGTTTAGCACTCATTTTGTTTTAAAATTTATCAAATCAAAGATGGAGAAATATGCCTGTACAAAATTATTTTTAGATATGAATAAAATAATTTTATTTTTCTGTTGCATTCTAACTGAATTTGCCCAGCTTTACAATCGAATGCCAAATATATCGAAAAGTTAATTAGACCAAACCACTTTAATATTGAACACACCCGTGATTGACTTTACTTGTATATATTTTTCTTTCACCGTTTTATTTTCATTTCATTATTTTATTTTTATATCAATCATTTTTTTCGTTTTTTCTTGTGGCCACTGATGAATGCTTGACTTTGATAAGATTAAGAAACAAATTGGCAAGTCCAATTCTCCTGTTGAACATATAAGAAAATCAAATATTATGAAATATATTAATTAACAATATAAATACTTCTTCCACCCCTAGTGTTTTTTTTTCTAAAACACGTAAATCATCTTTCTTAGTTTCCCACTCCATCCATTATTTAATTATTGTTGAGGAAATAACAAAAAGTGTCATTTCAAAAAAGATAGGAGGGTGTTCTTTTGTAAATCTTTTTATATTATAGAAAGGAGGGATTGCTTTTGTAGACAAAACTTATGAAAGTTTATCTTATTCTGTCAAAACTTACCTCAAGAAAGATTTCCATTTTAATTTTTGTAAAAAATCAATTGAAACAATTCATTTTAACACATAATCTATTATATTGTAAGCTCAAATTCCTCTAATAAGTTCAATAAAATTGTTAGAACTCCTTGAATACATATATCTTAGACTTGTAAACATCCAAGTCCCCACTCATTGAAACTTCTACTCCATCTGGTGAGTAATATAAGAGTTCAGTCGCCAAAACACGCTTCTTAAAAACATGTAAAAGTTAGTTGAGTGTCTACATTTAATTCTTTTTTCCAATATTGCTCATGATAATATTAAGAGAGTGAAATACATAAACATTAATAAATATGAAAAAGAGTTAGAAACAAAGTAGTAACAAACACGTTAAATGAAGAGACAAGTTAAGGTGAGTTCTTATATTTTGAACCAAAAATATTCAATTTTTAAAATCTTATATTACAGATAGGGGAAGTATTTCATTAGAAGAAAATAAGTACTGAGCCAACAAATCCAACCTCTAGATCATGCATTAAATATTAACGGGAACACCTTTTTAAAAATATATTCACAAATCTGTTGCTGGATTAGCAGAGTCCATCGGGCTGACGTGTTTGGCTTTATTTTAAAAAAATCCTCAACAATAGTAAATTACAATAACTATGAGGAGCCAAACATCTCTATGCAAACAAACATGATCTCAATCATTAAATATTATGATTGTGTTTGATGAAAGTGTAGTTAAATGAAAGCCTCCCAAGGTGATAGAAAAGAAAACAAAAGGCTTATACTAAATTGCACGGTAGGCCCCACCCATACTAGACCCATGTGATTTCATTAGAGAGATGCATTAAATATAATTAGCCAAACAACTTTGAGTTCAATGAATAATAATACAAGCGTTGGCATGAACATAATATAATAAGTACGATACAAGGCATTAAATAATAAAGCCATAATGTATAGTATTTTAATAGTAGCCTACTTAACCCATTATGATTTAGATTGAGAAGAAATTTTAACAGAAGATTGGGGATAAATTATTATTGTATAGATTAGGCTAAACCGTCCAATCCATCGAAATCTGTATGTAACGCCTAAGCTCTTTCCAACCCCATCATTACAAAGGTATTAGAAAGAGAAATTTGAAAAGCTTGCGGATTTATATTTGGGGTATTCCTAACAAAAATAGATTTTGCATCAAAAGACAAAACTCTAATATATGTGATTTCATCGTGTATAACAATACATCAAGAAAATTCCGATCTGATTTTTCACTGACATGGTTATTAAATATGACATAATTTTTGCTTTCTTGCAAAACAAAATGGATACATGATATCATGCAATTATTATATTGAGGAAAAGAGTCCCACCTCCTCCCTTCACTATTATATTGTCCTTTCTATTCATAAAAAAGTCCGTCTTTGTTATACACAATGGTCAATTCTTATTAATTACACTTGTTATGAGTTTTCATCTAATGACAATTTCAAATATAGATGACTAGATAAATATTTTGGCAAAAAAACATGCATTTCTTTAAAATAACTAATTACATTATGATATAAAATTTATACTATATTCATTTATGATGTATAAGAAAAAGGTCTGAATTATCCAGGAGTGAATGCAGTCCATGTGAAAGTAGCACAAGCAATGAAAAGGCTTGGACTTGGTGTTTGTAGCAATCAAGTACTTTTGTCCCCCAAAAATCATGGGGCAATTGAAATTATCAAATTATGAAGTATGATTATGTTAATAGCTAAAGCATGGTGCTCATTACCTATATATTTTATTGCTTGGATAAGCATGACCAACGTAAAGCAAGGTCGTGTCTTCTTCAAGAAGAATTGTAACATTAAGTTACTCCAACTTAAAAGAAAATGACCCAAATAACATGAGCAAGGTCCATAAGTCAACCCTCTAACGCCTAAGTTTTATGGTGTTATTACTTGTATCTTTTGAAATTATATCATTCTTAATGCAAGAGGACAATACAAGGTGGAAGTATAGAATCAGCATAATATTCAGCATTCAAATTCTCCTTAAGGTTAACCAAAAGCTTCTCTTCCCTTTCCACCTTTCTTTCTTGCCTTCTTTTTACACCTAACTAATATGCAACCACATGATGACAATACACATCCCCAGCAACCATTTTTTTCCCAATCAAAATGTTATAACCTAAAACAAGGCTCAAGGAAAACAAGTATTGAACCACATAAACTAACTAACTCCTCTTTATTTTATTCTTTCTTCACTTCATATAAAAGGATCCCAATTCATGTCCTTAACTCTTGCGTAACTGATATACATACAAGAGGGGTCAACTATAGACAAGTAAAGGTCCACCAACCAAGTTAATCCCACATAAACAAAATTCTCATCTGATGATTTAAACATAACTGAACGTAACAAAACAAACAATCAAACTCTAATGAATATGGTCCCTTGACCGGAGTAATTAGAATCCTATGAGAGATTTGTCAAGAGAAGAAAGGTATCAACTTTACGGGGGGATGTGCTACTTTCTTGTCAAGTAAAAAAAAGACAAGAATTTAGGCAATGTAAGTAGAACTAAATGCAAGAATTGAAGGGCCATGTTCAAAGCAAGAGTACTAATAAAAAGTCAAAAACATAAAGATAGCTCATTAAATGACATTCAGTTACTGATCCAAATGTTTACTTCCCTCATTGGAAATAATAATCCTAGATCACATAGACAATTAGCATGGAACCATAGACAAGGAAAATTCAAAGACAAAAAAGATTAACAGAAGCAGCAAGTCCCGAAGCACCTTTTTCAATTTTTAAACATTTATAGGGTCCAAACGATTGAATTGAATTGAATTGCTTCTGCTTAGCATCCCCATGTTGAAACTGAGATAAGTTCCTTCCTCTGCCAGCATAAAACAAGAGAAGACTGCTTCTTCTCCACATGAAATCCCGTTCCAGGATTCCTCTGAACCAAACATTCTGCTTGAGATTCTGTGAAGTTACTCAGTGTCATCGGCGAAAACCCGGATGTCAGAAGCAATGTCTTCCACTGTGGAGTTCTCTCTTGCAATTGCAACCTATGGCGACCCAAAACGAGCTTCTCCATTGCCGGTTGCACGAGGTACTTCTCAATCATCTGAAGAACATCAAGGTTCACACTAACAGCATCAAGTGACTCAAGAAGCACCGAATACGACTGAAGCGCGAAAATAACATGCTGAGCAAATGGTGCATCAGTTCTGTCACAAGGCCTATCCACAGTGACAATAATTTTCGGAGTGAGCTGCTTCAGAAACCGAAGGACCAAATTGAGATATGATGGGCAATGTGAGAAAGAAGCAATTGGCAGATTAACAGCAATGGCTTCACAGTCTCCAAGAGGTTGTGGCCAAGAGGCAGTGTTCAATGACTCCAGGCTTACAATTTCCATCTCAAAGGGTATGCTAAGATCAGAAGCATATTGCTTCAGAATCTCCTGAGTGAAACTAAGCTCAATTTCATCATGACTGGAAGGTGACACAAAGGCAGTGATTTTCAGAGAAGGTGAACCACCATTCCTAAGAGCTAACTCTTGCATGAAAGAAGCCCACTGTCCACCAAACCCAATGTCAAAATCCATAACATGAATCCTATCATACCCTTCTACAGCTTCAAGAAGTGCTTGGTTACAAGTGAAATTGGAGAATTGGAGAACTGGGGAGATTTCTGAGAAAGATTTGCAAGCTCCAATCTTTAGGACAAGGCCACTAGGAGAAAAAGTCATGGAATTGTTGTTGTTGTTATTGTTCATGTTTTGAAGAAGCGTTTGCAAGGCCTCCTTCATGTAAAAAGCAGCCCTTTGAAAAGGCTTACCAATTGGGGAAAGTTGGTGATTGAGCCGCGCCAATATCCCTTGCGCGAGTTCCGGATTACCGGTTTCTATCATCTCTGTGGCCTTGAACAGCTTGTCCATTACACTCTGCTGAATCTGGTGAGTCACTAGTTCTTCGCCAGGGCTCGCCATTTTCGGCTTCCCGCCCAAAACCGCTGCAGCCGGAGACGCCTGCTGTTGCTGCTGCTGAAGATGATGAGGTAGAAACTGAAGAGGATGATGAGGTAGATGCCCTCCAAGCCGGAGATACATCTCCTGGCCAGGATCTACAAGTGGCGGCTTCAGAGTCGGGTAATTCGGCCTCATAGGACAGCAATTAGGCCGCTTGGGCGGTGGCTGAGCAAGAAGCTGTTGCTCATAAGACAAGGGCATGACAAAAGCTGGATTCTGCATAAGCTGAGCTTGGTTTTGGTTCAAAATGAAGTGGGGGTTAAGGATTTGTGGCTTCTCATCCAGAGACTCCATATTCTGTTGTTGTTGAAAAATTGCAGGAGGAAAGATTGGGTTTTGATTCACACAAGAATCAACCCTAGCCATATTACCATGGAAACTAACATTAAAAGGAAAATCAGAACAATTCCCAGATGGGTTTCCAGCAACATCAACGCTGCTCACAAAACCACCACCAGAAATATGGTCAAGCACAGAACTTTGATCCACAACACCAAAACCACCACCACCAAAATCAACCACATCTTGGTGAGAACCATTTCCATTGCCAGTTTGCAAGAGCTTGCTTAATCCTACAGATGGGTCTTCAATGTCACCCATAATCATTCTCAGAATGGACTGATCTTGACCAGGAGACTCAGATATGATGGTCTCCCAGTCTTCCATTCCCATCCCACATCTTTCCAAAGGTGGTGGAGGAGGAGGAGGAGGTGGTGGAGGAACTGAGGCGTTGGCGGTGGAGCTGTCAGTGGAGCCGGTGGCGCCGCTGCAGCTGCCGCCGCTGCCGCCGCCGTGTGAGGAAGACAGTGTGGAGGAGGAAGTTGGAGGGCTGTGGTTGCTTGTTATGTTCAACACAGAGTTGGGCTCACTGCAGCCCACATAGCAATGCTCCTCAACAAATATATTATTATTGCTATTGCTATTGTTGTTGAAGCTGATGATACTGTTGGTGTTGATGTTGCTGTTTTGGTTATTATTATTGTTGTGATGATGCCACTTGAAGAACAAATCTGGAGCTGAGGTAGGAAAATCTAAAACCCCTTTCCCTCGGAATTCCTCAAAGGGTAGGGGCACAGCCTTCATCTAAATCTCACCAAGAACAACAAAAATACACAAACACCTCCTCTTCCTCCTCCTTAGGCAAAGAAAACGAACAAAATGAAATCTTTCCAGATTTTTTGAAGAGAAAAACGGGCTATTTTCTTTGTGAAAGGGAAGTGTTGAAGTGATGGGAGTGGGAGGATCTGGGATTTTGAGTTGGGAAGGGAGATGAACACTTGTCAAATGCATGCAGGGTTCTTCACCAGACCCATTCCAGCACACACAAGAGCCTCATCTCTTCCAATCTCATCCCTGTTCATCGTTAAACAAACAAAAAAAAAAAACTTGCCTCCTCTCCCTTTCTATTCTATCTTTCCCTCCTTTTTTTCTCTCTTCTCTCTCTCTCTCTCTCTCTCTAATATTTTGGGCTCTGTTTTCTATGACATAAACTCACATACCCATTTTTTGTGTTGTTCTTGTGCCGAGTAAAAATCTTTTAAATGGGTTTTGTTTTTCTTTTTTTTTTGCCTTGTCTGTATGGAGTAGTCTGTCTTTCTTGTGTTTTCTGCTATGGATGCGTGCAACATATAAAAGTGGTAAAGTGCTCTCTCTCTCTCTCTCCTTCTCTCTCTCTCTCACTGCTTCTTTCTCTTTCTCTTTCTCTTTCTCTTTCTAGTCTCTATCTATAGTTTTATAAATTCGTAATTTTCTTTTATGTGGCTTTTGTCCATCGACGTAGTTATCTCCCATGGTAGGGTCTCTATCACACTCCTTTGTCCCCACTCGCTAGACGTCGTTGTAGTGCGCACATTTATTTATTTATTTATTTTCCAAAAGTTAAACCAAAATATTTAGAAAAATCAACACAAAATACATATTTAAAATAATGGGGGAAGTTCCAAAAATAGATATGATAAATGATAAATGATAAATTAGTAAATGTAGATATCTAACCATAATAAAATTTCGAGTGCATAAATCCATCATAATTGATTAGGGCACAAAACTATTTTTCATTAATATAAATTAACGAGGGTCTACTCTCTTCAATTTACTTCATCTTCTCTCCCCTTCTCTTTAACATTTTAGGTCGTGGGAGCTATACTAAAGAGTCTTTATACGAGCTTTTTCTTCAATGTTTCCTTCCCTGGTTTCGATGCGAAAGAAGATGTCCATATTTTTCATTGGTTTCCTTAAGATTTTTATTGTTTCATATGGCTTAGTGGCTTATGAGCTTATCAATGTAGAATCTGTTTGGGAGTTCAATAGACAATGAGAATTTCTTCTATTCAATCTTCATCTTTTGTATTGTTTTTAAACAAAGATTTTTCAAAATCCAAATAGATTAGTTTATTGCAATCAAGAGGAATGAATTCTTAAGAATAGTTCTTCCAATAACTACTACTCAATGGTTTTTCATGACTTTTTTACCCACAAATTCTCATGAATGAATGATGAAGATATTATGGTTCTTGCGGCGGCAACAAATCCCTCCTAACTATATTTAGTTTTTTAGGGTTTATATTTAATTTTATTTAAATTTTATGTATAAAGTTTTCCAGTTTAATGAAATAATCTATATGTTATTTGACCAAAAACAATTTAAATGAGTTAATGACAGCTAACTCATTTAGTGAAAGAATTCTGGGAGACTCTAAGTTCAACTTAACTCCATTAACCCATTTAATCAGTGTTGTAAGAACCGGACCAGACAGTTGAACCGGTCCAAATGTCGACCGCTTCACATTTCGGATCAACGGTTATCCGGTCAAACCATCGATTTGAGCGGTTTGACCGTATTGAACCATGACCTGAAGTCTTTTCCAGTTCACCTTCCAGTCCAAATTTTCTCCTTGTCCTCCTTCTCCTTTTCCCTTTTATACACCATTGGGTCAAAGATCCAACGGGTTATTTTAATGTTTTTACAAAAATAATATAATTATAATAATAATTTATTATCTAATAAATAAATTTAATTTGTAAAAGTTTTACAGAACTATAAATTACTATTATAAAGTTCAAATTTAATTTAAGTTTTTTTATAATCATATTCATTTTTGTAAAAAATTAAGTTTGGACCAATGGTGTCAAGCAAAAAAGTAGGGGAGGGATGGACAAGGAGAAAATCCACTCCCCAATTTTGGACCATGTATGTCCCCCAATATTTTATGATGTTAGATGTATTTTTGACAATTCATCATAGGTAGTTTTAACCATAATCTTTAAAACAATATACTAATGAAAATAACCAATTTTTTTTAATTCCATTGTTGAAATTAAAATAATCGACATAATGCACTATCAACTTATACATGTTGATAAAATTAAGTTTTTTTATGATGTTAGATGTATTTTTGACAATTCATCATAGGTAGTTTTAACCATAATCTTTAAAACAATATACTAATGAAAATAACCAATTTTTTTTAATTCCATTGTTGAAATTAAAATAATCGACATAATGCACTATCAACTTATACATGTTGATAAAATACTTTTTAAATCTATATTTAAGTCTCGGCAAAACAAACTATGTTTTTATTTTTTTGACCAATACAAAACAAACTATGTTTAATACGTACATACCTAACATTCTAACATTAACTTGAAATAAAAAAAATGACATAATTTCTTAATTCAAAATAATGAATTTTAGAGTCTATTCAAATATGTGCCCACATTGCAGTTGATTTTTAAATTGTCGTGATTTATGAATCTGGCATGTACTTTGTACAATATTATTAAATATTGTACAGAAAGGAAGTGACTTCACGATCTTTGAAGGCGCGTAACACAATGGTTCTAACTGTATATATTTCCTTTTTCCTAAAATCCTTTTAACAGAGACCAAAGATACAGATTTAAAAGGCGAACTGGGCTCACAGGTTTTTTTCATAATTACTTTATTTCCCATCATGTCCTTCAACTTTTCACTGCCCTTACAGAGAAAAATCCAGTAAAAATGAAGGGTAATGTGGGGATTTAAAGAACAACTGCTGCTGGGCCTGTTTTTCGAAACTGAATCTGACGACACGAGATAATGAAAGCTTTTTGCGGGGTTTGAAATTATCGAGGCAGATTTTGGACGGACGAGATTTTTTATCAACGGTGAGAATGTGTGGCTGAGATCTATTGGAGTGGATTTTAATGACCGAATAGGAAAGAAAAATAAAATAGGTCTGTCTCAGGGTACGGATTTTGAATCTGGGACCAATGGGTCTAGTCATTTTTGGAACTGGGGGTACTTTAGTCATTTCCTTATATAAAGTAGTGGGAAATACGAAATTTTGGTACCAGGGGAATGCTAGAGTGCTAGTTATAGGCTATATAGGGTCAGTTTGTAATGCAAAGTCTATTTAATCCAACAAGGAAAGTAAAAAAAGGGCCCTCTTATGATTTATGAGAGTGAGGCCTGGAAATTCATGTTGATATCAACTTGAGAAGTATTTACGCGGGGGACAAAATTTTCATCCCGAAAATTAATTATAGGTCCCTAGTAAGGGACATAATATGGAAAAAGTCTAAAAAATTAAAAAAATTAAAGTAGAGTCCCAACTTTTCAAAATAATTAAAGCAAAGTCCCAAGGGACTCTACTTTAATTATTTTGAAAATATGGGCCCCATAATAAATAATAAAATAATCCACCCTCTCTCCTCTCTCCTTTATTGTGGGTTTATTTTATTATTTATTGTAGGGCCCGCATTTTCAAATTAATTAAAGTAGAGTCCCAATGGACTCTACTTTAATTATATTGAAAAGTTGGGACTCTACTTTAATTTTTTCAATTTTTGGGACTTTTTCCATATTATGTCCCTTACCAGAGACTTGAAATTAATTTTCCCAATTTCAAATATCTGGATTCTGCTTTTATTATTATTGATAAATAAATAATATATATATATTATTGATTTATATTAGATCTATATTTAAGATATATAAGTGTCTTTTTCATCTTTTTTCTATTCTCATCTTCCAATGTTCATTTTCCAATGATAAAGGTATATTGGGAAAATTTTAATAAATGAGTTAGTTAATGGAAGTTGGTGACTTATATTAAGATCAAAATTTAGAGGCGGTTGATGACTTATAATTAGGACCGGAGGGAGTATAAGATTTAAACTCAAGACCCTTATATCAATTATGTTGATAATATTGATTTTATTTTCTAATGTAATGGAAAGTGTATCTATAAGAAGTTGTTATATCCGCTTACTAAACAAACGTTGAGACACACATTATAAATGCAATGGAAAGATTATTAGGGTGTGTAAATAAAAGTGAAAGGTGTAATTTTTCTTTAAAGGTAAAGGCATGTGTTTAAATACGGACTAATGATCCTTTGAGCTTAGAGACGATCGAATGAGAGAGCTTGGACCTAGTGTTATACAATAGAGAGTCATTTGGGCCTAATTAATCCATTCCTCTTCATGATGGTCTAAGCAAACTCAAAACAAAATCAAAATCCATTAGTATATCAACCCAATGCTCACTTAGTACAGGTAATATAATAGTGTGTCCAAACCACATGTCAAAGCTCTAGATTTGAATCTTTTACATATTATGTGATTTCTCAATAAATTTGAGCCACTTCACATGGTTTTTTGTTCAACTTACATTGACCTTGTCATTGGTGTGAATGATAATGTGTAGGCCAATGGTAGTGTTTCCAATTATCCAATGATCTTTTGATTGCATAAAACGCTCCTTGTCATAAAAGTTGGATATTTCAAGACTAAACCACTTAGTTTTTCACTAAAATAAGCAATTAGTTTACCTTCACACATGAAAATAGTTCTCATTCCAATTTAAGATACATCACATTCAATTTCAAATGTTTTGCTTAAGAGGCAAGAACATAAGTTAACTTTAAGTTAAACAATTTCATCATCTTGTGCAATACCCTATTTAAAACCAACAATTTTTTAATGACCTTAAAATTTGCAGCTGAAATAAGGCACCCAAGAGACACTTGAAATACAAAATAGTGCTTGAAAATTTGATTCATATCAAACTAGCCAAATATATGGGATTTTGAAAAATCCCGACTAACATTAAACACATAATATATTAAAGTGTGCAGTGACCTAGAATCACCTAAAAACGAAAGAAATACCTGAGTAGTTGAAGTCTTTGAGCTCAACTCGATGCATTGATGTCTATAAACACATAAACAAACACAATCAATACACACGTCAAGTGACATTAACTTAACACATTAGGGCTTAACCCATAAATGATTTTCAATTATGTAAAGAAATCAAATTACATTTTTTTTTTGGTCAGAAGAAATCAAATTACATTGACTAGCTAGGTTAAGTTAATTAAACACATACTAAACCTATAACAACATTAATCGTTAATTATTTCCTCTTGAATTAAGAATCCCTTTTAATCTTATTTTCCAATTCAATCACACAAGTATAGAAAGGGTCTATCCCACGGTGGCACATTTTGTAAAAACACTTGTATAGCAAGAAAAGCATATGCATTACGCGATGCTTATTTGAAAAAAAGCGTCAAGATAGGTGTTCAATTCTCTTAAAAAAATATTACCACCAATTACAATTTTCTAATATAACTTATTACAATTTTCTCAAATTTACCACGAATCCATCGTCTCTCATAAGTCATAACTTAGTCAAAAATGAACCTTAGGCTTAAAATAAAGTTTCCAATAATGATTTGCCTAATCCTAAACAATCTAAGCCATTAGGAATTGATCAATGTCATTAATGAATCAAAAAGAACCACGACATTTGCCAAAGATCACCATCATTATAAGAATACTAAGCATACTCTAAGATTTTTTACGCTTCAAGGCGCCAACTTGCAAATCTAGCTCATATTTCAATAGCGCAAACCATTAGGAACAAACGTAGGTCCTCATTTGAAATTTTCTGGCCCCTAAGAACCCTAACTTTTCGCAGCTTAAATTAAGTAAAATCCCATTCTAACCCAAATTTCATGTCACTCAACCAATAGACTAGTTAGAATTAGTCTTAAAAGGATTTGAAACAAAATAAATAAAAAATAGTAGCTAGAACACGGATCACTGAAAATCCCCAAAATCAAGAGGAAATTGAAGGAAGAAATCCTAAGGACTCTTTACAAAACCTGGAATGTTATCTGCCAATTAAAAAAAATTATTCAAAAAATATCATTTGGTACCTTTTTATAATTTGGATTTTTATTTTCATATGGTGTATTTAATGTATGGGTAATTAAGTTAAAATGGCCTTAGATTTGATGGATATTTTGTTTTTTGGGTTTTATTCAGTTATGTTTTAGGTCATTTTGGACTTGCATATTTTCTTATTATGATTTTATTGTCATCGATTTGTTTTTTCTTTTATTATGGCCAAGGATTCTATGTTAACAGGTAATTTTGATATACAATCAATATACCAAAAAGATATAGTTGATGGAATAGAATCGGGACTTGGCAAAAACACGGGACAAATGTACTTGGAAATTAGGCCTACTTTGTGGCCTGAACATGTACCTAATGTCTACGCCCATAATTAGATAATACAAAGCCCAAGTGTGTTACACATAAAGAGCCCAATATAATAAATGGAAAGGAAGTTAAAATCCACACGCGCCCTGAGAAAATGATAGAAAAATATTTGCACGAGATCGGAATTTAATTCATTCCCACTATGTAGCAATATTGAGATTTATTTTGTCTTCAAATATTAGGATTTATTTTGTCTTCAAATGTAATTTCAGGATTTAAACAAATAAAAGAAGCTGCTCTAACGATGTGGCACAAAAATCTTTAATTTGTGCCTGTGATATCTGGCTCAATATTTTAATTTTGTAGATTTTAGAAAAGTAAAAGACAACATAGGTTTATGAGAATACCACTCTTCATAAGTAGATAGCAAATGTCATATGAAAGCTCAAACTCTACTGATGAGTTCAATTTTGGTACATAATATAAATGGGGCTAAAGTATACTTTTGGTCCCTTATGTTTGCATCAAGTTTCAATTTAGTCCTTTATGTTTGGAAAGTACACTTTTAGTCCTTTTTTGTTAACACCGTTAGTTTAACTTAACGGAAAATGTTAACTTAATTATTTTAAATGATTATTAAATACTGAAAAAATGTTCAGATTAAAATATTTGAGTGTAAATATTCTTATATTTTCAAATTTTATCATTTTTGGTCCAATTTCATTATAAAATAATCATTTAAAATTGTTAAGTTAGCATTTTCCCTTAAGTTAAACTAACAGTGTTAACAAAAAAAGGACTAAAAGTGTACTTTCCAAACATAAAGGACTAAATTGAAACTTGATGCAAAAATAAGGGACCAAAAGTATACTTTAGCCTATAAATGGTTAAACCAACTTTTGCTTCATGAACTTTCATTCCATTTTGCTTTTGTCCTTCAACTATTAATCCCTGAAAACTTTAACTATGTTAAATCCTCCTATGTGGCATTCATTCCATTAAATAGCAGACTTATTAGGATGCTGATATAAAATATATTTTATAATTTAATTATATTAAAAAAGATACCAAATCTGAATACAAAACACTGATCCGTTTGGTTGGACAAAGTGGATGAATGGAAATAAAAATGATTATAAGAGGGTAAAGATGGAAAGTAGAAATAAATTAGGTAATGATGAAAAATTAAAGTTTGTGTGGCCAGTAAAATTGTGAGATTGAGAAAAAAAGCCTGTGAGCCTAAGACATATGGAAATTGCATCTCTCAATTCCAAAACTCAATTCAATTTCCCAATTATGTGCATCCAAACAGATATCCCTAATCAAAACCCTAGAAAAGATTTGGGGAGAAGAAGTCGGCGACAACTTCATCAAATTCCCTAGATCTAGAAAGTCTCTGCATAATGGCATGGAATGTAGCATAATTATGAGAAAACCCATGATGGTATTTGCCTGCATAGTAAAAAATTTGAAGTGTTACAGTGTAGGATTTGAGGGATGTGAGATTTGAGGGAACAGAAGAGAGGGTTGTAAAACTCTTGCGAGAAGAATTTGTAATGGGTATTCATATTGGTGCAGAAAGAAACATGAAGGAATGAAATTGAAAGAACAAATGCGAAAAAGTTTTTTTTTTATGGTGCTTTTTGATGATTTTGTAAGTTGAATGAGAACCAGAAAAGAAAAGAGTGTTACACTGAGAAATTTAAGTTTCAGATTTTAGACATAAAATCTTCAAGAGGAAATATCAGAGGTTGAACTTGAAGATGATGACACTGCTAGGACACGTCGTTCAGTTTTGAGGCAATTTTAAATTAGGGAAACATAGTTTGTTAGTTAATTTGGAGCCGGAAATTTTCAACCCGGCCCGTCGGGTTCAACCCAACCTGCTTGAAAAAAAATCGGGGCGGGCCAAAGAATTTGGGACCCACTTATAACGAGTTGGGTCGGACTCACTCGTCGAGTTGGCGGGTTGGCCCGCTTAAATTTCTTTTAAAAAAAATCTGTTTTTTTCTAAAACTAAAACTCATATTCCTTCTTTTATTCTTTCAAGTCTTCTTCTTTCTATTCATCTTCAATTTGAATTTATTTTTAGGTTTTATTTTGAAATGTGTGTAACATAATATGTGAATTATATATATATATATATATATATATATATATATATATATATATATATATATATATATATAAAGCGTTTAAAGAAGAAATTACCGCAGAGGTCATGGATATATGTTCTTACATATGAGATTTCTCACATGGGATTGAAACAGAAGTGCGAAAAAGTCTTTTGACATTGTAATATGTTATAGATATTTTAGTTTGGTCTTGAGCAACAACAAAAAAGACAAAGTTGGAGATTAAAGAATATATAGTTTGCTGATTAAAAAATTAGAGACTTATGTTAAGGATCTTTAAAAGTCATAAATTGTTCTGAATTTGTTTACAATATAATTTTGAAATTTAGACAGATAAAATTATTAATTTACTTTGTTGGTAAATGAAGTTGTCACAAATTTTTTTTGCTTACTTTATTGATTTAAATATTCAATTTTAATTCTTTAAAAATAGTATAGTTTAAAATTCGGGTCGGGTCGGGTATGATATTCTCAAACCGCATTAGAAATAGTTCGGGTCAGGTCGGTCTAACTAGTTTAATGCGAGTTGACCCGTTTTCCCGACTCTATTAGTTATATACCTTAAGTTGCAGATTTGGTATCTTTTTTAAAATAATTAAATTATAAAATATATTTGACATATCAGTGTCCTAATATGCCTGCTAAGTTATCTTATTTAATGAAGTAAATGTCACATAGGAGGATTTAACATAGTTAAAGGTTTCAGACTTTCAGGTACTAATCCTTCTATAGTAAGTAAAATTCAGGGATTAATACCATGGCTTCAAAGTTCAGGGACTAATCCTTCTAAACTAAGCAAAGTTGAGGGAGTAATATCATGTGTTTGAAAGTTCAAGGACTAAAAGCAAAATGAGGTGAATGTTCAGAGATCAAAAGTTGATTTAACCCTAATATAAATTAAACGTTTTTTGAACTGAATATAAATTAAACGTTCAACTCAAAGGTTTTTAGATAGTTGACTATCATTATGATTTATGAGTATTGATTGGATCATTTCCATAGATAAAAACAGAATGTTATGCAGTTCATTCTTCTTGGCAAAAAGAACTGCAGCCTCCAAAACCAGTAATTCAGCTTGAAGGGATGAGGAAGCAGGAACAAGCTGGGAAGAGCCATCAAGAAGCCAGCCTAATGAGTCATGAACAGTGAAGACGATGACGGCTTGGTTTAGATCCTTGTTGATAGCTGCATCTAAATTTATTTTTAACCAATCAGGATTAGGGGGTCTCCAATGTTAGAATCTTAAGTTTTGATGAGGACTAAAATATGAAAGAACAAGTCAAACACTTAGAGAATATTAGGTTAATATAGAACCCCAAGTAAGAGTGCTTCCGGATGCGGATTTACTTCCGGATGGACTAAGACTGGCGCTCGCGGATAAACGTCTCATCCCCCAGCGACAGCAAGTATATCCCTAAGTCATAACTCAGTCTAAGAGCATTAGTATATAAAATCCTTGAGACTAAGTTAGGAAGCTTCCGGATGTAGATTTGCTTCCGATTGTATTAAGACTAGCGCTGGCTGTTGGTATGGATAACACTGAGCGTCAGTGAGTATAATATGAAAATAACCCAACGTCCAGTAGAAGTGCTTCCGGATGTGAAATTGCTTCCGGATGTAAAAGAGCTCCCTTAGACTAAGTGAACTCCCACTGGATGTGAGTATGTGCTATTATTGTTAAGACTAACGTTCAAAATGCAGTACACTGAGTGACGTTGCTTCCGGATGTGGACTTGCTTCGGCAAGCAATCAGAATGTCAGAACGTTCAGAGCAGTGCAGTGTCAGAATGCTTTTGACAGAGCAGAGGTGTCAGAACTACTTTTCAGAGATAAAACAAAGTCAACTCTGCTAAGCATTAATGGAGCATTAATTGGGCAAACGGTAACATGGGAAAAACGGCCATATTGAAACTGCTAACCCACCTACCAAGAGTGAGAATACTTGAAGACTATATAAACAAGCTCACCTTCATTTATGAAGACAACTAATATCTTTGACATCTTGAAGAAAGCTAGAGTGAGAAACCGAGAAATCCTTCAAGCATTCAAAGCTGCCCAGAAAAGAGAAAGAGCATTTAACTCATTGAGAGTTCTTTTCATCTACTTATCTTGTACTCTTGTGGTTAAGTCTCTTCTTGTATTAAGAGCATTGATTGTACTTAAGTGTGTAACATCATCCGTTCTTGAAGAGAACTAAGTTTAGAAAATCCTTTATTTTGTAAAGGTTGAACCCTTGCTGGTTGTAAGGGGGAGCTAGTTAGCAAGGTTGCAAGTGAGCCTTGAGTAAAACTTGTGGTTGTAAGGTTGCAAGTGATCCCGTCCAAAACTTGCGGTTGTAAAGGTTCCAGGTGAACCCGTTTCTAAAACCTGGGGATAGTGGAACTCAACCTGGGTGGTTGAGAACTGGACGTAGGTCAGGAAGACCGAACCAGTATAAACCCTTGTGTTGTTATTGTTTGATTTTTATTTGGTAGCAATTCACCCCCCTCTTGTGCATCCATTACTTTCATTTGGTATCAGAGCAGGTCTTTCTAACTTGATTCCAACGAATCTAGAAAGTAAAGATCCAGTAATGGATACTGATTATTCCTTGCCAGATGTCTCTATTCAACCCAACAAGCCTCCAGGTTTTGATGGGTATAACTATCCATTCTGAAAATTCTGAATGGAGACCTACATCAAGTCCAGCGACATCCGACTCTGGGATGTGATTGAACATGGGAATCACACCCCTCTAGATGATGATGGCTTTGCAAAGCAGCGATCCAAATACACCAATGAGGACTATGCTCTAGTCCAGCTAAACTTCAGGGCCATGCACTACATTCAATGCGCCCTTAGTCCTAAGGAGTTTCATAGGATCAGCCACCACAAAACTGCTAAGGATATGTGGGAGGTTCTTGAGGCTGCTCACTCTGGAGCCAAGGGAGTGAAGGCAAGACGGGTCGAGATGTTGGTAGAAGAATTTCACAAATTTGCCATGATTCGTCCAACTGAGCCAATCAGAGAGCTGGGGCTCAGGTTCACTCATCTTATCAATAACCTGGCCTCCCTAGGCAAAGACATCCCTGAAAGAGAACAAGTCAGCAAGATCTTAAAAGTCTTGAAAGGTGATTGGATCATCAAAGTTACAATCTTGCAGGAAGTCCAAGGAGAGTCAACCAGCTCCATCACTGCACTGTTTGGTTCTCTGGCTGAGTACGAACCAACCCTGCTGGCTCAGAGAGCTCCTCAAGCCTCATCCAAAACCAAGAATCTTGCCCTTGTTGCTCCCAGCAAGGAGAAGAATGATGATAATGATGATGATGAGGATGATGAGGAGGAATTGGATGATGAGGAGATGGCTATGATGGTGAGGAAATTCAAAAAGTTCTTCAAGAAGAAAGGAGGCTTCCAGAAAGGTGATTCCAGCCAGAGGACGGGATTTAAGAAGGAAAGGGCCCCAGTGTGCTTTGAATGTAAAAAGTCTGGTCACTTCAAGGCTGAGTGTCCAAGCCTGCAGAGATCAAAGGGGAAGGACAAAAGAAAAGTCTTTGTATCCTCTATCTGGGTGAATAGCTCAGACGAGGAAGCAAGTGATGAGGAAGAGGTTGCCAACCTCTGTCTGGTTGCCAGAGAAGATGATGAGGGAGCATCCTCAGATTTTGATCCCATCCAGGAGGATAGTGAGGTAACTTTTTCTGAACTACAAGAGGCTTATAATGAGGTTCACGAAGAATTCTCCCGATTATGTAAAGCCTATAAAGTATTGAAAATTAAAAAGGAATCACTTGAGTCCAAGGTGGACTCACTGAGTGAAGAGCTAGCGGAAGCCAGAAAGCTTCCGGTAGCGGATGGCAAGGGTTCTTCCCAAGCAGAACCCAATGCCTCAATACTTGAGAGCTGCCCTAGTTGCAGCAAAATCTCAGCTGAAAGAGATAAACTGCAAAATGCCCTGCAGAAGTTCACAAATGGATCTGAAATGTTAAATATCATTTTAATGAATCAGAGGGCATATAGGGACAAGACTGGCTTAGAATACACACTTAGAGGGAAAAAGTGGGTGGAACCAAAAGTGAAGCCCTACTTAAAATTCTTCCATAGAGCCACTGAGCACAGCTCCACACCTTTTAGCTTCTGTAATTATTGTAACAGGAAGGGACACTCCACGTCCACCTGTAATGCTAAGAAGCATGGAGCAAACAACTCCTATAAATGGGTCCCAAAAGGAACCAAGGCTACAAAGGATCCTCCCCCAAGAAAAGAAACTAAGGGAGGACAGGGATCCAGAGGCTGGAAACAATCCTCAAGGAAAGCCCAAGAGCCTAGAGCCAACATTAGGCCAGAGGCACAGATTAATCATAAGCCCAAGGTCAAAACTAACACTGAACCAAGGGCTCTGGGAACTAATGACAGAGGACCCAAGAAAGGTTGGGTACCTAAGCTTGTTTGATTCTTTCAGGTGTGTCTCAAAGCATCCAAGAATAGGAAGTGGTATATTGACAGCGGATGCTCGAGACATATGACTGGAGACAGAGACAAATTCAAATCCTTGGTGATCAAAGACGGAGCCACAGTTACCTTTGGAGGAAATCAAAGTGGAAAGATCACCGGAGTTGGAGAAGTTGGGCCAGTGAAAGACGTCTATCTGGTGGATGGTCTCTGTCACAACCTGCTGAGCGTGAGCCAGAGCACTGACAAAGGAAATTGAGTAATCTTTGATTCACATGAGTGCATGATAGTAGATAAGCAGGATCTGAACCTAGATAAGGCCAACCTAAAATGCAAACTTAAGGCAAATAGAAATAGAAACCTATACACTTTAGATTTATGTCAACAACTGGAAGAAACATGCTTAATATCTAGTGATGAAAATAGTTGGCTTTGGCATAAAAGGCTAGCACATGTTAATTTTACTCAACTTGACATGTTGATTAAGAAAGAGCTAGCTATAAGTATTCCATCTTTCAAGGTTAAGTATGATTATATTTGTGAATCCTGCCAACGAGGGAAGCAAACAAAGTCCTCGTTTAAGACCAAGAAGAGAGTCTCCACCAGCAGGCCCTTAGAACTCATCCACATGGATTTGGTTGGGCCAGCAAGAGTGAAGAGCTTGGGTGGAAACCTGTATGCTCTAGTAGTGGTGGATGACTATTCTAGGTTCACTTGGACAATGTTTCTTGCCTCTAAGCAAGATGCTTTTGATGTCTTTGTTGTCCTGGCTAAGAAAGTGCAGAATGAGAGAGACCTCAAAATCACAGCCATAAGGACAGACCACGGAGGAGAATTTGAGAACCATAGCTTCTCTGAGCTGTGTGAGCAGAATGGTATTGATCCTAACTTCTCAGCTCCTAGAACTCCTCAACAAAATGGTGTAGTCGAGAGGAAGAACAGGGTTCTGACTGAGATGGCCAGAAGCATGCTCAATGAGAAAGAGGTTTCTCAAGTGTTCTGGGCGGACGCTATGAGCACTGCTTGCTACATCTCTAACAGAGCCTATGTTCGCAAGGGCTTGGACAAGACTCCCTATGAGCTGTACAAAGGCAGAAAGCCCAACATCAGCCACCTCAGAATCTTTGGATCAAAATGCTATGTGCATAACAATGGAAAGGTAAATCTGGGTAAGTTTGATCCAAAAGCTGATATAGGTGTATTCATAGGGTATTCCCTTAGGAGTAAGGCTTACCGAGTATACAACATGAGGACTAGAACTGTGGAAGAATCTATGCATGTTGTATTTGATGAAACTCCTACATGGGAACAATCCACAGAAGATGATGGGATACTTAACTTTCAAAAACCACCATCATCTTCACCACCAAAAGAAACACCAGCAAGCAATCCCAAAGAAGAAGATGAACCCAGTGATGAGCCTAGAGTGATGACCGTGCCTGATGAGGCACAGTTGCCAACAACTAGGAGACATCACAGGGATCATCCTCTTGATCAAGTGCTTGGTGATGTTTCTTCTGGTGTCAGAACCAGAAGGCAGGTTCAAAATGAAGTTGAGTTTGGAGCCTTCTTATCTCAGATCGAACCAACTTCAGTTGAACAAGCTCTTGAGGACTGCGACTGGATTATTGCCATGCAGGAAGAGCTAAACTAGTTCGAAAGGAGCCAAGTTTGGGAACTAGTCCCAAGGCCGTCTCATCAATCCATAGTTGGGACCAAGTGGGTCTTCAAAAACAAACTGGATGAGACAGGTCAAATAACAAGGAACAAAGTCAGATTGGTAGCCAAAGGGTATAACCAAGAAGAAGGCATAGACTATGAAGAAACTTTTGCTCCAGTCGCTAGACTCGAATCAATAAGGATTCTTCTAGCCTTTGCATCCATGAAAGGCTTTAGATTATATCAAATGGATGTAAAGAGTGCATTTCTTAATGGTTACATCAAAGAAGAGGTTTATGTAGAACAACCTCCTGGCTTTGAAGATCACAAGCATCCTAAACATGTGTATAGGCTAAAGAAAGCTTTGTATGGCCTGAAACAAGCTCCTCGAGCTTGGTATGAGAGACTCAGCAGCTTCTTGCTGGGAAATGGTTTCTCAAGAGGCAAACTAGATAATACACTGTTTATTCTACACAAAGATAGAAACATGATAATTGTCCAGATTTATGTCGATGATATTATTTTTGGGGCAACTAATGAAAAACTTTGTGAAGAATTTTCTAAGACTATGCAGGGAGAGTTTGAAATGTCAATGATGGGAGAACTAACGTTCTTCCTAGGCCTGCAAATTAAGCAAAAGAAGAATGACATATTCATCTCCCAAGCTAAATACTGCAGAGAGCTACTCAAGAAGTTTGGGATGGATGAGTGCAAGGAGTATGACACTCCCATGAGTACCACTGCCGCACTCGATGCTGATGCAAATGGTAAATCTGTTAGCCTGCCCATGTATAGGGGAATGATAGGTTCCCTACTGTATTTAACGGCAAGTAGGCCTGACATTCAATTTAGTGTAGGCATGTGTGCTAGGTTTCAAGCCAACCCCAAGGAGTCACATCTAACATGTGTTAAACGTATTCTAAGATACCTTGAGGGAACATTGTAACATCCCTTATTTTTTTAGCACTAAAAAATGAATTATATTTGTGACATTTATAATTTCTATTTAAGAATAGGTACCAAAGAAATAATATAATTGTTTTGAAACTTAAAAAGAAAATAAATAATTAGTAGAACAAAATAATTTATTGGAATTAAAAGATATGTAAAATGTCTGAATTTTTAAGTTGTTAAAAAGGGGCCCAATTGTAGAAAGCCCATATGTGTAAACCCTAGACTCTTCCCAATATAAATTCCATTTTTGTCTATCTCATCTCACTCATGCAACATCCAAGTGCCGTACAAGATACTCAATGAGAATTTTTGAAGTGATTTTGTGATTTTACTTGTGAGCTGAGGAACAACAGGTAACTCTGGAAAATTCTGATGGATACTTGCAAATATGTGTATAGTTATATTATAAATAATTATAATTTGATTAAATTATGTGAGGTATAATCCTTTTAAGCATGCTTGCTTGTTGGTTTGTCCCTTTTCAAGCATGCTTATATGTATTGATACAGTTTACTTGTCAGTTGAACCTCTGTGAAGCATGATTATATATGTTATGAGTGATCATGGAATTGCGACGTGGTTATGGTATCATGAATTGGAATTTGATATGGTTTTGAAATTGGATATAATTGTCATAACATTTGCATTCATGGTGATGGGATATAATCTAGAGGGGAGAAGATCTGTATGGTGAATTTTATTACCACGTGGTATGCCACCACTCGGTGCACAGTGGATGGTAGTGGTACTTGTCAGGGCCCTTTCTTCTATGTCTTCCTTTGCCAGGGATTGCATGGAAGTTATGGGACATGTGACGCCTCCTTATATTTGTTCTTTAAGGAGGGGAGCCATAGTCCATACTTGAGCTCTATACGTTTGGCAGGGTATATCTCAAGTAATGGTGAGCTTGAAACAATCCAGTCAATTGGATGTGCTTCTGTTTGGACTATGTGTATGGGTTAACCTATGGCTCCTGTCAGCGGAATAAGGGTGTAGGCGATATAAGGGAGGCATGCATGATTCATTCATTCATAAGTGAATTAAATCTATCTAAATGTATGAGTAGTGTAATATTGGTGTATTTGGTATCCACAAATTATTTTGTGAAATATAATTATTTGTAAAATAATTGTACATGATTTGTTGGTGTATGTTAGATGCTTTCGGTAGTTACTGAGATGTCGATCTCACTCCAGTATTAACAATTTTAGGTGAATGATCTAACAATAAGCAAGGGAAGACACTTGAGGAGTAAGCACGTTGAGTTATATTTATTTTGTCATGGACCTAAGACTTTAAAATGCTTTATTTTTTTTTATTTATTTATTTAAATTTGTCACTACGACTTGGATTTTTGGGAGTGTAAATATAATTTTATTATAAATTGTATATGATTTTGGAGGGTGTTACAAACACAAGAGCTTGGTCTTTGGTATCCCAGAGGTAACCAAGAGTTCTTGTGGGCTTACTCTGACTCTGACCATGCAGGTTATAAAACTGATAGAAAGAGCACCAGTGGACAATGTGCCTTCCTTGGTGGTTGTCTGGTCTCTTGGGCTAGTAAAAAGCAAACTTGTGTGTCTTTATCATCCACAGAGACAGAATACATTGCTGCAGCAAGCTGTTGTGCCCAAGTGTTGTGGCTGAAGAACCAACTAAGAGATCTTGGCTTGGAGTTCCCTGAGGCTCCCATACTTTGTGACAACACAAGCACTATCAGCCTCGCCAAGAATCTGGTTCAGCACACAAGGACAAAGCACATTGATGTCAGACATCACTTCATCAGAGATCATGTTCAAAAGAAGGATGTCAAAGTGCAATTTGTCCCCACTCAACATCAGCTTGCTGATATTTTCACCAAGCCTCTGGGGGTTGATCAATTTACATTCATAAGAGGTGATTTGGGAATGGTAAACCCAAATGAAGTTTAATTCTCCAAAATAAACCTATGCTTAATTGATTAAAATCTGCAACTATACTAACTTAGGCATCAGAGTGCCAATCTTTAGTTTTGCAGGTCCCCCAATGTTAAATCTTAAGTGAGTCCAACCGGAAGCAAAACCACTTCCGGATACTCCTTTGCTGGCGCTGGATGACAACTCAAAGTGACCTGGAGCGCCACTCCAACCGGAAGCAAAACCACTTCCGGATGCTTTTCTGCTGGCGCTGAGTGTCGAATCAAAGTGAGCGGGAGCGCCAGTATCTGAACAAAGGGACACGTCACCTCAGAAAACGTTTCATCTTCTCACACCAAAAATTATGCCTCTTCTGACATTGTGCAGAGACACGTGTCACAAAGGTGTGACGTTTCAATTTGAATATTTACGTTTCCCCACAATAGGCGCATGCTTTCAATGAAGAGTCATCATGAACCATCATATCGGTTATTACTTCACATATATATAGGTAATTGACATTCATTTCTCACTTCTCACACAAATCAAACACCCAAACTCTCTGAAATCATTCTTCATCTTCATCGCATCTTTCTCTTCATCTTTTACATTTCTGTGCATTTCATAGCATACATTCCAAGAAATCAAACACTTAAACCCAACCCAATACAAAAATGGCCGGCTCTCTTGATTCCAACTCCAACGATCAACGTTCAAAGAAATCTGGGCAGAGATCTGGTAAACAGCTTGAACGCCAAGAACACTCTGGCAAAACTGGGCAGAGGGATGAAGAGTCTGGTAAATCTGGGCGAGTTCATGACAAATCTGGGAAGTCCAAGAAGAAACACAAAAGAGTCAGATTTGAGGAAGAACACACCTCCAAACGTCAGCGAGTGGAGGATGATGATGATCTGAGAACATACAAGGATGGGCCACTTGAGGCGATTTCCTCCAGATTTGAGAACACCAAACCCTATTTCACAAACGAAATGTTTGTTGATCTGAAGAAGTTGGAAGATTTAGGGTTTGAGCATCTGAAGGGCCATTTGGAGAAGTACATGTGCTGCTAGGGATCAATAATGAGTACAACATCAACGTCCTGCGAGTGTTCTATCAGTCGCTCACAGCCAAGCCTAAGTACAAGTTGATTAATGGGAAGGAAACCATTAAAAGAGTTGACTTCAAGGCCACAGTCAGGGGAAGGCATATGAACTTCTCATGGCGAGACATCAACAGCCTACTCGGGGTCACTGATGAGAATATGAACCAATGGATCAACCCCGAGAAGCTGAGCCAGGAGGAACTTGAACGTGCATATGAGACCAAGGGGAAGAAGGTTTCTGGTATGCCCGATTCCAACCGGGTGCTCCAATATGTCTACTCCCGGTTGATGACGCACAAATGGGGGAACTTCAACGAGTTTACACTACTTGACAACCCCTGGCTTCCAAGGTTCCTCACCAAGAAGCCCGTCAACCCAGGACAACTGATCAGCTTGGAGCTGCATAGATGGTGTGAAAACAAGGAAACCAAGGAGAAGAGTCCTGGCCATCTTCCCTATCCCCAAGTGATTGCCTTCCTCATGGAGAAATTTTTGATCAAGTCCACTGAGGAAGCTGACAACATCCTCTGCCTACCCATTGGAGCAGTCAACATTAGCAAAATGGGGGTAAAATATATCAAGCCTGCAAAGCCTGCTCGGTCTGGGTCACAGGTTGGGAGTCAATCAAACACAATTATTCCCTCTACATCTGGAGCAGGGGATCAAGAAGTTGATTCTCATGCTGGACCAAGACGAGCCCCAAGAGTATCCATGGCTCAGCAAACTATGATAAATGAGCTCAGGGAAGAGCTCCTCCACAGGCCGCCTGAAACATTGTTGGCCCCTCTCAGAGCAGAATATGATGGAGCCCTTCAGCAGCAAGGACAGAGGATCCAGGGCATCGAGGATCGCCTAGGAAGGGTCGAGGCTAAGTTAGACCTTATCATCAATCATTTCCACATCCCTCAACCACAAGGTAACCTACTGTTAGAATCTTAAGTTTTGATGAAGACTAAAATATTGAGGATTAGACCAAGTGCCTAGGAAGCAATAGGATAACATAGGATCCCAAGTAAGAGTGCTTCCGGATGAGGATTTACTTCCGGATAGATTAGGACTTGCGCATGCGGATGAATGTTTTCATCCCCCAGCGTCAGCAAGTAAATCACTGGGGAAATAACTTAGTCCATGAGAATTAAGTACACAAACCTTAAGACTAAGCTATGACTCAACCGGAAGTGAGTTTGCTTCCTGTTAGACTTAGACTGGCGCAGAGCGATAGAATAGATATTACCCCAAGCGTCAGTGAGTCTACTTCGCCAAGTGAAAGCACTTCCTGTTAGATTTAGACTGGCGCAGACTGATAGAATTGAATGACCCCAAGCGTCAGTGAATCAGCCTCGTCAAGTGAAATTACTTCCTGTTGGATTTAGACTGGCACAGGCTGATGAAAGAAGTATAACCCTAAGCGTCAGTAAGTTCACCACGTCAAGTAAAAGTGCTTCCGATAGCTCAGTGACTAGCGCTGACTGTTAGGAATGAAATAGACTAAGCGAGAGCAAGTCATGGTGAACTAGATCCCTCATCGAGTAAAATTACTTCCGGATGTAGAAGTGCTTCCGGATACATCCTAGACTAAATGACTTCCCACAGCATGTATAGTTCTTACTATATTCGATTATATATAATGCTGTGTTGGACTAACCAGTATGTGCAGAACTTAGTTACACTTCCGGATGCAAATGAGCTTCCGGATGGAAAGACTCTTGGCATTGGATTTCAGAGATTAACCCTTGCAGAGCAAGATTGCCACTTCCGGATGAACGATGATCATCCGTCAGCAAGAGTACAAGGATGAACGTCACATACTCAGAAGTCAGAATGCTTTTGTCAGAGCAGAGGTGTAAGGACTACTTTTCAGAGATAAAGCAAGTCAACCCTGCTAAGCATTAATGAAGATGTACTTCTCAACGGTAACATGGGATTAACGGCTTTATTCAAACGTTCATATTCAACCTGCCACCGAAGCCTATGAAGCCGAATATAAAAGAGACATTCATTTAGAAGAGAAGTATGGAAGAAAAAGAGAGAACAGAGCAAAGTATCTGATATATCATATTCTTCATTCTACACATCTTCTACTACTCTCAGATCCAGATTTGTGATATTTTCCAGAGAGTGATTCTATTGTACTTAAGTGAGTAACATCATCCACTCTTAGAGAGAGTTAGTTTTGAGCTTAAGTGTTTAGCACAATCAGTTCATAGAGTGAACATGATTGTAATCTTACATTTGTAAGGGGGAGCATTTAGAAGTTTTCTAAATCTCCATAGGTTGCAAGTTAGCCCGTAAAACTTGCGTTTGTAAGGTTTGCAGGTGAACCCGTTGTAAAACCTGTGGGTTGTTAGGTGAACCCGTGTTCGTAAAACCTAAAGTGTAAAGGCTTCTCTTGTGCCCGGTTTAAACAAGAATAGTGGATTGAAAATCTCAGGTGGAGCCTGGGGACTGGATGTAGGTCTGGGTGACCGAACCAGGATAAATTTATGTGTGCATAAATTTACATTCAAACATTCTATTTTGCATCACATAACATACTGACTTGTGCATACCACTACTTCGTAAATATTATCACCAAGCACAAGCAGTCTTTCGAAAAGAAGATTTAAAAGTTTTATTCCCTCACCCAATTCACCCCCCCTCTTGGGTGACAGCCACGCTTATCACCTACCTCCACCTCCTCCACAAAATGACCAACCTCCACCTCCTCCTCCTCAGAATACCCAACAACCCCAAACATCACCTAACAATGACCATCAACCATCACCCCAAAACTCCACTCAAAACTCACCCCAACACTCCCCTCGCCAATCACCACTTAACTCCAACAACTCCCTATCTCCACAAAACTCCCCAAACCCTTCACCACCCCCAAGCCCCACAGAGCTCTCCAATCCTCCTCCTAACATTCAACCCACCATAGCCCAATCCCTTGGATTTACCTCTCCTGATCACCCACTTCACACCTACTTCCTCCGAGACCAACCCCCTATTCCATGGAGAGAAACAACCCGCCGCCTACGCCTCCACCTACCCCTTCGATGGGCTATTCACCCACCCCGACTTCTTCGAAAGAAACACAGTCCTCTTCCCAAACCCTCCTAATTCACCAGAAAACACCTCACCCTTATCCTCGCCCGAATCCTCACCTTCCTCTTCACCCACTCCATCCTCCATGGCCCTCGCCCTCCTTGATGATGACAAAAGGGGTGTCCTGAGTCAACCATCCCTCTGGCTCGATGAAGACATCACTGCTGCTCTTCGCCGAGCCATGGATCTTCAAAGATTGGGTGGTGCTGAAAGTCTGATCAGAGGGGAAGCCATCCGATTTATGCAACAGCAAAGATCAGATGAGCAAAGGTCTAAGTGGGCAATGGTTATATATGAACAACCTGAAGAGATCCCACAGCCAGAGTCTTCATCATCTGAGCCTCCATCTTCTAAGCCTGCCCAAAACTTAATTGAGGAGATAATGATGAAGTATGGGCTGGAGAGGATTAATCATCCACCAATCGTCATAGCCAAGCCAATTCCTTCTCCTTTTGAGCCAACTTCTGCTCCTCCTCCACCAGTAGACAAGTACAGTGAATCAAGGAAGAAGGCAGTTGCTAGAAAGCATGCCAACAAGAGTACTAGTTCTACTGCGTCTGCTGTGAGTGAGCCAAAGGTTTCATTTGTTCAAGATGAGATTGTACCTGAGACTCAGTCATCCTCTCAAGAGACACATGCCACTCCGATACTGAAGGAAGTCAAGCTGGAAATTGAGGACATGACTCCTGAAGAGTTCGAGAGGTATGGGTTCACGGACAAAATCTCATTTGGTCACATGGCCTGCCTAGATGCTGAAAGAGCAAGAGCCAAACCTACTCAACCAATAGGCAAGGGCAAAGGAAAAGGCAAGGGCAAAGGGAAAAGGAAAGCTCAGGAAGTTGAGGAGGACTCCAACTTCCCAGTATGGAATGTGAAGATCAGGGCTGTCCATTATCCCAATGGCGAGGTCACTCCCTTCTCGGATGCAACTGGGTTCCCTGGGTTTGAAGAAGTTGAAAATTTGAAGAAAGCCTTTGAGGAATCCGTTGAGTCTGAGTGACTCAGAAGGGAGAGGGAAGAGGAAGAGCTTCAAAGGATAATTGCTCAGATTGACCAGAATGTCAAGGATGCCCACTTAGCCCAGCTTCAAAAGGAAAATGAGGAAAGGCAAAAGGAGAGGGAGAGGAAAAAGAGACATCAGTTTTAAACTCCACTCTACCCCATGCATTTTACCTTAGAAATTTTTCTTCTTATTTTTCATGCATAGTTCATTTTGCATAGTGTAGATTACTTGTGAATTCTATCTGTTATTGTAATTCTAACTTGTAATCTTTTGTTCATCAATGATAAATTATCTGAGTTGTTTGTGTTTTATCTAACTGTTACTTTTAATTCTTTCATATGAACTTAATTAGATAACTTAGTTTGTCATCATCAAAAAAGGGGAGAATGTTAGAATCTTAAGTTTTGATGAGGACTAAAATATGTAAGAACAAGCCAAACACTTAGAGAATATTAGGTTAATATAGAACCCCAAGTAAGAGTGCTTCCGGATGCGGATTTACTTCCGGATGGACTAAGATTGGCGCTCGCGGATAAACGTCTCATCCCCCAGCGACAGCAAGTATATCCCTAAGTCATAACTCAGTCTAAGAGCATTAGTGTATAAAATCCTTGAGACTAAGTTAGGAAGCTTCCGGATGTAGATTTGCTTCTGATTGTATTAAGACTAGCGTTGGCTGTTGGTATGGATAACACTGAGCGTCAGTGAGTATAATATGAAAATAACCCAACGTCCAGTAGAAGTGCTTCCGGATGTGAAATTGCTTCCGGATGTAAAAGAGCTCCCTTAGACTAAGTGAACTCCCACTGCATGTGAGTATGTGCTATTATTGTTAAGACTAACGTTCAAAATGCAGTACACTGAGTGACGTTGCTTCCGGATGTGGACTTGCTTCGGCAAGCAATCATAATGTCAGAACGTTCAGAGCAGTGCAGTGTCAGAATGCTTTTGACAGAGCAGAGGTGTCAGAACTACTTTTCAGAGATAAAGCAAAGTCAACTCTGCTAAGCATTAATGGAGCATTAATTGGGCAAACGGTAACATGGGAAAACGGCCATATTCAAACGGCTAACCCACCTACCAAGAGTGAGAATACTTGAAGACTATATAAACAAGCTCACCTTCATTTATGAAGACAACTAATATCTTTGACATCTTGAAGAAAGCTAGAGTGAGAAACCGAGAAATCCTTCAAGCATTCAAAGCTGCCCAGAAAAGAGAAAGAGCATTTAACTCATTGAGAGTTCTTTTCATCTACTTATCTTGTACTCTTGTGGTTAAGTCTCTTCTTGTATTAAGAGCATTGATTGTACTTAAGTGTGTAACATCATCCGTTCTTGAAGAGAACTAAGTTTAGAAAATCCTTTATTTTGTAAAGGTTGAACCCTTGCTGGTTGGAAGGGGGAGCTAGTTAGCAAGGTTGCAAGTGAGCCTTGAGTAAAACTTGTGGTTGTAAGGTTGCAAGTGATCCCGTCCAAAACTTGCGGTTGTAAAGGTTCCAGGTGAACCCGTTTCTAAAACCTGGGGATAGTGGAACTCAACCTGGGTGGTTGAGAACTGGACGTAGGTCAGGAAGACCGAACCAGTATAAACCCTTGTGTTGTTATTGTTTGATTTTTATTTGGTAGCAATTCACCCCCCCTCTTGTGCATCCATTACTTTCATCCATTTTTTGATAGAGGTTGAGAAAATTGAAGGAGCTCCTCTAGAAGAGGGGTCATGAAGAAAATTATTTGCCTCCCAAAATTCTCTGAGATATTTACCTGCTTGAGATAAAACAAAATAAACATCAGTGGAAGTATTATTGTAGACAAAGGAACATCTACTTTTCTAGATCTGCCACAGTATAGTGCAAATAAAGCTTTTTTCTCAATCAGAAAGATTTAGGCATGTCAGACTTTCAATTAACCATTGATGCAAATTGAAGTTAGATTCCAAGGGCATCTGAAAAGTAAAAGGAGTAGCGAACCAAATCCTCTTAACCCAGGGACAAAGGCAGAATAGATAGCTTAATGATTCAACATTTGATTTGCAGATCAAATAGTAATTAACTCTAGAGCAATTTCTCTTGAAAATATTTTCAAAAGAGGGGAGCGCATTAGAGAAAATTTTCCACATGAAGAAACGAATCTTACGAGGCACTTTAAGTTTCCAGATAGTTTTCCAAAGGGGTTTGAGATTGCTGGATGATGAGTTGGAGGGTTTATTTTCGTCTCTTAGAATGACATTGTGTGCTACTCTATAGCCTTCTTTGACTGAGTATGTATGCCATTTTCCTTGACACCAAATCCATCTATCTCTGCTAGTAATAGATCCGAATCGAGAGTTAAGAATTGCATCCTTTTCTAATTCGGATAACCAGTCTTCTATAGGAGACAAATCCCAACCCAAGTATGATCTTAGAGCTACTACTTTGAAGTTTTTGTAACAATCTAAGGGATATGAGTTGAAAAGAGTTTTACCTGGAAGGTTTGGAATCCAAGGGTCATTCCAAACTCTGGTGTTTTCTGCATCTCCAATACTTGACAGAATATTTCCTTGAAGAACTTTTCTGCCCTCAATGATACTTGACCAAAGCCAAGAGGCTCTTCCTCCTTTTTGAGCTTCCATGAATGAACATTTGTGAAAATAGTTTGCTTTGAGTATTTTAGCCCATGTTTGATTTGGATCCTGCAAAATTCTCCAACCAATTTTAGTTAGTAAGGCCATATTGAAAGCTTCAAAGTCACAGAAGCCGAGTCCACCATCTAGTTTGTGCTCTTTAAGTTTATCTGCAGCCACCCAATGTATTTTTTTTTGTGAAACATAATGTTTCCACCATAAAGCATTGACAATAGAGTCAAGTTCTTTAAGAATATTCTTGGGGAATAGAAAGCAAGACATAGGATATACTGGAATACAATTGCAAACAGACTTAATAAGTACCTCTCTTCCTGTGTCTGAAAGGAAGTTTTGTTTCCATCCTTGCATTCGTTTTCTGATTTTATCCACCACAAATTTGAGAGATTTCTTCATTGAGCGACCCCATATAATAGGAAGATTGAGGTAATTTCCCGGGAGATCAGTGGCAAATACCTGAAAAATGTGACCAATTTCTTCCTTCAGTAGTGGATCAAAATTCTTGGAAAAATACAGGTAGGACTTGTTAAAGTTAATAAGCTGTCCAGAGGCTTCACAGTATTGGTAAAGAATAAATTGTAGCCTCCTACAGTAGTTTATGTCAGCTTCTAAAACCAAAACAGAGTCATCAGCAAACAAACTATGTGTGATCCTTGGGCAATTCCTTGCAACCTGAATGCCATATATTAAACTTGCACTTTCATCTCTTTTGATTAAACAGGAAAGGACATTACTGATAATGATGAACAGGTAAGGAGAGAGGGGGTCTCCTTGACGAAGGCCCCTCTTAGGAATTACAGTGGAAGTTCTCTTACTAGAAAGCATGATTGAGAATGAGACAGAGTTAATACACGAAAGAATACGTTGGATCCAATCATCACAAAAACCAATCTTTTTTAGAACAGCAGCTTAGAAATCCCATTCAATCCGATCAAAAGCTTTATTCATGTCAAGCTTTAAAGCGAGCTCACATTTACCAGATCTTTTGTTTTTCATGTGGTGAAAATTTCATGACAAAAATTAAATTGTCTTGAATTAATCTTCCCGTGACAAAAGCTCTCTGGTTTTCAGCTATGATTTTATTTAGATATGGTTTCATTCTGTTTGCAAGGACTTTAGGGGAACTTTGTAAGAGAAATTACAAAGGCTGATTAGTCTGTAATCATTAATGGATTCAGAGCAATATTTTTAGGAATAAGCACCATGTCGGTGCCATTTATATCTTCTAAGGAAAAACCAGAAGTAAAGAAATTTTTGATGATAGAGAATACTTGGTTCCCCACAACATTCCATGCATTCTGGTAAAAAGCGTCTGTGAAACCATCTGGTCCGGGAGCTTTGTTGCTGCCTAATTCAAAGACTGCCTTCTTTACTTCCTCTGCAGAGATATCCCTCATCAAAGCATTGTTGTCATCATTGGTAATCAGGAGTTCAACACTTCCTAGGACCTGGTCAAAGTTTCTGGCAGCGGAGGACTTAAAAAGATCATTATAGAACTGAGCAAAATTATTGCTAATTTGATCTTCTTCCTCTATCCATGAGCCATCATTCAATTTAAGCCTTGTAATTCTGTTGTGGCTTCTTCTCTGCATAGTGGTCATGCGAAAAAATTTGGAGTTTTGAACTCCGCATTTTAGCCATTGAATTCTGGATTTTTGTGCCTAAAAGATTTCCTCCTGATTCCAAAGCTCATTTAGCTTTTTCCTTAAATCAACAATCTGCAGCTTTCTGATCATCCCAAGGGCCATTTAAAAGGAGTTGAATTCTGTCTTAGGTGCTATTTATGATCTTTGAACTGTGCTTGAATTCTTTTTTTGACCAGGCATTGAGTTCGTTGCTGAGATCCAACAAGTTTTTAGCAAACGTGGAAATAGAAAAATCACTGAGCGTGTCAGTCCATTTGCTTTTGATGAATTCCTCGTATTCGGGATGCGCGAGCCACCTTAAGTCAAACCGAAATAAGAAGGGAGCAAGTTTGTCATTAGAATCTTTGCATACCAAAAGAGGGCAGTGATCTGATCCGACAGCTTCGAGAACTTTACAGTGACCATTTGGGAAGGAATATTTCCAGTGATAGTTTGAGATAACACGGTCCAGGCGTTCCCTGATAAAATTTCCTCCTTCTCTATTGTTTAGCCAAGTAAAAAAGCTACCTTTTGTGTCTATCTCAACAAGGTGATTATCCGTCATGAAGGTTTGGAAGGGTTCCAGATCACTAAAGGATTTAGCTCTACCACCCTCCTTTTCATTGTTGTATACGACATCATTAAAATCACCAAAGATTAGTCATTTTTTGCCTTCTTCGCCAGGATTGAGCTTGGAAATATTTCTCCACCACCGTGATTTTGCTTTATCATCATTGGGACCATATATCTATGAAAGGGCTCAGGAATTAGTGCCATCAATTATAATCTCCTCAGCATGTATATAAAATCCCCAAATTTTGCCGACCCAAATTTGAGTATTGGATTTCCACCAAATGGCTAATCCACCAGAACGCCCCATAGATTCAGAATACATTCCAACATCAAAATTTAGTTTTTTTCCTAATTTTCTCAAATGGAAGAGGAAGAAATTTGGATTGGGGTGTGAAGAATGAAGTGGGCGATGAACACGAGGGAGGAGGACGTGGGTTTTCAAGATGAAGCAAGAAGTGAAGTAGAGCCAAACGTGCCCTTATAGTTCACCAAAAAATTCATAAGGAGTAACCAGATTTTAGCTCTCAAATTCTGTTGCAACTAACTCCCCAAAGTCAGTTGTAACCGAAAAAAATGATTATCTCCTCTGCCAAAATTGATTCTAACCTCCTCCCAAAACTGAATCCCTTTTGCTTCTTTTCCTTTAATTTCAGCAGCCCAAAACTTGCTTAGTAGCATACGAGAATGAAGCCAAAATCTTGAATAATTTTCCTTTCTTCCTTGCCACGTGTCAAGCATTTAAATGCACCTAAGTCAAGCTGGACTCAACTCCTTCTTCTGCTCCATGTGCCTCACGTGATTTTTCTATAATCTTGCATTATTCCCCCAATTGCCCTTGCAATAAAGACAAAGCAAACAAACAACCAAAGGGCAATTCTGGACTTTCACATTTAAAATACAAAAATCACATTAAATTCTCAAGTTTTGTCTACCATGTGCACATTCTTATTATTTCACACATTGACAAGCTCAATTTATGGTTTATCACCGCCCTTCCCCTCCAAATCCACCCACACAGCCGCGCCACCACCCACCCCCACCGCTGCACCACCACCCACCGCCGCCGCCACAACACTCACTTCTCTCGACCATCTCTTCCTTCCATTTCCCTCCACCCACAACTCACCATCACTACTACTCTCTTTTCCTCTCAACCTCTCTCCTCCTCTTCATTAGGAGCTATGCCTTTATAGAAAACCAGTGTCTACTTAACTCCAACAGCTCGAGAAGAGTATGTCACATTACGATCTTTTCCGGTAGCTTTCCAGTACGCATTTCTTGTTCCTCTATTTGACCTTGTAGCATTACGGTACTTCCTATCCCTAGGAGTGAAATAAAATCATTGCCTATCTCCAGTTTTTAGTCCAGATTGCCCTGCAAAACATCAAGAAGGTAAGAAATAGATAAAGCAAACAGATGCAAACAATTTCTAATATAATTTTATTTATTTCATTTCCATTTCAAGTATTTGTGTTTTTTCTTGTCTATATAATACAAGAGGAAACGTGTAAAAAATTTAAGATTTACATGTTTGATTTACATTTTTACTCTTATATATTTGATGTAAGAAGAATAGGTTGTGGACGTTTAATAAACGACACAAGGATAAAATTAAAATAACACATTAATTTTATCAATGATAAAGTAGAAAGGCTACAAGAGCCTATCTTTTTTAAGGTATCTTCAATCCAAGAGAAAATACACAACCCAATAGATTTTTTTTGTTAAACACCGCACGATAATTTGACGCCTATTGACAACCGACTAATCCGGACTAGAGGGGTAGGAGTATTGCCCACATAGGTAAGGTTGTTCCATCTTCCAATGAGAGCGCTTCCCGGGATTCAAACACGCGTTTTTAACCTTACGGGGTTGTAGCCCACTTACCAGCTCAACTAACTACCAATTGGAACAACCTGATAGATTTTTAACCATCATGATATTGTACTAGTTCATGTGCGTATTGAGCTTTATATATTGATTTAAACTTTCTTTTGAAATATCCCGATGGATTCGAACACGCGTTTTTAGCCTTACGGGGTTGCAGCCCACTTACCAGCTCAACTAACTACCAATTGGAACAACTCGATAGATTTTTAACCATCATGATATTTACTAGTTCATGTGCGTATTGAGCTTTATATATTGATTTAAACTTTCTTTTGAAATATCCTCACACTAACTTTATATGAATTGAAGAAGGCAAATAAGCCATGAATATAGACTACAAAGTATACACGACTCTAATTTTTTGGCAGCCACGGAAGAACCATCTTAGGTCCACAAATTTCGGAAAAAGAAACTTTTTGAGTTACTTACATATATTTTATAAAAAAATATATTTATAAATATTATAACATTAAATTCCATAATTGTATTTTACGGAAATAAAATTATATAGTTAAACATGAATTATTGATTTATTTTATTTTATATCACATTCATCAGATCCTGCATTTTTGGGCAAAACAGATCAAATTTGTTCAATCTAATAAAAAATCACGTTCACTAATTAGAAGAGAAGCCACAAAAACGAGAAATAAAAACACAAAGGAAATCTCAGAAAACAAAAGAGAAAAAATAAAATATGAGACATTCAAACAAAGCAAATTAGACAAAAAACATAAGTTGATCCATGCTACTTCATATTAATTAGTCATTACAACGAACTAGGGGTATGATTGATCAATATTGTACTTACTGTTGGGACATCTTCACTCCCATTCTCTTCCATTCTCTACATCAAAAAAGGAATTATTTTAGGGGCCAACTCTTTTTGTTTGTTAGATTCTATAATCACTGAATCTTTAGAAAATTATATATAATATTGAAAATTAAACCCTTTTTTCATAATATATGGAAATTTCACTAATTTTATGTGGAACATAATGATAAAATCAAACAAAAATTTGATCCCAAAAATAAATTTTTTTGGGTGTAAAAAATGGAAGAGGATGGGAAGTGCTAACTATTTAGCAAATCCTTTAAGTCAAGCCCATACACAGTTATGTTTTTTAATTTTAACTATAATTTTTTATTTTAATTTATGATCAATATGACAAATCTGATCATATTTCTTAGATAAAATTTCAAGATTAGAAATCCTGGAAATTGGGGAGGGACAAATCATATCCTTCATTTTGGAAATTTCAAGTAAATTTTAAGGAAAGAATATGGGATTCCTAGCTATATCGTATCAAATCACACAAATGTTGCTCATAATTTATATTAGTGTCCACGGGTTTAAGATGACACTAATCTTTTAAATGGAAAATTAACTTGTAGTCCCTCACACACAAGAGACTTAATAGTAAAAATGTCCCATAAACTCCACATATTAAAGTAGGGTCACTGCCCATAAACTTGTTATACGTGCGGTTTAATTTATAGGCCGTCAAGGTATATTCCATGGACTTTTCTAAGAAAGTTTAATTTATAAGGACATTTTGGACTTTTCATGTCTAATCTTATTGTTATATTAGTGAAAATATCATTATTGATCACATAGTAAAAGTTGGGTTTAATTTGTGTACATTGAAATATATAATTATGTATTATTTTTATTTATTCACCAATAGTTATGTATCACTTTTAAGCTTTCGCCCTACTATTTTTTAGCCTAAAAAGCTAACCCTTCCAAGTTCAATTCCCTTTCAAACCCCCCAACTTATATATCCATTCCCCCACATTAGCATCCTCAAATAGGTCAGTCTAATGGGCTCGACTCGTTTCGACGTTCTAGAACGTATATACAATTAAATATTTTGCTTAGGACTATGTGCAAATTGTCTCTAAATCTTTCATAAACTTTTCTAGTTTGTGGGGACCCATATGATTCATTTTAAATTATTATTCTTAAAACACCCATCACACTTCTATTGTCCAAGAACCCAAGTTCTCTACTCTCATTCCTCGTCTTCAATTTTACTAGCAGCTTCAATCACCAACGAAGTTGACAAATTAATTTGGAGCATTATTGGTTAAAAACAAACATACAATAGTCCTAAGGGCCCGTTTGGTTCAATTCCAAACCCCTTTGGTAATGCAATGCAATGTGTAATGTATTGCAATGCAATCATGATTGCCATCAATGCATTTGGTTGTGTTTGGTTGGTTAGTAACAAGATGTGAGAAGTTTATTTTTTATATTTTTAATCATAATTATGAAAGGTCTATAATGCCCCTCAAACAAAAAAAAAAACTCGCATCTCCATCCCTTCTCCTCATCATCATTGGTTCCACACCATCATTGCATTTTGTAAGATTCGAAGGAGCTTCTTCTTCTTCTTCTTCTTTTTGTTTTGGATAAGCAATTAACAATTATCCATGAACACTGCACTATCCATGAACTCGATTCCAAGAAATATCCTACAATGAGACAACAGGACCTTGCGATGCAAATGGATGAGGATTTGCAAAGAAAATTCACAAAAATGCAAATCCTAAGAGAGAAAACACATAAACACTGTACTATCCATGAATTTGATTCCAAGAGAAAGCAATTGTATACATAGAGTAAGTAGGAAACATGATGATAAATATAAATCCACAACGATTAAAGTTACAACAAGTAAAACAGCAAAAGAATTTTCTGATTAAGACCTAGCAAAGATATACGATTATTATAAAATTTCAAGAACATTACAAGTTTACAAGTCTAACACTGATAATTCCAAAATTCAGAATTCAATTGTCTCTGTAATTCGAATTAAGATGAACTTCAGACTGAGAGGAAGATCAACGAAGAAGAAGGAGAAGATGCCTGGTGAAGAAGGAGAATTTTTCCCAACAGACGTTGATTTTGTGGGGGCTAAAAGAGTCTTTTTATATTTGTCTTATGGGTAAAATAGTAATTTTATAGTGGATTACCCGCCTGCAAAGAAGATTTATAGGGGTCCCCTATGAAACAAGATTACCATAGATGATGCAATGAGTATTACACATGTAATCTCTATTACCATACTTAAGTGAAACCAAACAGGCCCACATTGGTAATGCAATTTGGATTACCATTGCACCCATGCAATGGGCTTGAACCAAACGGGCCCTAAGTAAGAAATCTAATTTAGCAAAGGTCTAATGGAGTTGTTAATAACTATTATTAATAATAACTAAAATAACCTTGATTAAAAAGTGAAAAAGTAGCCAATGTACCTATCAGATATTTATTTTGTTATAAGGACCTATCTAATGTTAAATCACTTGCTTAAGACATAAGTGCAAATTTCCCGATTTGTTTTCTTCATTGCCATGTTTTTTGAATCATGGGCTATATGGACATAAGTCCGTGCTTTTTTATATAGTGTCTGCAACATTGAGTTTTACACTCCTCTTCCTTTATGATAATTTCACCTCTATTTTTATACTCAATTTTGTTGATAAATTTCATATTTTTTACTTTCGGTTAAAATGATTTCAATATATATTTTGTTTAGTCAAAATTTATGTTCATTCCCTTAAATCTGACTACATGGATTTTGTTTCCAATGATGAAAAGTTCACATGGAGAAAATTTCAATATTATATTTAGGTACCACTAAAAATAAAACTTGTACATTACAAAACTTAACAAGTGGCTTACCTCATGTGATGCACGAGGATGTTTTTTTATGAAATATCACATATTATCTTAATATGTAGGTTTCAAATGTTTGAAATGTATGGTAGCCTTTTATATGAAACACATACATCTATTAAGACATATATTTGATTGATGTTGACATTTTTAAAAGATTTTCATAAGCATAAATTAGGCTAAACCACATTTAAAATGGCTTAGACGCGTGAACATGAAAACTGGTTAGATTGAGATTTGAAGGAATACTATATAGATAGATTTGTCAATATTGGTCCTAAATCCTAATTAATGTAAACAAATTGTCTTAAGCTTTATATATATCTTGGAAAATTTGCACAGTGGCCCCAAAGAAGGAAAGTTGGTGCAGAACTTTCCATTTATTCATCAACTATTTTGCCGATGAGTTGAAACACTACTTTGTCTAGGAGAATAGATTCATGTGTTTGCACTAATTTGTTCTGCAACAACAATGAGAGAACAACATTGAATGGCAACGGAGAAAGAGCATTCATCTTTGTCGTTGCTATTGAAGTGGCCATAATACAAAGAGCAGAGACGAAACGCCACTTCATGCAGCGAGCAATGACCAGTAGATGATGATGTCAATCAATCTTTTTTGTTTGAATTCTGTGGACTTTGAGAGGTTAGAGATGAGAGAAAAATGATATTCACATTGATGGTTTTCACAATGTACAAGTGTGTTTACATATAGGTAAAGAGAAGAGATGAACTACTAATAACTAATTAATGCTAATCAAGCCTAATAGTACAGAGAATAATAATATGATAATTATAGGATCTTCCCACAAAATCAATCTTTTATTTCCCCTTAATGAACTCTTCCTCATTTTCTTCTACACTTACTTTCTCTGATTTGTGTTATTTTGGATTTGAGATATCTACACTACTTGGGGCTTTTGGTAGAAATCACAAAGGAATAGCTAGTATTTTAGATTTTATTAAGAAATTAGATGCTACTTGTTGTTATTTGGCTTTGAGTATGAAGATTTCAAGTCTCAAATTTTCTTACTATTTGCTTGGAAGTTTAGGATTTTAGCTCTAAAGTGAGTGTAACATTGACTAGAGGGTTTCAAAGGAGGTGTCTAAAATTGATGTTTGTTCTTAAATTTCAAAAGCTTGGATTGCACTAAGTTCACACATACTTTTTTTGTGATAAAAAGACAAAATGATATTAATTAAAAGCATTACATAGTCTAACAACATCATAAAATGAAAGGAAAAAACATTAAAATGATCGTCAACAAGCAAATTGAAAGGGTGTGGCGGATAAAAAAAGTGACATATCTGACAATGACATGTGAGACTGAAGAAGCCCAACAATTGAAGTCAATACTACGCTTACGAACATTTCATATATGGTAAGGCGCTTCTTTGGATAAGCCAAACTAATGTATCCAATTTAGAGTAGAAAGGAAATAACCCATAGCAAAAAGATTACCAGAAATGGTAGATCGCTTCCAGGTGAAAGTTTGAAGAAGTGAACCTTCTAAACAAACCAAGATGTGACAAAAGGAAGAGCATTGAAGTTTCCACCTTTCGACTAGAACATTTCATTTGTTCGCCTATGAAAATTAGGGGTGATTGAGGCTTGAGCACCGATCAATGCATTGGCATTCTCTAGAAAAGCTAGTTCAGATAAAGCTACTATTGATTGAGATTCCTTATTAATGTCTTGTGGGTGAGGAATACGACCTCTAGCTTGGTTATGCTTCCTCCAAATGTTATTCAAGAATGAAATGATGCTTTTAAGACCTCATCATCATCTTTGCTTGAGATAATGAATTATTTAAGCGAGGTCAATAAAAATCATTGAGAGACAAATGAGATTAGGGCACATGGAAAAACAGCTAAACCAAGTTGCTTTCAACAAATGACAAGAGAAAAATATGTGATGAATGGAGTCTGCATCCTAACAACTAAAGGGACACAAGGAGTACCTGTAAATGATGTGCTTGCAAGACATCCGAAGAAGATATAGCTTTGTTGAGATGTTTCAATTGGAAGAGAAGCTGCTTCTAAGACAAAGAGATGGACCAAAGGATTTTCCAGAAAGGAATAGAACCTCATTGATTCTGGAACTTGTCATCAAAAAGTAAAGAAAAACCTTCCTTAGCATAATATGATCCTGAAGCATCTTCAGTCCAAGTAAGGGGGTCATGACTATCTGTGGAGACTGGAAGATACAAAATTCAATCAGTTATATGTTCAGAATAAAGACTACAGACTAATGGAATGTTCCAGCAGCGTGAGCTAAAATGTTGAGACGGATTTGTAAGCAGATCACAAGGAGTGGTTGACAGGAATTGAAGAACTATTACCAACTTGTCATTTAAGATGATTGGTAATGAAAGAGCTACACTCTAGGATATCATCTCAAAGTCAAGAAGTATTATACGACCTTTCTAACCATTATTCTTTTGACCAATCAATATATTTTCTCCCAATTGAAATAGAAAGTAAAGAGGATTATTGTTCTGCAGAAACTACCCTCCAAACCTACTTTGCTAGAAGAGATTTATTAACAAGCTCCATTGGCGTATGACCTAGACCGCCTTGATTGATCTGGAGGAACAAATGATCCTTATTAGATAGGTGTATTCTCTTTCAAGAACCATCCATTCCCCAGAAAAAATTAAGGTGAATATGCAAATATGATACTCCCTCCGATCCTAAATATAAGACCTAATTGACTTTTTCTGGAAAATCCTTAAAAAATAAAAGTTAATTATAAATTGATTTACCTAATTTTTTCCGTGTAAACTAATGGATAATCTAAAAGTATATCAAATATGTTATCATTTAATAACCTATTTCGCAACCTTAATCTATCCCAAAAAAGTCAATTAGGTCCTATATTTAGGACTGAAGGTAGTACTAAACTTTACCCAAAAGTGCAATACTAAAGTTTTCGCGAGGTGCAAAAATAGTACTCAACTTGGGGTCCAGGTGCAAATATAGTATTTTCAATTAAAGGAAATAAAATTTAGATATGAAAAAACTCTTATGTCCCTCATTAAATTATTCTCTTCTTCAACCTCACTCCCTTAACCTTGGCAGGTGCCGCCGCCGTCCAACCACGACAAGTGGGTGAGGGAGAGGCTGAAAATCATGGTTGAAAGGAGGGAGTTTGAAGAAGAGAATAATATAATGAAGGGCATAAGAGACTTTTCATGAAGGGCTGACTTAACTCAATGGTAAGCTTGCTTGCCGTGTGAGTATGCAGTCGTGAGTTCGAAGCAGTCACTCTGCAAAAAACAGAGGTTAGACTGCCTAGTATATTCCCTTCCTTAGCATCCTCACTAAGTGGAGACTAGAACTGAGTTGACCCTTTATAAGAGTCTTTTCATATATAAATTTTATTTCACTTCAGTGAAAATAATATATATGCATTTGAACCCAAAGTTTGTTAGAATCTTAAGTTTTGATGAAGACTAAAATATAAAGGATTAGACCAAGTGCCTAGGAAGCAATAGGATAACATAGGATTCCAAGTAAGAGCGCTTCCGGATGAGGATTTACTTCCGAATAGATTAGGACTTGCGCATGCGGATGAATGTTTTCATCCCCCAGCGTCAGCAAGTAAATCACTGGGAAATAACTTAGTCCATGAGAATTAGGTACACAAATGACAAAACCTTAAGACTAAGCTATGACTCAACCGGAAGTGAGTTTGCTTCCTGTTAGACTTAGACTGGCGCAGAGCGACAGAATAGATATTACCCCTAGCGTCAGTGAGTCTACTTCCCCAAGTGAAAGCGCTTCCTGTTAGACTTAGACTGGCGCAAAACGACAGAATAGATATTATCCCAAGCGTCAGTAAGTCCACTTCACCAAGTGGAAGCACTTCCTATTAGATTTAGACTGGCGCAGGTTGATAAACTAAATATAACCCTAAGCGTCAGTGAGTTCACCACGTCAAGTGAAAGTGCTTCCGATAGCTCAGTGACTAGCGCTGAGTGGTGAAATGAAATACACCAAGCGAGAGTGAGTTTTTACTTCCGGATGTAAGAACGCTTCCGGATGCATCATAGACCAAATAAGAACACAGTCTAAGTAAACTACTCCCCATAGCAAACAAGCTTCCCACAGCATGTATAATTCTTATATATGTATTGCTATGTTGAACTAACCAGTATGTGCAGAACATGGTCACGCTTCCGGATGCAAATGAGCTTCCGGATGGAAAGACTCTTGACATTGGGACTCAGAGCTTAACACTTGCGGAGCAAAATTATCACTTGCGGATGAATGATGATCATCCGTCAGCAAGAGTACAAGAGTAAACATCACATACTCAGAAGTCAGAATGCTTTTGTCAGAGCAGAGGTGTCAGGACTACTTTTCAGAGATAAAGCAAGTCAACCCTGCTAAGCATTAATGAAGATGTACTTCTCAACGGTAACATAGGATTAACGGCCTTATTCAAACGTTCATATTTAACCTGCCACAGAAGCCTATGAAGCCGAGTATAAAAGAGACATTCATTGAGAAGAGAAGATGATGGCAGAAAAAGAGAGAACAGAGCAAAGTATCTGATATATCATATTCTTCATCCTACACATCTTCTACTACTCTCAGATCCAGATTTGTGATATTTTTCAGAGAGTGATTTTATTGTACTTAAGTGAGTAACATCATCCACTCTTAGAGAGAGTTAGTTTTGAGCTTAAGTGTTTAGCACAATCAGTTCATAGAGTGAACATAGTGTAAACTTACAATTTGTAAGGGGGAGCATTTAGAGGTTGTCTAAATCTCCAATAGGTTGCAAGTTAGCCCGTAAAACTTGCGTTTGTAAGGTTTGCAGGTGAACCCGTTGTAAAACCTGTGGGTTGTTAGGTGAACCCGTGCTCGTAAAACCTAAAGTGTAAAGGCTTCTCTTGTGCCCGGTTTAAACAAGAATAGTGGATTGAAAATCTCAGGTGGATCCTGGGGACTGGATGTAGGTCTGGGTGACCGAACCAGGATAAATTTATGTGTGCATAAATTTACATTCAAACATTCTATTTGCATCACATAACATACTGACTTGTGCATATCACTACTGCGTAAATATTATCACCAAGCACAAGCAGTCTTTCGAAAAGAAGATTTAAAAGATTTTATTCCCTCACCCAATTCACCCCCCCTCTTGGGTGACAGCCACGTTTATCATTTGGTATCAGAGCAAGGTCACTTGTTTAAAGGATCCAACGATCTCAAGTGCAAAGACCTAGGCTGATTTGGGTTACAAAATGTGTTTTGAAGGTTTTGATCATACTATCCCACCTATGTTAGAAAATGCTGATTTTTACTTATGGAAGGGAAGGATGAAAAGTTTTATACTATCCACTGATTTCAAAATGTGGGATGTCTTTGAAAAGGACTCTGATTTCAAACCAAAAGTAAACTGGACAGAAGAGGACAAAAGTTTATTTTACTTAAACCTTAGAGCAATGCAAATTTTACACAAAAGTTTATCTGACAATGATTACCAGAAAATTAAACATTGCTCTAGGGCTATAGATATTTGGAACACTCTTGATACTATGTATGCTTCTAACCCATTTCTTGAAGTTAAGGCTGTCCAAAGCTCACTATGTGCTCCCTGTGAATCCACCCTTGATGAGCTACTGGATGGTGATGTAGTGGAAGCTAGTATCAGCAAAAAGAGTGTGAATCTCCGCCTAGAAGATTCAGAAGCAGAAGAAAATGAGGTACATAAACTTGAAACTTCTGAATTGCAAGATATGTATAATGAGCTACATAATGAATTCTGTAAACTTGCAAAAGAAGTTCTAGGCTTAAGAAAAAGGAATAGGGAACTTGAGGAACTTATTCCTTCTTCTACTACCAAGGAGTCCAAAGTCCCACTCATAAGAGAAGATTTTTCAAAAGACCCTGAAATTTCAAAAGTTAATAAACATAGAGTCTTTGAAAAGAAAACTGACCACCATAATAGTGATAAGAAATCTGATTCTGAACATCATCCCATTATCTGTCATTATTGTGGTAGAACTGGACACAATTCTCACACATGTAATTTTAAGAGAAATTTAAATGTGAGGAATAAATATATATGGATCCCCAAAGGACAAGCAAGGTCCAGCACTAACCATGTAGGACCCAAGTACAAATGGGTACCAAAACACCCTTCCAGTGCCTTACTTGTGCAGGAAAGATCAAGAGTTCCTCTTGTCCCAAAGAAGAGAACTCGTGGTGATGTCACTGCTGCAACTACCTGGCTCAATCATAAGAAGCAGTGCGCTACCACAAGGAACAAAGACCTTATCTCAGAGATAAGCTATCACAGAGTTCCATTCAACTATCCTGAGAAGGACAAGAGAGAGAGGATGTCTCAACTCACATGGAGAAAACCTGCGAATCCTGTCTCTCCTAAGAAAGTGCTTCAGGCCAAGGATAAGTATAAAAGATCTCCTTGGGTAAGCAAGGGATTATTTAAGGTTGAAGCATGCAACAGTAAAATCTCCTATGCAAATGTTAGATGGACTTATTGAGATTTTACATTAAGCATCATAATCATGAACATTCTTAGGGCATATTTATCGAATTATATGTGTTTATGAAGCCCTGAAAAATATGCAATCTGTTCTATACTCCCTGTACTATCACTGGTATTTATCCAAAAGAGTATGAGTAAAGTTCATGACTTGAGAGTGAAACTATGTGAAATTATGAACAAAATTTTCAAATTATGTTTTCACTTTATTAATATTCTTGTTATATGAAACTATCACTGAGGATTGATTAAATTATCCTTATAAAGAGTCATTGGGGAATGTTAAGATAAAGTTTAAATCCTCAGCAAACATCTGTACTTAAAACCTGCCAACTGTGCTAACTTAGACATCGAAGTGTCAACCTTAAGTTTTGCAGGTCCCTAAATGTTAAATCTTAAGTAAGTACAATCGGAAGCAAAACTACTTCCGGATGCTCTCGTGCTGACGCTGAATGACTACTCAAGGCAACCAGGAGCGGCTGTCCAACCGGAAGCAAAATCACTTCCGGATACTCTTTTGCTGGCGCTGGATGATAATTCAATATGATCAAGAGCGCCAGTGCCAGATCAAGGGACGCATCACTTCAGAAAACGTTTCAACTTCCTCTATGAAACGTTGTGCCTTCTCTGAAGCAACACGTGTCATCAGGTGTGTCGTTCCAACTTAAAAACTTACGTTACCCAATGTGTGAAAATTTGAAAGAGTATGCCCATTCTATCCTCAGAAGCTTTACCTATAAATAGATGTAACTTTTCACCTTCACTTTTTACTTGCATTATTTTCACTCGCATCTTTTCTCTGAAAAATTCACTTCATCTTCTTCATTGCGTTCCTCATTTTACACACTTCTCGCATTTCATTTTTATTTTCACAACATTCATACAAAAAATGGCCGGTACGAATGAATCCAACCCAGTCATCCAGAAAACCTCTTCTTCCAAGAAACATAAATCAAAATCTGGGAAATCCACTCACAGACATTCTGGTAAATCTGGGCACCATGAAGAACATCATGAGCGCCATGAAGGTTCTGGGCAATCACAGGGACAGGATGAAAACGTTCAGGGTCAGCCTGGAACCTCTGGTAGAGTGGAACAGGCAGTGGGTTCTGAACAAGAGAGGGATGCTCAGAGAAAGGGAAAGAAAAAGAAGGTTCAATTTTGTGAGGAGCCTTCCTCCAAGAGGCAGAGGGTTGAGGAAGAAGATGATCTCACAGTTTATAGAGATGGGGCTTTGGAGAGTGTATCCGCCAAATTTGAGACATCCATTCCCATCTTCAACCATGGCCTGTTCATCAATCTGGACAAGTTGGATGAACTAGGGTTTGCTCATCTGCGCCCTTACTTGGAAAAGTATATGCCTTGGCTGGGCATCAACCAGGACTACAACGTCAACGTCCTGCGAGTCTTTTGCCAATCCCTCTCTGGCAGAGCTAAGTACAGGAAGGTGGATGGGAAAGAGCAAGTCCACAAACTCTCCTTCACTGCCACTGTAAGAGGAAGAACCTTCAGGTTCACTTGGAGAACCTTGAATGAGATGATGGGAATCACAGAAGAGGATATGAATGAATGGATCTACCCGGAGTCTCACAAGTACAGCAAGGAGGAACTCGAGGAGTTGTATGGCACCAACAGCAAGAAGGTGTCCAAGATGTCTGATTCTAACAGGCTCTTGTACTACGTCTACTCCCGGATAATGACTCATAAGGGAGGCAACTTCAACGAGTTCACACTGCTGGACAACCCTTGGTTCCCCAGACTCCTCTCGCGCAAGCCTTTCAACCCTGGGCAGTTGATATGCCTAGAGCTTCAGCGCTGGTTAAGCAATGACAAGTCAGGTTATCTTCCCTATCCCACCATCATTGCCTTCCTCCTCGAGAAACATTTGATCAGGGCTACATCTGCTGTGGAAGAAGAAAATGTCAAGTGTAAGCCTGTAGGAGCAACCAATATGGCTAGGATGGGGATCAAATATCTCAAGCCTCCTAAGCCCACTCGCTCACGCTCACAAGCCAGTAGTGCTTCTGGGACTTCAGCCCCCTCTGCATCTGGAGCAGGGGATCAGGAAGTTGACTCACATGCTGGGCCAAGTCGCATTGCGAGAGTGCCAGCGTCTGTTAGGGCTGTTGCCGAAGAAGTAAAGGAAGAGCTTCTCCTCAGATTGCCTGAATCCTTGGTAGGCCCTCTCCGTGCTGAAGGTGAAGCTGGTTTCCAACGGCTCGAGGAAAGAGTAGGACAACTCGAGAATCACCTTGCCAGGGTGGATGCAAAATTAGACCTCATCCTCCAGCACCTACAAATTACCCAACCTTCATCACAAGGTAACTTACCACCTCCTCCTCCTCCTCCTCAAAATCCTCCTCCTCCTCCTCAAAACCCTCCTCCTCCTCCAAACACTCAACAACCTCAGCCTCCACCACAAAATGACCAACAAGCCCCACCATCACCCAACAATGACCACCAATCCCAACCTTCACCCACCCATGACCACCAAACCCAAGACTCACCTCACAACTCCCCACGCCATTCCCCTAGAAACTTCTCATCCTCACCTTCATCATCCTCATCCTCGCCCATTCCCACACGACCAGGTGCCCCTACACGCTCTCCGCTCCGCTTCTCCAACCCTAGACCCATAGGATCTGAAACAGCCATTCACCCCCTCAGCCAACCATACGGCGAGTATCCCCGCCTTCAACCACTCTCCGATGACCATTTACCCTTTACCCCTGACTCCGCCAACTACAAAGAATACTCCTCCACTTATCCTTATGGGGATCTCTTCGTCACCTCCAGTTGCTTCCCCGACCCTCCTCAAACTCCTGAACACCTATCTTCTCCCACATCCTCTACCTCTACCCTCTCACCCTCCCCTCCCAAGAAATTTGGCCCTGAACCACCTCCATCCTCCTCCACATCCACTCCATCCCTGGCACTCACCCCTGTTGATGATGACAAAAGGGGGAGAAATGTTATGTCTACTCTTCGCCTAAGTATGGCCGCAAGGGATGCCCTCAGCCAGCCATCACTCTGGATTGATGAAGATGTCACGGCCGCCCTGCGTCGTGCATATGAGTCTCAGAGGCTGAGTGGTGCAGAGAGCCTTATAAGAGGAGAGGCCATCCGCTTCATGAAGCAGAAGAGAGCGGCTAAGCAAGGACCCCAATGGGATATGGTTGTGTATGGGCAGAATGAACAATCTTCACAACCTGAGTCATCATCAGAGCCTCCTCCAACTAAAACAAGCAGAGAAATTGTTGAGGAGATCAGGATGAAGTGGGGACTCGAAAAACCCAACCATCCTCCCATTGTGATAGCCAAGCCTGTTCCTACACTCTCTGAGCAAGAGTCTGAGGTCCCTTCATCTGAGCAATCTTCTGATCCTCCTCCCTCATCTGAGCCAGCAGCCGGATTCAGTGTACCCAGAAAGAAGGCCGTTGCTAGGAAACGTGCCAGGAAGTTCGTTGCCACCACTGAATCTGATGAGTCTGAGGAAGAGACTCCATCTGACCCACCTGAGCAAGGAACATCATCTGCCCAGGTTGAGCAAGAAAATCCAGTGGTTCAAGCAGTTCCAATTCTGAAGGAGGTCAAATTGGAAATTGAAGACATGACTCCTGATGAATTTGAGAGATTTGGATTCACTGACAAATTATCCTTTGGTCAGATGGCTTGCCTCGATGCTGAAAGAGCAAGTGCCATGCCCACTCCTCCAATTAACAAAAGCAAAGGGAAGAGCAAAGGGAAAGGGAAAAGGAAAGCCCAAGAAGTTGAAGAGGATCCCAACTTCTCTGCATGGAATGTGAGAATCCGGGCTGTACACTATCCCAATGGAGAAGTCTGCTACTTCGACGATGCTACAGGTTTCCCTGGGTATGAAGAAGTGGAGAACATGAAAAGGGCATACGAGGAGTCCATTGAATCAGAAAGGCTCAGAAGGAAAAAAGAGGAAAAAGAGCTTCAAGAGATCATTGCCCAGATAAACCAGAGTGAGCGTGAGGAAACTGAAGAGAGGCAGAAAGAGAGGGAAAAGAAAAAGAGACACAAACTCTAACCCCAAATCCAAACATTTCTGTTAATTTTGTCTTTCATGCATATTTTCATTCGCATTTAGTGAAATTTATTTGTATACATTCTTTGCTTGTATATGTTATTTGATTACATAACTCTGACTTGTAACCTCTGCTTGTCAATAATATTTGTCTGAGTTACTTGTTCTTATCCATTGCTTTTATTCTGTTGCTAATCCTTCTTTAGGAACTTAATTAATAGAACTAGGTTTGTCATCATCAAAAAGGGGGAGAATGTTAGAATCTTAAGTTTTGATGAAGACTAAAATATAAAGGATTAGACCAAGTGCCTAGGAAGCAATAGGATAACATAGGATTCCAAGTAAGAGCGCTTCCGGATGAGGATTTACTTCCGAATAGATTAGGACTTGCGCATGCGGATGAATGTTTTCATCCCCCAGCGTCAGCAAGTAAATCACTGGGAAATAACTTAGTCCATGAGAATTAGGTACACAAATGACAAAACCTTAAGACTAAGCTATGACTCAACCGGAAGTGAGTTTGCTTCCTGTTAGACTTAGACTGGCGCAGAGCGACAGAATAGATATTACCCCTAGCGTCAGTGAGTCTACTTCCCCAAGTGAAAGCGCTTCCTGTTAGACTTAGACTGGCGCAGAACGACAGAATAGATATTATCCCAAGCGTCAGTAAGTCCACTTCACCAAGTGGAAGCACTTCCTATTAGATTTAGACTGGCGCAGGTTGATAAACTAAATATAACCCTAAGCGTCAGTGAGTTCACCACGTCAAGTGAAAGTGCTTCCGATAGCTCAGTGACTAGCGCTGAGTGGTGAAATGAAATACACCAAGCGAGAGTGAGTTTTTACTTCCGGATGTAAGAACGCTTCCGGATGCATCATAGACCAAATAAGAACACAGTCTAAGTAAACTACTCCCCATAGCAAACAAGCTTCCCACAGCATGTATAATTCTTATATATGTATTGCTATGTTGAACTAACCAGTATGTGCAGAACATGGTCACACTTCCGGATGCAAATGAGCTTCCGAATGGAAAGACTCTTGACATTGGGACTCAGAGCTTAACACTTGCGGAGCAAAATTATCACTTGCGGATGAATGATGATCATCCGTCAGCAAGAGTACAAGAGTAAACATCACATACTCAGAAGTCAGAATGCTTTTGTCAGAGCAGAGGTGTCAGGACTACTTTTCAGAGATAAAGCAAGTCAACCCTGCTAAGCATTAATGAAGATGTACTTCTCAACGGTAACATAGGATTAACGGCCTTATTCAAACGTTCATATTTAACCTGCCACAGAAGCCTATGAAGCCGAGTATAAAAGAGACATTCATTGAGAAGAGAAGATGATGGCAGAAAAAGAGAGAACAGAGCAAAGTATCTGATATATCATATTCTTCATCCTACACATCTTCTACTACTCTCAGATCCAGATTTGTGATATTTTTCAGAGAGTGATTTTATTGTACTTAAGTGAGTAACATCATCCACTCTTAGAGAGAGTTAGTTTTGAGCTTAAGTGTTTAGCACAATCAGTTCATAGAGTGAACATAGTGTAAACTTACAATTTGTAAGGGGGAGCATTTAGAGGTTGTCTAAATCTCCAATAGGTTGCAAGTTAGCCCGTAAAACTTGCGTTTGTAAGGTTTGCAGGTGAACCCGTTGTAAAACCTGTGGGTTGTTAGGTGAACCCGTGCTCGTAAAACCTAAAGTGTAAAGGCTTCTCTTGTGCCCGGTTTAAACAAGAATAGTGGATTGAAAATCTCAGGTGGATCCTGGGGACTGGATGTAGGTCTGGGTGACCGAACCAGGATAAATTTATGTGTGCATAAATTTACATTCAAACATTCTATTTGCATCACATAACATACTGACTTGTGCATATCACTACTGCGTAAATATTATCACCAAGCACAAGCAGTCTTTCGAAAAGAAGATTTAAAAGATTTTATTCCCTCACCCAATTCACCCCCCCTCTTGGGTGACAGCCACGTTTATCAAAGTTGAGTACTTGTTTTGCACCCCGTGAAACTTTACTATTAGAAACACTCTTAGGGATAAAGTTTAGTATCATTTTTGTACATTCGCCCCAAAAATTAATACACCTACTATCAATCTCTTCACATATATTCCAAGAGAGCTTGACACAAGACAAAACATGAATATTGACAACTGCTACAATAGATTTGATCAATATATGTATGCTAGCTTGGGAAAACAATTTTGATTGCCAAGAATAACTATTCTAAAATCAATTGCACTCACAACATGTAATTTACATGCATTTTAATCTATTATTCATTTTACAATTTTTAATATTTATAAATTTAATTTACCTTTTCTTCTCTAAATATTAACAATCTATGAATATTTTATATGTATATTATTTAGTTTCTCTCTTGATCATAACCATATATAAATATTTGTGTATTACTCCCTCTGTTCCTAAATATAAGATCATTTTGGGAACGGAGGGGGTATTTAATAAAAAACATATTTAATCTAAACTAACTTCTCGAAATAAACATCAAAACATGTTTATAAAAGTCATTTTGAAGAAAAGTCACTTTTCTAACTATAAATCTAAACATAAATCACTTCACACGGTCTAACTTTTATCCCATCTCACTTTGACAAAAAGTGAACTTGAAAAAAATGTAACTACTCATCCAATCCAAAGACACTCTTTGCGTAAGTTTATTTGACACTCCAACATACAGTAGCACTAGCATACGTTACGTGGAGATGCTTCCACGTAGACAAAAACAAATAAAACAACATGAACAAATGGTCAGCATTCAATCCAACTTTAATTGGCCATTTTCTTACCAAATAGTAGTATCTCTTGCCTTTCACATTTAGATTTTCCTACTCCAGAAGCAACAACAGCCATGACTCTAGTCACCGTGGCACCACCATATCCTTCATTGATTTCCAAACGCAGCTTCTTCAATGGCAGAAGAAGCAAAAGAAGTGGAAGCTTCAGAAGGCTGAAGCTTCCTCCTACTAGAGCTGCTCTTGTTGAGGCAACACCGTCTTCTGGTGTGCCTGCGCTCAGAAATGAGGCGTCTTCCATTAAGGTCCTTGCTCTTCCCGTTGACCGAGCCGTTGACTTGCAAGCCGAGTCACGAGCCATGACTCGTTCGGCTAATGCTTCTGTTTATAACGCTAAGATTCTTGCCCAGAAATATGGGTCTCAACCATTTAAGGTGAATTCTCTTCTTAGGGAAACCCATTTTAAAGTGTACTATTATTTCAATATAATAGGATAGAGGCCGCATAAAATTAAAATTTATTATGGGTTTGTTATTAAAGTCTATTAAACTGTTTTGGTTATTAAAAAATTCAGGAAACATAGTTTATAAGTCCTACATCCGGTTCTGAATGTAAGGCTTAGTTGACTTTTTTTTTGGGGAGATTAAGGAAGCGGTTAATTAATCATAACATATTTGATATAATGTTAGATTATGTATTATCTCCGTTCCTAAATATAAGATCACTTTAGTCAATTTGGAGAGATTAAGGAAGACTTTCCAATGAATTAGGATTACATGATCTTCCCAAAATACCCCTCACTTAAATTTAAAAGACAAATAGGGATTTGAGAGAAAAGTGAGGGAGCTAAGAAGTATAGGGGTAATTTGGACCAAAATTGAGACAAAATAGAAAGTGATCTTATATTTAGGAACTTATCCACTTCCCCAAAGTGATCTTATATTTAGGAACGGAGGGAGTATTAGTTTACAAGTCAAATGAACTAATTTGGAGAAAAAATTAAGCTGATTCAATATATAAGTGACTTATTTGGCTTTCTTAGGATTTTCCAAAAAGGTCTAGTAGGTCTTATGTTTAGGACTGACAGTAACTTATTTGGGTTTGTTAGGATTGTTTTAAAAAAAGTCAACTTGGTCCTGTATTAAAAAAAGAGTGGAGGGAGTACTTTTTTTCAGCTCAGATGTTCTATTCTTGAAATGCTTTAATGATTGAGGCTGGTCATTCTCTATGCATACTAAGAAGTGTTAAATAATGTCCGATGTGAGGTTTGGTGTTTAATTTTTTATAGAAGTAGAATAGCTTTGGAATTTGGTGACTGAGGGACCAATTTCAAATGAGCCGCTTGTGTATGACCAAATTGAAAGTCCACATTTGAGTTTTATGCAAGCATGAACTTTTTTATTACTATTGTATGGGGGTGAAGTTATGTATATTGGGTTAAGTTGACATTTTTTGTATTGTATAGGTGGCTGGAAGGACCCTGCAAGTTCTTTCTGCATTGGGTTTATTTGCGTTCAACCTATTCTTGGACCAAAACAATGGAGTTCTTGATCAAAATAAGAGAGCTCGTGCAGCTGAGCTCAGGACTATCTTCACACGGCTTGGACCAACTTTTGTGAAATTGGGTCAGGGATTGTCAACCAGACCAGACCTCTGCCCTCCCGAGTATCTGGAGGAGCTCGCCGAACTTCAAGTATTATGTTCTGTCCCTTAATTCTGTTTAATTCTAAAACATGGGAAAGCTTTTAGTATTCTTTAGTCTTTGTTTATTTGAGTCATTTGGTAATCTTGCATTCAGTGGTTTTTATCAATATGCTGCGTTATAAGATCTTCATCAATTCATTGGGGCTTTTATGGCTTTGCTTTGCTATGGGGAATGAACTGGCCAGATAGAGATTTATATCTTTCTATCGATTGGTTAAAAGTTGTTTGCCTATGTTGGCAGTGTCATATGTGGCCTTTATTGTCAATCAAATATGATTATCTAAGAATGAGCATGGAAATATAGGGGTTTTCAGATAACTCTCTGTTCTTGTGGCTTGCTAGGATGGCTTGCCCACGTTTCCTGATGAAGAGGCCTTTTCTTGCATAGAAAAGGAATTAGGAGTATCACTTGAATCCATTTACTCTTCAATATCGCCATCTCCCATAGCAGCAGCCAGTCTGGGTCAAGTGTACAAAGCTCGGCTGAAGTACTCTGGGAAAATCGTTGCGGTCAAAGTGCAACGCCCTGGCATTGAAGAAGCTATAGGATTGGACTTCTTCCTGATAAGAGGCTTGGGATTTTTCATAAACAAATACGTTGACATAATCACTACTGATGTTGTTGCTCTTATTGATGAATTCGGACGGAGGGTTTTTCAAGAGCTCAACTATGTGCAGGTCAGTTCTTAAACCAGTAACTGGAGTGGTCTTATTGATTGAAAACATGAATCTTTTACCTGTTGATAATGACAATACAAATGACTTCATTGCTCTTTTTCTGATCATACCTGTTGATAATAACAATACAAATGACTTCATTGCTCTTTTTCTGATCATATTTCTTTGTGAAATTATTTCTTTTAAGAAAATAGATGTTAGAAATACTCAACACTAAGCCATCGATAGACCCGTTATCAGACTTTCAACTTGTTTTATTCACTTTTTAAGAACGCCAGCATCTGTGAACTGTATTCTCCCTCTGAAATTCAAAGCATTCTCGGAGTGGTGTGTGCCTGATATGTTAGTCAATGATGCTAAATCAATTGTGATTCGTATGAATTTTTTTAGGAATTTAAAGTTAATTTTGACAGGTTCGTGCAGGAGGGACAAAATGCTAGGAGGTTCAGAAAATTGTATGCTGATAAGGAAGACATATTTGTCCCTGATGTTTTCTGGGATTATACCAGTGCCAAAGTACTGACAATGGAATGGGTAGAAGGAGTCAAACTAAATCAGCAGGAGGCTATAGAGAGCCAAGGACTAAAGGTCTTGGAACTTGTAAACACAGGCATACAGTGCAGTCTACGACAGCTACTTGAGTATGGATATTTCCACGCAGATCCTCATCCTGGTAATCTTTTGGCGACACCTGATGGAAAACTTGCTTTTCTTGATTTTGGAATGATGAGTGAGACTCCGGAAGAAGCTAGGTCTGCCATAATTGGTCATGTAGTTCACTTGGTTAACCGGGATTATGAAGCAATGGCTCGTGATTACTATGCACTTGATTTTTTAGCACGTGATGTGGATGTTTCTCCCATTATACCAGCACTTCGTGACTTCTTTGATGATGCACTTAATTATACTGTGAGTGAGCTTAATTTCAAGACTCTAGTGGATGGTCTGGGAAATGTTTTGTATCAATATCCATTTAATGGTGAGACAACACTATCCTGTTATTGACTTCTCTATTTATCCTCTCTATTGTTTAGTCATTTGGACATTTGATCCCTTTTTCTTTTTGTTTAGCGGGTAGACATTGATCCAGATGCTAAGACATATATCTGATAACATATAAGTGTTTAGTTATGATAAATGAAAATTAAGCATTTAATTATTTACTTTCATTTTATCTTTGATGTTTGATGAGATATTGCATTTCCATAAATATATACTACTTATTTCTTAACCATCTTTCTCTCTGTTCTGACTTTAATTGCTTGTACATTTTCTGCAGTTCCCGCCTACTATGCATTAATATTGAGGTCTCTCACTGTTCTTGAAGGGTTAGCACTTTATGCTGATCCTAATTTCAAGGTGCTTGCTGCTTCATACCCATATTTTGCTAAAAGGCTTCTAACAGATCCAAACCCTTATCTTAGAGATGCTCTTATTGAGTTACTTTTCAAGGATGGGAAATTCAGGTCTGCATTCTGCTGCTGTCTTTAATGTGCATATTTTCATTATACTTGGGCATATGGCATGTTTAATTTGAATACGCTTTAATAACCATTAATTGATTCAAGTTCAGGTGGAGTAGACTTGAAAACCTACTGGAACAGGGTAGAAAAGACAAAGATTTCACTGCTAAAGAGGCTCTTCAGCCTGTCCTGAAGGTACTTTTGAGTCGAGATGGTGAGGAGCTCAGGATTTTGGTAATCAAAGAGGCTGTCCGTGTAACCGAAGCCTTCATCCTCAGCTCTATATCAGATTCATACAACTTCCTTCCTGACTTTGTGCGAATTCTTATTCCAAATGGCGATGCAAGTGGACCCCTTGTGATGCCAAGTGCTGAAAGGGAAAGCTTGGTGGAACTTAGAGACCAAGTTCTTAGAGTATGGAGACTTCTTCAATCCTCCAATGATTTTGATCCATCTCTTTTGCTACCTATAGTACAGGTAAAAGTCATAATTTGCCTCACCATCAGCATATGGTTTCACATACGTCTGCCTATTATTTTTCACTACTCAATTATTAAATTTGTCTAAATTAATGATATTTTAATTAGAAATGATGGGCATATGTGAGCATATTTGTTAGTCATTGTTTATTTAACATAGTTTTTGCTAAACAAAGTATAAATGGTTAACGTTATCTTATATGATATTGCAAGTATGCCATTCTATGACAACATTAACATTGGCTTATCCCTATGACTAACTTTGTGGATTATCATCAATCAATTTTGTATGAATGGGGCATGAGGCTAATTGATCATAGGATTTGTTTATTGAATAATATTCCCTCCGTTCCTAAATATAAGATCACTTTGGAGAAGTGAATAAGTTCCTAAATATAAGATCACTTTCTATTTTATCTCAAGTTTTGCCCAAACTACCCTTATAGTCTCTCTTTTCATTGAAAACCCTCCTCCTTTTAAAGTTAAGTAATTGAGGGGATTTTGGGAAGATCATGTAATTCTATTGTCTTCCTTAATCTCCCCAAATTAACCAAAGTGATCTTATATTTAGGAACGGAGGGAGTATGTTCATAAAGTAAAAATAGAGTTATTTGCATAAATTTTGTATCAGATCAAAAGTATTGTTTATTATCAATATGGAAGTTTAGCTAAACTTTTAGAGATGACCTCTGTTGTCGAATACAAATTTAATTTTTTAAACTAAAAAATGTTTTATAGAAGACATCTGAAATTTTCATAAAGAATTTAATTTTTCTTAGCCATTGAATTTTCTTACTGAACTTAAACTACGTGATTTGAACCATGCAAAAATTTTCTATAAACAGATACTTCAACAGCCTGAGGCACGCACTATTGGTGGACGGGTTGTGGGTGGAATCACCCAACGTCTTGCAGCTCGATTTCTACAGCAAGTACTTCGAACTCAAGCAACAATGTCTACGTAAGACTTTATCGCTCAACAGGTCTATAGCTAAGTCATGTTTATCATTTACATTCATTTACCATTTCCTTTTTGGCTTTTATATACTACTTTGACAATTCAGAGATGACTATTTTCATACATATTTCTAGAAAATATAAGTTTTTTTTTTTGCCTTTTTTTTGGACTAAGAGCGTTATAGGGAGTTAGTGGTAAGAAATTAAACAATAGTTTAAATTCATGATGATTTAAGAGATTTATTCTACAACATAATCTTTCTCAAAAGAATGTTTATGTTTAGGAATAGGATTTGAACTTTGTGTTGATGGATTGTCACCTGCAGCGGAGCGTTATATTCTGGATTATGGCATTTCTGAATTCTTATTGATGGATTCTAGAATGAACTTTACGTTTTGTCTTGATTAGGGGTCAGTGTTTTGCTTATCCCCAGCACACAAACAGTTGCCTTAAAAATTCTGGGTTGGGCTAATGATTAACAAGGGATGGGAATCAGCTAACAACACTTTGGAAAAAATCCTTATGCAGGCTGACATCTGTATGTTAAGAAAATAATTCATCTGGGTGAATTTCTAAGAAAATTAACTGTGGAGCTTCTGGAAAATCTTGCTGAAGGATGATTAATTTTGTTGTCTTTTGCTTTAATGATGTGTTGAATTTCTTTTTCCTTTTCTTTGTCAGTTTTGTATTTTTAAATGAACTTGCATGTGTTACATCCTTTTGCACCTTATAGGTAATTGACTATAGTCATCACTCTCTTGCTTTATTTTATTATTCTAATCTTTGTATCTCTTGTTTTTTTTTTATCTCATTTCTTCTGGAAATCATAACTTGGGGGAGTTCAAGAATAAAAAAAAAAACTCAAAAATTTAGGTACAAAAGAAGTGCATTGAGATATTACACTTATCACTAAATCAAACCCTTTTACTAACTCTAAATTTAGAACCGGAAGTAGTAAGAATTTGATTTTGTGATTACTATATTCCTGCTGCCATCATCAAGTGTTTTTTGTCACTATTTTGAATTGGCAGAATAGTCAGTCATGAATTCCATAACATTTGATATCCTTATTCTGTCAGGTGATTATGGGAGTGGAGTACAGAAGCTGGACTTTCATTTTACAGAAAGTATACGAAAAGAATATAGTTAGTTGATTTCTTGCCAAAGAATTGTTTGATTCTATTTTTGTTTTTGTACTCCTTAATTTGTTCCACAAAGTTGTATATAACTATATATTACACATAATTATTGATGCTATTTTAGGAATGACTAATGAGGAGCATCAGGATATCAAAATGTGATGTTATTGATGTATATTTGTATAGTCTTATTAGCAATTGTAAATGCTGATTCCTTGTTTCATACGGCATTATTGTCATTTTGTATTTATAAGTTAGATAAACTTCCGCGTCTTAACAATTTCTTCATTTTTCCAATGGAAACAATTATTTCATATTATTCTTTCAATATTGGAGTTTTTCTAGTTTTTGAGAGGAGAGAAGTTGCCCATGACATGGTTTAAGCACTACGATCTGTGTGAAGAATACCGACCAATTTGAAATATATATCAATAATGATGTAAGCTCATTGGGTTTGGGTATGGACTATGGAGTGAGTGAGTTCACATTCCATGCTCATCACAAAGATGAGCAATGTTATCCAAAATTATTTCGATGGTCCATATTTATTTAAATAAAATTTAATAGTTTTGATAAATTTTTATTTTAATAGATACAAAATAAAAAATGAAGTAAATCTTATAACTATCATTTGTTAAAAAATTAATTTTGTTTATGAAAAAATGGTCATTTAAAATTTTTAAACCTAGACCATCCATATAAAATTTTAAATGGTTCAAATTTCATCTTAATGATGAGAAAGTGCTATCTCATCACTCCGATGAGCACTGAATTGAAACCCTGAGTACGTTGGGTTGCAACTCTTTTTTACTTTGTTAGAATGTTTCCTCCTCATTCCAATGAACATTAGAAATCAATGGGTAGTTGATTGAACTAGTAAGTTAGATATACCTTCTGTAAAGATGAAAGTGCGTGTTCGTATTTCAGGAAGCACTAGGCCTGTTTGAATTTCAATGGGAGATGAAACAACTTTTCCTATGTGCACAATAGGCGTTGGATTAGTCGGTTGCCAATAGACATTGAATTATCATGCGGTGTTCAACCAAGAAAAATAGCACTATTTGTTTCCTATGTGTAAATATTAAGGGCCCATTTGGAAGCTAGAAAGTGTAGCTCTGAATTAGAAAGTGAAATCAATTCACATTCTCGCGCGGTTTGGAAGCTAGAAAGTATAGCTCTGAATTAGAAAGTGTCTATTTTCAGTTTCCCTCCAAAATTAAGAATAGAAATACAAATTTGGCTTCCCACCAAAATTGAGTGTGGGCCTAGGTGCTAAATACCACATTGCCCTTCATTTACTCTCAACAAATACATCACAAACGTTGGGAGCTTCAGGCAAGACACGAATTTACCAGTGAGGAGGTGTGGGTTGTCGTGGGTGGCATTTAACTCAAATTAGCTAGCTGCACATTGTGCCAAGTAAGGAGACAAAGGTAAGGGTGATCAATGTAGTTTCACATTGGTGGAGTAGTTTTATTTTTATCTAGGCATTGATGGTGAACCCAAACATGTTTGCATTTCTTCTTCATGGCCCTGTTTGTGTTTAATTTGAAGTGTTTTGTGTGTGTGATGCATGCTTTTTGCTTAAATGAATTGGTTTTCACTTTAAAATTGATGGGTTAGCAATGATTGGTTTCCAAACTATAGTTACATAGTAAAAATCTGCTTGGGTGTTGTTTGAAGTTGTTGTCCAGGTGCTTGTGTTTAGCTACAATGTTGGGAAAAACTTGGAGGTGACGTCAGTTGAAAAGGTCCAACTTGAGTACACTGATGATGGCAAACTCGAGTTTACAATGGCCAAATCGATTTTAAATCTATGTATTTTTTGCGAACTCGATTGTAGGATGCCAAAATCGATTTTCGTAGGCAAAGTCTAAAATCAATTCAAGTTTTTCAACATGTGTGTGGGTGGGTATGATGCATTTTGTTGTACGTCATGTTGATATAGGAAAGGGGTGTGGGGTAATTTTTTGTAGGTGCTGGATGAAATACATGCTCAAATGCATTATGAATTTGTGGTTACCTGCATAACCCTACTGCTAGCTGTGAGGACGGTTGTGGTGACGATGCTAGCAACTACCACGTATAACCTAAGATGCATACCCGATAGCACATATAGGTTAGATTTCCATGTGAAGAGGACATGCTTAAGGGCGATGATCTATAGCAGCGACACAACATGCTTCAACCAAATTAGAATGTATAGGTCAACGTTTGACAGGTTATGTCACATGCTGGACACAATTGGGGGATTGAAACCAACAACACATATGTTAGTTGATGAACAAGTGGCAATGTTTTTAAACATTCTGGCCCATGATCACAAGAATAAGGTGATCCAATTTGAGTTTAGCCGGTCTGGAGAAACAATTAGTAGGTACTTCAATGCCGTTCTAAGAGGTGTGTTGAAATTACAATCACATCTTTTGAAATCCCCACAGCCCATACAAGGATTGTCCAACGGGGGAAGATGGAGGTTCTTCCAGGTAATCGTCATTTCGTATAAATGTTTGTAATGTATTCATAATGAGTGATTTTATGTGATCCTTACCTTCTTTTGTTGCAGGGTTGTGTAGGGGCATTAGATGGAACCCACATACCTGTACATGTGCGAGCGCACGCAAGGAGGTGTTATAGGAATAGGAAAGGGGACTTAACAACAAACATGCTTGGGGTGTGCTCACCAGACGCGGAATTCATCTTTGTGTTACCGGGTTGGGAAGGTTCGGCTGCTGACGGAAGAGTGTTGCAAGATGCTTTAAGAAGAACACATGGACTTAAACTACGTGATGGTTTGTGGAATTTTCTTGATTCATGCACAATTATGGTGTTATTTGTACGAGGGGTCAATGTTTTAGCAATTTTTTTGTAGGAGAATACTACCTTGTCGACGCGGGCTACACAAACTGCAAAGGGTTTTTGGCGCCCTTTAGGGGCCAAAGGTACCACCTCAATGAGTGGAGGGCCGGCAGGGAACCCCAAAACCCTTTGGAGTGCATTAATATTCGTCATTCTTCCGCGAGAAATGTCATTGAAAGGTGTTTTGGCATTCTTAAGAAGCGGTGGACGGTGCTGCGGTTTCCGACGTTTTACCCATTGAAGGTTCAACTGCGAGTTATCACAGCGTGTTGTCTTCTTCACAATTTAATTAGGAGGGAGAGTGTGAGGGACCCGCTTGATGAACAAATTGAAATATTCCCAACTCCACCTCCTACGAACGATGACTACCCCGCGATGACAATGGAACCCTCTGATGCGTGAAAAAATCATGTCAGAAGTCCAACAGTTGTAGCTTGTAAAGGGGAAAAAAAGAAGTTCATCGTTTGCGTAAACCCTTCTCTTCTTCCTTCTAACTTTCACCACACCCACTTTCATCACTTGAAACCACACGCTTCTCTTCTCAAAGACACTCTCCATTTATGTTCGTGTTCGTTCTTCCTTCTCAAAATCAAACTTAAGGTAATTTCTTCTTAACCATACCCATTTTTCTTTCATTTTTGCGATCTAAGATTATTCCGATTTGGGTGTGGGGTTTTAAATTTCTTCTTAACCATACCCATGCTTGATTGTTGAATTTCGTGTGTCTGCGGAATCTGGTTCATATGACAGATTGAAATATTCTTTGCACTCCTCTGTTTTGGACGATGGCTTTGAGGGATTTGGGGTTCCAAAACTTTTAACACGTTAATCTTGATGTTATTGTGCATGTGTGATTTTGGCTGAGCATGATGGGTTTATAAATTTGTATTCATCTCTACTGTGGCCATGTTTTTTTACTGTGTATGTGATGAATACTTGCAAACATATAATGTTAAATGAACAAATATGATTGTTTATTTGTTCTATCTCGTGACAAAATGTATGTGAATGCTGGTAAAGCGTGTTGTTAATTTGTGTAAATTACAACTGTTTGGTTTTGATTATGATTAATGAAGGTACAACAATGATTAAAACCAACTATGTTGATCCATATAGACATTAAGATTTGGAGTTTTTTATTCCTCACTAGAAAGATAAATATTCCATGCTTAAGACACAATTAGTGTTATATAAAAGTGTAGCTGCAAAAAGTCAAAGCAAGATAGGATGTAATCATATAGAAGGCAGGGTCCTATATCTTAATATTAATTACTAACATATATACTTCTGTACTAAAATGCATATCTAGTATTATTTTAACAGACCAACCAATGGCTAGTGGATTCATGTATTGTACCTTAGTCAATTCTTGTTTTTTCCTCCACCCAAGTTCTTCATAATAATATTAAGATTATTGTTTATGGATGCCAATGTTGCCTAGTCTCATCTACTACAGTTCTTTTTTGTTCCTAATTTCATTTTTGTAGCTGTGAGCTTGAGGTGTGATAAGCTAGCATTGTGTGAAGTAAATATGTACCTTTTCATTTCACTTGAGCATTGGTTGTTGTTAATTAATATTGTTTTCCCTGTTTGCAGAATATAATTATAAATGCCAAGAACTAAGAGACCTCAGGATCCATTTAACATGTTTGGCATCAACGCAGAAATATTGAGGGAGTATCGGGAAACAATGAGGTGTAAACGTACCTCGAACAGGGGCTCCAAAACAAGCTCCCACTCAGATGATGACGAATATGCGGCTGCAGCCAAATGGCACAAAATGAGGGAACAAAATCTGCGAAGGAAGGAACAAAGGACAATAGCCCGGGGAAAGAAACAAGTTGCACATGAGGGACATAAGGAGGGGCACAGCGAGGAAGGAAATGAAAAGAGTGAGGAAGAAATAAGGGAAATTGAGGGAACGGAGGATGAATCTGAGGGGGGAATGAGGAATCTTCAAAATCTGAGAGGGAAAATGAGGGAACGGAGGATGAAAGTGAGGGGGGAATGAGGAAGGGCAAAGTGAGGGAGAGAGGGGTGCTGATCAAAGAGGGGGAACCAAGAAGCGGAAGCAGAATGTAGCATCCCTTAGCAACCGCCTGCCTGCATCTAAATCTCATTACAACATCTCCGATCTAGAGCAGTGTAAGCCACAGTTTAGGGGTCGCAAGATCGCCGACATGTGCAAGATTAAGCTTGACACATTTGACAACGACTTCAAGTTCAATTTGAGTGAACTTCTGGCTCCTTACAAAACACTTGTACAACTAAGCCTGCCATTCTCAGAATCTGTTGTGCGAGTGTTTTATTCCAACATTAAGGTCGATGAAACGGGTGACGCTACAACTGTTGTTCGGGGCACTAAAATTGCCCTTACTCAAGCCAACATAGGCTAGTGGTTGGGTGTGATAGTGGAAAAGATGCAGACAGGCAAGTATAGTGATTCTGATGTGATGAAGACACTTCTTGGAAACCGGATCTTGACTCCAGAAGAGAACTTAAAGCCAGCTATGATGCCAGACCGGTTGCGAGTTTTTTGGTATATTTACACAAGGAACTTCGTCGAGAAGGGTGGTAATTACTCAAGCTTCAGCAACAAGGATAAGATGAATTTCATCAGGCTAGTAAAGGGGCACCTTATTAATGTGGGTTCGTTGATATTGGATAACATGTTGAGGGCAGCAAAGGCACAAAATAGAAATACTGCGCTCCTGTTCCCTTCGCTGGTGTCCCACATACTAGACATACATCAGGTTTGGTACTTGGAGCCAAAGGAGGCGCCGATGTGGACTGATGAGTTTTCAGAGCGTTGTCTGAACCATATGCAGATTAAGCTTCCATAGTCTGCAACACCTGTGGATGAAAGTGTTATCCCTACATGGAGCCCAATGGATGTTGGTCCAGGTGTGCGTAGCGCAGTGCCCGACCGAAATGTTGAGGTTGGTGAAGGGAGTGTACCCGAGGCGGAACCTTCCAGGGCCACCGCTAGTAACTCTGTGTTGCTTGACCAAATCAAAAGCCTCGTGGAAGAGGTAATCGATAGGAAGCTTGATGCCTTGTCCAACACCCTTTTGACCAGTCTTGCAAGCTTACAGAGTGGGCTTGCAAAGGTAGAGAGTGAAGTGGAGGAGCTTAAGAGGAGCCACAATGCACTAGCAGCTACTGTTGTGACAGCTACGACTGTTGTGAGGCCCACCTCATTGCAGGGTCCCTCTCAATCAACAGGATCGGCCAGGGCAACGGGAAGCCCATCGAAGCGGCCAAGAACATGATAAACTTGCTCTTGATTATTGTTTGTTAGTTGTAGGGCAGGATTTCAATGGGTATCACTATGTCAGTGTTTGTTTCTCAAGACTTTTGGTTTTGTCTTCACAGTTAGTTGCTAATGCTGTAATATGTGGATTCGGTGTATGTTGTTTGTGAACGTCAATTGTATGACATCTTTTACATTTTTCCCTCTTTATTGCCATTTGTATCAGCTGAAGCCTTGTACAGGCACACACTCTCGCTAGTTAGGTTCAATTGATGTTCTCACATATGGAACATATTTTCAAATGTGTTGTGTCATATTAAAGAGTTCAAACTGTTAAAATCGATTTTAACTGGTTAAATTCGATTTCGTTCAGGGAAACTCGATGTCAACCTCTCAAAATCGAGTTTGTTCAGGTAAAATCGATTTTATCCTCTCAAAATCGATTTCAGAAAGTTGAAATCAATTTTAACATCTTCAAATCTTTTAACCTATGCAGCACCAGTGCAACTACTTGCTTTTCATTCAACCTGTTTACCAAGTGACATGGATTCTTTTTAACCACACTATTGAAAAACTCCATATTTTACATTCTAACTAATGCAAGGCACAATAGTGAGACATTTCGCAATTAAAACATACATGCATACTATACATTGTCAATATTTTGTCATTTCACACTTACAAAAACAGCATTACACAGAGTGCAACGGATATGTTCTAAGCCTAATGCATTCCACAAACAGTACAACTTCACTCGTCCTCACAACACAAACAAATAACCCAAAACAAATTGAATTCAACATCTCCAACTCCATGACATGTGGATGCCCACTGTCTTCCCCTATCCAATGTTCTGTCCATGACGTCTGAAAATGTCGTCTAGCCTCCCAAACAAAGCAAAAGGCTTGTCCTTAAGCATGACTGCATGTCGATGAACCTGAAAGCAACATTTTGCAGATTGAATCAGTTGTATATCAGAATGGCTTGTTCCCCACAACCCTCTAACAAGTGTACAAGTGACTCACCGCAACATAAGCTATCCAAACGTGGTCCTCTGCCAACACCTTATGTGTCTCAGCATCCCAGGTGAACCCATTTTTGGCTATCATATCTGCTACAACATGCCACTTCCATTTAAGATGTCTCAACCTCCCTCCAACGTCATTGTTGGTTATATTTACGCCTCTACCCAACCTGTCCGTCATATTGTGTGCGATGAGGGACCAATGTGTTGACCTCCCCTCAAACCCTTTAGGGGCACCTCTCGCAACCAACTCCCCAAGGATATCGACAAGCACACTGTCGTCATTGTCCGTCCAAAAATGTCGTGCGCGGCCTATCAATTCATTTGTAGTTAATAAAATTTGTCATTTTCCAACAACAGATCAAATCATCCACATTACCCACAAGCTGTCATCATGTTCTTATAATCTCTTTCAGTTGGTTTATTGTTGTTCATATCAGTTGACAAATTCTCATGTAGATTCACGTATCATACAAAATGAAAGAGATTATTTAAAAAATGAGCATTTATAAACTTACCCATTTACATCACTATAAATCCAAGACCTAAAGGGAAATAGAAGTTCTAGATTCTTTAACAGAATCGTTACAAACTCAAAGCCACAAATTAAAAACAAAACTGATTTACGTTAGACATAGCCAAAACGCTCTTACAAAACACCAAATCTGAGCTGAAGTACATCACAAAACAAATATGATGATCATTAATTACCAATTAAACATGCATTGTACTCAAACTACAACTACATACAAAAAGTTAATACTTATACCTCCCTATGGTTAGACCAAACAAAATACCATGAGGCATAAAAATCCCGCAACAATCAGTCCAAACTAAACAATAAAGTACAATGACTAAATCTGAGCATCAAAACCACCAAACAAAACAAATCAGGTCACATACAAGCCCAAAACATCATTGATACATTTATTACCTTCATTTCAATGAAGAATCAAAGAAAAGAAAGGCAAACAGCATCCAAGGAGGAACAAGAGAGGAATAAAAACAGTAGCACTTGTAGCTCACTCAGAATTTTAATGATACAAGCACAAACTAACAACATCCAAGTTGCAGCCCAATCGTTCAAAGGAAACAAAATCAAAGTTGTGAAACAATTAAACCAAAGCTAAATCAACAAGCAGTGCCACAACCAATTTCAAACATGTTTTGCTGTCGATTAGTTATTAAGGATTTTGGAGCCAAAAATGACCATAAACCAACGCCTTTAAGCCCAAAAATTAGGGTTTTACATAACTACTTCAAACTTCAATCAAAGTTAAACTTCCCATTCAAAACAATAAGAATAAAATCTATAGTTTCAATCTTTACCTATCAAACAAACAAAACCCCATGCTTCAGTTCGGCCTTCACTCAAATCTCACCCCAAATCGCAGATATATTTGTTATGTGATTCTCCATGAGTTATGTGTAATAAGATATATTTTCACACTATTTTTTCACAAATGAGAATGAAAAGTTTGAACCCCAAACCTGTAAACCTCCCAAACTTCGTCTCCCACAACTAAGTCCCCAAGTTTCTGTCTTCCACTCTCTAGCTGGCCACCTTAGTCCTCAACAGAGCGCCTCCTTGCTGGAGAGAAGAGCAAGTTTCGCAGAAAAAAGAGATGAGTCCTAGTGGGGGTTTCTTTTTTCAATTAGGGGCTTTTTGGGAATGTTACAATAAGAAGGGGCATTACTGTCATTTAAGGTCTACATTCATTACACTAAAAATATGTTGTTTTAATAAAAATTCACTTTCAGATTTTTATATTAGCCAACCAAACAGTCGTCCATCATTTGCTTTCTTGGTAAACTGAAACACTTTCCTCACTTTCAGATTCAGCACATTACTTTCCTGCTTCCAAACGGGCCCTAAGTGTTTTTTATGAGAAAATACTAACAAGTTCCAAGAAGCAATCTCAATTTCCGAAAAAATCAATAATTGTTTAGTAGTATTATTTTGTTATTTGATATTTCAAACCGACCATTCTGTCAACAAAATTTAATGAGAATTAAGCAATCTGTTTGTTTTTACAACTTGTTCGTCATCTCGATTTTTTCTTCCTCTTTCATATTAGCTTTTGATAAAGGTCCTTCATTTGATCTGAACTAAGTATGGGGTGGCTCGATGAAATGATATGCCCCAATTGACTAAATTTGCTTTAGAAGGTCTTTTTCTTTCTGGGAAACAATTTATCCTTTTGTTTAAGGTTTAATTGAACTTTTGTTTGAGTAATAAATGCAACTTTTCTTCTACTTTGCCCATGTATTGATTTGTCCCACGCATTTTCTTATATTTTTTCTTCAATAACTACCATATTTCTTAGTCATTCATAAATAATGACATTTTTTTATCAAAAAAATAAATAATGACACTTTTAGGGGAGAGAGAGAGTATATTTCTTACACATTTATTATTTTTGAACAAATTTAACTTATTCTTTTAGGAAAACACGAATCAATTAAAAAGAAGGGTAATTGACCTAATGTGCCCTCTAAGCAACAACCCAGAAGCACTGGGCACCATGAACTAACAGCATACTCATATTTACACTCAAAGTAACCAAAATGTTTAAAAAATACCCCCAGTGGACGGTCAATCACGTTTAACCTTTAATCTGCCCATATGGCCGCCACGTGGGTTAAATATTTGTCACGTAGGATATGTCATGTGGAGGGTAATGGACCTAATCTACCCTCCAAGTAACCACCCAAGAGCATTGGGCACCCTGAACTAACAACAAGCTCAGATTTACACTCAAAGTAACCAAAGTGTTTAAAAAATACCCCTAGTAGACGGTCAATCACGTTTGACTGTTAATCTGCCCTTGTGGCCGCCACTTGGGTTAAAATTTTGTCACGTAGGATATGTCATGTGGTGCCCACATATAATAAAAAAACAATTCCCTCTCCTCTCTCTTCATCACTTCCAAACAGTCCCACCTCCTCCCCCAACACAGCCGTCGCCACCTCAGAAAACGTGACCTTACAATCGACCACACTCTCCACATCGCCCTCACCAACCACTAAAAAACCCAAGACACTGACCTGTCCCTCATCCTCAAACAAAACCAAACCAAAGACGACGACGAGAATGACGAGGTTGATAATGGAGATGGCTTGTTGCTAAAGTTGAAATCTTTCTGCCTCAAAATGGACTTTTCTACCTTCTGGTGTTTTGTTGTTGGCAAAAAGAAAGAACTTGAGGTTTTAAGGGTTCAGATGCCGTTGACTTTGGCTAAATGTGTAGATCCACCCAAGTTTGTGTTGGAAGCCATATCTGTGGTCTTCGCTGTGGACACGAGAGATGAAAAGAGCAATAATAGTAATGAGAATGATTTGGGGTAGACTTGTGTCTTGGTATTGGAGTCGTTGATTCCGATGATGGTGGATCCTGTGATTGGGAAGTCGAGGTTGTTGGTGATGCCTAGTGTGAAGGGGAGAGTTAAGGAGATTGCTGAGACATGGAAGACCAGCTTGGAGGAGCGTGGGGTGCTGTGTTAGGGGAGGGGTGGAGCTGTTTGGTAATGATGAAGAGAGAGGAGAGGGAATTGCTGATTGCTGTTTGACATATCATACGTGACAAAATTTCAACCCACGTGGCGGCCACATGGGCAGATTAACGGTCAAACGTGATTGACCGTCCACTAGGGGTATTTTAAAACATTTTGGTTACTTTGAGTGTAAATATGAGTCTATTGTTTGTTCAGGGTGCCCAGTGTTTCTGGATGGTTACTTGGAGGGTAGATTAGGTCCGTTACACTCCACATGACATATCCTATGTGGAAAAAATTTAACCCACATAGCTGCCACATGGGTAGATTTACGGTCAAACGTGATTGACTGTCCACTGGGAGTATTTGTTAAACACCTTGGTTACATTGAGTGTAAATATGAGTCTGTTGGTAGTTCAGGGTGCCTAGTGCTCCTAAATGGTTACTTGAAGGGTATATTATGTCCATTACCCTAAAAAGAACTTATATATAAAGAGAAGGAGTATTATTCAAAAATGCAATGAGAACTAAACATACTAAATTCGTAAATCTATGCATATAGTCTTTGTTTCTGTATACATATCATGGCAAAGTGATTACTAAGCCTCCCTCCATTTCTAAATATAAGATCACTTTGAGAATGTGGATAAGTTCCTAAATATAAGATCACTTTCTATTTTTCCTCAAGTTTTGCCCAAATTACCCGTATACTCATTTTACAAGTAAATTACTCCCTCAATCTTTTAAATTTAAGTGAGGGGTATTTTCGGAAGATAATGTAATCCTAATTCATTGGAAAGCTTTCCTTAATCTCTCCAAATTAGCCAAAGTGATCTTATATTTAGGAACAGAGGGAGTATTACAGAAGTTTCCTAAGTGTATATAGGATTTTCCGCATATAAATTTAAATTTACCATCTAGTTGACTTTTGTTAAAAATCTTTAAATCTAAATAAAGTAATTTAAAAATTGATTTATAAGAAACTCTAAATTTGTTCATTTTACTAAATATAATAACACATAAAATATGTTGTGATGAAGTGACAAATTCTGTTGACCAAAAAAAAAGAAGTGACTAATTTTACTTCAATAGTCCAGTAAAATGAAGGATTTCAAGTTTGAACACATTATTTTTGACCGAGCAAGTATTTTAGATAAGATACCTTTTCTCTTGGATAGTTCATGTCTTTTCCTGCCAATAATTCAGAACCTTATCAAAAATGGATTTTCCCGTTAGTATGAAACAACGAGAGAGCCATGACTATATATGCCATAGCTCCAACGTATCCATCCTGGACATTCAAACGCAAGCGCAGTATTCATGCAAGACTAAAATCACTGCCACGAGCTTCTCTGGTCAACGCTTCGGTCAATGTTTCTGTCTTTGCTGATAAACATGGGTCCCAACCATTCAAGGTATTCTTTTAGTTTCAGTTATTTGTTCCTTAAAATGACTCAACTATTTTATAAAAAAATTGCCTCAACTATTGAGACTGACTCTTCTTCTACTAGCGTACAAAATTTAGTCTCAATCGAGAAGTGTGTAACAATTTGGAAAACAGAAGTGCTATCCTGGGTTTGGTCTTTGTTATCTCGTCTTTTATGTGTAAGTAGAATATTTAAGCATTTCCATTATGGAGTGATTTAAATGAACGAAGTCCATTTGAGGGCAAACGAACTGATAGTCCAACCTGTCCCGGAATTGGAGTTTCATGAATGTTTCTGCTCTATTTTTGACTAAAGTTTAGTATTGATCCCATATATTTACATTAAGTCTCTTTTTGATTACTTAAATTTTAGAGGACAAATGTGCAATGTAGAAATACTATGGGAATCTCTCAAACAAAAAACATGTTTTCTCATGTCTAATTACACATGAACAATTAATATGGGTGCAATTTTGTCTAACATCATCAACTTTCGGACATTGACCATTATAATTTTGGTTACTTAGAATATTTAATTTTGACAGTCAACATTCAAAAATGTGACGGCATTAACAAGATTGCATCCATTTTCAATGTTCACCTGTAACTAAACACCAAGAAACACTTTTTGTGTCATACGCTCCTATGGTAATTATCCATTGTTAAAACTGTACATTAGCCCAATTCAAATAGTACACTTTAAATCTATTGTTATAACACTTTCATTTAATGGAAAATATAAATTTTAAATTATGTGAGTCACAGTAACAAACAATAAGAATATAAACATATTTAACCTGGGGTGTGTGGTTGAGTGGCAAGGACTCATTCACCCTTAACCAATTGTCTGGGGTTCAATCCCTGAAGTTGGGTATGGAGAAGCATTAAATCTCCAGGCCAGCTGTCCCACCCTTTGAGGTGCCTACAAATCAGCGGGGGATGAGTCTCTCACTTGTCGAGTGAGGGGATACCTTGATCATGGATAAAAAAAAGAATATAAACATATTTTAAAGATATTTTAATTACAGTTTTATCTTTTACATTTGTTTTGTTGAGTCAACATTTTTCATAAATTGTTGAGTAAACATTTGTCATTAAATAGTGTTGAAATAAGGACTAAAACTACAATTTTCAAATTTAATGGATCAAATACTGGATGCTAAGTATAAGGAAACAAAATTGATACTAACACTATTTTCTTTTTTAATATAGATTGATGATTTGACAATTTTTGTATATTTGATAGGTTTTGGGAGAACCCATGCAAATTTATTCCAATCCATCAAACAATGTCCTCCAACAACAGTCATCACTTGACCTTCTCAACAAATGCAAAAGCATTCAAACCCTCAAACAAATTTTTTCTTGTACCATGAAGACTGGCATCTACAGTACCCCCTTGGTACAAAGTAAGCTCATCCATTTCTGTGCCGTATCACCTTTTGGAGATCTCTCTTATGCTATCTCGCTGTTTGAATCCACTGAAAACCCAAACTTGATCATGTGGAACCAAGGTTTTAAAACCCGAGCCGGACGTCGAGCCGGAAAACTGAGCGGGTCATGGTTGAAACGGTTGGACCGTTCGGTCGAACCGGTGACGTAATAATTTAATGAAAATTAAATATATAAATATTGTTAATACTTAATAACTTAATATAATTAGGATGAAGATATTTTTTTAATCAAGTTCATTTTTTTTCTGTTGATATATTTTTTTTTCTGCAGTTGGCAATTTCTGGCCGGGTCAAAAGCGGGTCAACCCGGGTCAACCCCGGGTCAACAACGGTTAACCCGGGTCAACTCCGGGTCAGAACGGGTTGCGCAGTAAACGGCCCAATAGAGGTAATCGGGCCGTTTTACCCACCGGCCGACGGTCCGACCGGTCGGACCGTCCGGCTCGGTCCGGGTTTCAAAAGCTTGTGTGGAACACGATAATTCGAGGTCACTGGTTAAGCTTCTCTCCAATTATGTCCATACAAGTTTATGCTCGTATGATGAATACAGAATTCATGGTTGCACCATTATTGAAATTAATAGTTTTGTTCATGAGTTTCTTGTGGGTGACAGAATTCATCCCAGAGTGAAGATATATATGAAATGCTAAATGAGATAGATAAGCTTTTAGATTCTTTTGGATTTGCAAGGAAGAGATCTTTACTTATACTACTCTTCCGCCCTGCCTTTCGCCGCCGCCTCAACGAAAAAGAGCTCCCTCCGCCTCTGATGGTGAAGCCAAGATGAATACGGTGAAGAGGAATAAAATGAGAGAGGGTATAAAGAATTAGAGAGGTGAGGGAATTAGGAATGAAGATGATGGTGATGTTCTTGGAGAAAGCAAAGATGAAACTTGAGGATGAGGGATAAGAAAAGGCGATGAAGAAGCAAAGAGCTTTGTTTGTGTGTATATATGCGGCTGATAAGAAAAGAGAGAAAGAGTGGAGTGAAATGACTTAGGTAATTAGGGTTTCTTTTTAATGTGGGCTTGACCCATCTCCAACTAAAGTCCAACCTAATTTAAATAAAATTAATTTAAATTCAGTTTGAGTATAACTTTGTTTTTTCTCTATCAAAAGGAAATCATATTTATTTTCCATTATTTATATTCAATTGATTTCAAACAGTTTCATTAAATGATAATTCTCAATTTAAATTCTATGTTGCAACATTCAACATAAAAATTTCTTAAATAATGTCATATTATTCATAACTATTATCATGTTAATATCAAAAAGTTCATTATTTTCGTTAACTTAAAATGGAAATAAATTCTTTTTAACAAAATAACTAAAAGTTAGTTAAACTCTATAAATCAGTGGCTAAATTTCATGTATTTATTAATTTGTTTTCTAATTAAAATCTAGGATGTTACATCAGACATAACCAATCATTCAAGTATAACTCAAGCAACACCTAATGAACTTACTACAAATGCTTCATCAAGTAATCATCAAAATCAAACACAAAACACAAAACAATGGTGATTCTAGATTTACATCAAAAAAGAGGGTTGTCAAGAAATCAGTGCTAACATCAGGAGTAACAATGAATCTTTCTTCAAGACTTGACAATGCAGCCGCTGAATATACTATATCATCAGATAATGATGTTTCTCATATATTATGAAATGACTTGACAGTGCTAGGAAATGAAGAAGATATTGAATCCAACATCAACACATTGTGCTCAAATTACATCGACGAAGGAGACCATGTCCATGAATGCGAATATTGTTGTGCTCTAATGTGGTTAAATGAGAGGCTAAAAAGCAGTGACAAGGAGAATAGGCCAAAATTCTCAATGTGTTGCTATCAAGGAAAGGTACAAGTAGTCCCTGAAAGTGAGGATGCACAAGAGGGGGTGAATTGTGCTACCAAATAAAACAGACAACTAAAACACACAAGATTTTTATACTGGTTCGGTCCAACTCTTGACCTACGTCCAGTTCTCAATCATCCAGATTGAGTTCCACTAAAACCCCAGGTTTTACAACGGGTTCACCTGGAACCTTTACAACCGCAAGTTTTACAACGGGATCACTTGCAACCTTACAACCACAAGTTTTACATGGGCTTACTTGCAACCTTACAGACTCGCTCCCCCTTACTACGTGTAAGGGTTCAACCTTTCAAACAAAGGATTTTCTAACTTAGTTCTCTCTAAGAACAAATGATGTTACTCACTTAAGTACAATGAATGCTCTCAATAAATGAAGAGACTTAACTACAAAGAGTACAAGATGGATAATAGATAAAACTCTCAATGTATTAAGTGCTCTCTTGCTTTTCTGGGCAGCTTTGAATGCTTGAAGAGTATGCTCGGTTTCTCTCTCTAGTTTGTTTGGTGATCTTCATAAATGAAGATGAACTTCTTTATATAGCATCTTCAAGGATTCTCTTTCTTGGTAGGTAACAATGCCGTTTGAATTCAGTCGTTAATCACATGTTACCGTTGAAACAATTAATGCTCCATTAATGCTCAGCAGGGTTGACTTGCTTTATCTCTGAAAAGCAACTCTGACAACTCTGCTCTGCCAAAAAGCAATTCTGACATTCTGATTGTTGTACGTTCTGACATTCTGATTGCTACCGGAAGCAAGTCCACATCCGGAAGCAACAACACTCAGTTCTGCACTAGAACGTTAGTCCAACAATATTAACACATAGTCACATGCAGTGGGAGTTCAATTGTCTATGGGAAGCTCTTTTACTTCCGGAAGCAATTCCACATCCGGAAGCCCTCCTACTAGAAACTATGTTATGACTTAGAGTTATATCCACTGACGCTCGGTGTTGTCTAATCCAATAGACAGCGCTAGTCACTCAATTTACTCTAAGACTTCCGGAAGCAATTCTGCATCCGGTTGTGTCCTAACTTAGTCTCAAGGATTTGGTACTCTAACACTCTTAGACTTAGTTCTGACGTAGTGACTTACAAGCTTCCGTTGTGGGATGAGCCTTTCGTCCGCGAGCACTAGTCCTAATCCATCCGGAAGTAAATCCACATCCGGTTGTACTCTTACTTGGGGTTCTATATTAACCTAATTCTTTCTAAGTGTTTAACTGGTTCTTTCATATTTTAGTCTTCATCAAAACTTAAGATTCTAACAGTCCCTTACATGAAGCCACCTCCTGATGGGATATGACAACTATTCTTTAACAAAGAAACATCACAATCTAAAAACTTTCTCAAATATATTAGAAGTTACAACAATATGTTTTGTTTTACATCAATGAGAGACAAAGTTGATCATAGGATGAATAAAAATGGAGGAGGATCATACTCATTTGTGATGTCGGGTCAAAATCATCATTTGATAGGAACTTTACTTCCATCTATTGCTGACCCACTGTACTTGCAGTTATATTACATCATTAACATTTTCAGGATTAAGATTTTCAGGATATCATTTATAAAAAAAAGATGTTCAGGATATTACATAAACAAATAATGTTCCAGCTGTTTTTATGAAACTGAAAACAAAATTTTTTCTACTTCAACAATTAATTACTATATGAGAATTTGCACCATAATATCAATGACATCACTTTTTATTTACATCACTCTTTATCACATGATGACTAGAGCGTCCCTTAGTGTGGATCCACAACATCATAAAACATCAAATCTGTACATAGCATTCACATAACCGTACGACTTTGCAATTCTCATGTAGTCAGTTAAGGGTAAGTAGTAAATTCAATATGATTAACAAACTTCTTACCCCTTACTTTTCATCATCTTCAATAAACAAATCATTTTGTATATATATGTATATATCGTAATGCTCATGTAATCGCAAAATTTTATTGTGTAAAATAAAGTGAAATATATTAATGACATATTAATGTTCACGTCTTATATATATATATATATATATATATATATATATATATATATATATATATATATATATATATATATATATTCAGAGAAAATCATGGCGGAGTACATTTATATGTAAAAATAAAAACCTCTTAACAGATCATAGATTAATATACAAAAGAATATAACGCTCACACACACAATTTTACTCACACGCAACAAATGAAATGCTCACTGGATATATCAAATTAATGAAACAAATAAATAGCATGGATAAGGATAGGGCTGCACAAATGACGGACATGACCGGGCCACCTATATGCCCTGGTCATGTCCTAAATAATTGTCGGGCCAAAATTTTTGGCCCGAGACCCGGTCATGTCCTGTTTGGCCCGACACCAAGATCGGGCCGGACATGACCGCAGGGCCACATGACGGACCATGTTGGTCATGCCAAACACAAAATGAGAGAATACTCAACCCCAATTTTAGAAAGAATAAAGGAAAAATTTGATCATCATTCATCAATAATAATTAAAAAGCATTAATGCAATGATAAATATAATGAGTCACATATAGCTACTACAAAAAGGAGTTAGTGATCACTTTGAATATAGCTCTCGACAAAAAAAATCACTTTGAATATAGCACTAGCTACTCTAAATTGAAAATTAAAGAGATAGTTGAGTGAATTTTAAATTAAGATGGTTAACTGAAGATTAATAAAATGCAAATACAATTGTTAACATAACCTAATAACTTACTATAGAGATATTAATAAATATTAACTATATAGGAAGCTATTATAATAGAAACAAGCAAAGAAAAAAAACATTTAATAGAAAATTAATAAAACATTTTTATAAAAAATAATTAATAAAAAATTATAAAAATATTGATAAATAATCGGGCCGGGCCGCCCGATTGGTCATGGAGCATATGCCCTGGTCCTGTCCTACCCGATAGTCGGGTCAGTCATGTCCTAATAGGGTTGGTTCCGGGCCACATCGTGACGGACCATTTTTCGTATATGACCGGGTCGGGCCGTGACGGGCCAAACGGACCACCGGGCTTTTGTGCAGCCCTAGATAAGGATGAGGTAAGAGATAAGAAAGAAAAAGCAACTAGTATTTCTAAAAATCTCCTTTACCTTAAAGAGTGAAAGAGAAATAAACATGATGATGTAAGGGAGAGGAAAACAAACTCATATCCTTAGTAATGTTTCTCCACGTCCGAATGCCAAAAGGAAAGAGAGGAAAATAAGAAATGTATGAAGTGTACATATTTAAAAGAGTGACGAAAGTAAGAAGAGTAAGGGTAGAAAAATGGGTTATAATGAGTAAGAAAAATTCTTACTTTGCTGAAACTTGGGAAGATAAACTTTCTTTTCTTGGCTCTCTATTTCCTTTTTTGGTAGTGATTTTCCCTTTCACCACTAGGTCTATTTATAGTAGTTCCTAAAGACTAGGTTATTTATTACACTTTACTCTTGTTAAAGTCTTTTTAAGTCATATCCATGTATCATTCTATCATTTTTCTCCAAGACAACCAAATTACTCCCCTTTCAATGTTCTAGAGTTTTCCAAAATTAATTAATTAATCCCCTTTTACTATCCTCTTCCTCAAGACAACCAAATTACTCCCCTTCTAAATTTAAGTAGTTAATCCCTTTTTCTAAATTTAAGTATTTAATCCCCTTTTCTATCTTTTTCTTCAAGCCAACCAAGTTACCCTCCCTTAATAAATATCTACAACAATTAATCCCCCTTTTTCATCTCTAGAATATTCTTGGCATTTTCTTTCCAACTATGAATGGTTCGTTGATATATAAATATATTTTCTCTAGCTCACACATACTGTAATATCCCAAAATTTAATTAAAGATAATACGAAATTGTTGAGGTGTTATTTAAGAAATTTCAAGTGTTAAGAATGAAATTATGATTTATTGATGTTAATTCTATTTCTTTAGAATTAAAGAAAGGGTTAAGGTGCATTTTTAGTACTTTAGAATATAGCAAAGTGCACATAACATAATATACAATATTGTGGTCCATTTATGATAACCAAGAATTATGTTCTTGGCTTATTTAGTAACGACGTTAAATAAGTCAAGTTTGAAAGTTATGTGTCAAATTTTGACCGTTAAATTGTGGGGTAAAGGAGCATTTTCAGTACTCTAGAATATAGAAAAAACACCAAACATAATATACAATATTTAAACACCATAAACAACTAAATAACAATATTATTCAAAGTGTCAAATAATTAAACACTACAAAGTTATAAAGATCCATAGATTATCCTAGTATCATGCATGTATAAACTAATAAGTCATTAGTATTTTACATATATAAAAAAAGAAAGCAAATAATCATAAACTAAAGAGGTTGGCCTTACTGAGTTAAAACAGGGTTGGTCATACTGGCTCGACCCAAATTAAAATTGGTTGGTCATACTGACTCGACCCAAATTAATGGCTCTATGATGTAATAGAAGAAGAGTTACTTCTATCTTATTACATAGTTATAAACTTAAAATAAATGTTCCTTAAATTGTCATTTCAACATACATATATTATATCATTATGTCACATCAAATGTTATCTTACAAAAGTGAGTTTTAGCTGACGAATTAATAGATAAGCAATGAAAATAATTCTGGGTTATCACAAATGGACCAAAATATTGTATATTATGTTTGGTGCTCCTACTATATTATAGAGTACTGAAAATGCTCCTTTAACCCACAATTTAACGTCAAAATTTGACACATAACGGTCAAACTTGACTTATTTAACATCGTTACTAAAAAAGACACGAAAATAATTCTTGGTTATCACAAATGGACCACAATATTGTATATTTTGCCAATTAGGTTTTGACATGTCTGTTATAACAGAGTACTAAAAATGCACCTTAACCCTTAAAGAAATATAGTTAAATTATGATTTAACCAGCGATGTTGGGCAATTCTATTCTTTGTTATGCTTTGTAGCTTTGTCGCCTGCTGCAAAGCTGAAAGTAATGGATGCACAAGAGGGGGGGTGAATTGTGCTTCAAAAATAAATGCTCAAATAAAACAACACAAGAGTTATACTTGAAATGCGTGGCTGTCACCCAAGAGGGGGGGGGGTGAATTGGGTGTCAGAATAAAAACTTTATTTCTTTTCCGAAAGACTGCTTGTGCTTGGTGATGATGTTAATAAGTAATGGTATGCACAAGTCAGTATGTTATGTGATGCAAAATAGATTGTTTAAATGTAAATTTATGCACACATAAATTTATCCTGGTTCGGTCACCCAGACCTACATCCAGTCCCCAAGCTACACTTGAGATTTCCAATCCACTATTCTTGTTTAAACCGGGCACAAGAGAAGCCTTTACACTTTAGGTTTTACGAGCACGGGTTCACCTAACAACCCACAGGTTTTACAACGGGTTCACCTGCAAACCTTACCGCAAGTTTTACGGGATTACTTGCAACCTTTACAACCACAAGTTTTGCGGGCTCACTTGCAACCTATGGAGATTTAGACAACCTCTAAATGCTCCCCCTTACAAATGTAAGATAACAACTATGTTCACTCTATGAACTGATTGTGCTAAACACTTAAGCTCAACTAAGTGGGTTCACTCAATGAACAGATTATGTTACTCACTTAAGTACAATGATTGCTCTCCACTAATTTTCTCTAAGAGTATTACAACTTCATAATCAGAGAGTAGGAGATGAGAAGGATATTTCAGATAGTAGGCTTGAGCTTCTTCATTCTATTTCTCTTGCTTATCAAACTCATGAAGCTCTCTCTCTCGCATATCTTCAGAAATGAAGAATATCTCCTTTTATACCAGCCTCTGATTATCCAACCGTTGGAGAGGCAATAAGGCCGTTTGAATATAGCCGTTGGGGCCTTGTTTACGTTGTCCTCATTAATGCACAGCAGGGTTGACTTTGCTTTATCTGAAAAGGTGCTTTGACCAGCTGTTCTGTCAACACTGTTCTGACAACACTGTTCTGGCAAAAGTCGTTCTGACATCTATACACTGTACGGTCTGACTCTTGCTTGTTGTCAGATGAGGACTTCGTTCCTCAAGCATAAGTCCAGGATGCTAAGAGACTTACTATCAGAAGCTCTCTTGCTATCTGAAGTGAAGCTCGTGGACTCTAACATTCTGCTTGCTATCACATAGAGGAACTTTGTCTTCCAAGCACTTGTCCATGAATGATAAGAGCGCTTTTGCTATTGGATGCTCTCTTGCTATCAGAAGCTCTCTTATGGACTCCGACTCTTGTGGGTAGTATGAGCTTTGTCACCATGAAGGAATCTTCAGATTATGTTCTCCTTATCTCTCATACTCCTCATGCTTGGTAGGTAACAATGTTGCTTGAATATCTGTTATCCTCTTGTTACCGTTGGAAGGAACATCTTCTTAAATGCTTAGCAGGGTTGACTTGCTTTATCACTGAAAAGTAGTCCTGACACCTCTGCTCTGACAAAAGCATTCTTACTTCTGAGTATGTGACATTTTCTCTTGTACTCTTGCTGACGGATGATCATCGTTCATCCGGAAGTGGCAATCTTGCTCTGCAAGGGTTAATCTCTGAAATCCAATGCCAAGAGTCTTTGCATCCGGAAGCTCAGTTGCATCCGGAAGTGTGATTAAGTTCTGCACATACTGGTTAGTCCAACATAGCAATATATATAATCAGATATAGTAAAACTATACATGTTGTGGGAAGTTTGCTATGGGAAGTAGTCTTACTTAGACTATGTTCTGACTTAGTGTATTATACACTTTGATCGTTAGTCCTCTTAGTCTATGATGTATTCGGAAGCACTTCTACATCCGGAAGTGAAACCACTGGATGAAGGATTTTGTTCACTACTGCTCACTCTCGCTCAGTCTATTTCATTCCTAACAGTCAGCGCTAGTCACTGAGCTATCGGAAGCACTTTCACTTGACGTAGTGAACTCACTGACGCTTAGGGTTATACTTCTTTTATTAGCCTGTGCCAGTCTAAATCCAACAGGAAGTAATTTCACTTGACGAGGCTGATTCATTGACGCTTGGGGTCATTCTATTCTATCAGTCTGCGCCAGTCTAAATCTAACAGGAAGTGCTTTCACTTGGCGAAGTAGACTCACTGACGCTTGGGGTGAAATCTATTCCATCGCTCTGCGCCAGTCTAAGTCTAACAGGAAGTAAACTCACTTCCGGTTGAGTCATAGCTTAGTCTTAAGGTTTGTGTACCTAATGTTCATGGACTAAGTTAAATCCCTAGTGAGTTACTCGCTGCCGCTGGGGGATGACACATTTATCCGCGTGCGCGAGTCCTAGTCTATCCGGAAGTGATTCCGCATCCGGTTGTGATTCCGCTGTGGGATGAGTCTTTCATCCGTGAGCGCTAGTCTTAATTCATTCGGAAGTGAATCCGCATCCGGTTGTGACTCTAGTGCTAATACTTCCGGAAATGATCTTGCATTCCCAAGTGATCTAACTCAGGGTTCTAACCATGTCATCTAATCCTTCCTAAGTGTTAATTATGTTCTTTTAAGTACTAGACCATATCATACCTTAGTCACCATCAAAACTTAAGATTCTAACAATACTGGTTCGGTCTACCTGACCTACGTCCAGTCCTCAACCACCCAGGCCGAGTTCCACTATATCTCAGGTTTTAAATCGGGTTCACCTGAAACCTTACAACCGCAAGTTTTGCACGGGATCACTTGCAACCTTACAACTACAAGTTTTACACAGGCTCACTTGTAACCTTTTTAACTAGCTCCCCCTCACACCTAGCAAGGGGTTAACCTTTACACTTAAAGGATTTTTCTAACTATGTTCTCTCAAAGAACGGATGGTGTTACACACTTAAGTACAATCAATGCTCTTATAACAGGAAGAGACTTAACAACAAAGAGTACAAAATATGTAGATGAAAAGGATCACTCGATGTGTTAAATGCTCTTTTCTTTTCTGGGCAGCTTTGAATGCTTGAAGATGTTCTTAGTTTCTCGCTCTAACTTCTCTCAAGAATATCAAAGATAATTGTTGTTGTCATAAATGAAGTTGAGCTCCTTTATATAGTCTTCAAACAATCTGGCTCTTGGTAGGTGGGATAGCCGTTTGAATATGGCCGTTTTTCCCATGTTACCGTTTGCCCAATTAATGCTTCATCAATGCATAGCAGGGTTGACTTGCTTTATCTCTGAAAAGTAGTCCTGACACCTCTGCTCTGACAAAAGCATTCTGACACTGCATTTCTGAACGTTCTGACATTCTGATTGCTTGCGGAAGCAAAATCACATCCGGAAGCAACCTTACTTGGTGTGCTGCACTTGAACGTTAGTCTAGCAATATAAGCACATAGTCACATGTAGTGGGTGTTCACTTAGTCTAAGATATATCCGGAAGCACTACTACATCCGGAAGTAAATCCACTGGATGAAGGATTATATTCACTATTACTCACTCTCGCTCAGTGTCCTTCACTCCAACAGTCAGCGCTAGTCACTAAGCTATCGGAAGTACTTTCACTTGACGTGGCTTATGTTCACTGACGCTTGGGGTTATCTTATTCTATCAGTCAGCGTCAGTCTAAATCTAACAGGAAGCACTTTTACTTCCGGTTGAGTCTTAGCTTAGTCTTAAGGTTTTGTATACCTAATGCTCATGGACTAAGTTAATTCCCTAGTGAGTTACTTGCTGCCGCTGGGGGATGAACCATTCATCCGCGAGCGCAAGTCCTAGTCTATCCGGAAGTAAATCCACATCCGGTTGCACTCTCACTTGGGACTCTATGTTAACCTATTGCTTTCTAAGTACTTGGCCTATTCTTTCATATTTTAGTCTTCATCAAAACTTAAGATTCTAACATTCTCCCCCTTTTTGATGATGACAAATTTAGTTTTATCGATTAGATTCATAAGAAAGGATTAGCAAAAGAATAAAAGCAATAGATAAGAACAAGTAACTTAGACAAATATTATTGATAAGCAGAAGTTACATGTCAGAGTATACAAACAAATAGCATTTACAAGTAAATAGCATATACAGGTAAATTACACTAAGCAAGTATGAAGTATGCATGAAAACAACAAACAAAAACAATTTCTAAGTTAAAAGAAGGTTTGGATTGGGGTTCATGGTTTGTGTTTCTTTTTCCTCTCCCTCTCCCTCTGTCTCTCTTCACTTTCTTTCTGGAGTTTGGCCAACTCGGCCTCTTGCACATTCTGGTCTATCTGGGCAATTATCCGCTGAAGCTCTTCTTCCTCTCTTTCTCTTCTGAGCCTCTCTGATTCAATAGACTCCTCGAATGCCCTTTTCATGTTCTCCACTTCTTCATACCCAGGGAACCCTGTAGCATCGTCGAAGTAGGTGACCACTCCATTGGGATAGTGAACAGCCCGGATTTTTACGTTCCATACAGGGAAGTTGGGATCCTCCTCAACTTCCTGAGCTTTCCTTTTCCCTTTCCCCTTACTCTTCCCTTTGCTCTTGCTAATTGGAGGAGTGGGCATGGCACTTGCTCTGTCGGCATCGAGGCAGGCCATCTGACCAAACGATAACTTGTCTGTGAACCCAAACTTCTCGAATTCCTCAGGAGTCATGTCTTCAATTTCCAACTTGACTTCCTTCAGAATTGGAACTTCTTGAACCACTGGCATTTCTTGCTCAACCTGGACAGACGAAGTTCCTTGCTCAGGTAGGTCAGATGGAGTCTCTTCCTCACTCTCATCAGATTCAGTGGAGGCAATTATCTTCTTGGCACGTCTTCTAATAACGGCCTTCTTTCTGGGCTCACTGACTCTGACTGCTGGCTCAGATGAGGGAGGAGGGGCAGATGAACGCTCAAATGAAGGAGTCTCAGACGCTTGCCCAGAGGATGCAGGAATAGGCTTGGCTATCACAATAGGAGGATGGTTGGGTCTCTTTAGTCCCCACTTCATCATAATCTCCTCAACAATATTTTGACTTATCATAGTTGGAGGAGGCTCTGATGATGACTCAGTGTGGAGATTGTTCAGTTGGCTCAAAGACAATCATTTCCAATTGTGGTCCTTGCTCAGCTGTTCTCTTCTGCTGCATGAACCGGATGACTTCTCCTCTTATAAGGCTTTCTGCACCACCCAGCCTTTGGGATTCCATAGCACGGCGAAGGGCTGCTGCTATGTCTTCATCAATCCATAATGCTGGCTGGCTGAGGACATCCCTTGTATTTATTGACAGGCGAAGGGCGGTCATAGCATCTCTCCCCCTTTTGGCATCATCAAAGAGGGTGAGGGCCAGGGAGGACGGAGTGGATGGAGAGGAAGGTGGAGGTTCAGGGCCAAAAGGTTTTTGGGGTGAGGATTCTGGGGAGGAGGTAGGTAAGATAGTGTCTGGGGATGAGGCAGTGTCGGGAAACCAATTGGATGTGACAAAAAGACCTTCGTAGGGATGAGTGGAGAAGTATTCTTGGTAGTTGGTGGAGGCTGGGGTAAATGGTAAATGGTCATCATAGAGTGGTTGAAGGCGGGGGTAATCTCTTATATACATTTGGCTGAGAGGGTGAATGGCAGTGTGAAATCCAAGGTGCTCGGCCAGGGGGTTGGATCTGGGTGTAGAGTTGGGGTTGATAGGATTAGGATGAGGGGAAGGTTCGTTGGAGAAGCGGAGTGGAGAGCGTGTAGGAGCGCCAGGTCGTGTGAGAATGGATGAAGGAGGTGGGGATGGAGAGTTTAGTGGGGATTGGCGTGGAGAGTGTTGAGGTGAGTCTTGGGTTTGCTGGTCATGGGTAGGTGAAGGTTGAGATTGGTGGTTATTGTTTGGTGATGGTGGGGGTTGCTGGTCATTTTGTGGTGGTGGCTGAGGTTGTTGAGTGTTAGGTGGAGGAGGAGGGGGAAGTTGAGGGTGACCAGACGGAGGAGGAGGTGGATTTGGGGGAAGAGGAGGAGGTGGTAGGTTATCTTGTGATGGTTGGGGAATTTGTAGGTGCTGGAGGATGAGATCAAGTTTTGCATCCACCCTGGCAAGATGATTCTCGACCCGGCCAACTCTGTCCTCAAGCCGCTGGATTCACTCCCCTTGCTGCTGGAAGCCAGTGTCACACTCAGCACGAAGAGGGCCTACCAAGGAGTCAGGCAGCCTAAAGAGAAGCTCCTCCTTTACTTCCTCGGCAAAGGCTCTGACAGTAGCTGGCACTCTTGCAGCACGGCTTGGCCCAGCATGGGAATCCACTTCCTGATCCCCTGCACCAGATGTAGAGGGGACTGAAGTCTGAGATGCACTCCCTGTCTGTGATCCTGACTTTGTGGCCTTGGCCTGCTTGTTGTACTTTATGCCCATCTTCCCAATGTTGGTAGCTCCCACAAGTCTACACTTGATATTTTCTTCCTCCACAGCAGATGTGGCCTTGATCAGATGCTTCTCAAGGAGAAGGGCAATGATAGTGGGATAGGGAAGATAGCCAGACTTGTCATTGTTTATCCAGCGCTGAAGCTCAAGACAGATCAACTGGCCGGGGTTGATTGGCTGGTGAGAGAGGAGTCTGGGGAACCAGGGATTGTCCAGCAGTGTGAACTCGTTGAAGTTGCCTCCCTTATGTGTCATCATGCGGGAGTAGACATAATACAAGAGCCTGTAAGAGTCAGACATCTTGGACACCTTCTTGTTATCGGTGCCATACAACTTCTCGAGTTCCTCCTTGCTGTACTTGAGGGACTCAGGGTAGAGCCATTCATTCATACCCTCATCTGTGATCCCCATCATCTCATTCAATGTCCTCCAAGTGAACCTGAAGGTTCCCCCCCTTACAGTGGCAGTGAAGGAGAGTTTGTGGACTTGCTCTTTCCCATCCACCTTCTTGTACTTAGCCTTGCCAGAGAGGGATTGACAGAAGACTCGCAGAACGTTGACGTTGTAGTCCTGGTTGATCCCTAGCCAAGGCATATATTTCTCCAAGTAAGGGCGTAGATGAGGAAACCCTAGATCATCAATCTTATCCAGATCGATGAACAACCCATGGTTGAAGTAGGGGATGGATGTCTCAAATTTGGCTGCAACTGGCTCCAATGCCCCATCTCTATAAATAGTAGGGTCATCCTCTTCAACCCTTTGCCTCTTGGAAGAAGGCTCTTCAGCAAACTGAACCTTCTTCTTCTTGCCCTTCCTCTTGGCTTCCTTTGCCTGCTCATGCCCAGAAGCCACTGGCTGTTCTGCCATTCTACCAGAAGTTCTAGGCTGATCCTGGATTTGTTCATCCTGTTCTTGTGACTGCCCAGAAGCTTCATGGTGTTCTTGATGTTCATCGCGATGTTCTTCACGATGCCCAGATTTTCCAGAATGTTTATGACTTGATTTCCCAGATTTCGACTTGTGTTTCTTGGATGAGGAATGTTTCTTTGTAACTGGGTTTGTTTCATGTGATCCGGCCATTTTTGTGTGGGTTGATGGTGAAAAGAGATGAAATGCGAAAAAGTGTATGAAGAATGCGAAGAACACAGATGAAGATGAAGAGTTGTGTGCAGAGAATATGTGGGTGAAAGTAAAAAGTGAAAGTGAAAAATGACATCCTATTTATAGGCGAAGTTACTAAGGGTAAAATGGGCATATATTTTCAAATGAAACCAAACGTTTATACATTGGGTAACGTAAAATTTTAATTGAAACGGCGCACCTTATGACATGTGTCGCTTCATCTTGTCAGAGAAGACACAACTCCCCATAGAAGGAGATGAAGCGTTTTCTGAAGTGACGTGTCTCTTGGTCTGGCACTGGCGCTCTCTGAGTTTCAACAGCCAGTGTCAGTGAGTAATTATCCGGAAGTGGCTTTGCTTCCGGTTGCACTTGCTTAAGATTTAACATTGAGTACCTGCAAAAACATATATTGGCACTCCGATGCCTAAGTTAGTATTGTTGTAGGTTTTAAACAATCAAGTATAATAACTAGAATTTACACTTCATTTGGGTTTACCATTCCCAAATCACCTCTTATGAAAGTAAATTGGTCAACCCCCAGAGGCTTGGTGAAGATGTCAGCACGCTGTTGTTGTGTGGGGACAAATTGCACTTGACATCCTTCTTTTGAACATGGTCTCTGATGAAGTGATGTCTGACGTCAATGTGCTTTGTCCTTGTGTGCTGAACTGGATTCTTGGCAAGGCTAATTGTGCTTGTGTTGTCACAAAAGATGGGTGCCTCAGGGAACTCCAAGCCAAGATCTCTCAACTGGTTCTTCAGCCATAGCACTTGTGCACAACAGCTTGCAGCAGCAATGTATTCTGCCTCAGTGGATGACAAAGACACGCAGGTTTGCTTCTTGCTAGCCCAAGACACCAGACAACCACTAAGGAAGGCGCATTGTCCACTGGTGCTCTTCCTATCTGTTTTATAACCTGCATGGTCAGAGTCAGAGTAAGCCCACAAGAACTCTTGGTTACCTCTGGGGTACCAAAGACCAAGTTCTTGTGTTCCCTCAAGGTATCTCAGGATACGTTTAACACAAGTTATGTGTGACTCCTTGGGGTTGGCTTGAAACCTAGCACACATGCCTACACTAAATTGAATGTCAGGCCTGCTGGCTGTTAAGTATAAGAGGGAACCTATCATTCCCCTATACATGGGCAGACTGACAGATTTACCCTTTGCGTCAGCATCGAGTGCGGCAGAGGTGCTCATGGGAGTGTCATACTCCTTGCATTCATCCATCCCAAACTTTTTGAGTAGTTCTCTGCAGTACTTAGCTTGGGAGATGAAGATTCCATTTTTCTTCTGTTTAATTTGCAGGCCTAGGAAGAATGTTAGTTCTCCCATCATTGACATTTCAAACTCACCCTGCATAGTCTTAGAGAAATCTTCACAAAGCTTTTCATTAGTTGCCCCAAAAATTATATCATCAACATAAATTTGGACAATTAACATATCTCTATCTTTGTGAAGGATAAACAGTGTATTATCTAATTTGCCCCTTGAGAAACCCTTGCCCAGCAAAAAGCTGCTGAGTCTCTCATACCAAGCTCGAGGAGCTTGTTTCAGGCCATATAAAGCTTTCTTTAGTCTATACACATGTTTGGGGTGCTTATGATCCTCAAAGCCAGGAGGTTGTTCTACATATACCTCTTCCTTAATATAACCATTAAGAAATGCACTCTTTACATCCATTTGATATAACCTAAAGCCTTTCATGGATGCAAAGGCTAGAAGAATCCTTATTGCTTCAAGTCTAGCGACTGGAGCAAAAGTTTCTTCATAGTCAATGCCTTCTTCTTGGTTGTATCCTTTGGCTACTAATCTGGCTTTGTTTCTTGTAATTTGACCTGTCTCATCTAGTTTGTTTTTGAAGACCCACTTGGTCCCTACTATAGATTGATGAGACGGCCTTGGGACTAGTTCCCAGACTTGGCTTCTCTCAAATTGATTTAGCTCTTCCTGCATGGCAATAATCCAGTCGCAGTCCTCAAGAGCTTGTTCAACTGAAGTTGGTTCGATTTGAGATAGGAATGCTCCGAACTCAACTTCATTTTGAACTTGTCTTCTAGTTCTGACACCAGAAGAAACATCACCAAGCACTTGATCAAGAGGATGATCCCTGTGATGTCTCCTAGCTATTGGCAACTGTGCCTCATCAGGCACGGTCTGTACTCCAGGCTCATCACTGGGTTCATCTTCTTCTTTGGGATTGCTTGTTGGTGTTTCTTTTGGTGGTGAGGAAGATGATGGTGGTTTTGGAAGATTAAGTGTTTCATCATCTTCTGTGGATTGTCCCCATGTAGGAGTTTCATCAAATACAACATATATGGATTCTTCTACAGTTTTAGTTCTCATGTTGTATATCCTATATGCTTTACTCCTAAGGGAATATCCTATGAATATACCTACATCAGCCTTTGGATCAAACTTACCCAAATTTACCTTTCCATTGTTATGCACATAGCATTTTGATCCAAATATTCTGAGGTGGCTGATGTTGGGCTTCCTCCCTTTGTATAGCTCGTATGGAGTCTTGTCCAAGCCCTTGCGAACATAGGCTCTGTTGGAGATATAGCAAGCAGTGCTCATAGCGTCCGCCCAGAACACTTGAGAAACCTCTTTCTCGTTGAGCATGCTTCTAGCCATCTCCGTCAGAACCATGTTCTTCCTTTCGACCACTCCATTTTGCTGAGGAGTTCTAGGAGCTGAGAAGTTATGTTCAATGTCATTCTGCTCACATAGCTCAGAGAAGCTATGGTTCTCAAACTCTCCTCCATGATCTGTCCTTATGGCTGTGATTTTGAGCTCTCTCTCATTCTGCACTTTCTTAGCCAGGACAACGAAAGCATCAAAAGCATCTTGCTTAGAGGCAAGAAACATAGTCCAAGTGAACCTTGAATAGTCATCCACCACCACTAGAGCATACAGGTTTCCACCCAAGCTCTTTACTCTCGCTGGCCCAACCAAATCCATATGGATTAGTTCCAAGGGCCTGCTGGTGGAGACTGTCTTCTTGGTTTTAAACGAGGACTTTGTTTGCTTCCCTCGTTGGCAAGATTCACAAATAAAATCATGCTTTACCTTAAAGGATGGGATACCTATGGCTAGCTCCTTTTTAATTAGCATATCAAGTTGAGTAAAATTAACATGAGCTAATCTCTTATGCCAAAGCCAACTGTTCTCATCACTAGATATTAAACATTTTTCTTCCAGTTGTTGACATAAGTCTAGAGTATATAGGTTCCCATTTCTGTTTGCCTTAAGTTTGCATTTTAAATTGGCCTTATCTAAATTCAGATCCTGCTTATCAACTATTATGCACTCATTTGAATCAAAGATTACCCAATTTCCTTTGTCAGTGCTCTGGCTCACGCTCAGCAGGTTGTGACAGAGACCGTCCACTAGATATACGTCTTTGACTGGTCCGACTTTTCCAACTCCAGTGATCTTACCACTTTGATTTCCTCCAAAGGTCACTGTGGCTCCATCCTTGATCACCAGAGATTTGAACTTGTCTCTGTCTCCAGTCATATGTCTCGAGCATCCGCTATCGATGTACCATTTTCTGTTCTTGGATGCCTTGAGACACACCTGAAATAATCAAGCAAGCTTAGGTACCCAACCTCTCTTGGGTCCTCTGTCATTAGTTTTCAGTGCCCTTGGTCTAGTGTTAGCCTTAACCTTGGGCTTATGATCACTTGGAACCTCTGGCCTAGTGCTGGCTCTAGGCTCTTGGGTTTTCCCTGTGGAATGGTTCTAAGCTCGGGATCCTTGTCCTCTCTTGGTTTCCTTTGCAGGAGGAGGATCCTTTGTAGCCTTGGTTCCTTTAGGGACCCATTTGTAAGAGCTACTTGCTCCATGCTTCTTGGCATTACAGGTGGACGTGGAGTGTCCTTTCCTGTTGCAGTAGTTACAGAAGCTGAAGGGTGAGGAGCTATGACTAGTGGCTTTATGGAAGAACTTTAAGTAGGGCTTTACTTTTGGTTCCACCCACTTTTTCCCTCTAGGAGTATATCCTAAGCCAGTCCTATCCCTATATGCCCGTTGATTCATTAAAATTATATTTAACATTTCTGAACCATTTGTAAACTTCTGCAGGGCATTTTGCAGCTTGTCTTTCTCAGCTGAGATTTTGCTGCAATTAGGGCAGCTCTCAAGTGTTAAGGCATTTGGTTCTGCTTGGGGAGAACCCTGGTCATCCACTACCGGAAGCTTTCTAGCTTCCGCTAGCTCTTCACTTAGTGAGTCCACCTTGGACTCAAGTGATTCCTTTTTAGTTTTTAACACTTTATAGGCTTTACATAATCTAGAGAATTCTTCATGAACCTCATTGTAAGCCTCTTGTAATTCAGAAAGAGTTACCTCATGATCTTCGTGAGTGAGGTCAAGATCTGAAGATGCTTCCTCATCATCTTCTCTGGCTACCAGGCAGAGATTGGCAACTTCTTCCTCATCACTTGCTTCGTCATCTGAGCTATTCACCCATATGGAGGAAACGAAGGCCTTTCTTTTGTCTTTGCTTTTTGATCTCTGCAGACTGGGACACTCAGCCTTGAAGTGACCAGGCTTCTTACATTCAAAACACACAGGGACCTTTTCCTTCTTGTATCCCTTCTTCTGGCTGGAGTCACCTTTCTGAAAACCTCCTTTCTTTCTGAAGAATTTTCTGAACTTCCTCACCATCATAGCCATCTCCTCATCATCCATTTCCTCCTCATCATCCTCATCATCATCATCGATCTCCTTGCTGGGAGCAACAAGGGCAAGATTCTTGGCTTTGGATGAGGTTTGAGGAGCTCTTTGAGCTAGCAGAGTAGGCTCATATTCGGCTAGAGATCCAAATAGTGCGGTGATGGAGCTGGTTGATTCTCCTTGGACTTCCTGCAAGATAGTTACTTTGGTGATCCAGTCACCCTTCAAGATCTTTAGGATCTTGCTTACTTGCTCTCTTTCAGGAATATCCTTACCCAGCGAGGCCAAATTGTTGATGAGATGAGTGAACCTGAGCTCCAGCTCTCTGATAGGCTCAGTGGGACTAAGCATGGCGAACTTGTGAAATTCTTCCACCAGCATCTCAACACGTCTTGCTTTTACTCCCCTGGTTCCAGAGTGAGCAGCCTCAAGAGCCTCCCACATATCTTTAGCATTTTTGTGGTGGCTGATCCTGTGAAACTCTTTGGGACTGAGAGCACACTGGATGTAGTGCATGGCCCTATAGTTCAGTTGGACTAAAGCAAGGTCCTCAGGGGTGTATCTGGCTCTCACCTTAGCAAACCCATCCTCATCTATGGGAGTTTGATCCCCACGTTCGATTACTTCCCAGAGTCTAATATCACTTGACTTGATGTAAGTCTCCATTCTAAACTTCCAGAATGGATAGTTATACCCATCGAAGCCTGGGGGCTTGTTGGGTTGAACGGAGACATCTGATAGAGAGTAATCTGTATCCATTACTGGATCTTTGCTTTCTGGATTCGTTGGAATCGAGTGAGAAAGACCTGCTCTGATACCAAATGAAAGTAATGGATGCACAAGAGGGGGGGAGGGTGAATTGTGCTTCAAAAATAAATGCTCAAATAAAACAACACAAGAGTTATACTGGTTCGGTCTACCTGACCTACGTCCAGTCCTCAACCACCCAGGCCGAGTTCTACTATATCTCAGGTTTTAAATCGGGTTCACCTGAAACCTTACAACCGCAAGTTTTGCACGGGATCACTTGCAACCTTACAACTACAAGTTTTACACAGGCTCACTTGTAACCTTTTTAACTAGCTCCCCTTCACACCTAGCAAGGGGTTAACCTTTACACTTAAAGGATTTTTCTGACTATGTTCTCTCAAAGAACGGATGGTGTTACACACTTAAGTACAATCAATGCTTTTATAACAGGAAGAGACTTAACAACAAAGAGTACAGAATATGTAGATGAAAAGGATCACTCGATGTGTTAAATGCTCTTTTCTTTTCTGGGCAGCTTTGAATGCTTGAAGATGTTCTTAGTTTCTCGCTCTAACTTCTCTCAAGAATATCAAAGATAATTGTTGTTGTCATAAATGAAGTTGAGCTCCTTTATATAGTCTTCAAACAATCTGGCTCTTGGTAGGTGGGATAGCCGTTTGAATATGGCCGTTTTTCCCATGTTACCGTTTGCCCAATTAATGCTTCATCAATGCATAGCAGGGTTGACTTGCTTTATCTCTGAAAAGTAGTCCTGACACCTCTGCTCTGACAAAAGCATTCTGACACTGCATTTCTGAACGTTCTGACATTCTGATTGCTTGCGGAAGCAAAATCACATCCGGAAGCAACCTTACTTGGTGTGATGCACTTGAACGTTAGTCTAGCAATATAAGCACATAGTCACATGCAGTGAGTGTTCACTTAGTCTAAGATATATCCGGAAGCACTTCTACATCCGGAAGTAAATCCACTGGATGAAGGATTATATTCACTATTACTCACTCTCGCTCAGTGTAACATACTGTTACTAGTTCCCTAATCAATTCAATAATACCTTTACTAACTATAATAGAAAAAGGATTTCCATAATATCAATGACTCTATCATAGTTAGAAAAGAAATTTCCTAATAATAAGCATTATCCATGATAGAAAAGGATTTTCTAATACAGCCTGAACACTATCATGGATAATTATTAGCTAACCATGTTAGAAAAGAATCACCTAACATGGTTAGAAAAAGAAGCAACCTACTACATTTCTCCAATCAACCAATAATATTAATACAAACAGAAATATGCGGAAGCGAATGCAGACCTATACATTTTGGCAATATACATTTCTAAAGAGTCGATACAACCTTTAAAGCTTAATTCCCTTTCTTGATGCTTGCGCACGTGCATGAATACCTGCAAAAATGTGAGTAATCGTGGGGTGAGACAACTTGTCTCAGTAATCTACTACTTAACTCACTATAACAGTGAGATGTGCGGTAGTAAGGGCGTCTAACGGGTACCACAATTTAAAATCAGTAATATGTATATAACCCAAGTCTTCTTCCATTTAACACTTCAGTCCCTCTGTCACGTCCAATTCAAATCAAGTTTATCAACTCTACTTTTCAAATATCACTCAAAATCCCTCAATCAATTTCCACATCAAGTAAACTTCACCATCCAATCTTCAATCCATGCTTTCCTTACTGAAATTCTCATTCATACCTTTCTCAAATCCAATTTCTCGGCTCACATTCATGTACAATCCCTGGTGCTCTACTCATGCCATCCCGGAGGCACTACGCTCGAGCCCTATATATGTTCCAAATGAGTTGACATTGTGCCCCTCTCACAATGAGGGGGCAATTTCCCTCTATGGTAACCCCATGAGAGGGAAACCCCAATCTGTCTCCAATCAGAAAGGGAGCAGTCCCTGTCTCCAATCAGAAGACTGCTGGTCACAGTCTCCAATCTGTTGACCGATGGTCACAGTCTCCAATCTGTCAACCAGTACAAATAACCGTTGATTGGCCTATCGAACGGTTATCATCGCGCGATGGTACATATATCTCAGTGTCATGCAATGATCACAGAACCTTTTAATATACCAATCCCTTTCAATATTTCAATATCACATCAACGTCAAGCACTCTCACAATTCCCTTCAATATCTCAATGTCAGCATTTCAAAATTTTCCCTCAACTTACTCCCCAACATCTCAAATCCAACATTTAATCTTCTTATATCTACATAACCTTTCCAATGTCACTATCAGAACACTCCACCTGTGTATATGTCACACCATTCCAGGATTTTCACCACAACTAAACAGGATACTACATATATAATGTGTCAAAATTCTTTATACGAAAATAATCGTGTTTAAAAGGCACCTGATAGCCTATTTTATATAAAAGTAACTTTTAAAGATTTTTGAGGGCTAGAATGGATTTTGAAAATCCCAACTAACATCACCCTCAATGTTATAGCAAGGTAAGAGTGATTACCTGCACAAGCTCAATAATCAACAGATATACCGTATACGCAGCTAATGTTGTCCTCGAGTTCCGCTCGAATTACCGCCGTCTACAATTATGCAACAATCATAATTGGTCAAGACACTTTGTAAGTGACTTTGACCACTCTTTAAACAAATTCTAAAACAAGTAATGAAGTAGTTAAATACTTCAATTATATCCCCAATATCTTCCTTTCATTTTACTCAATGCTTATAAATCCTAAAATGCTCAATTACACAATTCTCCATCCTTCTTGCCTAAACTCACTCAACTATCTAAAATCCCCTAAACCAACCTCAACAACATTAATTTCTACACAATGTGGTCTCCCCAAACTTTCTAATCATCCACCAACATTCCACTTACAAACTTACTTAGCAAAATCCCGTTTAGTCAACACTTTATTCACCAACTTCTTTCCGAAACACCAATCCAATCAATTCCACCATTCTAATGTCATTATATAACCTTAGTTAGCATTTAGGAACCACCAATTTATCCAATAACTCATTTATCATCAAACCCTAACTTTAGAGAATACCAAAATATTAGCAAAAACTCCAACATAACTAGAAACATCAAGGAAACTCAAATGCTCTTAAGAAACGTCAAATTAAATACCTAATATCCATTATTATGACTTTAAAACTCCAAAAACCACAACATACCCAAAACCCTAACTTTTCAAGAACACACTTCCAAGAAACCAAATCAAAGAGAAGTAAAAATGCTTACGGAGTTCCAAATTGAAGAGGAAGTAAAATCCCGCCGGTTAACCACCGCGAGTCTCGCCGGAAAACGGACACTAAGGTGGCTGGCCGAAGCAAACATCAAGAAGAAGAGGAAAATGAGAAAAAAAAACGAAGTTAGAAGGAGAAAATAGCTTGAAGAACAACCAAAAATGCAAGACTCACGTTCTCCTCCACCGCTGGCCGCCGTTGACCACCGTCGCCGCCGGAAAAGTGAAGAAAGGCGACATTTTTGAGGGGCTGGACGACGAGAAACAAGGAGTGTGAGAAATGGATGGCTCACAAGTTTCCTAAGGTTTGAGAGTGAAGAACAAAAAAAACGGTGGGAGATGGAGGATTATGGGTGGGAGCCAATTTGGAGAGTTTGAGAGGGAGGGGGTCGTTTGGTGAGGAGAAAAAAAAGAAGAAAGAGAAGAGAAAAAGAAAGTAGAAAGAAGAAGAGGAAAAGAAAATGGAAAAATGAGGAATATTCTTTCCCAACATTGGATATTCTTTTTCAAGTGGTGATATTTCTTTTTATCCTTATCTCTTTAACCATAAAATCCTACACTTGTTCTCCCAAAATTTGAATCTTGATCCCATCTTCAAAGTCATTTAATTGATTATTCTAAGCACTTATTTCTTCAAAACCTCTAAAAATATCCAAACTTTCCCAAAATTTCATGAATATTTCAAATATACTAATGGTTCTTTACTAAAAACATTTTTTTAATCCTGTATTAAATTTCAGGATGTTACACTCAGTGTCCTTCACTCCAACAGTCAGCGCTAGTCACTAAGCTATCGGAAGTACTTTCACTTGACGTGGCTTATGTTCACTGACGCTTGGGGTTATCTTATTCTATCAGTCAGCGCCAGTCTAAATCTAACAGGAAGCACTTTTACTTCCGGTTGAGTCTTAGCTTAGTCTTAAGGTTTTGTATACCTAATGCTCATGGACTAAGTTAATTCCCTAGTGAGTTACTTGCTGCCGCTGGGGGATGAACCATTCATCCGCGAGCGCAAGTCCTAGTCTATCCGGAAGTAAATCCACATCCGGTTGCACTCTCACTTGGGACTCTATGTTAACCTATTGCTTTCTAAGTACTTGGCTTACTCTATGTTAACCTATTGCTTTCTAAGTACTTGGCTTACTCTTTCTAAAACTTAAGATTCTAACAAAAGCCACGGAAGGAGATCCTTGGTACACTCTATTGTATCCTCCCATCATTTTCTTTTTTACTGCTTCCTACTGTATTCACTGAATCAGGTACACTCTCTCTTCTCTACCTTTTCATGACTTCCTCTTCTTTACTCATCATTAAGTAGTCCTTGATACTGTACGTTCCCTTTTTTTACAAACATATTATTTTTCTGCAAATCTACCATATATTTTGTACATGCTTGTTTATGTGTTCTTTCTGTAAGGATGTCTTATACTCCCTCCTTTTCGAATGATAATATGATGATACGATTTTGTAACACTTTTCTATGTTTTGGTTCTTCTTGCACCTTTCTGTCATCCATATTACTTGATTGTTAGGTTACTGTGTTAATACAACTTTAATACAACTTAAACTATAGTTGGGAGGTGGCGATGATGAAGGATAGAACTGGTCAAAGTTTGTTATAAACGACTTCCATTTTGTGTGCGTTTAGTTATTTATTTATTATAAATATAAATATAGTTGTTGCATTTGTTTTTTTTTATTTTATTATTTATTTATTTATTTTTCTGTTGCTTCTTTATATATATACATACATACATACATATATATATATATATATATATATATATATTCATTGCTCACTCCCCATATATTTGCCTTTTTTCTAGGAACGGTTACTTCTTTTTGTTTATTTATTTATTTTATTTTATTATTATTTATTTATTTATTTTTTTTTTTACTATTGCTTCTTTATATATATCCATTGCTTACTCCCCGATATATTTGCCTTTTTTTTGGAACGATTACCTCTTCATATTTATTTATTTATTTTTATTATTTATTTATTTATTTGTTGATGCTCCTTCCCCATATCTAGGGGTAGAAATGAGCCAAGCCGAGCCGAGCCAGACGTAAATAGGCCTGGGCCTGTAATGAAAAAAGAAATCGTAGGCCTAGGCCTGAGCCTGGATATAGGTTTTTTTTCAGAAAAAAGCCTAGGTCTGCGAAAAATGTTTAATGCCTGAAAGCCTTTTTAAAGGCCTACTTACAATGTAGGCCTTTAAAAGGCTTCAAACCTTTTAAAAACCTATTTCGAATTTAGGCTTTCAAAAGGCTAAAGCCTTTAAAGGCTTATATATCAAACTTAAAAGGCCATAAATAGGCTTCAAGTCTTTAAACCAAACTTAACACTTATAATTTTATTTTTAATAAAATCAAAAATGATAATTGCCATCAAAACATGACCCAGATTCAACTCAACAAATAATATTTATTAAACGGGCCAAGCCTGAAGGCTTTTAGGCCGAGTTTTATTGAATTAGGCCTGACCTTTTTACATAAAAAGGCTTTCCAATAAGTCTTAGCCTGACCTATTTAATAAATAGGCTAGGTCAAACTAGGCCCTAAATAGGCCGAGCCGCAGGCCGCCTGTTAAGGGCCTGACCTGTTTCCACCTACCCATATCTATATTGTTTTATTTTTTAACTGTTGCTTATTATTAATTTTTTATTTCTATTATTTTAATTTGTTTACATCTATATCAGTTACTTCTCAATTTGTTTATAACCATTGTTGCTCCCCCTTCGCTACTCTTGTTTTTGTGACTTCGTGTCACGCTTGGTTATTTACCCTCGTGTGACTGTGTGTCCACTCTTGTTTTTGTGACTTCGTGTCACGCTTGGTTATTTACCCTCGTGTGACTGTGTGTCCACTCTTGTTTTCGTGACTTCGTCTCACGCTTGGTTATTTACTCTCGTGTGACTGTGTGTCCACGCTTGTTTCGTGACTTCACGTCCCGCTTGGTTATTTACCCTCGTGTGACTGTGTGTCCACGGAATACACCGCCTATATTTATAGTCGGTCCCATGCTCGGATAAAAGAGTAGGGTTGTGTTAGGCTTCGGCAGCCAACGTAAAAATATGTTGAATCTATTGAGCATGGACACACGCATTGTTTATATCAATAGGTCATTGCTTGGTACTTCACAAGGGCTATCACACTATCATGGGAGAAGGCATATAAAGAAACAAAGGTTCAAAGAAGAGAAGTGGATGAGCGCGCAGTAAGAATAACTGATCAAATGTTATGGAATCACTACAAAAGAAGGAGAGGAAGACCAAAGAGAACTCTTAACGAAGTTATTCAAAGAGATCTTTTGATGAAAGACTTACCTCCAAACATGACTATTGATCGAACACAATGTCGTCGTGTGATCCATGTAGCCGCCGACTCCATTTAGTTGAGATAAAGTTTTGTTGTTGTTATTGTAATTACTAGGAGTTAGAAATTGTATGAAAAGTACTTTGAAGTCTAAACAATTTTTAATGGAAGAATGTTATCAATTTCATTGGGAACTATTTTTGGAAAGGGTTAAATTTCAAATAATATAGTTTGATAAGAGCGACTAAATTGAAAAGAAAAGTATCTTCAGGGGCAAAAACGTAATATTCCCTGACCCTACATTGTCTCTATCTCTATTCCTCAAACTCGAACTCTCTCTCTGCCCTATCATCTCTCAAGCAACCACCACAAGCCCGACTTCCCTTTTCTTTTCCGGCGACAAACGGCGGTGGAATTTGAGGGTAAGATTCGGTCTTGTATCGTATTTCGCAACTTGTATTTCTATTCCATGTGGTGAGTTTCTAATAGAAGCTGCAACTTCGGGTTCAACCTTGTTGGTGAGTTTCCTCTTCAAACCTCACTTTTCTTTGCGATTTCAGGCGAGATTTGAGAGAATCCGAAATTTATTAAAGACTGTTTAAGCTTCAATGCAAAAGAATTGAGAAAAGATTTGGTTGTTGATTAAAGTTTAGAGTAGTTTAGGTCAAACCCTAATTTTTGTACTTAAGGGCTGACAGGTTCATGGTAAAATTTTGGCCCAATATACTTGACTAAGCAACAATGAAACCTGTTTGAGTTTGATTTCGGCACGGCTGGAATAATTTGGCACGAGTACTGTTGTTCCACAACTTTAATGTTTGTTCCTTTAAACAGGAGAGTTGTTACTTGGGTGTATGGATCTTGTTGTTTGAGTGAAATTCTAATAAGGTGAGGATAAGATGGATTTTGAAGCATACCTTGCTTATTTTGGGATTGAAATAAAGTTCTTGAGTGTCATTGTTTTTCTTGCAGTGAATGGGAATGAATTTTGTTCTGTTTTGGGGTTGATCCTTGCATTGATATAAGTCTGTGACAAAAATTATTCTTTTAGGATGCTAATGCAATTAACCAAATTGCTTTGGGTGGCTTAGTAAATGGTGATTTAGGAAACAGAGATGAAAGGTTTAAGTTGTTTCAAAGCTTGCATGTTGTTGTTCTTTCTCTGTTTTGTCCCTTGTTGAATGTGATGTGTTAAATCATGTAGCAAGTTGGTTTGTGTGTTCTTCTCTGTTGAGATTTGTCATAGGAAATGCAATTGTAAATTACTATTGTTTGGGACTTGTATGTTTGTGTTGTGAGTGTTTGGCTAAGCCTATAATGTGGAGTTTGACCTTCTTTTTTCTCTTTCCCTATTTTGGAGGTTGCAAAAAGGTGCGTATGAATATAGGAAATGTGCAGCATGTGTATTTATAAATTTCTTTACTTTGTACTCTTGTAGCTGAATGGAATTTGGGGAAGGAATGGAGGGTTTCTTTTTAAACTGACAATGCATATAAAAGTGGCTAAAGTTGTGGTTTCTTGAACTTGTTTCTCTCCTGTTTTCTTTTGATGAAGTGACAAATTCTGTTGGCTAAAAAAAGAAGTGACTAATTTTAGTTCAATAGTCCATTAAAATGAATGAAGGATTTCAAATGAAGGATTTTAAGTTTGAACACATTATTTTTGACCGAATGAGTATTTTAGATAAGATACCTTTTCTCTTGGATATTTCATTTCTTTTCCTGCCAATAATTCAGAACCTTATCAAAAATGGATTTTCCCGTTAGTATGAAACACAGAGAGAGCCATGAATATATCTGCCATAGCTCCAACGTATCCATCAGGGACATTCAAACGCAAGCGCAGTATTCGTGCAAGACTAAAATCACTGCCACGAGCTTCTCTGGTCAATACTTCGGTCAATGTTTCTGTCTTTGCTAATAAACATGGGTCCCAACCATTCAAGGTATTCCTTTAGTTTCAGTTGTTTCTTCCTTAAAATGCCTCAACTTTTGAGACTGGCTCCCCTTCAACTTGCGTACAAAATTTAGTGTCAATCGAGAAGTGTGTAACAATTTGGAAAACAATGTGTAGTGTTATCCTGGGTTTGGTCTTTGTTGTTTCGTCTTTTATGTGTAAGTAGAATATTTAAGCATTTCCATTATGGAGTGATTTAAATGAACAAAGTCCATTTGAGGGCAAACGATCTGATAGTCCAACCTGTCACGGAGTTGGAGTTTCATGAATGTTTCTGCTCTATTTTTGACTGAAGTTTAGTATTGATCCCTTATATTTACTTTTAAGTCTCTTTTTGATTACTTCAATTTGAGAGGACAAATGGTGCAAATTTATCAATTTAGAAATATTATCGGAACCTCTCAAACAAAAAACATGTTTTCTCATGTCTAATTACACATGAATGATTAATATGGGTGCAATTTTGTGGTACATGCATCATCAAAATTTGGACATTGACCATTATAATTTTGGTTACTTAGAATATTGACTTTTGAGGGTCAATGTCTAAAAAATTGACAGCCTTGATAAAATTGCATCCATTTTAAATGTCCATGTGTAATTAAACATCAATAAACACTTTTGGTGCCATACACTCTTATGATAATTATCCGTTGTAAAATTTGTACCTCAACCCAATCTAAAAAATACACTTGCATTGTAATCCTTTGTTATAACACTGTTTCATTTAATGGAAAAATATAAATTTTAAATTATGTGAGTGATAGTCACAAACAATTATAATATAAACATATTTTCTCTCAATATTTTGATTACAAAATTATCTTATACATTTTTAAGTCAACATTTGTCATTAACTAGTGTTAAAAAACTACTAAAATTTATTTTTCAAATTTAATGGACCAAAAGTTCCTGGATGCACATACAAGGGAACAAGCTTGATACTAACTCTATTTTCTTGTTGTTTATGAGCGTAACTGGGTATTATGGATTGATTTGACAATTTTTTTGTATATTTAGTAGGTCTTGGGAGAACCTATGCAAATTCATTCCGATCAATCATACAATCTCCTCCAACAACAGTCATCACTTGATCTTCTCTCCAAATGCAAAAGCATTCAAACCCTCAAACAAATTCTTTCTTATGCCATCAAGACTGGCATCTACAATACCCCTGTGGCACAAACTAAGCTCATCCAATTCTGTGCCGTATCACCTTTTGGAGACATCTCTTATGCTATCTCTCTATTTGAGTCCATTGAAAATCCAAACTTGATCATGTGGAACACGATAATTCGAGGTCACTGGTTAAGATCCTCTCCAATTATGTCCATACAAGTTTATGCTCGTATGATGAATACAGGGGTGGAGCCAAACTCTTATACTTTCCCATTCCTTCTCAAGTCTTGTGCTAAAATCAGAGCCATATGTGAAGGGAAACAAGTACATGCTCATATTTTGAAACTTGGCTTTGCATTGGATCCTCATGTGCATACTTCACTTATTACAATGTATGCTCAGATTGGGGACTTGGATAATGCTAGATTGGTTTTTAATAGTGATATTTTACATGATGTTGTTTCTTTCACAGCATTGATATCTGGGTATCTTTCAGAGGGTCATGTGGAAGAGGCTCGACGCTTATTTGATGAAATTCAAGTGAAAGATGTAGTGTCTTGGAATGCCATGATTGCAGGATATGCTCAAAGTGATCGATTTGAAGATGCACTTTCTTGCTTTCGTGAGATGTTAACAGCAAATGTGTCGCCTAACCAGAGTACTTTGGTGACTGTTCTTTCATGCTGTGCTCAATCAGGATCTTTGGAATTGGGAAAGTGGATAAGTTCTTGGATTAAAGAACATGGGCTTAGCTCAAATCTTCAGTTGACCAATGCTCTTATTGATATGTATTCCAAATGTGGAGAGATTGATACTGCTAGGGAATTATTTGATGGGATTGTTGGAAGAGATGTGATTTCTTGGAATGTTATGATTGGTGGTTATTCCCATATGCATCTTTACAAAGAAGCTTTATCACTCTTTCATCTCATGCTTAGATCGAACATAGAGCCTAATAACGTTACCTTTTTGACCATTCTTCCAGCATGCACTCACCTAGGTGCTCTTGACTTGGGCAAGTGGATTCATGTGTACATAGATAAAAACTTCAAGAACATAAATAATCTTTCTCTTCAGACAAGTCTCATTGACATGTATGCGAAATGCGGTTGCATTGAGATGGCAGAACAAGTATTCCAAAATATGAACTTTAAAACCGTGGCTTCGTGGAATGCAATGATATCAGGTTTAGCCATGCATGGACATGCAGAGAAGGCTCTAAGGCTCTTCTCTGAAATGACCAATGGAGAAATTCAACCTGATGATGTCACATTTGTTGGTGTTTTATCTGCTTGTAGCCAAGGTGGTTTAGTAGATCTTGGATGTCAATATTTTGAATTAATGACCCAACATTATAAGATTGTACCTAAACTTCAACACTATGGGTGCATGATAGATCTCCTAGCTAAAGCAGGGAAATTCAATGAAGCAAAGAATCTGATAAAAAATATGGGAGTTGAGCCAGATGGAGCTATCTGGGGTGCTCTGCTTAATGCTTGCAGAGTTCATGGACGTGTTGAGTTTGGTGAATATGTTGCTGATCATCTTTTTAAATTAGAGCCTGAAAATGCAGGAGCATATGTGCTTTTATCAAACATATATGCAGCAGCCGGAAGATGGGATGATGTAGCTAGAATAAGAACCATATTAAATGACAAAGGAGTAAAGAAAGTTCCTGGTTGCACCTCTATTGAGATTGATAGTTTTGTTCATGAGTTTCTTGTGGGTGATAGAACTCACCCCCAGAGTGAAGATATCTATGAAATGCTAAATGAGATAGATAAGCTTTTAGATTCTTTTGGATTTGTTCCTAATACATCTGAAGTGCTTTATGACATGGATGAGGAGTGGAAGGAAGGGGCTTTGAGCCAACATAGTGAGAAGTTGGCTATTGCCTTTGGTTTGATAAGGACAAAGCCTGGAACAACAATTAGAATTGTGAAGAATCTTCGGGTTTGTGGAAATTGCCATTCGGCTACGAAATTAATATCAAAGATCTTCAATAGAGAAATAATTGCAAGGGATAGAAACCGATTTCATCATTTTAAAGATGGTGTGTGTTCCTGTAATGACTACTGGTAAAAATTTATGCTTTGGAGGAATAACAAGTGACGAATGAGTATTGGATGATTCTGTGTTATATAAGTTGATGAAGGGTATATAAAACACTATACTAATTTTTTTTGCTACATTTGTCCTGAAAACAAAAGCAATTATATAACATAGAAAAATTGTGAGTTTAATTGAATTATTTTGTGAACAAAGACCATACTCCATTTAATTGACCATTTTTGTGTTAATATTCATTTTGGCTAACAAGTAATTATGTAAGCATTAATTTGTACAACAAACAATAAAACATGGTATAATAGTATTAGCTATGACCGTCAAATTTCATCTAACATCATTTATTGTTAGACAAAGTGACAATGTGACAAGTTATAAATGGTGTTAGAGGAAAGTTGACAGTGTTACCTATAAGATACTTTTTTTATTACTTGTTGGACAATTTGAAAATGTTTATTTTTTGTTCTACAAATTTATACTCCCTCCGTACCTAAATATAAGACCTAATTGATTTTTTTAGAAAATCCTATAAAAAAGCAAAATAAGTTAATTATATATTGATTTGCCTAATTATTTTCCTTAGATTAGTTTATTTTACCTATAAACTAATGTATAATCTAAAAATATATCAAATATGTCATGATTTAATAGCTTATTTACGCAACCTTAACCTCTACAAAAAAAAGTCAATTAGGTCTTATATTTAGGACCGGAGGTAGTATTTTTTGAAGCATAAAAATTGATTGTTTCATAATTGTTGAATAAAATAATTATTTAACCCTTTCGTTATTTGTAATGTCCATTGGTTGAATGGTGGTGTCCTAGAGATAACAAACACTACATGTAAATGGGACCTTATTTTGTTGAAATTCAAGTGTTAAAATTGTTTACTTAACTAAATGCTAAATCTTCAACATTATATTGCAAACTTTGGTTCAGGCAGAGTGAGAAATTTGATTATTTCAGCAATTGATGTTTACATACTTCATTACAAGCTCTTCATTAATATGATCCATATGGTTTTGAATTGAGGCATAAAATCTCTGAAAATGGTTTCCAACGCAGGGTAGTGTGGTATGTCCTTTGCATGGGCTAAAGATTACTAGGGTACATATATTAATAATGTTCTAAAATGCGAAATTAAGAAAATGAATTTAAAGAGAAAAACATAGTACCAAAATAATTAAATAAACATTGCGAGAAAGTATTAAACAAGATACATGATCCTACCTTATCTATCTATATCTCTATATTATTGTTGTAAGAGAAAAGATAGGTTCTAAGTTATTGCCTATATTATGTATGCATTTCTGAGAGGATTATATATTGAGGGACTTGATTTTATCTTTGCATGCCGGAGATGAATGATTAATGTCTTGCAGAATATGTCCATTGTTTTGGAATTTTTGTCTGTTTATTTTTCACGCATTTTCATGATTGATATTGTCGAGATTCAAAGGCTGCCTAAAACCATTTGAATAATAATGGGTTAAAGGTCATATTAGCCAACAAACAATTTCTAATGTATCAATTTGGCCAACAAACAATTTATGGTCTCAATTTGGCCAATGAACAAAATAAAAGTATCACATTGGCCAATAAGACTTAGGAGCAATATAATTCAGTTGTGAAAAGTCTATCTTGCCCCTTTTAAACCAAAATACACATTCATCCTCAACTAGATTTCAATCCCCGGGCGATGCCCGGGAAGCATACACTTGAGTTTGATTGACATTTTTTAGGAATGCTTGTCTATAATGCATCAACAACAACTAATTAATTTATTAAACAAAAATTTATGGTTAAAGTAACATAATGTGTAGTAGACTATAAAGTCAAAGGGCTATAAAATACAATAGGGTTAAAACCATGGAATATAGAAAAACAACCACACAATGAGGGTGTAGTTTTTTTTCTCACTTAAAAGTATCATAATAAATATGAGTAATATTTTATATAAAAAAAATATGGGTAATATAGGACTATAACTCTTGACACCACACTAACATTCACATGTTCTATTAAGAAACATTTTTTGACGTCTGACTCTTATATTAGGGATTAGAGGGAATATTAATAAGAAAAACCCACACTCATGCTTTGTCCCCCAATTAATATGATATAGTGTATTCTGTCCATTAATACGTGGATTACTCATATTGGTCACACAAGCTGGTTGTGATTCCCCACATTTTACTTATGGCTTGTTTGATTGCCAATGAAAGTGATAAAGAATTAGAAAAAGTGGAAAGTAGTGGTTTTTGTGTAATTTACATATATCCCGGGACACACAAGCTTTCTCTCTCCATCTCACATTTTTACTGGGCCCCACAAACTTTACTTTCTCATCATTACCTAATTTACCTCTACTTTCCATCTTCACCCTTTCACTTTCCATATCTCCACTTTCTTTTCTAAAACCAAACGGACTCATAGCCATAGGCCCAAATAAACTTTTTTAATCCTCATATTATCAAGCTAACAACAGTAAACACAATAAATCTAAAGCATAGACTACAGGTAGCTGTGACATGACTATCCTCCCATCATAGAAGACATTGGCAAATGTTGTTGCTTTACATTATAAGCCAGGCGCATACATGTATAACAATTTTTAAATAAAAAAATCTAACCCATCCATCTTATATAAATTGTTGCACTTTTCTTACCTAAAAAGAGCATCACCGCAAGGTAATACATGAGAAAAAGCAACCAACCTAAAGAAAATAAATGAAACCTAACTTGCAAGAACAATAAAAAAGGAAATAAATCTTCGGCCAAAAGAAATAAAAGAGTTAGAAAACAATGTAGAGAATATTAAAATAAAGATCAAATGACAAAAAAAGGGTGTGACCAACAGCTGCATCACACACTAACAAATATAAAAAAATACTAAAACTATGAGAAAAATAATAAAAAAAACAACAAAGATACAATGGACCACACATTCATCAAATCCGAATATGTAATACAGTAAAAAGCTGAACCAATCATAATGATGCCCAGCTAACGGACCCAATAACAACAACCCATTTGTTCAAAAACAATCCTCATTCGACAATGGATCATAACATGGATCCACAAACCAAATGCTTACACAAGGCCCACCTAAAGTCAACAACAATACAAAATGGCCCACTTAGCTCAGTATCATTAATCAACCAGAAAATAAACAAATAAAAAAAAAAGACACGGCTAAAAGCAAGCCAACGTCGGCTCAGTGAATAGTACATCCCAGAGAGAAGCTGTAGAAAAACCGGCTCAGTGAATAGTGTCCAAACATTGATTTATAAGATATATAGATACATCTTCTTCCCCAAATCACCCACCACCACCTCTGACCTCACCCAACCTCCTCACTCTCACTCCTCCACACCAAAGATCTCATCTTTATCTTCATTTTTTTCTCAGATTGCCCACTTCATCAATTGCATCTAACGCCCTCACCAGCCACACCACACGAGCCCTTCATTAATCACACACGTGACTGCTTCTCCTTCCTCTACCACTAATTCTTCAACCACCTTCCATGGCATCTTAACCACCAGATTTATAGACCCATTATGAGAAAAAAACAAAGTATACAATTGTGATTGCTGGATCTAACTTTGGTTGTGGGTCCTCTCGTGAGCATGCTCCCGTGGCTTTGGGACAATTTGAGTCTTATGCAAGAATATTTTTCAGGAATTCTGTGGCCACCACTGAGGAGGTTTATCCCTTGGAATCTGAGGTGAGGATATGTGAGGAGTGTAAAACTGGGGATGCTATAAATTACTGTGGAGTTATGGGAGAGTGGGTTGATTAATCATAGTTCTGGGAAAGAGTATAAGTTGGTGGCATTCTTGCTTATGCTAGCTAGAAAGACTATGGTGTGGAGGAGTGAGAGTGAGGAGGTTGAGTGAGGCCAGAGGTGGTGGTGGGTGATTTGGGGAAGAAGATGTATTGAGGATGAATGTGTATTTTGGTTTAGGCTAAAGTATTCATTTGGTCCCTTATGTTTGCATCAAGTATCAATTTAGTCCTTTATGTTTGGAAAGTACACTTTTAGTTCTTTTTTGTTAACACCGTTAATTTGACTTAATGGAAAATGCTAACTTAACAATTTTAAGTAATTATTTTATAATGTCTACATAAACATAAACATTAACGGTGTTAATCCCATGTATAATATGCTATTATAATGTCTACATTATAATCTATTCTAGGGTAGAGGTATATAATATGCATATTTTACATATCCATTATATACCTCTACCCTCAAAATCTATTGGTCCACGTGTCACAAGGACTCCCACTTTGAATGAATTTTATTGGATGATTCTGAACCAAACTTATAATCAAAACAAACATCCCAATATAGTCTACATAAACCTCTAAATAAATCTAAACTTTGTAAAAATTATTTAGAGACATAAATCTTAATTTTACGCATTTACAATCTATATATTTAAGATTTTTTAATGTTGATGATACAGGAAACAAAGTGAAATTTTATAATTCGTTTAACTCACAAGAAAACATTCCATCTGCTTCAATTAATTCTCCTAATGTAGTTAGCATGCTGAATTCTGAAATGGGAAATCAATAAGAAAAGACTCCAACTTCTGATGTGATTAGACCTTACACTCGCAAAATTGATAAAAGTGTATCTACTAGAAAACGGAGAAGATCAGTACTATCAGACATAACCAATCATTCAAGTATAACTCAAGAACCACCTTATGAAGTTACTACTAATGCTTCATCTAGTAATCATCAAACTCAAACACAAAACAATGGTGATTCTAGATTTATATCAAAAAATAGGGTTGTCAAGAAATCAGTGCTAACATCAGGAGTAACAATGAATCTTTCTTGAAGACTTGACAATGCAGCCGCTGATTATACTATATTGGGTGTGTTTGGTTCAGCTTATGGAAAAATGGCTTATTTTTAAGGTGGCTTATTTTTAAGTCAATTGGAAAATAAGCTCTAAGTTGGCTTATTTTTATGTTTGGATGAACTTTGAAAAAAGTGGCTTATTTTTCCATTTGACTTATAAACATATTTGGATGACTTTTTGTTTAAAAGGGGCTTATTTTTAAGCTATCTTATTTTTATGTCATATAGAAAAATAAGCTGGCTTATTTTCAGAAATAAGCTACCTTGTGTAGCTTATAAATAAGCTGGCTTATTTCAAATAAGCTGAGTGAAAAATAAGCCCAACCAAACATGAAAAAAAGCCACCCACTCAAAATAAGCTGACTTATTTTGAATAAGCCAGCTTATTTTGAAAAATAAGCTCCAACCAAACACACTCATTATCAAATAATGACATTTCTCATATAAATGATTATGACACAGTGCTACGAAATGAAGATGATATTGAATCCAACATTAACACATTATGCTCAAATTACATCGATGAAGGAGACCATGTCCATGAATGCGAATATTGTTGTGCTCTAATGTGGTTAAATGAGAGGCTAAAAAGGAGTGACAAGGACAATAGGCCAAAATTCTCAATGTGTTGCTCTCAAGGAAAGGTACAAGTCCCTTACATGAAGCCACCTCCTGATGGGATACCACAACTATTCTTTAACAAAGAAACATCACAATCTAAAAACTTTCTCAAATATATTAGAAGTTACAACAATATGTTTTGTTTTACATAAATGGGAGACAAAGTTGATCATAGGATGAATATAAATGGAGGAGGATCATACTCATTTGTGATGTCGAGTCAAAATTATCATTTGATAGGAATTTTACTTTCTTCTATTGCTGACCCACCTGTGTACTTGCAGTTATATTACATCATTAAGATTTTCAGGATTAAGATTATCAGGATATTACATAAAAAAATAATGTTCCAGCTATTTTTATCAAACGGAAAACAAAATTTTCTACTTCAACAATTAATTACTATATGAGAATTCGCACCATAATATCAAGGGTTAAGGTGCATTTTTAGTACTCTAGGATATAGCAAAGTGCACCTAACATAATATACAATATTGTGGTCCATTTGTGGTAACCAAATATTATTTTCGTGGCTTATTTAGTAATGACGTTAAATAAGTTAAGTTTGACCGTTATGTGTCAAATTTTGACCATTAAATTGTCGGGTAAAGGAGCATTTTCAATACTCTAGAATATAGAAGGGACATCAAGCATAATATAAAATATTTAAACACCATAAACAACTAAGTCACAATATTATTCAAAGTGTCAAATAATTAAACACTAAAAAGTTATAAAGATCTATAGACTATCCTAGTATCATGCATGCATGTATAAACTAATAAGTCATTAGTATTTTACATATGTAAAAAATGTAAGAAAAGAATCATAAACTAAATAGGTTGGCCTTACTGAGTTAAAACAGGTTGGTCATACTGGCTCGACACAAATTAAAACGGGTTGGTCATAGTGGCTTGACCCAAATTAATGACCCTATGATGTAATAGAAGAAAAATTACTTCTATCTGGTTACAAAGTTATTAACTTAAAATAATTTTCGTTAAATTGTTATTTCAATATATACATATTACATTATTATGTCACATTAGATTTTATCTTACAAAAGTGAGTTTTAGCTAACGAATTACTAGATAAACAATGAAAATAATTTTTAGTTATCACAAATGGACCAAAATATTGTATATTATGTTTAGTGCTCCTTCTATATTCTAGAGTACTGAAAATGCTCCTTTACCCCACAATTTAATGATCAAAATTTGACACATAACGGTCAAACTTAACTTATTTAACGTCGTTACTAAATAAGTCACAAAAATAATTCTTGGTTACCACAAATTGACCACAATATTGTGTATTATGTTAGGTGCACTTTGCTATATTCTAGAGTACTAAAAATGCACCTTAACCCTAATATCAATGACATCACTTTTTATTCACATCACTCTTTATCAAATGATGACTAGAGCGTCTCTTAGTGTGTATCCACAACATCATAAAACATTAAATCTGCACATAGCATTCACATAGCCATACGACTTTGCAATTCTCATGTAGTTAGTTAAGGGTAAGTAATAAATCCAATATGATTAACAAAGTTCTTATCCCTTACTTTTCATCATCTTCAATAAACAAATCATTTTGTGTGTGTGTGTGTGTCTATATATATATATATATATATATATATATATATCATAATACTCATGTAATCACAAAATTTTATTGTGTAAAATAGAGTGAAATATATTAATGAGATATTAATGTTCACTTCATAAATATATATATTCAGAGATCATGGCGGAGTACATGTATATGTAAAAATAAAATCCTCTTAACATGTTATAGATTAATATACAAAAGAATATAACGCTCACACACACATTTTTACTCACACGCGGCAAATGAAACGCTTACTGGATATATCAAATTAATAAAACAAATAAATAGCATGGATAAGGATGAGATAAGAGAGAAGAAAGAAAAAGCAACTAGTATTTCTACAAATCTCCTTTACCTTCAAGAGTGAAAGAGAAATAAACATGATGATGTAAGAGAGAGGAAAGCAAACTCATATCCTTAGTAATGTTTCTCCACGTCCGAATGCAAGAGGAAAGAGAGGAAAATAAAAAATGTATGAAGTGGACATATTTAAAAGAGTGACAAAAGTAAGAAGAGTAAGGGTAGAAAAATGGGCTATAATGAGTAAGAAAAATTTTTACTTTGCAGAAACTTGGGAAGATAAACTTTCTTTTCTTGGCTCTCTATTTCCTTTTTTGGTTGTAGTGATTTTCCCTTTCACCACTTGGTCTATTTATAGTAGTTCCTAGAGACTAAGTTATTTGTTACACTTTACTCTTGTTAAAGTCTTTTTAAGTCATATCCATGTATCATTCTATCTTTTTCTTCAAGACAACCAAATTACTCCCCTTTCAATGTTCTAGAGTTTTCCAAAATTAATTAATTAATCCCCTTTTACTATCCTCTTCCTCAAGATAGTTAAATTATTCCCCCTTCTAAATTTAAGTAGTTAATCCCCTGTCTAAATTTAAGTAGTTAATCCCCCTTTTCTATCTTTTTCTTCAAGCCAACCATGTTACCCTCCCTTAATAAATATCTGCAACAATTAATCCCCCTTTTTCCATCTCTAGAATATTCTTGGCATTTACTTTCCAACTATGAGAGGTTCGCTGATATATAAATATACTTTCTCTCACACATACATGTATCTATTATTTATTACTGCGGTCAGAAAACGGGTAACGGGTTGGCCCATAGCCATGCCCATATCCGCCAATATAGTTTTACACACCCGTGTATTTACTATTCTGCCCATTTAAAGCGGGAACGCACAGATACGGGTATAACAGACGAGTACCCATTATACCCGTTGAAAAATCACTACACCATACACACTTAAAAGTATTATGAAAACAACTGAAGCAAATAACTATAACACTGTATCACTGTATAAGCATAGTTCAAGGCATTAAAATCTGAAACAAAATATGAAGTAAGCAACTGTTCAAAGTTCATAATGAAATAAATTATTGTGAATGGAGTGACTTGAGTCTTGTGAAGTATCAAAGCTGAATATGTTATTGATATGAGAGTTGGACAAAAAACTCCTCAGACCTCCACTAGCGCAGGAACAACTAGTATAATCCTTAAAGCGGGGTAATATAAATACTTAATCCATTGTTACAAACTATCAATTCATAATTCCATATGACATCCACTAGGGGTGGAAATAGCCTAGGCCAATCTAGTGTTAGAATCTTAAGTTTTGATGAAGACTAAAATCTGGGATAGCATAATGAACACTTAGGAAAAATTAGATTAAAGTTAAAATTGTAAGTTAGAACACAATTAGATGTAAAATCACAACTGAATGACTTAGAGCAAAAACAACGTAACTAGCGCTTGCGGATGTAGTACACCTCCCATAGCGGAAATCAATAGAACACTAAGTCAGAACCTAGTCTAAGTAGGATAGCTTCCCATAGCAAAAATGCTTCCCATTGCACTTGATTATATATTACTCTGTTGGAATAACATTTGTGTGCAGAACTTAATTTCGCTTCCGATAGCAAATGAGCTTCCGATAGTGAATGCTCTTTGCACTGCGTATTCTTAGACTAACACTTGCAGAACAAGGTTCCTACTACCGGTAGCATAAACCCATCCGATAGCAAGTACAAGAGTCAGAACGTACAAGTGCTCAGAAGTCAGAGTTGCTTTTTGACAGAGTAGTGTTGTCAGAACTACTTGTCAGAGCTAAAGCAAGTCAACCCTGCTGTGCATTTATGAGCATTAATGAGGACAACGGTAACATGGGAATAACAGATATATTCAAACGGATTTATTGCCGTTCAAACATCTGAAGTATTAGATGCTGCCATAAAAGGAACAACTTCAACATTTATGAAGTTACCGAACAAAAACTGAAGTATCAACAATTAAGCATTCAAAGCATCATACTCAGAGAATATCCGGAGAGCTTTAAAAGTTCAAGAGAGAACTTAATACCTTGAGAGTTATTCTTTTGTTATCATCTTGTACTCTTTGTATTTAAGTCTCTACATTTATTGTACTTAAGTGAGTATCACAATCTTTTCGTTAAGTGAACTAAGTAGTAAATCCTTTGTGTAAAGGTTGAACCCTTGAAGGTTGTAAGGGGGAGCTAGTTAAGTTGTAATGGTTGCAAGTTAGCCCATAAAACTTGTGGTTGTAAAGGTTGCAGGTGAACCCGTTTGCAAAACCTGTATATTAGTGGAACTCAATCAAGGGATTGAGAACTGGACGTAGGTCAAGAGTTAGACCGAACCAGTATAAAAGAATTTGTGTTAGAGTTTTATTTTATAAGTTTTATTTTGTAGCACAATTCACCCTCCTCTTGTGCATCCTCACTTTCATTTGGTATCAGAGCAGGTCTTCCTCACTTGATTCCAACGAATCTGGGAAGAAAAGAACCAGTGATGGATGCTGAACAAAATGTTCTTCCGGACATATCAACCCCTCCCAACAAACCTCCTGGTTTTGATGGATACAACTATACGTTCTGGAGATTCAAAATGGAGAACTACATTAAGGCTCATGGCCTTCAAGTGTGGGATGTTATAGAAAGTGCGAACAATGTTCCAAGAGATGCTGAAGGCAACGAAAAAACTAAGGCCCAATTCTCTGAAGATGACTACGCCAAAGTTGAACTGAATTTTAAGGTCATCCTAATGATTCAGTGTGCTTTAAGTCAGAAGGAGTACTTCAGGATTAGCCATCACAAAACTGCCAAAGAGATGTGGGATGCTCTTCAGACAGCTCATGAGGGGACCTCTGGGGTCAAGGATAGAAGAGTGGAAATGCTGGTTGAAGAATTCCACAAGTTCACGATGCTTCTTGATGAACCTATCAGAGATCTGGAGATCAGATTCACTCACCTCATAAACAACCTTGCTGCCTTGGGAAAAACCATCTCGGAGAAGGAGCAGGTAAATAAAATTCTGAAAGTATTAAAAGGTGATTGGCTTACTAAAGTTTCTATTTTGCAGGAAGTCCAAGGAGAATCAACTAGGTCTGTCACCGCACTATTTGGTTCCTTGGCTGAATATGAGCCTACTCTGGTGGCCTAAAGAGCTCCTCAAGCAACCACAAAGGCAAAGAATCTCGCCTTAGTCGCCCCCAGCAGAGAAAGAGATGATGATGAGGAAGATATTGATGATGAAGAGATGACCATGATGGTGAAAAGGTTCAAGAAGAAAGGGAGATTCCAGAAAGGAGAATCGAGCTACAGAAAGGAAAAGGCTCCCGTTTGTTTTGAATGTAAGTAGCCAGGTCACTTCAAAGCTGAATGCCCAAGTCTCCAAAGGTCTAAAGAAAAGGACAAAAGAAAAGCCTTTATGTCCCCCATATGGGTCAACAGCTCCGATGAAGAAGCTAGTGATGAGGAAGAGGTTGCTAACCTCTGTCTTGTTGCTAAGGAGGATGGTGAAGAAGAAACTCTCTCAGACTTCGATTCCGTCCATGGTGATGAGGTAAGCATGACTGACCTTCAAGAAGCTTATAATGATATTCATAGAGAGTTTCACCGAATGACCAAAGCATTTCTAGTCTTAAAAAGAACAAACAAATCACTTGAGACTACTATGAACTCACTGAGTGAACAGCTTGCGGAAGCTAAGACACTTCCGAAAGCGGACATCCAGGGAAATCCCCAAGAGGAACCTAACATCTCAAGCTCAGAGAGCTGCGCCAACTGTAGCAAAATCTCTATCGAAAGAGATAGGCTATATAATGCCTTGCAAAAGTTCACCAAGGGCTCTGAAATGCTAAATGTTATTTTAATGAACCAAAGAGCATATAGAGATAAAACTGGTTTAGGCTACAATTATAAAGAGAAAAAATGGGTGGAACCCAAAGTGAAACCCGACTTAAAATTCTTTCATAAAGTCACTGGCTATATGTCTTCACCTTTCAGCTTCTGCAATTATTGCAACAGGAAGGGACATACCACGTCCACCTGTAATGCCAAGAAGCATGGTACCGATAGCACCTATAAGTGTGTTCCAAAAGGAACTAATATGCCTAAAACCTTTTCAAGGCCAGAGGCACAAATCATTTTTGAACCTAAGGCCAACATTGGACCAAGGGTTCCGGATACTAATGAAAAAGGACCCAATAAAGGTTGGTACCTAAATCTGTCTAACCCGTGCAGGTTTGTCTTTAGGCATCCAACAACCTGAAGTGGTACATCGATGGCGGATGCTCGAGACACATGACGGGAGATAGGGACAAGTTCAATTCACTGGTGGTCAAGGATGGAGCCAAAGTTAAGTGGAAAGATCACTGGCGTTGGTGAAGTTTGTTAGAATCTTAAGTTTTGATGGTGACTTAGGTATGATATGGTCTAGTACTTAAAAGAACATAATTAACACTTAGGAAAGATTAGATGACATGGTTAGAATCCTGAGTTAGATCACTTGCGAATGCAAGATCACTTCCGGAAGTACTAGGACTAGCGCTCGCGGATGAATGTCTCATCCCTCAGCGACAGCAAGCACTTCACTTAGTCATAACTCAGTCTAGGAGCATTAGGTGTACAAAACCCTTGAGACTAAGTTAAGACTCAACCGGAAGTAATCTTGCTTCCTGATAGATTTAGACTGACGCAGGCTGACAGAATAGATATATCCCCAAGCGTCAGTGAATCAGCCTCGTCAAGCAAAATTGCTTCCTGTTAGGCTTAGACTGGCGCAGAGCGATAGAATAGATATTACCCCAAGCGTCAGTGAGTCTACTTCGCCAAGTGAAAGCACTTCCTGTTAGATTTAGACTGGCGCAGACTGATAGAATTGAATGACCCCAAGCGCCAATGAATCAGCCTCGTCAAGTGAAAATTACTTCCTGTTGGATTTAGACTGGCACAGGCTGATAAAAGAAATATAACCCTAAGCGTCAGTGAGTTCACCACGTCAAGTAAAAGTGCTTCCGATAGCTCAGTGACTAGCGCTGACTGTTAGGAGTGAAATAGACTAAGCGAGAGCAAGTCATGGTGAACTAGATCCTTCATCAAGTGAAAGTACTTCCGGATGTAGAAGTGCTTCCGGATACATCCTAGACTAAGTGAACTCCCACTTCATGATTGTGTGTTGACTTAATATACATAGCATGAACAAATGACACACTGAGTCACTTAGGAAGACTTAGAGTAAACTAACGAGACTTAAGCTGACTACTGGAATAGAGATCCCTTAGAGTCAGTAGACATTACACTAAGTCAGAACATAGTCTAAGTAAGACTACTTCCCATAGCAAACTTCCCACAACATGTATAGTTTTACTATATCTGATTATATATATTGCTATGTTGGACTAACCAGTATGTGCAGAACTTAATCACACTTCCGGACGCAACTGAGCTTCCGGATGCAAAAACTCTTGACATTGGATTTCAGAGATTAACCCCTGCAGAGCAAGATTGCCACTTCCGGATGAACGATGATCATCCGTCAGCAAGAGTACAAGAGAAAATGTCACATACTCAGAAGTAAGAATGCTTGTGTCAGAGCAGAGGTGTCAGGACTACTTTTCAGTGATAAAGCAAGTCAACCCTGCTAAGCATTTAAGAAGATGTTCCTTCCAACGGTAACAAGAGGATAACAGATATTCAAGCAACATTGTTACCTACCAAGCATGAGGAGTATGAGAGATAAGGAGAACATAATCTGAAGATTCTTTCATGGTGACAAAGCTCATACTACCCACAAGAGTCGGAGTCCATAAGAGAGCTTCTGATAGCAAGAGAGCATCCAATAGCAAAGCACTCTTATCATTCATGGACAAGTGCTTGGAAGACAAAGTTCCTCTATGTGATAGCAAGCAGAATGTTAGAGTCCACGAGCTTCACTTCAGATAGCAAGAGAGCTTCCGATAGTAAGTCTCTTAGCATCCTGGACTTGTGCTTGAGGAACGAAGTCCTCATCTGACAACAAGCAAGAGTCAGACCGTACAGTGTATAGATGTCAGAACGACTTCTGCCAGAACAGTGTTGTCAGAACAGTGTTGACAGAACAGCTGGACAAAGCACCCTATTCAGATAAAGCAAAGTCAACTCTGCTGTGCATTAATGAGGACAACGTAAACAAGGCCCAACGGCTATATTCAAACGGCCTTATTGCCTCTCCAACGGTTGGATAATCAGAGGCTGGTATAAAAGGAACATCTACATTCAGAAGAACATAGAGAGAGAGAGAACAGAGCTTATTGTCTGAAACATTATTTTACATTCCTCTCATCTTCTACTCTCGGACTTAGATATGTAATATTATTATGAGAGAGTCAGTTGTACTTAAGTGAGTAACATCATCCACTCTTAAAGAGAGTTAGTTTTGAGCTTAAGTGTTTAACACAATCAGTTCATAGAGTGAACATAGTGTTATCTTACAATTTGTAAGGGGGAGCATTTAGAGTTTGTCTAAATCTCCATAGGTTGCAAGTTAGCCCGAAAAACTTGCATTTGTAAGGTTTGCAGGTGAACCCGTTGTAAAACCTGTGGGTTGTTAGGTGAACCCGTGCTCGTAAAACCTAAAGTGTAAAGGCTTCTCTTGTGCCCGGTTTAAACAAGAATAGTGGATTGAAAATCTCAGGTGGAGCCTGGGGACTGGATGTAGGTCTGGGTGACCGAACCAGGATAAATTTATGTGTGCATAAATTTACATTCAAACATTCTATTTTGCATCACATAACATACTGACTTGTGCATATCACTACTTCGTAAATATTATCACCAAGCACAAGCAGTCTTTCGAAAAGAAGATTTAAAAGTTTTTATTCCCTCACCCAATTCACCCCCCCTCTTGGGTGACAGCCACGCATTTCATTTGGTATCAGAGCCAGGTCACTTGTTTAAAGGATCCAACGATCTCAAGTGTAAAGACCTTGGCTGATTTGGGTTAAAATGTTTTCCAAAGGCTTTGATCATACCATTCCACTTGTGTTAGAAAATATTGATTTGTTTGTTGGTGGAAAGCAAGAATGGAAAGTTTTATACAATCCACTAGTTTGAAAATGTGGGATATTTTTGAAAAAGATTTTGATTTCAAACCAAGAGGAAACTGGACTGAAAAGGAGAAAAATTTATTTTCCTTAAACATTAGAGCAATGCAAATTTTATACAAAAGCTTAACTGAAAATGATTTCCAGAAAATCAAACATTGCTCTAGTGCTAAAGACATATGGAATACTCTTGATGTGATATATGCTTCTAACCCATCTCTTGAAAGCACAGCTGTCCAAAGCTCAACTCGTGCTCGTTGTGGATCATCTACTGATGAGCTTCTGGAAGCTGACATTGAGGAAGCAGGCTTCAGTAAAGAGAGTATCCATTTCTGCCTAGAAGATTCAGAAAGTGAGGTATCTGGATCTGAACTTGAACTTACTGAATTGCAAGATACATACAATGAGTTATATACCGAATATTGTAAACTTGCAAAAGAACTTCTGGGCTTAAAAGAAAAGGATAGGAAAACTTCAACATGTCTCTTAAAAAAAAAAGGGTTTTGATTGTAAACACTTGTTGAAGGAAAAGGAAAAGCTTTCAAAAGAAACTGAAATTTCAAAGGAACAAAAAGCTTTTCTAAAGAAAACTAACCATGATAATGATAGAAAACCCATTTTGATTATCATTCCATTATCTGTCATTATTGTGGTAGATTAGGACATATTTCTCACACATGCAGTCTTAGAAGGAGTTCAAATGTGAGAAATAAGTTTGTATGGATTCCTAAAGGACAAGTAAGGTCCAGTGCTAACCAAGTAGGACCCAAGTACAAATGGGTACCAAAACATCCTCCTAGTGCCTTACTTGTGCAGGAAAGATCAAGAGTTCCTCTTACCCCAAAGAAGAGAACTCGTGGCGACGCAACTGCTGAAAACCCCTGATACAATCATAAGAAGCAATGCGCAACCACCAGGAACAATGGTTCTGTCTCAAGGATGAGCTATCACAAAGTTCCATTCATCTATCCTGAGAAGAACAAGAGAGAGTGGATTCCTCGATCAACATTGAAAAGGCACTTGAATCCTACCTCTCAGAAGAAAGTGCTTCGACCAAGGATAAGTATAGAAGATCTCCTTGGAAGGGCAATTCTGAGGTTCAGCAAGACTCAGGACTTTATCTCATCTGAACAATCAGTCAAGTCTTGATAAGCATTCGTCACGCATAAATGGTGATATCATTCCTACCTTCCTCTTTACTTGAATAATCACTTGGGTAGTAAATGCATGATAGGCTTAACAGTTTTACTCATATATGCTTAGCGAATCTTTTTAAGAGCGCCTTTCATGAAAGAAAATAGTTTATGCATTCACCTTGATTTTTGAAAGATCATTTTTGAAATGCAAACTTTCAAAACAGATTCCGTTTTTTTTTTAAAAAAAACTTACATAACAACCATACCTCATGATAGCATTCAAACGTTATTTCTGATTTTCCATTTCATGTGGTATCTCGTGCATCAAGTTTTTCAATGCATAAGCAGCTATGGTTTCGAGAACAATACATCCCTCTTAATTACATCTTTAAGTTCTCAATCCACTAATGATCTCGTTTCAAGTTTGTGGTTTAAGAATGTTGACACAGATTATTGAAGCTTGAACAATGAGAATAACCAAGAGAGAATGACAACGAAAATGCCCCTTATCAAGATGTGTGGAATGGCTATACTAAACCGGAGAAACTCTCGCCAATACACATGAGCATTTCTATCCCTTACATATTCTGTTGTGAAATTAAATGGATAGTCTCTCTCTTGTCTGACATGCATTAGAAATCTTAGGAAATGCCTTGAATTAAACTCTGCTAGATCTGTAAAACATGGCATAGTATCACAAGCATGCTATAATCTGTATTAATTTCAAGCTTGTTGATATCCTAAGAACAATGAGATCACACTGAGCATATCTAGAAGAACTTGAGCTAAAAGTTGGAAATTATTCTCGTAATCATATGCTGAAATTTGATTGTCTTTGTAAACCGGATTTAGTTTTAAAAATCAAACTATTCTGTGAGCGTGAAAATTTCCAGTATTTCATTTTTGTGAGAATAAAGATTTTTCAAAATTTCATTATAATTCACATATCTTCATGATCTAACATGAACATCCTTAGGGCATAATTATTGAACTATACTTGCTTGTGAAACTCTTAAAATATGCCACCTGTTTGATACTCTCTGTACTATCACATTGATATTTATCTATGAGAGTAAATAGAGTTCATGTCTTGATAGCGAAACTATGTGAACGTATAAACAATTTCAAAATTAGTTTTCACATAATCATTGCTCATATTTTCTTAACCCAATTAGCAAGGATGATTTCTTAAAACTATTAACCTGTGATGATTAACGCAGATTGACTTGTATGTTCTGTGGATGGTCTCCAATGTTAAATCTTAAGTTCTTTCACTGACCATCAGGAAGCACTTGTTTCCTCAAGCACATGCAGGACCAATCATCAAGTTTGAGCAAGGTTGCTTTCGCAACAATCGGCGTCTTCGATAGCAGGCCAACTATTGAACCATGGGAAGAGTAGAGTGACTGCTCAGTCATGTCTGCTTATGGTTGTAGCTCAGCTTGCCGAAGCGAATCATCAAAGCACTTGCGCTAGAGGTTTCCACTTGAGATAGCACACCTCTTGAAGATGTCAGGAAGCATGCTCATCTGCGCATAATTCAGACTCATGAGTCTAATAGAGTATGAGGATTGCTCATCTGTGGTAACATCTACACCTTACCATCTCTTATATATGATGCATACATGGCATTGGTAAGGGTGTCATTTTAGGATGTTTTTCCTCAATCTGCATTGACTTCAAAATCATTCACTGTCTTAGAAAATCATCCTAGCTCACACATCTGTATCCTCTATATGACATGCTGGAAAGTAAATTGATAACATACCTCTCTTATATGCTTCCTTTCTTGATTCAATGATGATTAATCTTAATATAGAAGAGAAGTAAAGGACATTACTCGATAATGATCCCTTGAAAATAGAGAGTTACATGCTGTCATAGATAATAAACTCTTGAGATGCTGTGATGCAATTTATTTGGAAATTACTTTTGGTATTTTAATCTCACAAATTTCATTTGACTTGATTTCATTTTCATATGGTATCACAAATTTCACTTGGCATTCAATCATTTCATTTGGTATCACAAGTTCAAACTCACATATTTCATTCGATTTCATTTGATATCACAAGTTCAAACTCACATATTTCATTTGATTTCATTTGGTATCACGAATTTAAAATCACAAATTTTCAATTGATATCATAATCATCATTTTATACGCACCAAAATTATTTTGATATCATGTTAATCATTTCAAGAGGGTCAAAATTACTTTTGATGTCTTTTATATTTAAAAAGAACTTTCACCTTCAAAAAGAGAACTGTTTTTGTATGTTTTGATCTAGACTTAATCCTTGCAAAACATGTTCTGTGTTATCTTGCATAATGGTTAGGGAGAGTAAACACACTTAGAATACTGAATCAATATTTTCTTCCTTCTGTCTCACACTGTTTAGTTATCCTACATAATATTTAGGGAGAATAGGGAGAAATATTAGGTAGAAAGCCCATTCCTAGGAGAACGATAGAAGTATCCCCATCCCTAAGGCTAGCTTGCACTTGTTGAATTTTGATGAAGCCAAAAGGGGGAGAGAAATGAGAAGAAATGAGATACGAGATGTCTAGAGATGAGACATGAGATGTCTAGAGCTGAAAGATAAGATATCTGGGGAGAGAACTGGGAATGAAATATAGCTCTGGAAGTGATCTAAGTTTAATTATGTTCTCTAGTCATCTATGGGTTTGTCATCATCAAAAAGGGGGAGAATGTTAGAATCTTAAGTTTTGATGGTGACTTAGGTATGATATGGTCTAGTACTTAAAAGAACATAATTAACACTTAGGAAAGATTAGATGACATGGTTAGAATCCTGAGTTAGATCACTTGCGAATGCAAGATCACTTCCGGAAGTACTAGGACTAGCGCTCGCGGATGAATGTCTCATCCCTCAGCGACAGCAAGCACTTCACTTAGTCATAACTCAGTCTAGGAGCATTAGGTGTACAAAACCCTTGAGACTAAGTTAAGACTCAACCGGAAGTAATCTTGCTTCCTGATAGATTTAGACTGACGCAGGCTGACAGAATAGATATATCCCCAAGCGTCAGTGAATCAGCCTCGTCAAGCAAAATTGCTTCCTGTTAGGCTTAGACTGGCGCAGAGCGATAGAATAGATATTACCCCAAGCGTCAGTGAGTCTACTTCGCCAAGTGAAAGCACTTCCTGTTAGATTTAGACTGGCGCAGACTGATAGAATTGAATGACCCCAAGCGCCAATGAATCAGCCTCGTCAAGTGAAAATTACTTCCTGTTGGATTTAGACTGGCACAGGCTGATAAAAGAAATATAACCCTAAGCGTCAGTGAGTTCACCACGTCAAGTAAAAGTGCTTCCGATAGCTCAGTGACTAGCGCTGACTGTTAGGAGTGAAATAGACTAAGCGAGAGCAAGTCATGGTGAACTAGATCCTTCATCAAGTGAAAGTACTTCCGGATGTAGAAGTGCTTCCGGATACATCCTAGACTAAGTGAACTCCCACTTCATGATTGTGTGTTGACTTAATATACATAGCATGAACAAATGACACACTGAGTCACTTAGGAAGACTTAGAGTAAACTAACGAGACTTAAGCTGACTACTGGAATAGAGATCCCTTAGAGTCAGTAGACATTACACTAAGTCAGAACATAGTCTAAGTAAGACTACTTCCCATAGCAAACTTCCCACAACATGTATAGTTTTACTATATCTGATTATATATATTGCTATGTTGGACTAACCAGTATGTGCAGAACTTAATCACACTTCCGGACGCAACTGAGCTTCCGGATGCAAAAACTCTTGACATTGGATTTCAGAGATTAACCCCTGCAGAGCAAGATTGCCACTTCCGGATGAACGATGATCATCCGTCAGCAAGAGTACAAGAGAAAATGTCACATACTCAGAAGTAAGAATGCTTGTGTCAGAGCAGAGGTGTCAGGACTACTTTTCAGTGATAAAGCAAGTCAACCCTGCTAAGCATTTAAGAAGATGTTCCTTCCAACGGTAACAAGAGGATAACAGATATTCAAGCAACATTGTTACCTACCAAGCATGAGGAGTATGAGAGATAAGGAGAACATAATCTGAAGATTCTTTCATGGTGACAAAGCTCATACTACCCACAAGAGTCGGAGTCCATAAGAGAGCTTCTGATAGCAAGAGAGCATCCAATAGCAAAGCACTCTTATCATTCATGGACAAGTGCTTGGAAGACAAAGTTCCTCTATGTGATAGCAAGCAGAATGTTAGAGTCCACGAGCTTCACTTCAGATAGCAAGAGAGCTTCCGATAGTAAGTCTCTTAGCATCCTGGACTTGTGCTTGAGGAACGAAGTCCTCATCTGACAACAAGCAAGAGTCAGACCGTACAGTGTATAGATGTCAGAACGACTTCTGCCAGAACAGTGTTGTCAGAACAGTGTTGACAGAACAGCTGGACAAAGCACCCTATTCAGATAAAGCAAAGTCAACTCTGCTGTGCATTAATGAGGACAACGTAAACAAGGCCCAACGGCTATATTCAAACGGCCTTATTGCCTCTCCAACGGTTGGATAATCAGAGGCTGGTATAAAAGGAACATCTACATTCAGAAGAACATAGAGAGAGAGAGAACAGAGCTTATTGTCTGAAACATTATTTTACATTCCTCTCATCTTCTACTCTCGGACTTAGATATGTAATATTATTATGAGAGAGTCAGTTGTACTTAAGTGAGTAACATCATCCACTCTTAAAGAGAGTTAGTTTTGAGCTTAAGTGTTTAACACAATCAGTTCATAGAGTGAACATAGTGTTATCTTACAATTTGTAAGGGGGAGCATTTAGAGTTTGTCTAAATCTCCATAGGTTGCAAGTTAGCCCGAAAAACTTGCATTTGTAAGGTTTGCAGGTGAACCCGTTGTAAAACCTGTGGGTTGTTAGGTGAACCCGTGCTCGTAAAACCTAAAGTGTAAAGGCTTCTCTTGTGCCCGGTTTAAACAAGAATAGTGGATTGAAAATCTCAGGTGGAGCCTGGGGACTGGATGTAGGTCTGGGTGACCGAACCAGGATAAATTTATGTGTGCATAAATTTACATTCAAACATTCTATTTTGCATCACATAACATACTGACTTGTGCATATCACTACTTCGTAAATATTATCACCAAGCACAAGCAGTCTTTCGAAAAGAAGATTTAAAAGTTTTTATTCCCTCACCCAATTCACCCCCCCCTCTTGGGTGACAGCCACGCATTTCAAAGTTGGCCCTATCCAGGATGTCTACCTTGTAGATGGTCTCTGTCACAACCTGCTGAGTGTGAGTCAAAGCACAGACAAAGGAAACTGGGTAATTTTTGACTCTCATGAATGCCTGATAGTTGATAAGCATGATCTCAACATAGATAAATCCAATTTGAAATGCAAACTTAAGGCTAATAGAAATGGAAATCTATATACTTTAGATCTATGCCAACAATTAACTGAAAAATGTCTAACCACTAGTGATGAAAATAGTTGGTTGTGGCATAAACGGCTAGCACATGTGAACTTTACACAGCTGGATATGCTCATTAAAAAGGAGCTAGCCATAGGGATTCCATCCTTTAAAGTAAAGCATGATTTTATCTGTGAATCTTGCCAACGGGGTAAGCAAACAAAGGCCTCATTCAAATCCAAGAAGAAAGTCTCCACGAGCAGGCCCTTAGAACTAATCCACATGGACTTAGTTGGGCCAGCGAGAGTTAAGAGCTTAGGTGGAAACCTTTATGCTCTTGTTGTGGTGGATGACTATCCAAGGTTTACTTCGACTATGTTTCTTCCCTCGAAGCATGATGCTTTTGATGCGTTTTTATCCTTACTAAGAAAGTGCAGAATGAGAGAAATCTCAAAATAGCTGCAATAAGAACATATCACGGTGGATAGTTCGAGAATCATGACTTTTCAAAGCTGTGTGAAGAAAATGGAATTGATCACAATTTCTCAGCTCCCAGAACTCCACAACAAAATGGCGTGGTCGAACGGAAGTACAGGGTTTTAACTGAGATGGCTAGAAACATGCTCAATGAGAAGGAAGTTTCCCAAGTGTTCTGGGCTGACACTATGTGCACCGCCTGCTACATCTCCAATAGAGCCTATGTTCGCAAGAGCCTGGACAAAACACCGTACGAGCTGTACAAGGGAAGAAAGCCCAATATCAGCCATTTGAGAATCTTTGGATCCAAATGCTACATCCACAACAATGGAAGGGTAAACTTGGGTAAGTTTGATTCGAAAGCGGATGTAGGAATTTTCATAGGTTATTCTCTTAGAAGTAAAGCATATAGAATGTACAACATGAGAACTAGGACTGTAGAAGAATCTATGCATGTTGTATTTGATGAAAACCTCTCATGGGAAGGATCCACAGAAGATGATGAAAACCTAAAAATTTCAAAACCATTATCATCTTCACCACCCGAAGAAACACCAACAAGGGATCCAAAAGGGGAGGATGATCCCATTGATGAGCCTAAAGTGCAGACTGTGCCTGATGAGGAACAAATGCCAACCGCTAGGAGACATCACATGGATCATCCACTAGACCTAGTACTTGATGATGTTAGTTCTGGTGTTAGAACTAGAAGGCAAGTTCAAAATGAAGTTGAGTATGGAGCATTCCTGTCTCAAATTGAACCAACTTCAGTTGAACAGGCCCTAGAAGACTGTGATTGGATCATTGCCATGCAGGAAGAACTCAATCAATTTGAGAGAAGTCAAGTCTGGGAACTAGTACCTAGACCGTCTCACCAATCCATAGTTGGGACCAAATGGGTCTTTAAAAACAAACTGGATGAGACCAGACTAATCACTAGAAACAAAGCCAGATTAGTAGCAAAAGGATATAACTAAGAAGAGGGCATATACTATGAAGAAACCTTTTCTCCAGTGGCAAGACTTTAGCCATAAGGATTCTTCTAGCATTTGCATCCATGAAAGGTTATAAATTATATCAAATAGATGTAAAGAGTGCTTTTCTTAATGGCTATATTAAAGAAGAGGTATATGTTGAACAACCTCCTGGCTTTGAGGATCCTAGACATCCTAAACATGTTTTTAGATTGAAGAAAGCTTTATATGGCCTGAAACAAGCTCCACGAGCTTGGTATGAGAGACTTAGCAATTTCTTGCTAGGGAAAGGTTTCTCAAGAGGCAAACTGGATAATACACTGTTTATATTGCATAAGGATGAGACATGTTAGTTATTCAGATATATGTTGATGATATCATATTTGGAGCAACTAACGAGAAACTCTGTGAGGAGTTTTCAAAGACAATGCAGAGAGAATTTGAAATGTCAATGATGGGAGAATTGACCTTCTTCCTAGGCCTACAGATCAAACAGAGGAAAGATGGCATCTTCATCCCCCAAACCAAGTATTGCAGAGAAATTCTCAAGAAGTTTGAGATGGATGAATGCAAGGAGTATGATAGTCCCATGAGCACCACTGCCGCTCTCGATGCTGATGTAAAGGGAAGTTCTGTTAGCAAATCAATGTATAGGGGAATGATAGGTTCCCTGTTATATTTAACTGCTAGCAGACCTGATATACAATTTAGTGTTGGCATGTGTGCTAAATTTCAGGCCAATCCCAAGGAATCTCACCTAACATGTGTTAACCAAATTCTGAGATACCTTGAGGGAACTCAAGAACTTGGTCTCTGGTATCCCAGAGGTAACCAAGAGTTCTTGTGGACTTACTCTGATGCTGACCATGCAAGTTAAAAAACAGATAGGAAGAGCACTAGTGGCCAATGTGCTTTCCTTGGAGGCAGTCTGGTGTCATGGGCAAGCAAGAAGCAGACTTGTGTGTCACTGTCATCCACAGAGGCAGAATATATTGCTGCTGCAAGTTGTTGTGCCCAGGTGCTTTGGTTAAAAAATCAACTTCGAGATCTTGGCCTAGAATTTCCAGAGGCTCCCATCCTATGTGACAACACAAGCACTATCAGCCTAGCCAAGAATCCTGTTCAACACACAAGAACAAAGCACATTGATGTCAGACATCACTTAATTAGAGATCATGTTCAGAAGAAAGATGTCAAGGTGCAATTTGTTCCAACCCAGCATCAACTTGCAGATATCTTCACCAAGCCTCTGGGGGTTGACCAATTTACCTACATAAGAGGCAATTTGGGAATGGTAAACTCAAATGAAGTTTAAATCTTCATTGTAAACTTGTGCTTAAACGTTAAAACCTGCAAACTATACTAACTTAGGCATCAGAGTGTCAATCTTTAGTTTTGCAGGTCCCCTTGTGAAAGGATCATGAGAACTTGCAATGTTAAATGTTAAGTCTTTCACATTCGGAAGCAGATCCACTTCCGCTAGCATTTGCAGGAACTGTCCCTCAACCTGAGTTAAGATGGCTTTCGCAAGAAATATTGCTATCGATAGCAAGGACAACTATTGAACAATGGAAGGAGTAGAGTGGCTGGCCGCCATTTCTTCTACTCAGCGTGGGATCCTTCCGCTTGCGATTGCTGCTCAGCAACCGGAAGCACCTACACTGGGAAGTGACACGTCACCTTAGAAACGTTACATCTCCTCTGACAACAGCTGTACCCTCTCTGGCACTTTGAACGACACGTGGCAAAAAGGTGTGTCGTTTCAGTATTAAATATTTACGTTTCCCATTAAAGGTTTATGTTTCCCATGTCTTTTCATTATAACCCCTCGCAACAAAACGTTTTCTCACATAAATAGGCATTTACTCACTCATAACTTTTCATTCAAAACTTCTCAACCCTCCCAACTTTCTTGTCTCTCAACTGTTCATCTGCATCTTCATCTTCATCTTCATCCTTCTCTGCACTTCATCTTCTCCAAACCCTACTCCATTCCTTCGCCATTACCATACACATACATCATGCCTGGATCTAGTGAGACAAACCCCAATCCATCAAACCCCAACTCTCCTCTGCCAAATCTGGGAAGCGCAAGGGCAAACAAGTCCAATTTGTAGAAGAGCCCACTTCCTCCAAACGCCAGAGAGTTCAAGAGGAAGATGACATGTCAGTATAATGATCAGGCCCTCTCGAACCCATCTCTCTGGCCTTCGAGCATAGAAACTCTTATTTGACAAACGGCATCTACGTCGACCTGGAGACTCTGCAGAATCTGGGTTTTGATTTGAGTGACAGACTGGGTAACTATATGAATTGGTTAGGGATTCAGAACGACTACAGTGTGAATGTTCTTCGCGCCTTCTACCAGTCACTATCTGCTAAGGTTAAGAGAAGGGAAAAGGACAACCTGGTCGCTTGCGTTTACTTCTCTGCCACAGTGAGAGGAAGACACATCGAGTTTGATTGGAAAGTCATCAATCAACTCCTGGGAATCACGGACCCCATCCTGAACAAGTGGAAGTATCACAGGCGTTTCACCCCAGAACAATTGATGGATGCCTATGAGACTGATGGGAAGAAAGTCTCTGGGATGCCTGATTCCAAACGAGTAATTCAATACATCTACTTGCGGATAATGACCCACAAAGGTGGCAACTTCTCTGAGTTCACCCAACTTGACAATCCTTGGCTCCCTCGACTTTTGCGCAAGGAACCCATCAACCCTGGGCAACTCATCTCCATGGAGCTTCTCAGATAGGTAGATGGAAAAACTCAGAAGGAGAATGCCTCTCTTCCCTTCCCCCAGCTGATAGCCTTCCTATTGGAGCAGTTCAACATAAAGTCCACTGAGGGAGTGGACAACCGGAAGTGCCTGCCCATGGACTCGAAGAATCTGGGCAAGATGGGTGTATCATATGTCCGACCCCCAAGGCCTGCCAGATCCGGTTCAAGAGGTGGCAATGCATCTCACAACACTCAGACTTCCACCTCTGGCGCTGGCGATCAGGAAGTGGATTCGCACAGACAACCTGGTCCAAGCACTGCTCCTGGTACAAGTGCTGTCGCTGCTGGTTTAAGCGCTGCTAATTTGGGCGCCCAGGCGGATGGAATTTGCTTCATACTTGCTGATGCATTTCAGGCTTCGTTCCAAGAGCAATTTGGACGGAGTTTTCGCAAGGTGCACAATCGGATTAGAAAGGTCGAAGATCGCCTGGCTGGGGTTGAAACAAAACTAAACCTGCTGCTGGCCACCCAACAACCACCAAACCCAGATAATACCTCTTCTAACCAGCCACCTCCACCCAGTCCCCCACACCAAGATCCACCACTAAATGACTCCCCAGACCGTCACCAGCAATCACACCTCGCCTCGCCACACCAAGATCAACCTCACCAAGATAGCCATCAATCACCTCCCCACAACCAGGACCAACCCTCAGACCACTCACCCAACCATTCTCACCACTTCTCCCCATCCTCTAGCTCCTCCTCAGACTCAACCCCTCCACCTCCTCCTCCCCGCTTTGGCCCAGCTCCACTACCCTCTGTTCCCTCCTCCAGCACCTCCCTAGCACTCACCCATTTTGATGATGCCAAAAGGGGGAGAGATACACTGAGGCAGCCGTCCCTGTGGATTGATGCGGACGTTGAGGCTGCACTCAGGAGAGCGATGGAGTTGGAGCGTGCTCGCCTAGCTGAAACCTTCATCCGAGGCGAAGCCATTCACTTCCTGCACCAACAGACAGCAGCATCCCCAAGCCATCAAGCAGACATGCAAATGGTGTTGACTGTACAACCCACTGAGCTTGAGGACGTTCCCCTTAGGTCTCAACCTTCTGCACCTGAGTTTGCGTCTACAGATGACCTTCTGAAGCATCTAATTCAGAAGTTTGGGTTGAAGAGCACGACGCGTCCAAGGGTGGTCATTGCTACACTTATTCCATCCCCTGCACCAGCTCCGACCCCTGCCTCAAGCACAACACCTGTCACTCCTGCTGCTTCCTTCACTAGATGAAGATTCAAGAGGACAGCAAGGAAAATGGTCGCTCCTCCTCTCAGAGCACTCTCATCAGATGAAAGTGAAGAAGAGTCAATAGCGGCTCCAGAGGAGATTGAAATTGAAATAGTGCCTCAACCGGAGGAAGTTCAAGCTGAAGCTCCTAAGACTCGGATTCCTTCTCTGTTTGAGCAAGCCCAGAAAGAGAGTGAGGACATTTCACCTGAGGTTGAGGTTAAGGTTGAAGTGGAAGAGATGACCCAAGAAGAGTTTGACTACTTCGGGACCACCAACCTCACCTTCCACCAGGCTCAAATGTTAGATGCTATGAGAGCCAACTCTCGGGTTGTGAAAGGGAAAGGGAAAGCAAAGGCAGACCTGTCTCATGATCCAGACTATTCAGTATGATCGTTCAAGGTCAAGAACATTCATCTTCCTTCTGGAACCATTCCACTTGATGACTCATCTTCAGGACAGCCAGTTGGGATGAATGAAGCTGCGGATCTGAGAAGGGCAATCCAAGAGTCCCTAAAGCTCGAGAGGCTAGAACGAGAAAGGGCTGAGAGAGAGCATCTGGAAGACATGCTAAGATCAGAGAGGCAGAGGAGGCTGAGCTGAGAAAACTGTGGCAAAAGAGTGATGAGGGGAACGAACAGATGAGGAGAGATAGAGAGCAAAAACCCTAGACCCAAACCCTTCATGCATCATTATCATTTTGCATATTTGTAATATTTCAGACTAATCATTCTTTTCATACTTGTAATATCTGTTTGTTATACTTGTAAAGTTCTTCTGTTGATCATACATGTAATTATTTTATACGTGTTAAATGAAGTTCGCTTATTTGGATTCATACTTGTGTATTTAATGTTATATCAGTTTTAAGTATATTTTCATAAGTTAGCCATAGGTTTGTCATCATCAAAAAGGGGGAGAATGATAGAATCTTAAGTTTTGATGAAGCCTAAAATCTGGGATAGCTTAATGAACACTTAGCAAAAATTAGATTAAAGTTAAAATCCTAAGTTAGAACACAATCGGATGTAAAATCACAACCGGATGACTTAGAGCAAAAACAACGTAACTAGCGCTTGCGGATGTAGTACACCTCCCATAGCGGAAGTCAATAGAACACTAAGTCAGAACCTAGTCTAAGTAGGATAGCTTCCCATAGCAAAAATGCTTCTCATTGCACTTGATTATATATTACTCTGTTGGACTAACATTTGTGTGCAGAACTTAGTCTCGCTTCTGATAGCAAATGAGCTTCCGATAGTGAATGCTCTTTGCACTGCGTATTCTTAGACTAACACTTGCAGAACAAGGTTCCTACTACCGGTAGCATAAACCCATCCGATAGCAAGTACAAGAGTCAGAACGTACAAGTACTCAGAAGTCAGAGTTGCTTTTTGACAGAGCAGTGTTGTCAGAACTACTTTTCAGAGCTAAAGCAAGTCAACCCTGCTGTGCATTTATGAGCATTAATGAGGACAACGGTAACATGGGAATAACAGATATATTCAAACGGATTTATTGCCGTTCAAACATCTGAAGTATTAGAGGCTGCTATAAAAGGAACAACTTCAACATTTATGAAGTTACCGAACAAAAACTAAACTATCAACAATCAAGCATTCAAAGCATCATACTCAGAGAATATCCAGAGAGCTTTAAAAGTTCAAGAGAGCACTTAGTACCTTGAGAGTTGTTCTTTTGTAATCGTCTTGTACTCTTTGTATTTAAGTCTCTACATTTATTGTGAGCGTTTATTGTACTTAAGTGAGTATCACAATCTGTTCATTAATTGAACTAAGTAGTAAATCCTTTGTGTAAAGGTTGAACCCTTGCAAGTTGTAAGGGGTAGCTAGTTAAGCTGTAAAGGTTGCAAGTTAGCCCAGAAAACTTGTGGTTGTAATGGTTGTAGGTGAACCCGTTTGCAAAACTTGTAGATTAGTAGAACTCAATCAAGGGATTGAGAACTGGACGTAGGTCAAGAGTTAGACCGAACCAGTATAAAAGAATTTTTGTTAGATTTTTATTTTGTAGCACAATTCACCCCCCCTCTTGTGCATCCTCACTTTCACCTAGGCCACCACCTTAATAGGCCAGACCTATGATGTAGAAAACAGGCCTGAGTCTGGGCTATGGCTTATCATAGGCCACTTTTTTAGGCCTGAGTCTGGCTTATCAAAAAGCCTGGCATGGATATAAGCCTATTAAGAGGCCTGATAATATATTCAGGCTAATAGGTCATACACTAATAAACCTAATAGGCCACAAATAATTACAGGCTCTAAATTAGCCACAATCAAACAGAGACATATGACTTTGATCAATCATATAATAACAAGGTCAAATTAATTAAAAACTTAAACTCGTCTAAATTACATCATGTTTTGCGGAAATATTAAGACAACTACAACCTTCAAGTTATTAAGAATAAAGAAAAAAAGAGTCTAACAACTACATCCTTCAGCAACATCTCTATCAACTAGTTGACACATCAAGTCTTCAATATAATTTATATTAGCCCAATGAATGTTAGTCCTATATTTATATTTGATAGGCCGGTCTGGTAGGCTTTATAGGTTTTTTTTTAAACTTAGGCCTGGCCTATTAAACAAAATAGGCCAAGAAAAAAGCCTATGACTGAGCCTGGCCTATTAAGATACCAAATAGCTTAGGCTTTTCGTAGGCCAGGCCATAGGCCTTAATAGGCCGGCCTGGGCTATTTCCACCCCTAACATCCACTATTCGAAGATGGACAACATGCATCCTGAATTGAAGGAGGGGGTCCTTATTTTTCTTCACAGTTCACACCTACAAAGAAAAGAAAGAAATAAAATATGTCATTTTTATCTTATATTATCCACATACAACATTTCAATCAACCTTGTCTCCCAAAATTAAAATTTCCATCAAACTATCACAAATTAGTTAACTACCTCAGTAAATATATCATGAATGAGTAATTGTGTTTGTATATACGTGCCAAAAATTTAAGAGGTTGCATTGGTAGAGGTATAAGAGGCCGTTTTCGAAGGTTCAACATCTTGCTCCACCAAAATAAATTAAATAAATAAGATATTAAAATGATGCAAATATATATAATATATATGAGAAGGGGATGTGATTTTAAGTGAAAATACCTTTAACAATTGCTTCATAGTTATCAATAACTACTGGAAATAAGGTCTTTCACGACCAAAATACCTCACGACAGAAAAAAAGTGGTCATGGAATGAAGCATCGTAAAAAGTGTTTTTTCACGACCAAATGTTTTGGTCGTGATAGGTGACACCTATCATGACCAAACTTATGAAGGTTTCGTCGTGAAGGGAGTGGTACAGACCAATATATAAACGCACGTTCTAAAGCTATTAAAAGAGAGATCATGAGTTGCCAACTAATTAAATATTATATGGGCCTTTAAAGATGACATGCTACAGAGTAGAGAATGAAAAATAATCAATAAATAAATGAACACATACTTCTATATAAGTACTATGCACGCACAAATATTCATATAGCTATGTATGAGCATTTAAATTACACCTAAGGCCACTGCATCTAGAATTTCAATTCCCATGCTTTAAAAAAATTCATATCCCTTCTGTATAATTTGGACACACGTTTTAATCATTTCAATCTATCCATTACACAAAACACGAGAACATTAAAATGTGAATCCGTAAGGTCTCTCAACTACTATACAATTAGCCCGCCGAACAAATAATCAGGGAGAGAAAGAATAGCCAAGGGTCTGACCGTTGTTGACCCGGGGTTGACCCGGGTTGACCCGTTGTTGGCCCGCTTTTGACCCGGTCAGAAATTGACATCTGCAGAAAAAAATATATCAACAGAAAAAAAATGAACTTGATTAAAAAAATATCTTCATCCTAATTATATTAAGTTATTAAGTATTAACAATATTTATATATTTAATTTTCATTAAATTATTACGTCATCGGTTCGACCGAACGGTCCAACCGTTTCAACCATGACCCGCTCAGTTTTCCGGCTCGACGTCCGGCTCGGGTTTTAAAACCAAGAGAATAGCATATTCATATAGTTTTCCCTGGAGGTGCTAATCTTTCTGATAAACGTGGCTGTCACCCAAGAGGGGGGGGTGAATTGGGTGAGGGAATAAAACTTAAACTCTTTTCGGAAGACTGCTTGTGCTCGGTGATGATGATAATAAATAATGCTATGCACAAGTCAGTATGCTATGTGATGCAAAATAGAATGATCAAGTATAAATATATGCACACATAAATTTATCCTGGTTCGGTCACCCAGACCTACATCCAGTCCCCAGGCTACACCTGAGATTTCCAATCCACTATTCTTGTTTAAACCGGGCACAAGAGAAGCCTTTACACTTTAGGTTTTACGAGCACGGGTTCACCTAACAACCCACAGGTTTTACAACGGGTTCACCTGCAAACCTTACCGCAAGTTTTACGGGATCACTTGCAACCTTACAAACGCAAGTTTTACGGGCTAACTTGCAACCTATGGAGATTTAGAAAACCTTCTAAATGCTCCCCCTTACAAAATGTAAGATTACACTATGTTCACTCTATGAACTGATTGTGCTAAACACTTAGGCTCAAAACTAACTCTCTCTAAGAGTGGATGATGTTACTCACTTAAGTACAAATGAATCACTCTCTAAGAATATTACATATCAAAGTCCGAGAGTAGAAGATGAGAGGAATGTAGAATAGTGTTTCAGATAATAAGCTCCGTTCTCTCTGTCTTTTTCAAGCCCTCTTCTTCAGAAATGAAGAACATCCCTTTTATACCAGCCTCTGAATATCTAACCGTTGGAGAGGCAATAAGACCGTTTGATTATAGACGTTGGGGCCTTGTTTACGTTGTCCTCATTAGTGCACAGCAGGGTTGACTTTGCTTTATCCAAAAAGGTGCTCTGACCAAGCTGTTCTGTCAACACTGTTCTGGCAATATTATTCTGACAAAAGTCGTTCTGACATCTGAACATTTTGTACGGTCCGACTCTTGCTTGCTGTCAGAGAGGACTTCGTTCCTCAAGCATAAGTCCAGGATGTTAAGAGACTCATTATCGGAAGCTCTCTTGCTATCTGAAGCTCGTGGACTCTAACATTTTGCTTGCTATCACATAGAGGAACTTTGTCTTCCAAGCACTTGTCCATGAATAATAAGAGTGCTTTGCTATTGGATCCTCTCTTGCTATCAGAAGCTCTCTTATGGACTCTGACTTTTGTGGGCAGTATGAGCTTTGACACCTTGAGTGAATCTTCAGATTATGTTCTCATACTCCTCATGCTTGGTAGGTAACAATGTTGTTTGAATGTGTCTGTTATCCTCTTGTTACCGTTGGAAGGAACATCTTCTTAAATGCTCAGCAGGGTTGACTTGCTTTATCTCTGAAAAGTAGTCCTGACACCTCTGCTCTGACAAAGCATTCTGACTTCCGAGTATGTGATTTTTACTCTTGCACTCTTGCTGACGGATGATCATCTTTCATCCGCAAGTGGTAATCTTGCTCTGCAAGTGTTAGGCTCTGAGTCCCAATGTCAAGAGTCTTTCCATCCGGAAGCTCATTTGCATCCGGAAGCGTGACCATGTTCTGCACATACTGGTTAGTCCAACATAGCAATATATATATAAGAATTATACATGCTGTGGGAAGTTTGTTTGCTATGGGGAGTAGTCTTACTTAGACTATGTTCTGATCTGGTCTATGATGTATCCGGAAGCATTTTTACATCCGAAAGTAAAACTACTAGATGAAGGATCTTGGTTCACTATAACTCACTCTCACTTAGTGTATTTCATTCCAACACTCAGCGCTAGTCACTAAGCTATCGGAAGCACTTTTACTTGACGTAGTGAACTCACTGACGCTTAGGGTGAAATCTATTCTATCAATCTGCGCCAGTCAAGATCTAACAGGAAGCAACTTCACTTGATGTTGCATTTCCACTGACGCTCGAGGTTATATCTAGTCTATCAACCTGCGCCAGTCTAAATCTAATAGGAAGTGCTTTCACTCGGCGAAGTAGACTTACTGACGCTTGGGGTAATAACTATTCTATTGCTCTGCGCCAGTCTAAGTCTAACAGGAAGCGCTTTCACTTGGGGAAGTAGACTCACTGTCGCTTGGAGTAATATCTATTCTATCTCTCTGCGCCAGTCTAAGTCTAACAGGAAGCAACTTCACTTCCGATTGAAACATAGCTTAGTCTTAGGGTTTGTGCACCTAAAGTTCATGGACTAAGTTAAATCCCTAGTTATTTACTTGCTGACGCTGGGGGATGAAAGCATTCATCCGCATGCGCAAGTCCTAATCTAACCGGAAGTAAATCTTCATCCGGAAGCACTCTTACTTGGGATCCTAAGTATACTATTGCTTCCTAGGCACTTGGTCTAATCCTTTATATTTTAGTCTTCATCAAAACTTAAGATTCTAACATTCTCCCCCTTTTTGATGATGACAAACCCATAGATGACTAGAGAACATAATTAAACTTAGATCACTCCCAGAGCACTCCCAGAGCTATAATTAAACTTAGATATCTTATCTATCTCTCAGCTCTAGACATCTCATGTCTCATCTCTCGCTAGACATCTTATATCTCATCTCTAGACATCTCATCTCCATCTCTAGACATCTCATCTCTATCTCTCTCCCCCTTTTGGCTTCATCAAATTCCAACAGGTGCAAGCTAGCCTTAGGGATGGGGATACTTTTATCGTTCTCCTCGGAATGGGCTTTCTACCTAATATTTCTCCCTATGTATCGTTAATAAGGATTTGTTCTAGACTTATTCAATACAACGTACGAGAATTATCAAGGAAAACAATAATGATTCATGATCCTAAATGATTGTATTCGCCCTAATCATTATGTGGGATAGCTAAACATGTTTTTCAAGGATTAAGTCAAGAGCAAAACATACAAAACATATCGAATGAAATATGTGATTTTAAATTCAAATGAGATGAAATCTGATACCAAATGTAATCAAATGAGATCTGTGAGTTTGAACCTGTGGTATCAAAGGAAATGATTGAATGCCAAATGAAATTTGTGATACCATATGAAATGAAATCAAATCAAATGAAATTTGTGTTTTTAAAAGTGCCAAAAATATTTTCCAAACAAATTGCATCACAGCATCTTAAGAGTTTATTATCGATGACAGCATGTGACTCTCTATTTTCAAGGGATCATTAACAGATAATGTCCACTTACTTCTCTTCTATATTAAGATTAATCATCATTAAATCAAGAAAGGAAGCATATAAGAGAGGTATGTTATCAATTACTTTCCAGCATGTCATTTAGAGGATACAGATGTGTGAGCTAGGATGATTTTCTAAGACAGTGAATGATTTTGAAGTCAATGCAGATTGAGAGAAACATCCTAAGTTGACACCCTTACCAATGCCATGTATGCATCATATGTAAGAGATGGTAAGGTGTAGATGTTACCACAGATGAGGGGTACTCATACTCTATTAGACTCAGGAATCTGAATCATACGCAGATAAGCATGCTTCCTGACATCTTCAAGAGGTGTGCTATCTCAAGTGGAAACCCCTAGCACAAGTGCTTTGATGATTCGCTTCGGCAAGCTGAGCTACAACCACGAGTAGACATGACTGGGCAGTCACTCTACTCTTCCCATGGTTCAATAGTTGGCCTGCTATCGAAGGCGCTGATTGTTGTGAAAGCAACCTTGCTCAAACTTGATGATTGGTCCTGCATATGCTTGAGGAAACAAATGCTTTCTGATGGTCAGTGAAAGTACTTAAGATTTAACATTGAAGACCATCCTCAGGACATTCAAGTCAATCTGTGTTAATCAGCACAAGCTAATAATTTTAAGAAATCATGCTTGCTAATTGGTTTAAGAAGATATGAGCAATGATTATGTGAAAACTAATTTTGAAATTATCTATACATTCACATAGTTTCACTATCAAGACATGAACTCTATTTATACTCTCATGGATAAATATCAATGTGATAGTACAGAGAATATTAAACAGGTGGCATATTTTCAGAGTTTCATAAGCAAGTATAGTTCAATACATATGCCTCAAGGATGTTCATGTTAGATTATGAAGACATGTGAATTAATAACATAATGAGATTTTGAAAAAGAGAATCTTCATCCTCACAAAATAATTTGATTAGGATTGAATTCGTTTTACAAAAACAACCAAATTTCAGCATATGATTACGAGAATAATTTCCAAATTTTAGCCCAAGTTCTTCTAGATATGCTCAGTGTGATCTCATTGTTCTTAGGACATCAACAAGCTTGAAATTAATACAGATTATAGCATGCTTGTGATACTATGCCATGTTTTACAGATCTAGCAGAGTTTAATTCAAGGCATTTCCTAAGATTTCTAATGCATGTCAGACAAGAGAGAGACTATCCATTTAATTTCACAACAGAATATGTAAGGGATAGAAATGCTCATGTGTATTGGCGAAAGTTTCTCAGGTTTGGTATAGCCATTCCACACATCTTGATAAGAGACATTTTCGTTGTCATTCTCTCTTGGTTATATTCATTGTTCAAGCTTCAATAATCTGTGTCAACATTCTTAAACCACAAACTTGAACTGAGATCATTAGTAGATTGAGAACTTAAAGATGTAATTAAGAGGGATGTATTGTTCTCGAAACCATAGCTGCTTATGCATTGAAAAAGTTGATGCAAGAGATACCACATGAAATGGAAAATCAGAAATAACTTTTGAATGCTATCATGAGGAATGGTTGTCATGTAAGTTTAAAGAGGATCGGAATCTGTTTTGAAAGTTTGCATTTCAAAAAGGATCTTTCAAAAATCAAGGTGAATGTATGAACTGTTTTCTTTTCTGAGCGGCGCCCAAAAAAAAAATTGCTAAGCATATATGAGTAAAACGATTTAGACACCATATGAAAAACTCTGAAGAAAAATTCTGAAACTAGTTCTGAATCTTCTTAACAATGTCAGAAATCTTGGAACACAATGATTCAGCATGCACAAATTTAGTAGGTTTTGAAGAAGGCTCAGTTTCAAAGTGTCAGACTTCTTGAATCTGTAAAATCAGTATGCATTATATCAGAAAATGAATTTGATATGATAGGATCATTTTTACAGAAAATAAGGTTATCACAGATAAGGGAAATCATATCAATTTCAGAGAAATAAAATCTGTTAAGCTCATCATGCATTTACTACCCAAAAGATTACTCAAGTAAAGAGGAGGGTAAGAATGATATCACCATAGCTCCATTCGCATCAGGCAGTAGCTCGCTTGATTTTGGTTGACAATGCAAGGATTCTATTTTCAGAGCAGCACCAAAATCTATGCGTGACGAATGCTTATCAAGACTTGACTAATTGTTCAGATGAGGTACAGTCCTGAGTCCTGTTGAGGCTAATAGGATGAATTGGAGCTGGTGCAGAGGGATGAATTCACTTGGTGAACACTACTACTCGCATCTCTCGCCTCTTGAACCCATACTTCTTACACAACTTTTCACTCAGATTAGGTGCTGGCGCAGAGAGAGACACAGGTTCAGCAGAGGGTATCTCCGCAGGTTGATCACTTAGTGCTATCTCAAGTTTGCCTCTGTGCCAGCAGACTGTTGGGGGGCACATGAATCAGATGGCTTCCCCAAGGGCGAGCCTTCCTGCTTGGGCAATCCGCTTCATTTCAATTTCCCTTCTGAGGGCAGCAGTGACATCCTGGTCAAGTCCGAGGGGTGGCTATCTTAGCCTATCTTTCTCTGATTTTGTTCATGTTCCTTGTTCATTTTAGCCCATAACTCATCTTCACCCTTGTCTTGCTGAACCTCCAGATTGCCTTTCCTACAAAATATCAGATAGTTCCTTCCTTTTGTATCCAAGTCTGGATCTGAAGGTCAGTTTGTAGGCTATATGTAATTCACATGCACTTAGAGATTACTTGCTATGTGTATGGCATGGTGAATCTATTATGACTATATGCACAAGGATATACAAGGTTTTTGATCAAGATAGTCATGGATCTCATGTAGATTATGAACATTACTTATTTCTTTAAGCTTTCTTCAATGATGAATATAATGTTCACATCTTAGGATGCTTAATGTAAAATCTCAATAAGTCCATCTAATATTAGCATAGGAGATTTTACTATCAAATGCTTCGTTGCTAAGTGATCCCTTGTTTACCCAAGGAGATCTTCTATACTTATCCTTGGTTCGAAGCACTTTCTTCTGAGAGGTAGGATTCAAGAGCCTTTCCAATGATGATCGAGGAATCCACTCTCCCTTGTTCTTCTCAGGATAGTTGAATGGATCCTTGTGATAGCTCATCCTTGAGACAGAACCATTGTCCCTTGTGGTGGCCGACAGCTTCTTATGATTGTACCAGTGGGTTTCAGCAGTTGCATCACCACGAGTTCTCTTCTTTGGGATAAGAGGAACTCTTGATCTATCCTGCACAAGTAAGGCACTAGGAGGATGTTTTGGTACCCATTTGTACTTGGGTCCTACATGGTTAGCACTGGACCTTACTTGTCCTTTAGGAATCCATACAAACTTATTTCTCACATTTGAATTTCTTCTAAGACTGCATGTGTGAGAAATATGTCCTAATCTACCACAATAATGACAGATAATGGAATGATAATCAAAATGAGGCTTCCTATCATTATCATGATTAGTTTTCTTTAGAAAAGCTTTTTGTTCCTTTGAAATTTCAGTTTCTTTTGAAAGCTTTTCTTTTTCCTTCAACACGTGTTTACAATCAAAACATTTTTCAAGACATGTTGAAGTTTTCCCTACCGATAGTGGGCTAGCTATCGGAACCACTAGTTCTTTAAAAGAATCCTCGGAAACTTTAGATGTAGAAGAAGAAATTAGTTTTTCAAGTTTCCTATCTTTTTCTTTTAAGCCTAGAAGTTCTTTTGCAAGTTTACAATATTCGGTATATAACTCATTGTATGCATCTTGCAATTTAGAGAGTTCAAGTTCAGATTCAGATACCTCACTTTCTGAATCTTCTAGGCAGAAATGAATACTCTTTTCACTGAAGCCTGCTTCCTCAATATCAGCTTCCAGAAGCTCATCAGTAGATGATCCACAAAGAGCACGAGTTGAGCTTTGGACAGCTGTGCTTTCAAGAGATGGGTTAGAAGCATATATCATATCAAGAGTATTCCAAATATCTCTAGCACTAGAGCAATGTTTGATTTTCTGGAAATCATTTTCAGTTAAGCCTTTGTATAAAATTTGCATTGCTCGAATGTTTAAGGAAAACAAATTTTTCTCCTTTTCAGTCCAGTTTCCTCTTGGTTTGAAATCAAAATCATTTTCAAAAATATCCCACATTTTCAAACTAGTGGATTTTATAAAACTTTCCATTCTTGCTTTCCACCAACAAAAATCAATATTTTCTAACACAGGTGGAATGGTATGATCAAAGCCTTTGGAAAACATTTTAACCCAAATCAGCCAAGGTCTTTGCACTTGAGATCGTTTGATCCTTTAAACAAGTGACCTGCTCTGATACCAAATGATAAACGTGGCTGTCACCCAAGAGGGGGGGGTGAATTGGGTGAGGGAATAAAACTTAAACTCTTTTCGGAAGACTGCTTGTGCTCGGTGATGATGATAATAAATAATGCTATGCACAAGTCAGTATGCTATGTGATGCAAAATAGAATGATCAAGTATAAATATATGCACACATAAATTTATCCTGGTTCGGTCACCCAGACCTACATCCAGTCCCCAGGCTACACCTGAGATTTCCAATCCACTATTCTTGTTTAAACCGGGCACAAGAGAAGCCTTTACACTTTAGGTTTTACGAGCACGGGTTCACCTAACAACCCACAGGTTTTACAACGGGTTCACCTGCAAACCTTACCGCAAGTTTTACGGGATCACTTGCAACCTTACAAACGCAAGTTTTACGGGCTAACTTGCAACCTATGGAGATTTAGAAAACCTTCTAAATGCTCCCCCTTACAAAATGTAAGATTACACTATGTTCACTCTATGAACTGATTGTGCTAAACACTTAGGCTCAAAACTAACTCTCTCTAAGAGTGGATGATGTTACTCACTTAAGTACAAATGAATCACTCTCTAAGAATATTACATATCAAAGTCCGAGAGTAGAAGATGAGAGGAATGTAGAATAGTGTTTCAGATAATAAGCTCCGTTCTCTCTGTCTTTTTCAAGCCCTCTTCTTCAGAAATGAAGAACATCCCTTTTATACCAGCCTCTGAATATCTAACCGTTGGAGAGGCAATAAGACCGTTTGATTATAGACGTTGGGGCCTTGTTTACGTTGTCCTCATTAGTGCACAGCAGGGTTGACTTTGCTTTATCCAAAAAGGTGCTCTGACCAAGCTGTTCTGTCAACACTGTTCTGGCAATATTATTCTGACAAAAGTCGTTCTGACATCTGAACATTTTGTACGGTCCGACTCTTGCTTGCTGTCAGAGAGGACTTCGTTCCTCAAGCATAAGTCCAGGATGTTAAGAGACTCATTATCGGAAGCTCTCTTGCTATCTGAAGCTCGTGGACTCTAACATTTTGCTTGCTATCACATAGAGGAACTTTGTCTTCAAGCACTTGTCCATGAATAATAAGAGTGCTTTGCTATTGGATCCTCTCTTGCTATCAGAAGCTCTCTTATGGACTCTGACTTTTGTGGGCAGTATGAGCTTTGACACCTTGAGTGAATCTTCAGATTATGTTCTCATACTCCTCATGCTTGGTAGGTAACAATGTTGTTTGAATGTGTCTGTTATCCTCTTGTTACCGTTGGAAGGAACATCTTCTTAAATGCTCAGCAGGGTTGACTTGCTTTATCTCTGAAAAGTAGTCCTGACACCTCTGCTCTGACAAAGCATTCTGACTTCCGAGTATGTGATTTTTACTCTTGCACTCTTGCTGACGGATGATCATCTTTCATCCGCAAGTGGTAATCTTGCTCTGCAAGTGTTAGGCTCTGAGTCCCAATGTCAAGAGTCTTTCCATCCGGAAGCTCATTTGCATCCGGAAGCGTGACCATGTTCTGCACATACTGGTTAGTCCAACATAGCAATATATATAAGAATTATACATGCTGTGGGAAGTTTGTTTGCTATGGGGAGTAGTCTTACTTAGACTATGTTCTGATCTGGTCTATGATGTATCCGGAAGCATTTTTACATCCGAAAGTAAAACTACTAGATGAAGGATCTTGGTTCACTATAACTCACTCTCACTTAGTGTATTTCATTCCAACACTCAGCGCTAGTCACTAAGCTATCGGAAGCACTTTTACTTGACGTAGTGAACTCACTGACGCTTAGGGTGAAATCTATTCTATCAATCTGCGCCAGTCAAGATCTAACAGGAAGCAACTTCACTTGATGTTGCATTTCCACTGACGCTCGAGGTTATATCTAGTCTATCAACCTGCGCCAGTCTAAATCTAATAGGAAGTGCTTTCACTCGGCGAAGTAGACTTACTGACGCTGGGGTAATAACTATTCTATTGCTCTGCGCCAGTCTAAGTCTAACAGGAAGCGCTTTCACTTGGGGAAGTAGACTCACTGTCGCTTGGAGTAATATCTATTCTATCTCTCTGCGCCAGTCTAAGTCTAACAGGAAGCAACTTCACTTCCGATTGAAACATAGCTTAGTCTTAGGGTTTGTGCACCTAAAGTTCATGGACTAAGTTAAATCCCTAGTTATTTACTTGCTGACGCTGGGGGATGAAAGCATTCATCCGCATGCGCAAGTCCTAATCTAACCGGAAGTAAATCTTCATCCGGAAGCACTCTTACTTGGGATCCTAAGTATACTATTGCTTCCTAGGCACTTGGTCTAATCCTTTATATTTTAGTCTTCATCAAAACTTAAGATTCTAACACTTTCAATGCCTAATGAATAGGGATATGTAAAGTATATTGAAGGTAGAGATTGGTCAGAAGGACAAGTGAGGTTAAGAGTTGAAGGGTTAACATAGGTTGATGGAACTAGCCAAAGAAATAATGTTACAAAAAGAGAGAGAAACATATTTACAAATGTCTTCAAAACAAAAAGTTCATAAATAATCAAAATATAAGATTTTTGAAAAAGTATATTATCAAAGTAGTATATTTATATATGTATATTTTGAGAAAATACTATGATATAGGAATATGTATATTTTGAGAAAATAATATGATATAGGATCATTATGCTGTGATACCAAATGTAAAATCCCTATCCTATTTATAATTTTTCATATATATAAATTTGAGGAAAATAGATGAAATGTATAAAAATGTAAATAATTGGAAGAGAGTAATAACAATAAACTTTATTCATTACATAAGTCTTCGTAGTACAATTCACACCTTATAAAACACAAAAAAAACACGATACAATTTTATTCTTTATAACATATATATAGGCTTCAGTTCCATCATTGCTTCTAGGGGTCCTCAATATTGATGACTTCTTTAGGGGCTTCAATGATTATTTCTTCGGGGAGGGGAAACACTAAGGAGGTCTTGGTCTGGTGCAAAGAAGTTCTGAACATAATTATTATATAGAGCAAGTGAGCTCGGTGGCGATAGTGGTGGTGGAGATGGTGGTTCCGGATAGCTAGTGATCATCTGGATGTTTTGAATTACTTGCATATTTCCAAACCACATCCATTCAATTACTACCTTAACTTCGGTGATAGGTATCTGGAACATTACGAAAAGTGAGTATACCATAATTTTAAACAAATAATGTTCCAGCCGTTACTATCAAACAAAAAACATAAGTTTTTACTTACACAATTAATTACTATATGAGAATTAGCACCACAATATCATTCTCACATCACTCTTTGTCACATCACTTTTTATCACATGATGACTAGAGCGTCCCCTAGTGTGGATCCACAACATCATAATACACATCCAATCTGCACGAAGCAGTCACATAATATTCACTCCAAATCTGCACGCAGCAGCCACATAGCCATACGGCTCGGCAATTCTCATGTAGTAAATTAAGTGTTAAACTAAATGATTAATAAAGTTCTTACCCTTACTTTTCATCACTTCCAATAAACAAATATAAAAAATCACGGTAGTATACCAAATCAATCCTTGTAACACTACTCTTTTATTCTCACGTCCAAGACAAATTAAATCATATGTAGACAAAATAAATAAAATATAATGCTCACCCATATACAATTCTATTCATGCGCAACAAGTAAAATGCTCACAAAAAACAAATAAATGCATAGCATGGATAAGGATGAGATGAGAGGGAAGAAAGAAACACAACAAGTAATACTACTCATCTCCTTTTCACGAAGTTAAGAACATAAAGAAGGAAAGAGAAAGATGCATGATGATGTAAGAGAGAGTAAAGCAAACTCATATCCTTAGCAATTGCTTCTCCATGTTGGAATAGAGAAAAGAGAAAATTACAAATGTATGAAGTGGACATGTTTAGTAATAATGATGGAATTGAGAAGAGTAAGGGTAGGAAGTAGGATATACCCAGTAAGAAAAATCTTACTTTGCAGATCTTTGGAAGATTTTCTTTCTTTCTACGCTTTCTATTTCTATTTTTGGTTGTGATGAGTTTTCCTTTTCACCACTAGGCCTATTTATAGTAATTTTTAGAGGCTAGATTCTTTGTTACTATTTACTCTTATTAAAGTCTCTTTCAGCCCATTCCATGTACCATTCTTTCTTTTTCTGCAAGACAACTAGGTTAATCCCCCTTTGATGTTCTAGAGTTTTCTAAAGTTAATTAGTTCATCCCCTTCTACTATCTTCTTCCTCAAGACAACTAGATCACTCCCTGTTTTCTTTTCTAGAATTTTCTAAAATTAAGTAGTTAATCCCCCTTTTCTATCTTCTTCTCCAAGTCAAACCAAGTTATTCTCCCCTATCCAATATCTCTAACAATTCATCCCTCCTTTCTTTTTCTCCTTCATGAATTACACTAGTTAACCTCCCCTTTCTAACTCTAGAATATTCTTTACATCTCCTCTCTACTAGTTACTTCTCCATTCCTTCTAGAATAATGATATATAAATTACCTCACTCATTCTATTTCCTTTCCAACTATAAAGAGTACTTTTTCAAGGATAAAAATACAACTTCTTCACACACATATTTAATGTAACTATTAATATTATTACTACTGATAAACGTGGCTGTCACCCAAGAGGGGGGGGTGAATTGGGTGAGGGAATAAAAACTTTTAAATCTTCTTTTCGAAAGACTGCTTGTGCTTGGTGATAATATTTACGAAGTAGTGATATGCACAAGTCAGTATGTTATGTGATGCAAAATAGAATGTTTGAATGTAAATTTATGCACACATAAATTTATCCTGGTTCGGTCACCCAGACCTACATCTAGTCCCCAGGCTCCACCTGAGATTTTCAATCCACTATTCTTGTTTAAACCGGGCACAAGAGAAGCCTTTACACTTTAGGTTTTACGAGCACGGGTTCACCTAACAACCCACAGGTTTTACAACGGGTTCACCTGCAAACCTTACAAACGCAAGTTTTACGGGCTAACTTGCAACCTATGGAGATTTAGACAACCTCTAAATGCTCCCCCTTACAAATTGTAAGATAACACTATGTTCACTCTATGAACTGATTGTGTTAAACACTTAAGCTCAAAACTAACTCTCTCTAAGAGTGGATGATGTTACTCACTTAAGTACAACTGACTCTCTCATAATAATATTACATATCTAAGTCCGAGAGTAGAAGATGAGAGGAATGTAGAATAATGTTTCAGACAATAAGCTCTGTTCTCTCTCTCTCTCTTCTGAATGTGGATGTTCCTTTTATACCAGCCTCTGATTATCCAACCGTTGGAGAGGCAATAAGGCCGTTTGAATATTGCCGTTGGGGCCTTGTTAACGTTATCCTTATTAATGCACAGCAGGGTTGACTTTGCTTTATCTGAAAAGGTGCTTTGTCCAGCTGTTCTGTCAACACTGTTCTGACAACACTGTTCTGGCAAAAGTCGTTCTGACATCTCTACACTGTACGGTCTGACTCTTGCTTGTTGTCCAGATGAGGACTTCGTTCCTCATGCATAAGTCCAGGATGTTAAGAGAGACTTACTATCGGAAGCTCTCTTGCTATCTGAAGTGAAGCTCGTGGACTCTAACATTCTGCTTGCTATCACATAGAGGAACTTTGTCTTCCAAGCACTTGTCCATGAATGATAAGAGCGCTTTGCTATTGGATGCTCTCTTACTATCAGAAGCTCTCTTATGGACTCTGACTCTTGTGGGCAGTATGAGCTTTGTCACCATGAAAGAATCTTCAGATTATGTTCTCCTTATCTCTCATACTCCTCATGCTTGGTAGGTAACAATGTTGTTTGAATATCTGTTATCCTCTTGTTACCGTTGGAAGGAACATCCTCTTGAATGCTCAGCAGGGTTGACTTGCTTTATCTCTGAAAAGTAGTCCTGACACCTCTGCTCTGACAAAAGCATTCTGACTTCTGAGTATGTGATGTTTACTCTTGTACTCTTGCTGACGGATGATCATCGTTCATCCGGAAGTGGCAATCTTGCTCTGCAAGTGTTAATCTCTGAAATCCAATGCCAAGAGTCTTTGCATCCGGAAGCTCAGTTGCATCCGGAAGTGTGATTAAGTTCTGCACATACTGGTTAGTCCAACATAGCAATATATATAATCAGATATAGTAAAACTATACATGTTGTGGGAAGTTTGCTATGGGAAGTAGTCTTACTTAGACTATGTTCTGACTTAGTGTAATGTCTACTGACTCTAAGGGATCTCTATTCCAATAGTCAGCTTAAGTCTCGTTAGTTTACTCTAAGTCTTCCTAAGTGACTCAGTGTGTCTTTTGTTCATGCTATGTATATTAAGTCAACACACAATCATGAAGTGGGAGTTCACTTAGTCTAGGATGTATCCGGAAGCACTTCTACATCCGGAAGTACTTTCACTTGATGAAGGATCTAGTTCACCATGACTTGCTCTCGCTTAGTCTATTTCACTCCTAACAGTCAGCGCTAGTCACTGAGCTATCGGAAGCACTTTTACTTGACGTGGTGAACTCACTGACGCTTAGGGTTATATTTCTTTTATCAGCCTGTGTCAGTCTAAATCCAACAGGAAGTGCTTTCACTTGGCGAAGTAGACTCACTGACGCTTGGGGTAATATCTATTCTATCGCTTTGCGCCAGTCTAAGTCTAACAGGAAGCAATTTCGCTTGACAAGGCTGATTCACTGACGCTTGGGGATATATCTATTCTGTCAGCCTGCGCCAGTCTAAATCTATCAGGAAGCAATTTTACTTCCGGTTGAGTCTTAACTTAGTCTCAAGGGTTTTGTACACCTAATGCTCCTAGACTGAGTTATGACTAAGTGAAGTGCTTGTTGTCGCTGAGGGATAAGACATTCATCCGCTAGCGCTAGTCCTAGTCCATCCGGAAGTGATTCCGTATCCGGATGTGGCTTAACTTGGGATTCAGTGTTGGCAATCTAGACTGGGGTTCTAACCAAGTGTCTCACTTGCTTTCGTTTGCGTCCCCTATGGGATGTGTACTCCATCCGCGAGCTCTAGTGCTAATACTTCCGGAAGTGATCTTGCATTCGCAAGTGATCTAACTCAGGATTCTAACCATGTCATCTAATCCTTCCTAAGTGTTGATTATGTTCTCTTAAGTACTAGACCATATCACATCTTAGTCACCATCAAAACTTAAGATTCTAACATTCTCCCCCTTTTTGATGATGACAAACCCATAGATGACTAGAGAACATAATTAAACTTAGATCACTCCTAGAGCTATATTTCATTCCCAGTTCTCTCCCCGATCACTTATCTTTCAGCTCTAGACATCTCATGTCTCATCTCTAGACATCTCGTGTCTCATTTCTTCTCATTTCTCTCCCCCTTTTGGCTTCATCAAAATTCAACAAGTGCAAGCGGGCCTTATGGATGGGGATACTTCTATCGTTCTCCTAGGAATGGGCTTTCTACCTAATATTTCTCCCTATTATCCCTAAATATTATGTAGGATAACTAAACAGTGTGAGACAGAAGGAAGAAAATATTGATTCAGTATTCTAAGTGTGTTTATTCTCCCTAACCATTATGCAAGATAACAGAACATGTTTTGCAAGGATTAAGTCTAGATCAAAACATACAAAAACAGTTCTCCTTTTGAAGGTGAAAGTTCTTTTTAAATATAAAAGACATCAAAAGTAATTTTGACCCTCTCGAAATGATTAACATGATATCAAATAAAATGATTATTATGATATCAATTGAAAATTTGTGAGTTTAAATTCATGATACAAAATGAAATCAAATGAAATATGTGAGTTTGAACTTGTGATATCAAATAAAATGATTGAATGCCAAGTGAAATTTGTGATACCATATGAAAATGAAATCAAGTCAAATGAACTTTGTGAGATTAAAATGCCAAAAATAATTTCCAAATAATTGCATCACATCATCTCAAGAGTTTATTATCTATGACAGCATGTAACTCTCTATTTTCAAGGGATCATTATCGAGTAATGTCCTTTACTTCTCTTCTATATTAAGATTAATCATCATTGAATCAAGAAAGGAAGCATATAAGAGAGGTAAGTTATCAATTTACTTTCCAGCATGTCATATAGAGGATACAGATGTGTGAGCTAGGATGATTTTCTAAGATAGTGAATGATTTTGAAGTCAATGCAGATTGAGGAAAAACATCCTAAAATGACACCCTTACCAATGCCATGTATGCATCATATATAAGAGATGGTAAGGTGTAGATGTTACCACAGATGAGCAATCCTCATACTCTATTAGACTCATGAATCTTAATCATATGCAGATAAGCATGCTTCCTGACATCTTCAAGAGATGTGCTATCTCAAGTGGAAAACCGCTAGCGCAAGTGCTTTGATGATTCGCCTCGGCAAGCTGAGCTACAACCACAAGCAGACATGACTGAGCAGTCACTCTACTTTTCCCATGGTTCAATAGTTGGCCTGCTATCGAAGGCGCTGATTGTTGTGAAAGCATTCTTGCTTAAACTTGATGATTGGTCCTGCAAGTGCTTGAGGAAACAAGTGCTTTTCTGATGGTCAGTGAAGGAACTTAAGATTTAACATTGGAGACCATCCTCAGGACATTCAAGTCAATCTGTGTTAATCAGCACAAGTTAATAATTTTAAGAAATCATGCTCGCTAATTGGGTTAAGAAAATATGAGCAATGATTATGTGAAAACTAATTTTGAAATTGTCTATACGCTCACATAGTTTCACTATCAAAATATGAGCAATGATTATGTGAAAACTAATTTTGAAAAATCTTCATCCTCACAAAAATGAAATACTGGAAATTTTCATGCTCACAGAATAGTTTGATTTTAAGAATAAATCCGGTTTACAAAAACAACCAAATTTCAGCATATGATTACGAGAATAATTTCCAAATTTTAGCTCAAGTTCTTCTAGATATGCTCGGTGTGATCTCATTGTTCTTAGGATATCAACAAGCTTGAAATTAATACAGATTATAGCATGCTTGTGATACTATGCCATGTTTTACGGATCTAGCAGAGTTTAATTCAAGGCATTTCCTAAGATTTCTAATGCATGTCAGACAAGAGAGAGACTATCCATTTAATTTCACAACAGAATATGTAAGGGATAGAAATGCTCATGTGTATTGGCGAGAGTTTCTCCGGTTTAGTATAGCCATTCCACACATCTTGATAAGGGGCATTTTCGTTGTCATTCTCTCTTGGTTATTCTCATTGTTCAAGCTTCAATAATCTGTGTCAACATTCTTAAACCACAAACTTGAAACGAGATCATTAGTGGATTGAGAACTTAAAGATGTAATTAAGAGGGATGTATTGTTCTCGAAACCATAGCTGCTTATGCATTGAAAAACTTGATGCACGAGATACCACATGAAATGGAAAATCAGAAATAACTTTTGAATGCTATCATGAGGTATGGTTGTTATGTAAGTTTTTTTTTAAAAAAGATCGGAATCTGTTTGAAAGTTTGCATTTCAAAAATGATCTTTCAAAAATCAAGGTGAATGCATAAACTATATATTTCTTTTTTTTTTATGAAAGGCGCTCTTAAAAAGATTCGCTAAGCATATATGAGTAAAACTGTTAAGCCTATCATGCATTTACTACCCAAGTGATTATTCAAGTAAAGAGGAGGGTAGGAATGATATCACCATCTATGCGTGACGAATGCTTATCAAGACTTGACTGATTGTTCAGATGAGATAAAGTCCTGAGTCTTGCTGAACCTCAGAATTGCCTTTCCCAAGGAGATCTTCTATACTTATCCTTGGTTCGAAGCACTTTCTTCTGAGAGGTAGGATTCAAGTGTCTTTTCAATGTTGATCGAGGAATCCACTCTCTCTTGTTCTTCTCAGGATAGTTGAATGGAACTTTGTGATAGCTCATCCTTGAGACAGAACCATTGTTCCTGGTGGTTGCGCATTGCTTCTTATGATTGTATCAGGGGTCTTCAGCAGTTGCGTCGCCACGAGTTCTCTCCTTTGGGGTAAGAGGAACTCTTGATCTTTCCTGCACAAGTAAGGCACTAGGAGGATGTTTTGGTACCCATTTGTACTTGGGTCCAACTTGGTTAGCACTGGACCTTACTTGTCCTTTAGGAATCCATACAAACTTATTTCTCACATTTGAATTTCTTCTAAAACTGCATGTGTGAGAAATATGTCCTAATCTACCACAATAATGACAGATAATGGAATGATAATCAAAATGGGGTTTCTATCATTATCATGATTAGTTTTCTTTAGAAAGGTTTTTTGTTCCTTTGAAATCTCAGTTTCTTTTGAAAGCTTTTCTTTTTCCTTCAACAAGTGTTTACAATCAAAACATTTTTCAAGACATGTTGAAGTTTTCCCTGCCAATCGTGGGCTAACTATCGGAACCTCTAGTTCTTTAAAAGAAACCTCGGAAAGTTTGGACGTAGAAGAAGAAATTAGTTTTTCAAGTTTTCTATCTTTTTCTTTTAAGCCCAGAAGTTCTTTTGCAAGTTTACAATATTCGGTATATAACTCATTGTATGCATCTTGCAATTCAGAAGGTTCAAGTTCAGATCCAGATACCTCACTTTCTGAATCTTCTAGGCAGAAATGGATACTCTCTTCACTGAAGCCTGCTTCCTCAATGTCAGCTTCCAGAAGCTCATCAGTAGATGATCCACAAAGAGCACGAGTTGAGCCTTGGACAGTTAGGTATAATGGTATGATCAAAGCTTTTGGAAAAACCTTTTAACCCACATCAGCCAAGGTCTTTACACTTGAGATCGTTGGATCCTTTAAACAAGTGACCTGCTCTGATACCAAATGATAAACGTGGCTGTCACCCAAGAGGGGGGGGTGAATTGGGTGAGGGAATAAAAACTTTTAAATCTTCTTTTCGAAAGACTGCTTGTGCTTGGTGATAATATTTACGAAGTAGTGATATGCACAAGTCAGTATGTTATGTGATGCAAAATAGAATGTTTGAATGTAAATTTATGCACACATAAATTTATCCTGGTTCGGTCACCCAGACCTACATCTAGTCCCCAGGCTCCACCTGAGATTTTCAATCCACTATTCTTGTTTAAACCGGGCACAAGAGAAGCCTTTACACTTTAGGTTTTACGAGCACGGGTTCACCTAACAACCCACAGGTTTTACAACGGGTTCACCTGCAAACCTTACAAACGCAAGTTTTACGGGCTAACTTGCAACCTATGGAGATTTAGACAACCTCTAAATGCTCCCCCTTACAAATTGTAAGATAACACTATGTTCACTCTATGAACTGATTGTGTTAAACACTTAAGCTCAAAACTAACTCTCTCTAAGAGTGGATGATGTTACTCACTTAAGTACAACTGACTCTCTCATAATAATATTACATATCTAAGTCCGAGAGTAGAAGATGAGAGGAATGTAGAATAATGTTTCAGACAATAAGCTCTGTTCTCTCTCTCTCTCTTCTGAATGTGGATGTTCCTTTTATACCAGCCTCTGATTATCCAACCGTTGGAGAGGCAATAAGGCCGTTTGAATATTGCCGTTGGGGCCTTGTTTACGTTATCCTTATTAATGCACAGCAGGGTTGACTTTGCTTTATCTGAAAAGGTGCTTTGTCCAGCTGTTCTGTCAACACTGTTCTGACAACACTGTTCTGGCAAAAGTCGTTCTGACATCTCTACACTGTACGGTCTGACTCTTGCTTGTTGTCCAGATGAGGACTTCGTTCCTCATGCATAAGTCCAGGATGTTAAGAGAGACTTACTATCGGAAGCTCTCTTGCTATCTGAAGTGAAGCTCGTGGACTCTAACATTCTGCTTGCTATCACATAGAGGAACTTTGTCTTCCAAGCACTTGTCCATGAATGATAAGAGCGCTTTGCTATTGGATGCTCTCTTACTATCAGAAGCTCTCTTATGGACTCTGACTCTTGTGGGCAGTATGAGCTTTGTCACCATGAAAGAATCTTCAGATTATGTTCTCCTTATCTCTCATACTCCTCATGCTTGGTAGGTAACAATGTTGTTTGAATATCTGTTATCCTCTTGTTACCGTTGGAAGGAACATCCTCTTGAATGCTCAGCAGGGTTGACTTGCTTTATCTCTGAAAAGTAGTCCTGACACCTCTGCTCTGACAAAAGCATTCTGACTTCTGAGTATGTGATGTTTACTCTTGTACTCTTGCTGACGGATGATCATCGTTCATCCGGAAGTGGCAATCTTGCTCTGCAAGTGTTAATCTCTGAAATCCAATGCCAAGAGTCTTTGCATCCGGAAGCTCAGTTGCATCCGGAAGTGTGATTAAGTTCTGCACATACTGGTTAGTCCAACATAGCAATATATATAATCAGATATAGTAAAACTATACATGTTGTGGGAAGTTTGCTATGGGAAGTAGTCTTACTTAGACTATGTTCTGACTTAGTGTAATGTCTACTGACTCTAAGGGATCTCTATTCCAATAGTCAGCTTAAGTCTCGTTAGTTTACTCTAAGTCTTCCTAAGTGACTCAGTGTGTCTTTTGTTCATGCTATGTATATTAAGTCAACACACAATCATGAAGTGGGAGTTCACTTAGTCTAGGATGTATCCGGAAGCACTTCTACATCCGGAAGTACTTTCACTTGATGAAGGATCTAGTTCACCATGACTTGCTCTCGCTTAGTCTATTTCACTCCTAACAGTCAGCGCTAGTCACTGAGCTATCGGAAGCACTTTTACTTGACGTGGTGAACTCACTGACGCTTAGGGTTATATTTCTTTTATCAGCCTGTGTCAGTCTAAATCCAACAGGAAGTGCTTTCACTTGGCGAAGTAGACTCACTGACGCTTGGGGTAATATCTATTCTATCGCTTTGCGCCAGTCTAAGTCTAACAGGAAGCAATTTCGCTTGACAAGGCTGATTCACTGACGCTTGGGGATATATCTATTCTGTCAGCCTGCGCCAGTCTAAATCTATCAGGAAGCAATTTTACTTCCGGTTGAGTCTTAACTTAGTCTCAAGGGTTTTGTACACCTAATGCTCCTAGACTGAGTTATGACTAAGTGAAGTGCTTGTTGTCGCTGAGGGATAAGACATTCATCCGCTAGCACTAGTCCTAGTCCATCCGGAAATGATTCCGTATCCGGATGTGGCTTAACTTGGGATTCAGTGTTGGCAATCTAGACTGGGGTTCTAACCAAGTGTCTCACTTGCTTTCGTTTGCGTCCCCTATGGGATGTGTACTCCATCCGCGAGCTCTAGTGCTAATACTTCCGGAAGTGATCTTGCATTCGCAAGTGATCTAACTCAGGATTCTAACCATGTCATCTAATCCTTCCTAAGTGTTGATTATGTTCTCTTAAGTACTAGACCATATCACATCTTAGTCACCATCAAAACTTAAGATTCTAACAACTACTACTTCTAAGAGGTTATAATAGGAATTATTCGATTACATATATATATATATATACACTTTGTTTTTACTCTAACTATAGAAATATAAATAATAAAAATATGTATATATGTGTGTGTGTGTGTGTGTGTGTATATATTAATTATTTTACCTATGACTTTTTTTAGGATGTTACAGACACACTCTTACTAGACACCTCTAGTTTTTTCTTCCCAAAATATTTCTTTGGCCCAAATCTCCTAGGAACTCTTACAACTCGCCCAGGGTTGTCTAATCTCCCTAGCGCAGTTGCTAGGATGTCCATTCTGGGGTTTTTCGGTGCCCAAGACCCCTGAGAAGATTGCTCTTCTAGTTCATGCTATTACAAAAGTTTCAAACATTAATTAAGATACAATATCATTTCAATACCTCAATAAGTGTTCAAATTCAATATATAGTACTCACAATTCGGTTAACAACTGCTACAACCTTATTGTAACATCCCAGCGCCTCGCTCTCGAAATTGTCCGCTTTGGGAATCCTCATCCCTCACGGCTTTAAAACGCGTTAAGAGGGGGAGGTATCTAGGCATATATATAGCACCTTTCGTTCTCCTCCCCAGCCGATGTGGGACTTTACAATCCACCCCCTTGGGGCCCAGCGCCCTCACTGGCACATCGACCCGAGCCTAGCTCTGATACCATCAGGGGTGAGGATTCCCCAAAGCGGACAATTTCGAGAGCGAGGCGCTGGGATGTTACACTTATCACTGGTATATTTTCCAGTTGATCTCTTCCTCCGGCCAGCTGCCCATGTTACATGGAATTGGAGGTCGAGTAGAGGGTCTTTAGACGGCCGAAGTTGACTCAGTTTCCATTGCTTTCCGCTCCTCCTCCCACTTGCGTTGCCACTCCTCCAATTTTTCAGTCATCCAATCATACCTCCACGGGACATGGTATGATTATACTCATTTTTAGCATGGAGCTCTTGCTGTTTTTCTTACTTCCTATCTAAAACAATAATAAAATATTAATAATGTAGATAAAACCAAGTTATGTACTATTTATTTATAGTAGATATACCTGAAACTCTTTAGACTTCCGAGAGGCCACAAAATTCTTCCATTTCTCTGGATCAATATTGGGATATGCTGCACATGGATCCTCACCCATTTTAGCCACCCCGAATATGTAATCCTCGCCCAACCTATATTTGAAATCTCTCCACCTTCATGCAACTCTGTCCAGGCAGTAATCTCTGAAATCTTGTGTATCCGACACATCCCAATATTGCTGCAATGAAATCACAAACATTATTAGTCACTAATATATCTCATTAATATGAAGTAAAAATATGAATATTAATTAATATGTGCATATCAATACATCCAACCAACACTGGTGTGTTTCCACTCATTTGTGTTTATGTCGAGTCTGTTTCTCGCCACTGAACCAAGATAACTTGAAAATGTCTCTACAGTAGGCCCTTGAGGCCTATTCCGTGCATTGAGTTCCAAATGACTTTTCTGTTTGTGCACAACTGTGAGAGCAATTACTTTGGCAAGTTTTGTGAGCCCTCTACCCTTCTTCTTCACAGGCAGTGAGGGGCCTCCTTATTATGCTCCTCATGATCTGAGTCACTTTCTGCCATTTGCCTATGAAAGAGAAACGATTACATACATTAGCGAACAACAATTAGAAACAATATTATCAGAGATTATTAAATAAAGGGTTAAGGTGCATTTTTAGTACTCTAGAATATAGCAAAGTGCACCTAACATAATACACAATATTGTGGTCCATCTGTGGTAACCAAGAATTATTTTCGTGGCTTATTTAGTAACGACGTTAAATAAGTTAAGTTTGACCGTTATGTGTCAAATTTTGATCGTTAAATTGTGGGGTAAAGGAGCATTTTCAGTACTTTAGAATATAGAAGGAGCACCAATCATAATATACAATATTTTGGTCCATTTGTGATAAATAAGAATTATTTTCATTACTTATCTAGTAATTTGTTAGCTAAAACTCACGTTTGTAAGATAAAATCTAATGTGACATAATGATGTAATATATGTATATTGAAATGAAAATTTAACGAACATTATTTTAAGTTTATAACTATGTAATCAGATAGAAGTAACTCTTCTTCTATTACATCATAGGGTCATTAATTTGGGTCAAGCCAGTATGACCAACCCGTTTTAATTTGTGTCGAGCCAGTATGACCAACTCGTTTTAACACAGTAAGGCCAACCTGTTTAGTTTATGATTCTTTGCTTACATTTTTTTGTATATGTAAAATACTAATGACTTATTAGTTTATACATGCATGATACTAGGATAGTCTATGGATCTTTATAACTTTTTTGTGTATAATTATTTGATACTTTGAATAATATTGTGACTTAGTTGTTTATGGTGTTTAAATATTGTATATTATGTTTGATGCCCCTTCTATATTCTAGAGTACTGAAAATGCTCCTTTACTCTACAATTTAACGGTCAAAATTTGACACATAACGATCAAACTTAACTTATTTAACGTCGATACTAAATAAGCCACGGAAATAATTTTTGGTTACCACAAATGGACCACAATATTGTGTATTATGTTAGGTGCACTTTGCTATATTCTAGAGTACTAAAAATGCACCTTAACCCTTAAATAAATAACAATAACAATAATCAATACATTTTCTAGCATTATGTGTTGTCGTCCCATATGTCCCATATACCCTCGGTATGATCATTCCTGACCGCACAAAAGTCATCATCATCATCTAGCAAACTTCTTGTTGTTGTGCATACCAATACATCCATCCAACACTGGTTCTTAACTTTTTTATCAATGTCTTTTCACTCATTTATCAGTATGTCCAGTCTATTTCTCGCCACTGCATCAAGATAACTCGAAAATGGCTTCGTAGTAGGTCCTTTAGGCCTATTCTTTGCATTCAGTTCCAAATGACTTTTCTGGTTGTGCTCAACAGTCAGAGCAATCACTTTTGCAAGTTTCGTGGGCCCTCTTTTCTTCTTCTTCACAGGGGTGGTGGGGCCTCCTCGTGATATGAGCCACTTTTTGCCATTAATCTGTTAAAGAGAAACAATTAACAATTACATACATTAGCACAGAACGATTAAAAACAATATTAGATAAATTATTAAATGAATAACAATAACGATAATCAATACATTTTCTATCATTATGTGTTGTCATCCCATATACCCTCGGTATGATCATTCCTGACCGCACCAAAGTCATCATCATTATCTAGCAAACTTCTTATTGTTGTGCCTAATAATTGTATCTCATCATCATCACCATCATTTACTGTGAGAGCACAATCCATTTGATTTCTAATTTGCAAGGCAATGGAAAGCTTAACATTTGTAGGACCTGCTACATAGAACACTTGCTTCGCATGACTTGTTAGAATAAATGGTTCATCCTTATAGCCGACTCTATTAAGATCAACAGAGATCATGCCACTTTGATGCTCAATCACAACTGCATTACTATGTACCCACTTACATTTAAATATGGGAACTTTGAAATGCGGTTCTTAGATGATTTCCCAAATTTCTTCGATAACCCCATAATATGGCATTGTAGCCAATTTTGGGTTTTTGTCCCTAGAGCTAGAAAAGTGAGTTGCCTCAGCTTCAACCATCACCCCACTATTTTGTGTGGTGCACTTGCCATCAATGACTTTCGTAGAGAAAGAATACCCATTATTTCATAACCACCCCCTGAAAAAACAAGAAACTAGGGCTTCACAGCTAGCAACCTTACCGTTTCAGACACATCCTCTTGTTTTCGCACATACTCCTCGAACCAACCAATAAATGACTTGTTATGCTCATTTGAAATCTGCATATCACTCTTCTTCGGGTTATTCTCTCTTAAAAGCCTTCTATGCTCAGCCAAATAATGTTGCATTTCTTTCATGTTATTCAAGATGTATAGGTGTGCCTGTAACAACTCCACTCTTGCTACACCCTTTACTTTCATGCCCCACACCCCTTTACCAGAAAGCTCATCTTCATCCAGGTTGATTTCCTCGTCGTCAGGTTTTCGTAGGTATGGTTTGCAAAAGTCTATTGCCTCTTCAACAAGATATCTCTTAACAATCGAGGCCTCTGGCCGATATGGTTTTTGGAATAACCTTTCAAAACTCTCAAGAATTTCTCATAAGGGTACATCCACCTTAAAGAAACCGGACCACAAAGTCTTATCTCTCGTACCAAGTGAATAATCAAATGAACTGATAAATCAAAAAATGCTGGAGGAAAATGCATTTCCAATTGTGACAAAATAACATAACTTTCCTTTTCCAACTCATCCATTATTTCATTGTCAATTCCCTTACTACAAATGGCATTCAGAAACTTACACAACCTTATTAAAGTTTTCCGTGCATCATCTTCCGAAATTCCTCTTATAGCTACCGGAAAAAGTTGTTGTATCAACACATGGTAATCGTGCGACTTCATTCCCGTCAACTTCAAATCATCCATTGACATAAGTTTACTAATATTAAAGGAATATCCATGTGGTACTTTCATCCCACGTCAACAATCACACAATCGTGCTTTATCAAGTTTGGAAAGTGTATGAGCAGCAGGTTCCATATATGCTTTCTTTCCATCTTCACTAATTTTCGGATGTAATAGCTGTCTTATGCCCATCTCAACTAAATCTCTTCTAGCATTGAACTCATCTTTGGTTTTTCCTCACATGTGTAATAACGTTTTGACAATACTTTCTGCAAGATTTTTCTCTACATGCATCACATCAATACTGTGTCTCACATCAAAACAACGCCAATAACAGATATCAAAGAAGATTGACCTCTTCTTCCAAATGTTAGTCCACTTCTTCTTTTTCCTCTTTCCTTTACCAAACTCCATGGAAACATTCACAATACGATGATAAACGTCTTCATCGATTAGCGGAATCGGAGCAGATGCATGCTCAGCTAAGCCATTAAATCGCTTCCTCAATTGACGGTACGGGTGGTGACGATCAAGAAACCTCCTATGACCGAGGTAAACAGTCTTCCTTCCATACTTAAACTATATGAAATTAGTGTCATCCTCACAAAAAGACATGCCTTATGTCCCTTGACACTATATCCTGAGAGATTGCCATATGCAGGTAAGTTATTTATTGTGGTAAACAACAAAGCTCGTAACTTGAATGTCTCCTTTTTGTATGCATCAAACACATCAACACCTTCATTCCACAACATATTCAAGTCCTCGATCAACGGAGCAAGGTAAACATCGATATCGTTCCCAGGCTGTTTCGATTCCGAAATCATCATACACATCATAAGATATTTCCGTTTCGTGCACAACCAAGGTGGCATGTTGTAAATGAAAAGAAAAACTGGCCAAGCACTATGTTTGCTAGAGACACTCCCAAATGGGTTGAATCTATCTGTACAAAGACCAAGACGGAGGTTTCTAGGATCACTAGCAAACTCTGGAAACATCAAACGACTCCGCTGCGATAACATTTATCATGTTGTCCATGCCAACGTTGCAAACATCATCATCATCATCATCATCCACCTCCGTTGCTTTTACATGTTTCATGGTAGTTCACAATCCCTCATGCGAAATCACTTCTTGTATCGGTGATTGATCCCCTCAAAAATAAGGTCATCCCTTATATCTTCTAGGCTTTTACGATCAACATTCACACACTTCACACAAGGGCTGGTGTACTTTCCATTCTTACTTGGCACATTTCTTTTGGCAAATTCAATAAACTCTTCCACCGCCTTAAGACAATTGAACCAATGAGCTAACCATTTGGCTACAAGCTTTGGTTACTTAAAACTAATCCAAGCACTAATAATTTATTACCCTTAATTCATTCACATATATATACTTAAATTTACAGTCAACAACTCTCAATAAGAATTAATATTTTCCCCTAAAATCAGTTTGATCAGTGCATAAGTAAAACCAGAATCCCTACAGTTAACATACTAGAAAAGGAACATCCAAGAATTCATACAACCACCAATATGCACTTCCATATACAAATATATACATTCCTATCCTAATCCAAATCACCTTTAATCAACAATTTCAAACATCCATGAATCAAAATCCATTCCTATTACACCATATATTTGCTCAAAATCACTAACAGAAAAAGAATAGAGACATTGCAAATTAAAATCAAGCATAAACATGTTTTAGAATTTTGAAAATCCCCTTCCAAACTCAGAAAATCTTTCACATGCATGCACAGAATAAGTATACTCATTCATATAACACTTTATAAAGTAGTATTAAACTTGTATGCTAAAGTCAGAACCCAATGGGACAACCAAAGTTAGAACTGGGATTTGCAAACTCATGAAACTCCACAATCCAATAGGTGCCAAGAGCAAAAATCATTCCACGACCAAACTTTCAATTGTTTGGTCATGGAAACTGACTTTCCACGACCAAAGTTATGCACCTTTAGTCATGGAAAGTCCACTTTCCATGACCAAACAATTAAACGTTTGGTCGTGGAAAGTTCTGACCAAAATTGTAATTGTTTGGTCTTGGAAATAGACTTTCCACGACCACACTCTGAGACGTTTGGTCGTCCACTTTCCACGACCAAACAATTAAATGTTTGGTTGTGGAAAGTTATCAAATTTCCACGACCTAACATTTAATTGTTTGGTCGTGGAAAGTGGACTTTGGAAAGTGGACTTTCCACAACCACAAATTTTACTTTGGTCGTGAAAGAGCTCTGCTTGATCAGTTATTTACATGTTTTGCCACCGCGTTTCTTATCAATGACCAATGTTGGCTTTTTAGTCCTGAATGATGGTCGTGAAAGACATTATTTCTAGTAGTGAATATTGTCAATATCAATATCATCTTTAGTAGGTTCTTTGGATATCCAATCTCTGCAACATATTAGTCCTTCTACCACTTCTGAAGAAAGAGAACTTCTAAAAACATCTAGTATTCGACCCCTGTACTGAAGGCCGATTCTGAAGACACGGTAGAGACCTGTACAACCAACACATCACACGCCACTAGACTTAAAACCGGATTTTTAGATGCATTCACTTTGCACCAAGTTAATATATCAAATTTTGGGTCTCAAAAACTAGTTAAATTAGACTTCAGGTATTCATCTAGTTCTAAAACTTTTTTTACCATTACTCTGCTGATCTGCCTTGGCTATAAAAGCTTTCATTGTATGATCCAACAATGATGTCAAATCTACCACACCTTGTACGTCATGAGTAGAAGTACTAGCTACCACCTTCCTGTACTATTGCACTTTGAGAAGATAACACATTAGGATGTGCAACTATATAATAATAGTCATATAGACGATGCATAACACTCTTAGTCACCCCCTCCATATCTTCGCGAACTAAACAATCAGAAAAAAGTTGTTCAAATGCGACTCTTACATAGGTCATTTTATATCTGGGGTCTAGAACTGTAGCCACAATCAACAAATGATTCATCTTCTCGGCTTTAACCCAATATTTTTCAAGCTATAAAAGCATTTTTGTTGCCATGACTTTCAAAAGAGATTTGGGGCTATATGCACTTGACATGAGTTTGATCTGAATAACAACTATATGTTGGAAACAATTATTTGATGTCACATTATTTGATCCAGAAAATTTAAGCGTCAATGTGTAGAACTGCTGCAAGAAACCCATGAACTCAAAAGCAGTTAACCAATCAGTTTCATTAGGAGGGGAGATTGTAGATTCATAACAGTGAGTAATCACCCCGGCTTGAATCTATTCTTCTCATTTTTTTGAAATAATTCTTGTGTTCTTCATTTTCTTTGCTCATCCTATTGAAAGTTACAGAGAACGTTGTAGTACTTTTAAGCATGAGGTATGTTGAATTTCACCTATAAAAATAAAAAAATCCATAACAACAATTAAAATCATAATCTACATGAAAAATCAATAAAAAAATAAGGTAAAATAATCAATGCAATGACCTTGTTGGGCAGTCCATGCTTAGTGAGCGGCTTTATTTGACGTCTTCTAATTCACATAATGTGGTGAACTTACGTTTCCTTGAGGGGGAAGACTTAACATATTTGACTAAAAGACGAAAAAGATCTATAGACTGGTTAACATCTTTAAGACCGTCTGAAACAATTAGATTTAGTATGTGAGCTGCACATCTGATATGCAAAAACTCTCCTTCACATACTAGTTTAAGCTTACGACGCTTCTTCAAGATTGCAAGGGCTGAATCATTAGCAGAAGCGTTGTCGACAGTGATAGAAAACACTTTGTCAATTCCCCACTTGAATATACAATCCTCAAAAGTCTTTGAAATTGTCAGGCCCTTATGGTCTTCAATCTCACAAAAGTTTAAAATGCGTTTTTGTATAATCCAATCATCATCACTCCAATGAGCAGTCAAACACATAAAACATTTGATCTGTAAGGATGTCCAACAATCAGTAGTGAAAGACAAACAGAAGCTTTTACTCTTGAATTAGTCTTTCAATGTTGCTTTTTCTTCTTTGTAAATATTGAAACAATCCGCACTAGCTGTCCAACATAATGGCATTTTAAATTTAGGCTGGAAATATTTCAATAGGTCTTCAAGACCTTCCTTGTCCACAGATCGGAAAGGAACCTCATCTTTGATGAGATATCTAGCTAAAGCCTTTCTACCTCCTTCTTGACTAAACAAATGATGTTTTATCATTTTATCCAAGCCAGTTGACAGCAGATATTATCCCTTGGTATCCTTATTTGGATTGTTTGGGCATTTTTCCATATGTTTCTTTAATGATGAGGTCCCACTGAGTGAAGGATGAGTATTATAAATTTTATTGGGACAATAGTTGCACCTTGCCTTGTGGATGCCCTTTGTTTCTTTCAATGAAATCCTTGTAAAGTAATCCCAAACAAAAGATGGTGTCCCCCTCCTATTCCTTTTTTTAATAGGTTGCTTATCAGTTTCACCTTCACTATCTGAATCATGATCTTCTTCATCTTCAACTATTATATTTGATGTAGGTCTTTCATCAACTCTAGTATGTTCTTCCACATTTTTTCCCTTAGTGTCCACCATTTTACTAAAGCAAGTAATACAAGTAAAAGATCACCACACACATTTCTAAATCTTTTAAATACATAAAACATTGACAAGTAAACACTCAAAAGCCACAAATTCATTCTGAAAGTAATGGATGCACAAGAGGGGGGGGGTGAATTGTGCTTCAAAAAATAACGCTCGAATGAAACAACACAAGAGTTATACTGGTTCGGTCTACCTGACCTACGTCCAGTCCTCAACCACCCAGGCCGAGTTCCACTATATCTCAGGTTTTAAAACGGGTTCACCTGAAACCTTACAACCGCAAGTTTTGCACGGGATCACTTGCAACCTTACAACTACAAGTTTTACACAGGCTCACTTGTAACCTTTCTAACTAGCTCCCCCTCACACCAAGCAAGGGGTTAACCTTTACACTTAAAGGATTTTTCTGACTAAGTTCTCTCAAAGAACGGATGGTGTTACACACTTAAGTACAATAAATGCTCTTATAACAGAAAGAGACTTAACAACAAAGAGTACAGAATATGTAGATGAAAAGGATCACTCAATGTGTTAAATGCTCTTTACTTTTCTGGGCAGCTTTGAATGCTTGAAGGTGTTCTTAGTTTCTCGCTCTAACTTCTCTCAAGAATATTCAAAGATAGTTAATTTCTTCATAAATGAAGTTGAGCTCCCTTATATAGTCTTCAAACATTTTGAACTCTTGGTAGGTGGGCTAGCCGTTTGAATATGGCCGTTTTTCCCATGTTACCGTTTGCCCAATAAATGCTTCATCAATGCATAGCAGGGTTGACTTGTTTTATGTCTGAAAAGTAGTCCTGACACCTCTGCTCTGACAAAAGCATTCTGACACTGCATCTCTGAACGCTCTGACATTCTGATTGCTTGCGGAAGCAAAATCACATCCGGAAGCAACCTTACTTAGTGTGCTGCACTTGAACGTTAGTTTAACAATATAAGCACATAGTCACATGCAGTGGGTGTTCCCTAAGTCTAAGGTGTATCCGGAAGCACTTCTACATCCGGAAGTGATTCCACTTGATGAAGGATTTAGCTTACTATCACTTACTCTCGCTCAGTGTATTTCATCCCAACAGTCAACGCTAGTCACTAAGCTATCGGAAGCACTTTCACTTGACGTGGTAAACTCACTGACGCTTAGGGTTATATCTATTCTATCAGTCTGTGCCAGTCTAAGTCTAACAGGAAGCAATTTCACTTGACGATGTAAACTCACTGACGCTTGGGGTTATATCTATTCTATCAGTCTGCGCCAGTCTAAGTCTAACAGGAAGCAATTTCACTTCCGGTTGAATCATAGCTTAGTCTTAAGGTTTTGTGTGTCTAGCGTTCATGGACCAAGTTAAATCCCTAGTGAGTTACTCGCTGCCGCTGGGGAATGAAACATTCATCCGCGTGCGCAAGTCCTAGTCTATCCAGAAGTAAATCCACATCCGGTTGCACTCTTACTTGGGATCCTTTGTTAACCTATTGCTTTCTAAGTACTTGGCCTATTCTTTCATATTTTAGTCCTCATCAAAACTTAAGATTCTAACATTCTCCCCCTTTTTGATGATGACAAACTTAGTTTTATCGATTAGATTCATAAGGAAAGATTAGCAAGAGAATAAAAGCAATAGATAAGAACAAGTAACTTGGACAAATATTATTGATAAGTAAAAGTTACAAATCAGAGTATACAATCAAATAACATATACAAGTAAAGAACATATACAAGTAAATTACACTAAGCAAGTATGAAAGTATGCATGAAAACAAAACAAAAGAAAAATTTCTAAGTTAAAAAAAATGTTTGGATTGGGGGTTCGGGGTTTGTATTTCTTTTTCCTCTGCCTCTCTTTTTGTCTCTCCTCATTCTCCCTTTGCAGTTTGGCTACCTCGGCCTCATGAACATTCTGGTCTATCTGGGCAATGATCTGCTGGAGCTCTTCTTCATCTCTTTCCCTTCTGAGCCTCTCTGATTCAATAGACTCCTCGAATGCCCTTTTCATGTTCTCTACTTCTTCATACCCAGGGAACCCTGTAGCATCGTCGAAGTAGGAGACCTCTCCATTGGGATAGTGAACAGCCCGGATTTTCACGTTCCATACAGGGAAGTTGGGATCCTCCTCAACTTCCTGGGCTTTCCTTTTCCCTTTCCCTTTACTCTTCCCTTTGCTCTTGCTAATTGGAGGAGTGGGCATGGCGCTTGCTCTGTCAGCATCGAGGCAGGCCATCTGACCAAAGGATAGCTTATCTGTGAATCCAAACTTCTCAAATTCCTCAGGAGTCATGTCTTCAATTTCCAATTTGACTTCCTTCAGAATTGGAACTGCTTGAACCACTGGAGTTTCTTGCTCAACCTGGGCAGATGAAGTTCCTTGCTCAGGTAGGTCAGATGGAGTCTCTTCTTCACTCTCATCAGATTCAGTGGAGGCAATTATCTTCCTGGCACGTCTTCTAGCAACGGCCTTCTTTCTGGGCTCACTGACTCTGACTGCTGGCTCAGATGAGGGAGGAGGGGCAGATGATTGCTCAAATGAAGGACTCTCAGTCGCTTGCCCAGAGGACGCAGGAACAGGCTTGGCTATCACAATGGGAGGATGGTTGGGTCTCTTCAGTCCCCACTTCATCATGATCTCCTCAACAATCTCTCTACTTGTTTTAGTTGGAGGAGGCTCTGATGATGACTCAGGTTGTGAGGATTGTTCATTCTGCCCAAACACAACCATCTCCAAATGTGGTCCTTGCTTAGCCGTTCTCTTCTGCTGCATGAACCGGATGGCCTCTCCTCTTATAAGGCTTTCTGCACCACCCAGCCTTTGAGATTCCATAGCACGGCGAAGGGCTGCTGCTATCTCTTCATCAATCCATAATGCTGGCTGAGGACATCCCTTGTACTCATGGACAGGCGCAGAGTGGACATTACATCTCTCCCCCTTTTGGCATCATCAAAGAGGGTGAGGGCCAGGGATGGAGTTGAGGAAGAGGAGGGTGGAGGTTTTTGGGGTGAAGTCTCTGGGGAGGAGGTAGATTGGGTACTTTCTGGGGATGAGGTAGGGTCGGATGAGGTAGGGTTGGGGAACCAATTGGGGGTGACAAAGAGACCCTCAAACGGATGAGTGGAGGAGTATTCTTTGTAGTTGGTGGAGTCTGGGGTAAAAGGTAAATGGTCATCGGAGAGTGGTTGAAGGCGAGGATAGTCTCTGATGTATATTTGGCTGAGGGGGTGAATGGCAGTGTGAAAACCAAGTTGCTCGGCCAGGGGGTTGGTTCTTGGTCTAGAGTTGGGGTTGATAGGTTCAGAGGAGAAGCGGAGAGGAGAGCGTGTAGGAGCACCAGGGCGTGTGAGAATGGGTGAGGGAGGTGGAGATGGAGAGTTTAGTGGGGATTGGCGTGGAGAGTGTTGGAGTGAGTCAGAGTCTTGGGTTTGCTGGTCATGGGTAGGTGAAGGTTGGGATTGGTGGTCATTGGTTGGTGATGGTGGTGGTTGCTGGTCATTTTGTGGTGGTGGCTGAGGTTGTTGAGTGTTAGGCGGAGGAGGAGGGGGAAGTTAAGGGTGATTAGGAGGTGAAGGAGGTGGGTTTGAGGAGGAGGAGGAGGTGGTAGGTTACCTTGTGATGGTTGGGGAATTTGTAGGTGCTGGAGGATGAGGTCTAGTTTTGCGTCCACCCTGGCAAGATGATTCTCGATCTGTCCCACTCTGTCCACGAGCCGCTGGATGCGCTCCCCTTGCTGCTGGAAGCCAGTATCACACTCAGCACGGAGAGGGCCTACCAAGGAGTCAGGCAGCCTGAAGAGAAGCTCTTCCTTAACTTCCTCAGCAAAGGCTCTCACAGAGGCTGGCACTCTTGCAGCACGGCTTGGTCCAGCATGGGAGTCCACTTCTTGATCCCCTGCACCAGATGTAGAGGGGACTGAAGTCTGAGAGGCACTCTCGGCCTGTGATCCTGAGCGAGTGGGCTTAGCAGGCTTGATATACTTGATCCCCATCTTCCCAATGTTGGTAGCTCCCACATGTCTACACTTGATATTTTCTTCCTCCACAGCAGATGTGGCCTTGATCAGATGCTTCTCAAGGAGAAGGGCGATGATAGTGGGATAGGGAAGATAGCCAGACTTGTCATTGTTTATCCAGCGCTGAAGCTCAAGGCAGATCAACTGGCCGGGGTTGATTGGCTTGCGGGAGAGGAGTCTGGGGAACCAAGGGTTGTCCAGCAGTGTGAACTCGTTGAAGTTGCCTCCCTTATGTGTCATCATCCGGGAGTAGACGTAGTACAAGAGCCTGTTAGAGTCAGACATCTTGGATACCTTCTTGTTATTAGTGCCATACAACTCCTCGAGTTCCTCCTTGCTGTACTTGAGAGACTCAGGGTAGATCCATTCATTCATACCCTCTTCTGTGATTCCCATCATCTCATTCAAAGTCCTCCAAGTGAACCTGAAGGTCCTCCCTCTTACAGTGGCAGTGAAGGAGAGTTTATGGACTTGCTCTTTCCCATCCACCTTCTTGTACTTAGCCTTGCCAGAGAGGGATTGGGAGAAGACTCGCAGGACGTTGACGTTGTAGTCCTGGTTGATGCCCAGTCAAGGCATATACTTCTCCAAGTAAGGGCGCAGATGGGGAAACCCTAACTCATCAATCTTGTTCAGATCGATGAACAGCCCATGGTTGAAGTAGGGGATGGACGTCTCAAATTTGGCAGCAATTGGCTCCAACGCGCCATCTCTGTAGACTGAAGGGTCGTCTTCTTCAACCCTTTGCCTCTTGGACGAAGGCTCTTCAGCGAACTGAACCTTCTTCTTTTTCCCTTTCCTCTTGGCTTCCCTTGCTTCCTCTTGCCTAGAAGTCTCAGCCTGTTCATGTACTTGCTCAGAGTGGCCAGGCTGTTCCTGGACATGTTCATCCTGCCCTTGTGTACTCTGCCCAGAAACTTCATGAAGTTCTTGATGTTCATAGCGATGTTCTTTACGATGCCCAGATTTCCCAGAATGGTCATGCCGAGATTTCCCAGATTTTGACTTGTGTTTCTTGGATGAAGAGGTTTTCTGAGTAACTGGGTTGGATTCATGAGATCCGGCCATTTTGTATGATTTTGTGGTAAAAGGGATGAAATGCGAAGAGTTGTGCGAAAGAAAATGAAGAACACGATGAAGAAGATGAAGAGAATTTCAGAGAAAATGGTGAAAGTGAAAAATGATGCAAGTAAAAAGTGAAAGTGAAAAATGGCACCCTATTTATAGGTAAAGTTACTAAGGGTAAAATGGTTATGTCTCTTCAGATTTTCACACATTGGGTAACGTAAACAATTTAAGTTGGAACGACACACCTGATGACATGTGTCGCTTCATCTTATCAGAGAAGGCATAACGTTTCATTGAGGGAGTTAAAACGTTTTCTGAAGGACGTGTCCCTTGGGCTGGCACTGGCGTTCTATTGACTTGATCATCCAGTGTCAGTGAATGTTCATCCGGAAGTGGTTTTGGTTCCGGTTGCACTTGCTTAAGATTTAACATTGAGCACCTGCAAAAACATATATTGGCACTCTGATGCCTAAGTTAGTATTCTTGTAATTTTTTAAAATAACCAAGTATAATAAATAAAAGTTACACCTCATTTGGGTTTACCATCCCGAAATCCCCTCTTATGTAAGTAAACTGCTCAACCCCCAGAGGCTTGGTGAAGATGTCAGCAAGCTGTTGTTGTGTGGGAACAAACTGCACCTTGACATCCTTCTTTTGAACATGATCTCTGATGAAGTGATGTCTGACATCAATGTGCTTTGTCCTTGTGTGCTGAACCGGATTCTTGGCTAGGCTGATAGTGCTTGTGTTGTCACAGAGGATAGGTGCCTCAAGGAACTCCAAGCCAAGATCTCTGAGTTGGTTCTTCAGCCACAGCACTTGAGCACAGCAACTTGCTGCAGCAATGTATTCTGCCTCTGTGGATGACAAGGACACACAGGTTTGCTTTTTGCTAGCCCAAGACACCAGACAACCACCAAGGAAGGCGCATTGTCCACTGGTGCTCTTTCTATCTGTTTTATAACCTGCATGGTCAGAGTCAGAGTAAGCCCACAAGAACTCTTGGTTACCTCTGGGATACCAAAGACCAAGTTCTTGTGTTCCCTCAAGGTATCTTAGGATACGTTTAACACATGTTAAGTGTGACTCCTTGGGGTTGGCTTGAAACCTAGCACACATGCCTACACTAAATTGAATGTCAGGCCTGTTCGCTGTTAAGTATAAGAGGGAACCTATCATTCCCCTATACATGGGCAGACTGACAGATTTACCCTTTGCATCAGCATCGAGTGCAGCTGTGGTGCTCATAGGAGTGTCATACTCCTTGCATTCATCCATCCCAAACTTTTTGAGTAGTTCTCTGCAATACTTAGCTTGGGAGATGAAGATTCCATTTTTCTTCTGTTTGATTTGCAGGCCAAGGAAGAACGTTAGTTCTCCCATCATTGACATTTCGAATTCACCCTGCATAGTCTTAGAGAAATCTTCACAAAGCTTTTCGTTAGTTGCCCCAAATATAATATCATCAACATAAATTTGGACAATTAACATATCCCTATCTTTGTGAAGGATAAACAGTGTATTATCTAATTTGCCCCTTGAGAAACCCTTCCCCAGCAAAAAGCTGCTGAGTCTCTCATACCAAGCTCGAGGAGCTTGTTTCAGGCCATATAAAGCTTTCTTTAATCTATACACATGTTTGGGATGCTTATGATCCTCAAAGCCAGGAGGTTGTTCAACATATACCTCTTCTTTGATGTAACCATTAAGAAAGGCACTCTTTACATCCATTTGATATAATCTAAAACCTTTCATGGATGCAAAGGCTAGAAGAATTCTTATTGCTTCGAGTCTAGCAACTGGAGCAAAAGTTTCTTCATAGTCAATGCCTTCTTCTTGGTTATATCCTTTGGCTACTAGTCTGACTTTGTTTCTTGTGATTTGACCTGTCTCATCTAGCTTGTTTTTGAAGACCCACTTGGTCCCTACTATGGATTGATGAGACGGCCTTGGGACTAGTTCCCAAACTTGACTTCTCTCAAATTGGTTTAGCTCTTCCTACATGGCAATAATCCAGTCGCAGTCCTCAAGAGCTTGTTCAACTGAAGTTGGTTCGATTTGAGATAGGAATGCTCCAAACTCAACTTCATTTTGAACTTGTCTTCTAGTTCTGACACCAGAAGAAACATCACCAAGCACTTGATCAAGAGGATGATCCCTGTGATGTCTCCTAGCTATTGGCACCTGTGCCTCCTCAGGCACGGGTTGCACTCCAGGTTCATCACTGGGTTCATCTTCTTCTTTGGGATTGCTTGTTGGTGTTTCTTTTGGTGGTGAGGAAGATGATGGTAGTTTTGGAAGATTAAGTATTCCATCATCCTCTGTGGATTGTCCCCATGTAGGAGTTTCATCAAATACAACATGCATGGATTCTTCTACAGATTTAGTTTTCATGTTGTATATTCTATATGCTTTACTCCTAAGGGAATATCCTATGAATATACCTACATCAGCCTTTGGATCAAACTTACCCAAATTTACCTTTCCATTGTTATGCACATAGCATTTTGATCCAAATATTCTGAGGTGGCTGATGTTGGGCTTCCTCCCTTTGTATAGCTCGTATGGAGTCTTGTCCAAGCCCTTACGAACATAGGCTCTGTTGGAGATATAGCAAGCAGTGCTCATAGCGTCCGCCTAGAACACTTGAGAAACCTCTTTCTCATTGAGCATGCTTCTAGCCATCTCCGTCAGAACCCTGTTCTTCCTTTCTACCACTCCATTTTGTTGAGGAGTCTTCGGAGCTGAGAAGTTATGTTCAATGCCGTTTTGCTCACATAGCTTAGAGAAGCTATGGTTCTCAAACTCTCCTCCATGGTCTGTCCTTATGGCTGTGATTTTGAGCTCACTCTCATTCTGCACTTTCTTAGCCAGGACAACAAAAGCATCAAAAACATCTTGCTTAGAGGCAAGAAACATAGTCCAAGTGAACCTTGAATAGTCATCCACCACTACTAGAGCATACAGGTTTCCACCCAAGCTCTTTACTCTCGCTGGCCCAACCAAATCCATGTGGATTAGTTCCAAGGGCCTGCTGGTGGAGACTCTCTTCTTGGTTTTAAACGAGGACTTTGTTTGCTTCCCTCGTTGGCAGGATTCACAAATAAAATCATGCTTAACTTTAAAAGAGGGAATACCTATAGCTAGCTCATTTTTAATTAGCATATCCAGTTGAGTAAAATTGACATGAGCTAACCTCTTATGCCAAAGCCAACTATTCTCGTCACTAGATATTAAACATTTTTCTTCTAGCTGTTGACATAAGTCTAAAGTATATAGGTTCCCATTTCTGTTTGCCTTAAGCTTGCATTTTAAGTTGGCCTTATCTATACTCAGATCCTGCTTATCAACTATTATGCACTCATTTGAATCAAATATTACCCAATTTCCTTTGTCCGTGCTCTGGCTCACGCTTAGCAGGTTGTGACAGAGACCGTCCACTAGATAGACATCTTTGACTGGTCCAACTTCTCCAACTCCAGTGATCTTACCACTTTGATTTCCTCCAAAGGTCACTGTGGCTCCATCTTTGATCACCAGAGATTTGAACTTGTCTCTGTCTCCAATCATATGTCTCGAGCATCCGCTATCGATGTACCATTTTCTGTTCTTGGATGAATTGAGACACACCTAAAATAATCAAGCAACCTTAGGTACCCAACCTCTCTTGGGTCCTTTGTCATTAGTATTTAGTGCCCTTGGTCTAGTATTGGTCTTAACCTTGGGCTTATGATCATTTGGAGCCTCTGGCCTAGTGCTGACTCTAGGCTCTTGGGTTTTCCCTGTGGAATGATTCCAGGCTCGGGATCCTTGTCCTCTCTTGGTTTCCTTTGCAGGTGGAGGATCCTTTGCAGCCTTGGTTCCTTTAGGGACCCATTTGTAAGAGCTACTAGCTCCATGCTTCTTGGCATTACAGGTGGACGTGGAGTGTCCTTTCCTGTTGCAGTAGTTACAGAAGCTAAAGGGTGAGGAGCTAAGACTAGTGGCTTTATGGAAGAACTTTAAGTAGGGCTTTACCTTTGGTTCTATCCACTTTTTCCCTCTAGGGGTATATCCTAAGCTAGTTCTATCCCTATATGCCCTTTGATTCATTAAGATTATATTTAACATTTCTGAACCATTGGTAAACTTCTGCAGGGCATTTTGCAGCTTGTCATTTTCTGCTGAGATTTTGCTGCAATTAGGGCAGCTCTCAAGTGTTGGGGCGTTGGGTTCTACTTGGGGAGAACCCTGGCCATCCACTACCGGAAGCCTTCTAGCTTCCGCTAGTTCCTCACTTAGTGAGTCCACCTTGGACTCAAGTGATTCCTTTTTGGTTTTCAACACTTTATAGGCTTTACATAGTCTAGAGAATTCTTCATGAACCTCATTGTAAGCCTCTTGTAGTTCAGAAAGAGTTACCTCATGATCTTCGTTGGTGAGGTCAAGATCTGAAGATGCTTCTTCATCATCTTCTCTAGCTACCAGGCAGAGGTTGGCAACTTCTTCTTCATCACTTGCTTCCTCATCTGAGCTGTTTACCCAAATGGAGGAGACAAGGGCCTTTCTTTTGTCTTTGCCTTTTGACCTCTGCAGGCCGGGACACTCGGCCTTGAAGTGACCAGGCTTCTTGCATTCAAAGCACACAGGGACCTTTTCTTTCTTGTATCCCTTCTTCTGGCTGGAGTCACCTCTCTGATAGCCTCCTTTCTTTCTGAAGAATTTCCTGAATTTCCTCACCATCATAGCCATCTCTTCATCGTCCAATTCCTCCTCATCATCCTCATCATCATCACTGATCTCCTTGCTGGGAGCAACGAGAGCAAGGTTCTTGTTCTTGGATGAGGCTTGAGGAGCTCTCATAGCCAGTAAGGTAGGTTCATATTCAGCAAGAGAGCCGAATAGTGCGGTGATGGAGCTGGTTGATTCTCCTTGCACTTCTTGCAAGATAGTTACTTTGGTGATCCAGTCACCCTTCAAGATCTTTAGGATCTTGCTTACTTGCTCTCTTTCAGGAATATCCTTACCCAGCAAGGCCAAATTGTTGATGAGATGGGTGAGCCTGAGCTCCAGCTCTCTGATGGGCTCGGTGGGACTTAGCATGGCGAACTTGTGAAATTCTTCCACCAGCATCTCAACACGTCTCGCTTTTACTCCCCTGGTTCCAGAGTGAGCAGCCTCAAGAGCCTCCCACATATCTTTAGCATTTTTGTGGTGGCTAATCCTGTGAAACTCTTTGGGGCTAAGAGCACACTGGATGTAGTGCATGGCCCGATGGTTCAGTTGGACTAGGGCATAGTCCTCAGGAGTGTATCTGGCTCTCACTTTAGCAAATCCATCCTCATCTAGTGGAGTTTGATCCCCCGTTCTATTACGTCCCAGAGTCTTATGTCACTTGACTTGATATAAGTCTCCATTCTGAACTTCCAGAATGGATAGTTGTACCCATCGAAGCCTGGGGGCTTGTTGGGTTGAACAGAGACATCTGGTAGAGAATAGTCTGTATCCATTACTGGATCTTTGCTTTCTGATTCGTTGGAATCGAGTGAGAAAGACCTGCTCTGATACCAAATGAAAGTAATGGATGCACAAGAGGGGGGGGTGAATTGTGCTTCAAAAAATAACGCTCGAATGAAACAACACAAGAGTTATACTGGTTCGGTCTACCTGACCTACGTCCAGTCCTCAACCACCCAGGCCGAGTTCCACTATATCTCAGGTTTTAAAACGGGTTCACCTGAAACCTTACAACCGCAAGTTTTGCACGGGATCACTTGCAACCTTACAACTACAAGTTTTACACAGGCTCACTTGTAACCTTTCTAACTAGCTCCCCCTCACACCAAGCAAGGGTTAACCTTTACACTTAAAGGATTTTTCTGACTAAGTTCTCTCAAAGAACGGATGGTGTTACACACTTAAGTACAATAAATGCTCTTATAACAGAAAGAGACTTAACAACAAAGAGTACAGAATATGTAGATGAAAAGGATCACTCAATGTGTTAAATGCTCTTTACTTTTCTAGGCAGCTTTGAATGCTTGAAGGTGTTCTTAGTTTCTCACTCTAACTTCTCTCAAGAATATTCAAAGATAGTTAATTTCTTCATAAATGAAGTTGAGCTCCCTTATATAGTCTTCAAACATTTTGAACTCTTGGTAGGTGGGCTAGCCGTTTGAATATGGCCGTTTTTCCCATGTTACCGTTTGCCCAATAAATGCTTCATCAATGCATAGCAGGGTTGACTTGCTTTATCTCCGAAAAGTAGTCCTGACACCTCTGCTCTGACAAAAGCATTCTGACACTGCATCTCTGAACGCTCTGACATTCTGATTGCTTGCGGAAGCAAAATCACATCCGGAAGCAACCTTACTTAGTGTGCTGCACTTGAACGTTAGTTTAACAATATAGCACATAGTCACATGCAGTGGGTGTTCCCTAAGTCTAAGGTGTATCCGGAAGCACTTCTACATCCGGAAGTGATTCCACTTGATGAAGGATTTAGCTTACTATCACTTACTCTCGCTCAGTGTATTTCATCCCAACAGTCAGCGCTAGTCACTAAGCTATCGGAAGCACTTTCACTTGACGTGGTAAACTCACTGATGCTTAGGGTTATATCTATTCTATCAGTCTGTGTCAGTCTAAGTCTAACAGGAAGCAATTTCACTTGACGAGGTAAACTCACTGACGCTTGGGGTTATATCTATTCTATCAGTCTGCGCCAGTCTAAGTCTAACAGGAAGCAATTTCACTTCCGGTTGAATCATAGCTTAGTCTTAAGGTTTTGTGTGTCTAGCGTTCATGGACCAAGTTAAATCCCTAGTGAGTTACTCGCTGCCGCTGGGGAATGAAACATTCATCCGCGTGCGCAAGTCCTAGTCTATCCGGAAGTAAATCCACATCCGGTTGCACTCTTACTTGGGATCCTTTGTTAACCTATTGCTTTCTAAGTACTTGGCCTATTCTTTCATATTTTAGTCCTCATCAAAACTTAAGATTCTAACACATTCTTCTTCACACCAATTAACCAAAAAACCAAAAAACAAGGATGAACTTGATCACAAGCACCCTGAATTGAAGGGGGTGGGGTCCTTATTATTCTTCACAGTTCACAGTACACACCAAAAACCCTCTTCATTATCTATTATAATTAGTAATTACCCTTGATAATTCTCCTTTGCGTTCACACTAGGGACTGGTTTCCACGAGTGTTTTTTTTTTGTAGTTTGTTTTCCATGAGGTTTGCCATTCAATGCATGTGATGTGGAGTTTGCCATTTAATGCATGTTAGAAATTAATCTGCTCTTAGGTTACTAATGTATGTTCACGTCTCTTCACTTGGGAGTTTATACCTGGCAAAAAAAAGGGAGCTTACACGTTTTTTTGTATATAATTGATGATTTAGTCATGATTTACCACATCTGTTGTCTTTTTTCAGTTACGAGGAAAAATATTTGTTCTCTTTCTATGTTTTGTTTTTTTATTTTTTGCATGTATGATGGACTTGTACGAGTTATGCTCCAATGGTAAGCGTCGTAAACTTTGTCATTCTGTCGTAGTTGATGAAGATCCAGTGTTATCATTCTCATGTTTTCCGATGAAGTGTTATTCGAGGTAATGAGGTGTTTGGCTCGAACTTGCTACATTTCCTATGTGAATACAAAGTCTACGTGGAAATTGTTGTGTGACATAGGTAACGAAGATAAGGTTTTGAAGCATGTTGTTTATACTCAGTTGCCTATATTTGCAGAAGATAATTGGTTTAACTGTTATAATTGGTTGTAGGTTGATTCATAGTGAATCATTGTTGTTATTCATAAACCAACGAGGGGCTGAAAAATAAAGGTTAAATGTGGCTAATAAGTATAGTTTAAAATTGGAGCATAATTTGGGTGTTTTACAATATGCTTGTGAAGTAATGATGAAGATATTAGAATTGTTGTTTATTTAGTTATTGACCATGTTGATTATGAAAGATGATGATTTGTTATGAATTGTGATTGTGTTGAATTGGAAGTGAAAGATGATGATTGATTGTTATGAATGGTGATTGGTTTGTTTTGGAAATCTGTATGGTTATGACTTATATGAGATGTGAGTTGTTAAAAGATTCTTGAGATGTTAAGATGTGCATGATCAAAATAATTTTAAAAGAGTTGAATTAAAAGAGGGGAAAATGGGTAGTCATTGAGATACAAGAGAGACGTTATTTAATCTATATTAAATAGTTATTAACTTACTATTATTACATTGTGTAATAATAGGTAAAACACTGTGTTAGATAGGTATTTTTCGCGAGGCATGGCTAAGAAAACTGGGGAAAAGGCAACGAGTGCTAAAGGGCGATAGGTAATCACACTTAACCATCCTATAACATTGAGGGTGACGTTAGCTAGGATTTTCAAAATCCTTTCTCACCCTCTATATACACATATTATTTTTGAAAACTTATTTTTATATAAAATAGGCTATCAGGTGCCTTTCAACCACGATTATTTTCATATGAAGAGATTTGAAACTAGATATATATTATCCTGTTTGGTGGTGGTCATTGATCTAAAATGGGGTGAAATGTATATAGGTATAGTGTTTGGGTAGTGGTTTGAGAGATTATGATGATAGAAAAGAGAGAGTTATGTTGTGGAAAACCTGAGATGTTGAAATGTTGAGATATTGCAGGGAATTGCGAGAGTGCATGATACTGATATTTATATTGTGATATTGGAGGGAATTGTGGTTGAGAAGTTGAATATAGTGGATGAGATAGATAGGGATATGTGAGCATTGCAAGACACTGCTATTTATGTACCATCACGCGATGATAACTGTCGATAGGCCAATCGACAGTTATATGTACTGATCCTTTTTCGGATTGATTAGACCGGGGATCATAGGTCAACTTATTGAAAGAAAGTGACCTACGGTTGTTTTGGCATTATAGAGCCCAACCGTTCTCATTCTGCGATGGAAACAGAATTGGGGTTCCTTCTGTAGGGCTGAGCATTCAGTTGTTTGGTTCAGTGTTCGGTAATAACAGAAAAAACTGAAAACCGATTTAAACTCTATCAAATAACCGAACCGAAACCGAAGTTGTGTAGAAACCGAACCGCAATAACCAAAATAATTTCGGTTCGGTTTCGGTTATCTTTGTAATAACCGAATTTTTTTTTTATCAAGGACTGACAAATTTTCAAGATTCAAGAATTCAACATTTATAAGTACGAGAATGAGAAAAGATTCTATAAAATTCAAAATGCATACAAACCAATTCATTCAAGATTCAACCTTACATAATAGATTAAAAATACATACAAATGATCATATTTAAAGTTTAAATAAACTAAAAGTTCTCAAAAATAAATTGATCGAAAGTAGTTCTTCTCCCATCATCAGGATGATCATATTTAACGTTGAAACAAACTAAAAGTTTTCCAAAATAACTTCATTAGCAGTAGTTCTTCTCCAAGGTTCAAAAAAAAAATTAAACAATTTGTTGCAAAAAAAACATTCCACCAACAACAGGACCGATGACTTATAATTAATCAAACATTGGTCTTTTACAAATCTTATCCAGGTGTGTTGAGGCCCATTCCCGTGGAAAATAGAGGGTAAATGCTACATATGCATTGATTTGCAAGAGGAAAATATTCTTTTGCAATGGAAAAACCTAAACAAGGCATATGATATACTCATAATTTCCACTCATTACAACAACATGATTCTCAAGTAAAACTCTGTGCCTTAGAACTTGCAATCAGGGGATAGATACATCACAATTCTTGTCTCTAATACTATAAACTTATAAAGAGCATAAAACTTACAAATCTTGCAATCAACCCATATTGCATCTACACAATATCAACATTGGTTTCCAATGCAATTTTCTGCAAATCTGGAAATCAAAAACAACACATTTGTTAAAAACTCAAATGTACATAAAATATTGACTTATGAAGAAAATTTAAAATATTACCTTGCTCTATCCTTTGCACGTCATCCTCCCCCTCTTCTACAAGATACGCCGATTGTCTTAACCAGTCTTGAGCACAAATTAAAGATTGCACGATTTTAGGAGTTAGAGAGCTCCTAAATGGATCTAAAACTCGACCTCTAGTGCTAAATGTAGACTTTGAAGCAACAGTAGAAATTGGCATAGCTAAGACATCTCTTGCTATAAGAGAAAGGATGAGAAATCTTACACTATTCACCTTCCACCAATTTAAAATATCAAAATCATTAGACTCTTCTTCTTGATCTTCATTTTAATATTTATCAACCTCCGTTCTGGATATTTTTCCACCATGACGTCTACTCTTATATGCTTGCTTCTCCATATCAAGCACTTTTCTAATTTTCAATTTAGGGTCACCATCATCACCATGAAGGTCTACTTGCGAGCTATGCACTGATTCCCTTTCACATACCGTTACTAATTCCCTAATTAAACTAAGATAGCCATTTTAATTCAACAATCTCTTTACTAACTATGATAGAAAAATGAATATTCATATCACCAATATCTCTATCATAGTTAGAAAAAGAACTTTCTAATCATTTTATACATTATCCATGATAGAAAAGAATTGCCTAATACAATATGAATACTATCATGGATAATTAGCAGCTAACCATGTTAGAAAGGATTCACCTAACACTGTTAGAAAATGAAGAACCTAATGTTATATATTATCCATGATAGAAAAGAATTTCCTGATACAATATGAATACTATCATGGATAATTAAAAACTAACCATGTTGAAAGGATTTGCCTAACATGGTTAATAAACAAAACTAGTTGATATTAAACAATAAATAAATAAAAATATACATGCGGAAGCGAATGCAGACCTATAAATTGGCAATATACAATTCTAAATAAATTATACAACCTCCACTACCTAATTCTCTTTCCTGATGCTTGCGCCAGTCCATGAATACCTACAAAAATGTGAGTAATCATGGGATGAGACAATTTGTCCCAGTAATCACCGCTTAGCTCACTATAACAGTGAGATGTGCGGTAGCGAGGGCGTCTAAAGGTACCACATTTCAAAACCAATAATATATATACATGTCAAGTCTTCCATTCATCACTCAAGCCCTCCGTCCAAATCAACTCAAATTCATCATCTCTACTTTCCACATATCACTTGCGTCTTCAGTCCTCTCATAACTCGGTTGTGGAATGTTTGTGGTATTATCCACTCTGAAGACGCAAGTCTGCCACAGTCCCCTACCTACTCATCCATGAATGTAGGAGAACCTTTTGAGTCCCTTACCATAAATGATGGAGAACCGTATCCAAGCATAAACTTTTTGGAAAAACAGTTCTCTATTGACAAACAAGCCCTTAGAAAAGATTTCTATTCTGAGGAGAACAAACCTAAGAAAACTTGGTTCTTAGCCAATTTCAAAGGAGATAATAGACAATCTGTCCAAGATAAGTTCTATGAATTCCTAGAAGTGGTAGGAGAAAACATTCCATTCTTTGACTAGTTCAGTGCCTATGCACAGAAGCAAGGTATTGAATATCCATTCCCACAAAGCATAAACATGACTAAACAGGAATGGAAGTTGTCTGATGGATCCACAACATCTTCTCTATTTCCTCCCCCAAAAACTGTCCATCTAACGCAATTAAAGGATGACCAAAATCAACCTTTAATAGCATCTCCGTTCAAATTCAAAAACATTACTAAACCTGTTGATTCAGTAGACATTAAAAATCTTTGCGAGAAAAATAATTACACCAACAGATATCTACAAACTTTGGGTAGTTATATTGTTCAAAAAACAGTCTCGTCCACAACAGAGACAAAACTGGCACCTGTATTTGAGGCTCCTCTCTTTAAACCATTTCAGGTAGGACCAAAACTCAGGTCAGAGTTTCTAGGATACAAGACTAATTTACAGAGAAAAATTGAGCAAAAAATGGAACAGCTCAGTAACCTCCAGTCATCAGTTATCCCAGAAACCCCCAAGGAGAAGTCTCTTCAGCATCTCAACAAGTGATGAATATTGAAGAAAACTCTCAATCTTCAGAATCTGAAACTAGATCATCCGATCTTCAGATTAACAATCAGAATTGGAAAACCCCTACCAAGCTTTACTATCCCAGGGCATCACCGCATTATATATTGCTTGAAGAAAGGGTAACCCAAAACTTCAAATCATTCAGTGCTGACCATATCTATGAATGGAACATAGATGGGCAAAGTGAAACCAGTATGTTGCAAATTCTCCAACAAATGACAATGGTTAGTACGACATATCAAACTTCAAATGATGCTTCAGACGAAGCCATTAGTAATCTATTAATTGCTGGGTTTTCTGGGCAATTAAAAGGTTGGTGGGACAATTATCTCTCGTCTGAAGAAAAAAATGTCATACTAACCTCCGTCAAAACTGAACCAGATGGTACTCCAATCTTATATGAGGGGAGTAGCATCCCTGATTCAGTCAATACATTGATTTTTACAATCATTAAACATTTTATTGGAGATCCATCTCTCTGGAAAGATAGGTCAGCAGAACTCCTTTCAAATCTTAAGTGCAGAACTTTATCTGATTTCAGATGGTATAGAGATAACTTTCTGCAAAGAGTCCTCACAAGAGATGATGCCAATCAACCTTTTTGGAAAGAAAAATTCCTAGCTGGATTACCTAAATCATTAGGTGATAAAGTTAGAGAAAAATTAAGAAATCAAAATGATGGCAACATCCCTTATGAGAGGTACAAAGGACTGCGTTAAAGATTTGCCAGGATGACAAAATCCAGAAACAACTTGCAAAAGAGAAAGCCACAAGCAATAGGGAATTGGGCACTTTTTGTGAGCAGTTCGGCTTTCCAGCCTGTAAGAAGCCTAGGACATCTAAACCCAAACATAAACAGTTTAGGCAGCATAAACCAGCCTACCAGAAACCAAGAAAACCCTTTAGGAAAGCCCCTAGAGAACAAAATAAACCTAAAGAGGATTTTCCCAAAATTAAGCTAACATGCTTCAGATGTGGAAAGCAAGGCCACATTTCTAAGTATTGTCGGTTTAGTAAGAAACTGAAAAAGATCAGAAACATCGATGAATCTGTTCTTGAGCAGATCAATAATCTGCTGGTTGACACTTCAGAATCTGAGACAGAAACAGAAAATACCACAGATGATCTTAATAACATTCAGGAAGATGATCTGGCAGGATCTTCCTCCTCCATCAATGTTATTAAAAAAGAACAAGATTTACTCTTTGACATCATCAATAAATTGCCCGATGATGAACGAGGAGAATATCTGTTCAAACTCAAGGAACTTTTCAATACGAGTAGTTCCAAACCAAAGACACCATTGCCCATAAACAAATATGATTTAACAGAAACAATAAACAGGTTCAAACATTCTGTTAAACCAACCACTCTTCAAGATCTTCAGCATGAAGTCCATAATCTCGAAGCTGAAGTTTCATTCTTGAAATTGCAACAAGAGACACAGGCAGCTGCAATATCCCAAATTCAGGATATTCAGCTTCAGAAACAACAAGGATCATTAGAACATCAAAGTGATGAAGAAACTGATGATGCCTTCATAAGTCTAGTGTCTAGAATACAAGTTCCGAAATTTTATATCTTTGTCAAGATTATCATTAATGAAGAACTGGTATTAGAACAGCCTGCCTTATTTGATACAGGAGCAGCGTCTAACTGTTTCAATGAAGGGCTCATCCACACCAAATTCTTTGAGAAAACAACGGAGAGATTTAGTGGAGTCAACCAAACTAGATTGGATGTCAAATACAAAATCTCCAATGTTGTCATAGAAAATGGAACTTTCCGAGTTCAAACTCCATTCATATTGGTCAAGAACATGGGATCTCAGATTATTCTGGGTGCTACATTTGCGGGATTAATTTTCCCCTACTTGACTAGTCAGGATGGAATATCCTTTGAACACTTAGGGAAGACCATCACTTTCCCTTTCACACAAAATCCAAAAATCAAAGAGTTAAATTTACTTTCTTCAAAACAAAACCAAATAAACTTTCTGAAGGAAGAAATTTCATTCAAACACATAGAATCACAGATAGAGCAACCACGGGTTAAAAACCGAATCCAAGATTGCTTGGAAAAGATCCACCGAACAATCTGTTCGGATCTTCCTAATGCCTTCTCGAATCGTAAAAAATATGTAGTTGATCTACCCTATGAATCCACCTTCTCAGAAACACAAATCCCAACAAAATCCAGGCCTATCCAAATGACTTCCAAATTGCTGGAAACCTGTAAGACAGAAATACAGGAACTTTTGGATAAGAATCTCATACGCAAATCTAGAAGTCCTTGGTCTTGTGCAGCCTTTTATGTCAATAAAAATGCTGAATTGAATGAGGAACTCCTAGGCTTGTCATAATAAACTATAAACCTCTGAATTCGGCTTTAATATGGATTAGGTATCCTATACCTAACAAATCCGACTTATTAAAACGTTTGTATTCTGCAAAAACCTTCTCAAAGTTTGACATGAAGTCTGGATTCTGGCAGATTCAAATTTCTGAAAAAGATAGGTATAAGATTGCCTTTACAGTTCCTTTCGGGCAGTATGAGTGGAATGTTATGCCTTTTGGTCTGAAAAATGCCCCATCAGAATTCCAGAGGATCATGAATGAGATCTTTAATGATTATAGCCAATACATTATTGTATACATTGATGATGTATTGGTTTATTCTCAATCTATAGATCAACATTTTAAACATATAAACTCTTTCGTGAAGATTGCAGAAACTAACAGTTTAGTAGTCTCAAAGCCGAAAATCAGTCTGTTCCAAACTAGAGTCAGATTTCTTGGGCACTGGATCAGCTAAGGATCCATTACCCCAATTGATAGGGCCATCCAGTTTGCGGACAAATTCCCAGACCAGATCCTTGAAAAGAATCAGCTTCAAAGGTTTCTGGGCTGTTTAAACTATGTTGCTGATTTCATTCCACAACTCAGCAATTTCATTAAGCCGCTACATCAGCGTCTTAAACAGAATCCTCCTCCATGGAAAGATGTTCATACAAACATTGTCCAAAAAATCAAATCTCAGGTTAAGCAACTTCCTTGTCTTAGCCTTCCAAATCCTATTGCCTTCAAGATTGTCCAAACCGATGCTTCTGATCTCGGCTATGGCGGGATCCTTATGCAAAGGATAGATAATCAAGAAAAAATTGTCTCCTTCACTTCTAAACATTGGAATAGTACTCAGCAAAACTATTCCAAATTTCAATCCGATTTACTCAATCAAAAGTTTTTACTTCGCATTGATTGTAAATCAGCAAAAGATGTTTTAGAAAAGGATGTTAAAAATCTTGCATCAAAACCAGTTTTTGCTAGATGGCAAGCTATTTTATGCATTTTTGACTTTGACATTGAATTCATTAAAGGTTCTTCAAACTCTCTTCCAGACTTTCTCACAAGAGAATTTTTGCAGGGCCTATAATCATGCCTAAAAAGAAAAAGGCCCCAGATGAAAAACAGAAACAAAAAATGGACATCTTTCAAGATGCTCAGAAACCAGAATCACCCAGGGAGATGTCTACTGTAGAACTCCATGAGCTTCTTCAACAGAACTTCTTCCAAATTTCAAAAACAGAAAGACCATTGGCACCGATTCCTGCAGAATTGCTGAATTATTTTACAAGTCTAAAGGAATCAAAACCTTCGGGGTCGTCCACCCCATTCCAGAAACAGACAGAGGGGTCACAAACCCCAACTCATAAACCACAATCAACTCTTCCTGGGTCATCTACCCAAGAAAAAATAGCCAGAAAATTGACTTTGGAATCCATTGCCATAGACCTGGCTAAAAAACAAATCCCAGCAGTTACTTATGGTGAGATTGTTACAAAAACAGATAAACAATCTGACTTAGTAGCCGCTAAACCCCAGAAACAGGTGGCTTCAATTGCGTCCTCCAAAGCAATTGTGCCACACCAAAACACTCAGGGTCAAAGGAATACTACTCCTTTCATCAAGAAACAGAGATGTATAAGGAATATTATTCAGATTGAACCTGAGTTTTTTAATCAAAATCCTAATCAAGTGGCTGCTAATCTATTTCCCCCGGGAATGCATTACCAGCCAAAATCTTTTTCAAAATCACTGAGATTTTATGAGGCTATACTCATTCATTCTGAGTCTGTTATTATTGAACATATAATAGATCGGAATAATGAAGAACAAATAGCCTACTCTAAATTTCAGATATTGAAAGTCCTCACTCCCACTATGTGGGGAAAAAACCTTTTAAAACCAAGAGGACTTCCAATAAAAGCAAAAGATTTTCCTGATACCTATAACTATTGGGACTATGTTGACGCATGGGACCATGTGTTTTGGTATCAAACAAAAAATCATCACATACTTGGTTTATGTATTTTCGTACTAGAACTGAGTAGGAATTCCCCAATGGTTCGCTTACTGGTGGAATTTCTTTGGTCCTGCACCAGAGATATTTCCAAAAAATGTAATTGAATCATTCGAGTATTTTAAACAGAAATTTGACATTGGTGAGGACCCATTTCCCTTGAGTCTTCATTATTGCTCGAAAATTTCAATGTCCTAGATTTTCTCTTGGAAGTATGAAATGAGTAAAATCGATGAAACTTCCAAGCTATTCCCAGTGTTACAACGAGTTCCATACTCAAGATGGTGGGACAAGTTCGACACACGAAGAGTTGATAAGCCGGCGATTGATCAATGGTTCAATGATAATCCTAAGTATCTTTGCCAGACGGAACAAAGCAAATTCCTCAATCAAAGATCAAGGATAACCTCCTTATTATCATCAACGACAGATAAGGCGGCCCTCATAAACCATTTGACAACCTTCCTTTTGGCTCTTCAGGATAATCCAGGATCATCCTCTCAAGCCCAGCATACCTCCCCAACTGAAGAAACAATACCAGAGGAGGAGGATTATGTAGTGGATTTAGATGAGGACTAGAATCTTTTCTCTTTACATGTGTGTATTTTGATTTTGATGTATGGTGTATTTTAGAAACAGATGTATGCTATACTCAGTTGTATTCAAAATAGACACGTGGAAAGCAAATACAGGCTCGCAGATGTTAACAAGAACTGCTCAAAAACAGTACAAGTTCTAGGTTAAAGGCATAACCGGAACTGTTCATAAACAGTACCAGTTCCAGGTCAAAAGCACATCAGCTCGCCTATAAAATGAAGGCCAGAAGAACGAAGAAGGCAGAGTTTTCATTTTCATCACTTCTCACTAAGATAGTCTTTGAGAGAGAAAGTCTGCTTGTTTTCATTTTTCTGATTTCCTTTTAAAGTTTTATATTGTAAGTTTTATATTTTCAATAAAAGTTCATGTTTTAAGTTTCTGCATCTTTACTTTCCTGCACTTTCATCTTCATGCATCATATCCTCCATCTGGTCCAGAGGTCAAGGTGGCTGCTACAGTGAACTAATTGGCTGGTTCTTCTTTACCGCCTGTTCACACGCCCTTTGATATTTCCAGAACCCTATATATATATATATATATATATATATATATATATATATATATGGTGAGAGGATTTTAAAAATCCTCAACTAACGTCACCCTCAATGTTATAGCAAGGTTAAGTGTGATTACTTGTCACCCTTTAGCACTCTGTTGCCTTTTCCTTACCGTTTCCTTGTAGATTTTTTTTTCAAGTATCATCATCATTATATGCTCCTATAATGATATGATACACAAGGATAAAGTAATATCATTTCCACTTTATAATATTTTTACGTTTCTCTTGTGTCCACATTACTACCCACTTTCTTTTTAGTTATTTTATGAACCACTTCAATTTCCAATCTTTAACTAATCAACCTTCATGAGTTCTTAATAAATTCAGAATCCTTTAATAACTTAGATCCCACACAAGCCAAATCACACAAGGAAAGCAATCAAATAGCCTAATCCACAATCACCATTTATAATTTCCCTAGATTCACAATACCTATTCAAGAAACTTTGCGCAGCCTACAACGCAAGGGAAAGACAAACATAGTTCCTTTCATATACCATTCAACTAGGACAAAACTGAATCTACAAGTAAAGGACCAACAACAAACAATAATCACATAATGAAAACATAACATCACTCAAGCAAGGCACTACACAATAATTCTCATTTGTTATTGATTTATAATAGCTCTTAAATCACAAAAATTGCTTCCAAACATGAGAAAGATTAGTCCTCCTACATTTAAAAATATTCATACCCACATCATCAATATCAAGCCTTCCTTTTACCTATTCCATTTTATCAACAATTCAAAACTAGGAAACCAACTTGCAAAACACCATGTTATTACAATCATAAATCCAATAGCACAGATTTCTGTTAGAATCTTAAGTTTTGATGAAGACAAGGATATGAAAGAACAAGCTAAATACTTAGAGAAAATTAGGTTAATATAGAACCCCAAGTAAGAGTACAACCGGATGTGGATTTACTTCCGGATGGACTAGGACTAGCGCTCGCGGATCAATGTCTCATCCCCCAGCGGAAGCAAGTAATACACTAAGTCATAACTCAGTCTAGGAGCATTAGATGTACAAAACCCTTGAGACTAAGTTAAGATGCAACCGGATGTGGATTTGCTTCCGAATGCTTTGAGGCTAGCGCTGGCTGTTGGCTTAGGTAACACTGAGCGTCAGTGAGTATAATACAAAGCCATAACTCAACGTCCAGTAGAAGTGCTTCCGGATGTGGAATTGCTTCCGGAAGTAAGAGAGCTCACTTAGACTAAATGAACTCCCACTTGATGTGACTATGTGTTTATATTGCTAGACTAACGTTCAAGTGCAGCACACTGAGTGATGTTGCTTCCGGATGTGAATTGGCTTCCGCAAGCAATCAGAATGTCAGAACGTTTAGAGCAGTGCAGTGTCAGAGTGCTTTATGGCAGAGTAGAGTTGTCAGAACTACTTTTCAGAGATAAAACAAAGTCAACCCTACTAAGCATTAATGGAGCATTAAATGGGCAAACGGTAACTTGGGATAAACGGTCATATTCAAACGGCTAACCCACCTACCAAGAGTGAGAATACTTGAAGACTATATAAACAAGCTCATCTTCATTTATGAAGACAACTTTAACATCTTGAAGAAAGCTAGAGTGAGAAACTGTGAATATCCTTCAAGCATTCAAAGCTTCCCAGAAAAGCTAGAGAGCATTTAACACATTGAGAGTTCTTTTCATCTATTTATCTTGTACTCTTTGTTGTTAAGTCTCTTCATTTATTAAGAGCATTAATTGTACTTAAGTGTGTAACATTATCCGTTCTTAAAGAGAACTAAGTTTAGAAAATCCTTTATTTGTAAAGGTTGAACCCTTGCAGGTTGTAAGGGGGAGTGAGTCATCAAGGTTGCAAGTGAACCTGTGCAAAACTTGTGGTTGTAAGGTTGCAAGATATTGATGATGAGATTGAAATTGATGGACATGGATATTGTGAGAATTGCATGACACTGAAATATATATGTACCATCGCGCGATGATAACTGTCGATTGGCCAATCGGCAGTTATTTGTACTAATGATCCTTTTCAGATTGATTGGATCGGGGATCATAGGTCGACTTAGTGAGAGAAGTGACCTACGGTTGTTTTGGCATTGAAGAGCCCAACCGCCCCTACGGTTGTTTGGCATTGAAGAGTCCAACCGTTCCCGTTCTGTAATGGAAACAGAATTGGGGTTCCCTCTCTGGAGATTGCCAGAGAAGGAAATTGTCCCCTCATTATGGAGAGGGACACAGTGTCTAATCATATAGTGAAGAATAGATGCTTGAATGCACCGTGGTGGCACAATGCATCTTTAGGTGAGTGTGAGGGTTGATGTGGTAGTATTAGTTGATTGGAGTATGGATATGATTGTGGATTTGAGTGATGAATGGAAGAAGATTTGACATGGATATATATATATATATATATATATATATATATATATATATATATATATATATATATATATATATATATATATATATATATATATATATATATATATATATATTACTGGTTTTAAAATGAGGTACCCTTTAGACGCCCTCGCTACCGCACATCTTACTGTTATAGTGAGTTAAGCGGTGATTACTGGGACAAATTGTCTCATTCCACGATTACTGACATTTTTGCAGGTATTCATGCACAGGCGCAAACATCAGGAAAGGGAATTAGGTAGTAGAAGTTATATAGACTATTTTGAATTGTATATTGCCAATTTGTATAGGCCTGCATTCGTTTCCACATATATCTATATGTATTTGATATTATTGAACATTAGGTTGTTTATCTTTTCTAACCATGTTAGGTGATTCTTTTCTAACATGGTTAGCTATTAATTATCCATGATAGTGTTCAGGTTGTATTAGTTTATTCTTTTCTATCATGGATAATGACCATTATTAGGAAATCCTTTTTCTAACTATGATAGATTTATTAATATTATGGAAATCATTTTTCTATCATAGTTAGTCAGGGTATTAGTGAATTAATTAGGGAATTAGTAACAGAATTGAAGGAAATTAGTGATTACCTGGCTTATCGGTGTTCCCAGATCCCGGAGCTTCGAACTCGAACATGATCTCTAGAATTCCTGTAAGAATAAGAACAAAGAAAGCCGTGACAAAAACAGGGAGCCAAGAATCCCAAAGGATTCAGCTCACGCAGAACCGGGTTACAAGAACCCGAATCAGATTCACACAGCGAATCACCCTTTCAAGGAAAACTGTGAGAGATAGGAACGTTGGAGAGAGAGAACCCGTTCTCTCAAAGACGGCTTCTCCACACATGAGAGCCTCTCACCACCATCGTTTAATGTTAGGGTTACACTTATCCCTATTTATAATGGAATTAATAAAACCTTTTTGTTTTATTTAACAAATAGAATTTTATTCAATTAAATCATTTATCTGATTTATTAAATAAAATTATATTTAATTCCAGAATATTTAATGTGTCCATAAAAGGGCGTACTTTTTCCAACATCTCCCACTCGCACTTTGATGGACACACCACCTTGCGATTCGTTTTCTTGAGCATTCGTATCGAGCGTTCGCCGTGACCGCGCGAGCACAATCTATGCAATTCAGATGCTTATAGACTAGAATTCCTTGCAATAGGATCAGAATATAAGGACATCAATGCATATGGATTCTCAGTCCGTTTGTCTCAGATTCCCCAGGCAAACTCACACACAAGTGGCATTCTCAATCCCTCACGAGCTAATATGTACTCATTAACTCAGATGCCTTCACGTGCACCTAGAATTCCACACTTACTAGCACTTCTAGTAAGGGATCGATCATGGAAATCTAGCGTTACATGTGTGTTTCGAGTTAAGACCATTCCTTTCTGACTGAAAATCAATTTTGCTTGAATTTGCCGCCTGCCCAGCTATTACTCGTTAGGCCGGATCTCTCATGACCATAGATGTTCAGCTAGAGTAGCAGTCACAAATACAAGCATCCTTGATGACGTCTAAGTCACAAGGGTATCGGTAGAAAGAACAATTTCTCTTCCTACATATGTCTGGGACTTACACCGTTATGGATCAGGGATTTTCCATCTACGTCCCAGTTGCGGTTAATTGAGCACATGTAATACGATTTACATGTTACGGTGATCGACCAACTGTCGTATGTCGATTTCTAAATATAATCACCGTATAGGCATCAGTCCCTCAACGGACTCCTAAACTCCCACAGGAGAATTTAATGCCTGGCTACAGACCTGGCGGAATACATGTGCACTCCTTATCATGACACGAATTGTCATATCCCAAACTAATTGGGTCGACCTATGTGAAGTATTCATCAACACATGATGATCTCTTGCACGTCTTATCTTCTCAAACCTCCAACAAATATGGAAGACGGTTATCCGTGTGAGTGGACTAACCTTCCTTGGGTCTGTACGACATATTGCATACTTTACATTCATGCTTTTATATACAAACACATAGCTTTGTATATATGTTCGAAAACAATAACGAATTGAAAAATGCATCATTTTATACATCAAATGTTGCTTGTGCTTAAAACGCTTTTTAAGTTAGTGAGTGGATTAGCAAACATTTAGTGAGTGGAAATAGTACTGAACAATCACTCGTTTCTAAGAGATCACATCTCTTATAAAATGACATTTGATATCTATATATTTAGTCTTTTATGATCCTTAGGGTCCAATGTGTAGGCTATCACGACTTCACTGTCGCAATGGTATCCATACCATTTATGCCTATACGTTTTTAAGAATCTTTTAAGTCACACAACTTTTTGAATAGTAGCCGCACAAACCACACATTCAGATTCTATAGATGACGGTGTCATCAAGTTTGCTAAGTTGAGTGTCCTCCATCCAGATCTCCTGCCCAGATGGCGTTAGAGTATCCTTCAGGATGGAGACTTTCTCCTTTATAGCACAACTTTTACTTCATTACCCTATTGGTATCATATAATTTGATTTTCAGCTTCACAGACTGAAATCGGCTTGCAAAGCCAACGACAAAACATATGTCCAGTCTAGCACACAACACAGTGTACATTAGACTTTCAATCACGCTTGAGTATGAGACTCTTTTCATGCGTTGTACCTCAGATTGTTTCACAAGCACATATCTCCCATAAGATAATGTCTTTTCACCATAAGGGTATGCATAGGTTTGCAGTCACTCAATATTGAATTATTCCGGGATTTTTTGCTATGTATGTCTGTTATGACAATGACAGCATCCTCTTTGAACAATCCATTTTATATCTTGACATACAAGATATTTACTGCTCTACCCATGTATTTCACTTAGAAATTCAAAGACATTAGTCTTTGATTGTTTTAACTTCATAGGTCTAGTCCTAGAAAGGAAAATAAAGAGATAATTTCACAAATTACCTCACAATCGTTTTACAATGGTCTTCTTCGATCATCTCGAAGTCGAATGAAGTTAAAGTCTCATGAAACTTCAAATTCTATTGTCTAGATGATTATTTCAGTCCACAAATGGACTTTAGGAGCTTGCATACTCTTTGTTCGCTTTCCTATTGCACAAAGCTTTAGGTTGTTTCGTGTAAGAAACAATTCATCTAGTCCTCCATTGAGGGTAACGATTTTCACATCCACTTGATGTATTTCCAAGTCTAGGTTGGTTACAAAAAACAATATAAAACTAATCAAGTTAAAACTTACCATTGGAGAGAAGGAGTCCTCTTGACTTACCTTCTCTCGCTAGGTATACCCTTTGGCTACCAATCGAGCTTTGAGCTTGTTGATTGATCTATCAGCCTTTTGCTTATATTTGAGAATTCACATATTCACAATAGCTTTTCGGCCTTTCGAAAGATCAATCAATTCCCACATTCTGTTAGCTCTCATGAAATCCATTTCTCTTATTTGGCCTTTTGCCAATTTTCCTTAGCCGGATCTGAAAGTGTATCTCTGACACTTAAAGAATCCTCCTCATCGTCTTTTGGACTGAGGATTAAGTACTGCGCCCTCAACGGAAAAACCCTTTGGCTTTCTCGAATTGGGATTTCAACAAGTTCACTTTCCTGTGATGGATTGTAGTCACCATTGTCATCTAGTGAAAATGGTTAAATCCTCCCACTCGGAGCAGTTAACTGAGTATAGCCTTCTTATTGGTCATACTCACTTAGAGTTTTGGAATACCTAAGGCTTCCTCTACTAGGAAAAAGGATTCAATGAATATTGCGTCTCTAAACTCGACTTTAGTCACTGATCCGTCCTCATTTTCACTAATGAAGACATATCTTTTAGAGTTTACAAAATATCTTGCAAAGATACTTCAAACCTCTATACCCCAACAATTCCATACTTGTAAAACAAATTTTGGAAATAGGATGCTAACCCTCATGGTTGTAGGACTGTTAAGTCCAACTTGCATCCTGTCCATAACTTATATGGTGTTGTGGTGACTGATTTCGAAGGCACATGATTAAGTATGAATGTCATAGCTGAGAGTGTATCACTCTTTAGCAGATAGACACATCTATCATAGACATCATTCACCTAACCATAAAAAGAAGGACTTTGTTCCTTCTTTCAGCATCACCATCTTGCGGTGTGCCAAGAATTGTTATATACATAACGATTCTCTTTTCATCATAGAGTATATTGAACTGTTCGTAAAGGTATCTCAGCCTCTATTAGTTCTAAAGGTTTTCACCTTAAAGTTAAGTTGGTTCTCTACCAAACTCAGATACTTCCCAAAACATTCCAATGCTTCAGACTTGAGAGATCAAGCATACATATTAATATCGTGAAAAATCATCGATAAAGTAATGAAGTATCATGCTCTATGATGTGCCCTAATATTTATAGATATGCAAATATTCAAATGAATAAGTATAAGAAGGTACTCTGCATTGGTTCCTTTTCTGAAAGGTTTCCTTGTGCTCTTATATGCGAGACGATTCTCACATAGGGACTATTCCCTTTTGATACATTACACAGCATGCCCTTATTTGAATAATTTAGTCATATCGTTATGACAAAAATATATTCTAATATATAGCATGATATGTATCGTAATCAACATTAAATAATGTTGAATAACAAGAGATGAAATCTCAATTTCATTAAAAACAAGGAAACATTTTTTTTTGGAACATATCCAAAATCTGAAAAGATCTGTCTCATTATTAATGTCAACAATATTGACATTATACACAAATTTTAATTAAAGAAATAATAGACCCAAGATATCACCGGATATCCGGCACGTCAAGAACTTCACTCTAACGTCAAAAATTGGCCTCCATACAAATTTAATTTGTAGGTACCAATCCTTTTGACAACAATTCTCGTAATGTTTCCAAAGTAAAGTCACATGCCTTTTGTTGATAACCGGAGAAAATTCGTAAAGTTTTGACGGTTTCTAATCACATGGTCTGTATGCCCCTGGGCATAGTGGCCAGGATTTCTACAAGCATAAAACTTGATCTACGAAAGATCATGTTTCTTAGCTTGTTTCCCCCTTTCTTAAGGGACTTGTTCCCTTTTAAGTCTTTAGGATCCTCTTTCCTCTTTTGGGATCCCTTGCCATTCTTGGACTTACTTTTCAACTAATGAAAAATAATTTCTTTAATTTAAATTGTCTGACCTTTTGGTTCCACATGATCCATTTGGTCATCCTTAAGCGGGATTTGGTGAGCGACGTCAGTAAAAGCCCTAATTCCTCTTCCATACACTGTATGCATGTTGTTCCCGCTATGGAATAATTGCATTGTACTATGGAAGAACACCGTTTGGGACTTAGACACTTCTTAATCCACCAGGACAAAGGAGATCTTATGACGACACATGTCAAAATTTTCTCCATTCATCGTCTCACTTCTGGTAAGGACAACGATGAATATGTTTTTATACATATAGACATCAAAATTGATATTTTCTATAAAGTATGCACAAATAATCTCCTCTTGAGATTTATAGTTCTATGAATCCTCCGAAAAAGCCAACAATGGTAGCTTACTAGTTTTATTTTCAGGAATCAACTAGGTTGACCCCCATCCAACTCATTCTAGTTCGCTATTCATTAATAAGTTTTTCTTATATTCTCTGAACTATAATAGTTTAAAATAATAATGGCAACACTTGCATATTATTATTAAACTCCCACTCAATTAAATTTATTAATGGAAAGACAACATATGTAATTCATTAATAAATTTTACTTGGAGTATTAAATTTAAGAATAACAACACATGAAATTCATTAAATTAAACTCCCACTCAATTAGAGTATCAAATTTATTAAGTTGAAAAACAACACATGTAATTCAATAAATAAATTTAACTCTCACTCAATTTGAATATTAAATTTATTTAATCAGAAAAACAACACTTGTAATTCATTAAATAAATTTAACTCCCACGCAATTTGAGTACTATATTTATTTAATCAGAAAAACAACGTATGTAATTCAATAAATAAATTTATATCCCATGGACAAAAGCATTTTTCCAAAACTTTTTTGAGGAAGAGGGGGGTAGTTCACCTTGTTGGACTAGATCATGGTAATGGAAATTAGATACACACAGTATTTTACATCAACCACATTTATGATCTTGTCCTCATAGGTGTACTAGACAATGTCTACATTGTCAGGTCCTTTCACTTCATCTTTAGAATTCACAGTCACACAGACTCATTCCCTCATGGAACGTTTGATTCATTTTGTGAAGTAGACGGTGACCTTTTGTTAGTGCTCATAGCATCAAACACTGATGTCGGGGGTAATTTCTGGTTTGCGTTGCCAAAGGAGTTATTAATCAACATATGATTAATTTTACTAAAACATTGGTCCCAAAAAAATATTTTAAATTAAACACATGATTCATATATATTAATCATGAAAGAAGAAAAAAAATTAAAGAATTCACAAAGAATCTCAATAAATTTTAAAGACAACTTACATCACTTATGTAAGTTTAATTCATGATTATTCACGTATATATGTAAAATATGAAGGTAATGGATGCACAAGAGGGGGGGTGAATTGTGCTATAAAATAAAAGCTCAAATAAAAACAACACCAGAGTTCATACTGGTTCGGTCTACCTGACCTACGTCCAGTTCTCAACCACCCAGGCCGAGTTCCACTATCCCCAGGTTTTACAACGGGTGCACCTGGAACCTTTACAACCACAAGTTTTAAACGGGATCACTTGCAACCTTACAATCACAAGTTTTACTCAAGGCTTACTTGCTGCCTTTCTAACTAGCTCCCCCTTACTTCCAGCAAGGGTTCAACCTTTACAAATAAAGGATTTTTCTAACTGAGTTCTCTTTAAGAACAAATAGTGTTACACACTTAAGTACAATTAATGCTCTTATAACACGAAGAGACTTAACTACAATGAGTACAAGATATGTAGATGAAAAGATCACTCAATGAGTTAAATGCTCTTTCTCTTTTCTGGGCAGCTTTGAATGCTTGAAGGTTTTCTTTGTTTCTCGCTCTAACTTCTCTCAAGTATGTCAAAGATAATTCCTTTTTATTTCATAAATGAAGTTCAACTTCTTTATATAGTCTTCAAACATTCTGACTCTTGGTAGGTGGGTTAGCCGTTTGAATATGGCCGTTTTCCCATGTTACCGTTTGCCCAATTAATGCTTCATCAATGCATAGCAGGGTTGACTTGCTTTATCTCTGAAAAGTAGTCCTGACACCTCTGCTCTGACAAAAGCATTCTGACACTGCACTTCTGAACGTTTTGACATTCTGATTGCTTGCGGAAGCAAATTCTCATCCGGAAGCAACTCTACTTAGTGTGCTGCACTTAAACGTTAGTTTAGCAATATAAGCATATAGTCACATGCAGTGGGAGTTTACTTAGTCTAAGATGTCTTCCTTGTATCCGGAAGCACTTCTACATCCGGAAGCACTACTACTGGATGAAGGGTTATATTCACTCACTCTCGCTCAGTGTTCTTCATTCCAACAGTCAGCGCTAGTCACTAAGCTATCGGAAGCAATTTCTGATAAGTGTGGCTGTCACCCAAGAGGGGGGGGTGAATTGGGTGAGGGAATAAAACTTTTAAATCTTCTTTTCGAAAGACTGCTTGTGCTTGGTGATAATATTTACGAAGTAGTGGTATGCACAAGTCAGTATGTTATGTGATGCAAAATAGAATGTTTGAATGTAAATTTATGCACACATAAATTTATCCTGGTTCGGTCACCCAGACCTACATCCAGTCCCCAGGCTCCACCTGAGATTTTCAATCCACTATTCTTGTTTAAACCGGGCACAAGAGAAGCCTTTACACTTTAGGTTTTACGAGCACGGGTTCACCTAACAACCCACAGGATTTACAACGGGTTCACCTGCAAACCTTACAAACGCAAGTTTTACGGGCTAACTTGCAACCTATGGAGATTTAGAAAACTTCTAAATGCTCCCCCTTACAAAATGTAAGATTACAATTATGTTCACTCTATGAACTGATTGTGCTAAACACTTACGCTCAAAACTAACTCTCTCTAAGAGTGGATGATGTTACTCACTTAAGTACAATAGAATCACTCTCTAAGAATGTTACAACTTTTGATCTGAGAGTAGTAGAAGATGTGTAGAATGAAGAATATGATATATCAGATACTTTGCTCTGTTCTCTCTTTTTCTTCGTCCTTTTCTTCTAAATGAATGTCTCTTTTATATTCGGCTTCATAGGCTTCGGTGGCAGGTTGAATATGAACGTTTGAATAAAGCCGTTAATCCTATGTTACCGTTGAGAAGTACATCTTCATTAAAGCTTAGCAGGGTTGACTTGCTTTATCTCTGAAAAGTAGTCCTGACACCTCTGCTCTGACAAAAGCATTCTGACTTCTGAGTATGTGATGTTTACTCTTGTACTCTTGCTGACGGATGATCATCATTCATCCGCAAGTGGTAATCTTGCTCCGCAAGTGTTAAGCTCTGAGTCCCAATGTCAAGAGTCTTTCCATCCGGAAGCTCATTTGCATCCGGAAGCGTGACCATGTTCTGCACATACTGGTTAGTCCAACATAGCAATATATATATAAGAATTATACATGCTGTGGGAAGCTTGTTTGCTATGGGGAGTAGTTTACTGTGTTCTGATTTGGTCTTTGGTGTATCCTGAAGCATTCTTACATCCGGAAGTAAAACCACTGGATGAAGGATTTTTGTTCACTATAACTCACTCTTGCTTAGTGTATTTCATTCCAACACTCAGCGCTAGTCACTAAGCTATCGGAAGCATTTTTACTTGACGTAGTGAACTCACTGACGCTTAGGGATATATTTCTTTTATCAGCCTGTGTCAGTCTAAATCTATCAGGAAGCACTTTTACTTGATGAGGTAAACGTACTGACGCTTGGGGTCATTCAGTTCTATCAGTCTGCGCCAGTCTAAATCTAACAGGAAGTGCTTTCACTTGGCGAAGTAGACTCACTGACGCTTGGGGTAATATCTATTCTATCGCTCTGCGCTAGTCTAAGTCTAACAGGAAGCAAAACTCACTTTCGGTTGAGTCATAGCTTAGTCTTAAGGTTTGTGTACCTAATTCTCATGGACTAAGTTATTTCCCCAGTGATTTACTTGCCGACGCTGGGGGATGAAAGCATTCATCCGCATGCACAAGTCCTAATCTATCCGGAAGTAAAACCTCATCCGGAAGCACTCTTACTTGGGATCCTATGTTATCCTATTGCTTCCTAGGCACTTGGTCTAATCCTCTATATTTTAGTCTTCATCAAAACTTAAGATTCTAACATTCTCCCCCTTTTTGATGATGACAAACCTAGTTTTATCAATTGAGTTCATAAGAAAGGATTAGCAAGAGAATAAAAGCAATGGATAAGAACAAGTAACTCAGACAAATATTATTGACAAGCAGAAGTTACAAGTCAGAGTTATACAATCAAATAACATATACAAGTAAAGAATGTATACAAATAAATTTTACTAAATACGAATGAAAATATGCATGAAAACAAAATCAACAGAAATATTTGGATTGGGGATTAGAGTTTGTGTCTCTTTTTCTTTTCCCTCTCTTTCTGCCTCTCTTCATTTTCTCTTTGTTGTTGGGCTAACTCAGCCTCACGCTCATTCTGGTTTATCTGGGCAATGATCTCTTGAAGCTCTTTTTCATCTTTTTCCTTCTGAGCCTCTCTGATTCAATGGACTCCTCGTATGCCCTTTTCATGTTCTCAACTTCTTCATACCCAGGGAAACCTGTAGCATCGTCGAAGTAGGAGACCTCTCCATTGGGATAGTGGACAGCCCGGATTCTCACATTCCATACAGGGAAGTTGGGATCCTCCTCAACTTCCTGGACTTTCTTTTTCCCTTTCCCTTTGCTCTTCCTTTTGCTTTTGCTAATTGGAGGAGTGGGCATGGCACTTGCTCTTTCAGCATCGAGGCAAGCCATCTGACCAAAGGATAGCTTGTCAGTGAATCCATACTTCTCAAATTCTTCAGGAGTCATGTCTTCAATTTCCAATTTGACTTCCTTCAGAATTGGAACTGCTTGAACCACTGGATTTTCTTGCTCAACCTGGGCAGATGATGTTCCTTGCTTAGGTAGGTCAGATGGAGTCTCTTCCTCAGACTCATCAGATTCAGTGGTGGCAATTAACTTCCTGGCACGTTTCCTAGCAACGGCCTTCTTTCTGGGCTCACTGAATCTGGCTGCTGGCTCAGACGAGGGAGGAGGATCAGAAGATTGCTCAGATGAAGGGATCTCAGATTCTTGCCCAGAGGATGCAGGAACAGGCTTGGCTATCACAATGGGAGGATGGTTGGGTTTCTCCAGTCCCCACTTCATTCTGATCTCCTCAACCATCTCTCTACTTGTTTTATTTGGAGGAGGCTCTGATGATGACTCAGGTTGTGAGGATTGTTCATTCTGCCCAAACACAACCATCTCCAAATGTGATCCTTGCTCAGCTGTTCTCTTCTGCTCCATGAAACGGATGGCCTCTCCTCTTATAAGGCTCTCTGCACCACTCAGCCTCTGAGATTCATATGCACGACGCAGGGCGGCCGTGATATCTTCATCAATCCAGAGTGAAGGCTGGCTGAGAACATCCCTTGTGGCCATACTTAGGCGAAGAGTAGACATAACATTTCTCCCCCTTTTGTCATCATCAACAGGGGTGAGCGCCAGGGATGGAGTGGATGTGGAGGAGGATGGAGGTGGATCAGGGCCAAATTTCTTGGGAGGGGAGGGTGAGAGGGTAGAGGTAGAGGATGTGGGAGAAGATAGGTGTTCAGGAGTTTGAGGAGGGTCGGGGAAGCAACTGGAGGTGACAAAAAGATCCTCGTAAGGATGAGTGGAGGAGTATTCTTTGTAGTTGGTGGAGTCAGGGGTAAAAGGTAAATGGTCATCGGAGAGTGGTTGAAGGCGGGGATACTCGCCGTATGGTTGGCTGAGGGGGTGAATGGCTGTTTCAGATCCTATGGGTCTAGGGCTTGGATGGGTAGGGTTGGAGAAGCGGAGTGGAGAGCGTGTAGGGGCACCTGGTCGTGTGGGAATGGGCGAGGATGAGGATGAGGAAGGTGAGGATGAGAAGTTTCTAGGAGAATGGCGTGGAGAGTTGTGAGGTGAGTCTTGGGTTTGGTGGTCATGGGTAGGTGAAGGTTGGGATTGTTGGTCATTGTTGGGTGATGGTGGGGCTTGTTGGTCATTTTGTGGTGGAGGCTGAGGTTGTTGAGTGTTGGGCGGAGGAGGAGGTGGTAGTTGAGGGTGATTAGGAGGGGGAGGAGGGTTTTGAGGAGGAGGAGGAGGAGGAGGTGGTAGGTTACCTTGAGATGGTTGGGGAATTTGTAGGTGTTGGAGAATGAGATCCAACTTTGCATCCACCCTGGCAAGGTGATTTTCAATCTGTCCTACTCTGTCCTCGAGCCGCTGGATCCGCTCCCCTTGGTGTTGGAAACCAGCTTCACACTCAGCACGGAGAGGACCCACCAAGGACTCAGGCAATCTGAGGAGAAGCTCTTCCTTTACTTCTTCGGCAAAAGCCCTAACAGAGGCTGGCACTCTCGCAATACGGCTTGGCCCAGCATGTGAGTCAACTTCCTGATCCCCTGCTCCAGATGCAGAGGGGGCTGAAGTGCCAGAAGCACTACTGGCTTGTGAGCGTGAGCGAGTGGGCTTAGGAGGCTTGAAATACTTGATCCCCATCTTCGCCATATTGGTTGCTCCCACAGGCTTACACTTGACATTCTCTTCCTCCACAGCAGATGTAGCTTTGATCAGATGCTTCTCAAGGAGGAAGGCAATGATGGTGGGATAGGGAAGATGGCCAGACTTGTCATTGGTCAGCCATCTCTGAAGCTCTAAGCAGATCAACTGACCAGGATTGATAGGTTGTTGTTTGAGAAGTCTGGGGAACCAAGGGTTGTCAATGTTGGCGAACTCATTGAAGTTACTCCCTTTGTGAGACATCATCCGGGAGTAAACATAGTACAGCAGTCTGTATGAATCAGACATCTTGGACACCTTTTTGTCATCGGTACCATATAGTGTCACAAGATCCTCCTTGCTGTACTTGTGCGCCTCTGGATATAGCCACTCATTCATGCTTTCATCTGATATCCCCATTAACTCATTCAGCGTCTCCCATGTGAACCTGAAGGTTCTCCCCCTTACTGTGGCGGAGAAGGAGAGTTTGTGGATTTGCTCTTTCCCATCAACCTTCCTGTACTTGGCCCTGCCAGAGAGGGATTGGCAAAAGACTCGCAGGACGTTGATGTTGTAGTCTTGGTTGATGCCCAGCCAAGGCATATACTTTTCCAAGTAAGGGCGCAGATGAGGAAACCCTAGTTCATCCAACTTGTCCAGATTGATGAACAGGCCATGGTTGAAGACGGGAGTGGATGTCTCAAATTTGGCGGTTATGCTCTCCAATGCCCCATCTCTATAAACTGTGGGATCATCTTCTTCCTCAACCTCTTGGAGGAAGGCTCCTCAGCAAATTGAACCTTTTCTTCTTTCCCTTTTTCTGAGCATTCCTCTCTTGTTCAGAAACCACTACCTGTTCTACTTGATCAGAAGTTCCAGGCTGACCCTGAACGTTTTCATCCTGCCCTTGTGTTTGCCCAGAAACTTCACGATGTTCATGATGTTCATCGCGATGTTCTTTATGATGCCCAGATTTACCAGAGTGCTTGTGACTTGATTTCCCAGATTTCGACTTGTGTTTCTTTGATGAGGAGATTTTCTGGGTAACTGGGTTAGATTCATGAGACCCGGCCATTTTGTATGAATGTTGTGGTAACAGGAATGAGATGCAAGAAGTGTGAAAAAAAATGAAGAACGCAATGAAGAAGATGAAGTAAATTTTCAGAGAAAAGATGCGAGTGAAAATAATGCAAGTAAAAAGTGAAAGTGAAAAATTACATCTATTTATAGGTAAAACTTCTGAGGATAGAATGGGCATAGTCTTTCAAATTTTCACACATTGGGTAACGTAAGTTTTTAAGTTGGAACGACACACCTGATGACACGTGTTGCTTCAATTAGTCAGAGAAGGCACAACGTTTCATAGAGGAAGTTGAAACGTTTTCTGAAGTGATGTGTCCCTTGGTCTGGCACTGGCGCTCTCTTGATTTAATCATCCAGTGTCAGTGAGTGATCATTCGGAAGTAGTTTTGCTTCCGGTTGGAGTGGTGCTCTTGATCATATTGAGTTATCATCCAGCGCCAGCAAAAGAGTATCCGGAAGTGATTTTGCTTCCGGTTGGAGTCACTTAAGATTTAACATTGTGGAGGACCTGCAAAACTAAGGATTGGCACTTCGATGCCTAAGTTAGTTCAGTTAGCAGGTCTTAGCTATTAAGCACAGATGTTTAAACCTCATTTGAGTTGTATCAACTCTATGCTACACATCTGCTCTCAGCCATTTAAGTCAATTAAATCTGGCTTTGTCTTTTTGTACTTCCTCACAGCTTCAACATTTGTGTCAGGAGAAGAGACAACAACGTTGTGTTATTTTTCTTCTCCATTATCATCCTTGTCGTTGAAGACCAAAAAGGAGTTTCAAGAAAGAAATCTTCCATTGATTGACTCAGCATCATTTGTATTGTGATGAATCTCAATTCTCTCTTTCCCTCCTTGTTGCTTCCAGTCTTCTTTCCTACAATATATCAAATAACCCTTTTTTCTCTTTTCAGTATCCAGACTTGGATCTGACTTGTCAGTTTGTAGGGAATATGTGATTCACATGCACCTAAAGATTATTCATTATGAATATGGCATTGCAAATCAACTATGACTATATGCACATGGTTATACATGGTTTCTGATAAAGATAGTCATAGATAGTATGTAGAGTATGAACATTGTGTGAATTTTCTTATTAGCTCTATAATGTTCATGCTTATGATGCTTGTTGTAAAATCTCAATATGTCCGTCTAACATTTGCATAGGAGATTTTACTGTTGCATGCTTCAACCTTAAATAATCCCTTGCTTACCCAAGGAGATCTTTTATACTTATCCTTGACCTGAAGCACTTTCTTAGGAGAGACAGGATTCGCAGGTTTTCTCCATGTGAGTTGAGACATCCTCTCTCTCTTGTCCTTCTCAGGATAGTTGAATGGAACTCTGTGATAGCTTATCCCTGAGACAAGGTCTTTGTTCCTTGTGGTAGCGCACTGCTTCTTATGATTGAACCAGGTAGTTGCAGCAGTGACATCACCACGAGTTCTCTTCTTTGGAACAAGAGAAACTCTTGATCTTTCCTGCACAAGTAAGGCACTAGAAGAGAGTTTTGGTACCCATTTGTACTTGGGTCCTACATAGTTAGCGCTGGACCTTACTTGTCCTTTGGGGATCCATATATATTTATTCCTTACATTTAAATTTCTCTTAAAATTGCATGTGTGAGAAATGTGACCAGTTCTACCACAATAATGACAGATAATGGGATGATGTTCTGAATCAGATTTCTTATCACTATTATGGTGGTCAGTTTTCTTTTCAAAGACTCTGTGTTTATTAACTTTTGAAATCTCAGGGTCTTTTGAAAAATCTTCTTTTATGAGTGGGACTTTGGACTCCTTGGTTATAGAAGAAGGAATAAGTTCCTCAAGTTCCCTATTCCTTTTTCTTAAGCCTAGAACTTCTTTTGCAAGTTTACAGAATTCATTATGTAGTTCATTATACATATCTTGCAATTCAGAAGTTTCAAGTTTAGGTACCTCATTTACTTCAGCTTCTGAATCTTCTAGGCGGAGATCCACACTCTCTTTGCTGATACTAGCTTCCACTACATCACCATCCAGTAGCTCATCAAAGGTGGATTCACAGGGAGCACATAGTGAGCTTTGAACAGCCTTAACTTCAAGGAATTGATTAGAAGCATACATAGTATCAAGAGTGTTCCAAATATCTATAGCCCTAGAGCAATGTTTAATTTTCTGGTAATCATTGTCAGATAAACTTTTGTGCAAAATTTGCATTGCTCTAAGGTTTAAGTAAAATAAACTTTTGTCCTCTTCTATCCAATTTACTTTTGGTTTGAAATCAGAGTCCTTTTCAAAGACATCCCACATTTTGAAATCAGTGGATAGTATAAAACTTTTCATCCTTCCCTTCCATAAGTAAAAATCAGCATTTTCTAACACAGGTGGGATAGTATGATCAAAACCTTCAAAACACATTTTGTAACCCAAATCAGCCTAGGTCTTTGCACTTGAGATCGTTGGATCCTTTCAACAAGTGACCTTGCTCTGATACCAAATGATAAGTGTGGCTATCACCCAAGAGGGGGGGGTGAATTGGGTGAGGGAATAAAACTTTTAAATCTTCTTTTCGAAAGACTGCTTGTGCTTGGTGATAATATTTACGAAGTAGTGGTATGCACAAGTCAGTATGTTATGTGATGCAAAATAGAATGTTTGAATGTAAATTTATGCACACATAAATTTATCCTGGTTCGGTCACCCAGACCTACATCCAGTCCCCAGGCTCCACCTGAGATTTTCAATCCACTATTCTTGTTTAAACCGGGCACAAGAGAAGCCTTTACACTTTAGGTTTTACGAGCACGGGTTCACCTAACAACCCACAGGTTTTACAACGGGTTCACCTGCAAACCTTACAAACGCAAGTTTTACGGGCTAACTTGCAACCTATGGAGATTTAGAAAACTTCTAAATGCTCCCCCTTACAAAATGTAAGATTACAATTATGTTCACTCTATGAACTGATTGTGCTAAACACTTACGCTCAAAACTAACTCTCTCTAAGAGTGGATGATGTTACTCACTTAAGTACAATAGAATCACTCTCTAAGAATGTTACAACTTTTGATCTGAGAGTAGTAGAAGATGTGTAGAATGAAGAATATGATATATCAGATACTTTGCTCTGTTCTCTCTTTTTCTTCGTCCTTTTCTTCTAAATGAATGTCTCTTTTATATTCGGCTTCATAGGCTTCGGTGGCAGGTTGAATATGAACGTTTGAATAAAGCCGTTAATCCTATGTTACCGTTGAGAAGTACATCTTCATTAAAGCTTAGCAGGGTTGACTTGCTTTATCTCTGAAAAGTAGTCCTGACACCTCTGCTCTGACAAAAGCATTCTGACTTCTGAGTATGTGATGTTTACTCCTGTACTCTTGCTGACGGATGATCATCATTCATCCGCAAGTGGTAATCTTGCTCCGCAAGTGTTAAGCTCTGAGTCCCAATGTCAAGAGTCTTTCCATTCGGAAGCTCATTTGCATCCGGAAGCGTGACCATGTTCTGCACATACTGGTTAGTCCAACATAGCAATATATATATAAGAATTATACATGCTGTGGGAAGCTTGTTTGCTATGGGGAGTAGTTTACTGTGTTCTGATTTGGTCTTTGGTGTATCCTGAAGCATTCTTACATCCGGAAGTAAAACCACTGGATGAAGGATTTTTGTTCACTATAACTCACTCTTGCTTAGTGTATTTCATTCCAACACTCAGCGCTAGTCACTAAGCTATCAGAAGCATTTTTACTTGACGTAGTGAACTCACTGACGCTTAGGGATATATTTCTTTTATCAGCCTGTGTCAGTCTAAATCTATCAGGAAGCACTTTTACTTGATGAGGTAAACGTACTGACGCTTGGGGTCATTCAGTTCTATCAGTCTGCGCCAGTCTAAATCTAACAGGAAGTGCTTTCACTTGGCGAAGTAGACTCACTGACGCTTGGGGTAATATCTATTCTATCGCTCTGCGCTAGTCTAAGTCTAACAGGAAGCAAAACTCACTTTCGGTTGAGTCATAGCTTAGTCTTAAGGTTTGTGTACCTAATTCTCATGGACTAAGTTATTTCCCCAGTGATTTACTTGCCGACGCTGGGGGATGAAAGCATTCATCCGCATCCGCAAGTCCTAATCTATCCGGAAGTAAAACCTCATCCGGAAGCACTCTTACTTGGGATCCTATGTTATCCTATTGCTTCCTAGGCACTTGGTCTAATCCTCTATATTTTAGTCTTCATCAAAACTTAAGATTCTAACAATTTCACTAGACGTGGCTCATGTTCGCTGACGCTCAGTGTTACCTGTTCCAACAGCCAGCGTTAGTCACTAAGCTATCGGAAGCAATTCCACTAGACGTGGCTCATGTTCACTGACGCTTAGTGTTTATCTATACCAACAGCCAGTGCCAGTCATTAAGCTATCGGAAGCAATTCCACTTCCGGTTGAATCCTAGCTTAGTCTTAAGGTTTTGTATATCTAATGCTCATGGACTAAGTTAATTCCCTAGTGAATTACTTGCTGTCGCTGGGGGATGAAACATTCATCCGCGAGCGCAAGTCCTAGTCTATCCGGAAGTAAATCCACATCCGGTTGCACTCTTTCTTGGGATTCTATGTTAACCTATTGCTTTCTAAGTACTTGGCCTATTCTTTCATATTTTAGTCTTCATCAAAACTTAAGATTCTAACATTCTCCCCCTTTTTGATGATGACAAACTAAGTCTTATCGATTAAGTTTATATGAAAGAAATAGTAGGAGAATAAAAGCAATAAGATAAAGCACAAATAACTTAGAAATAATTCATTGATGAACAATGATTACAAGTTAGAGTATACAAGCAAATAACATATGCAAATAATCAATGAATGTTGCAAAAATGAGCTATGCATGGAAAATAATAAAAAAATTCTAAGGTAAAAATGTGTGGGGTAGGATGGGGTTTATAGGTTGTGTCTCTTTTTCTTCTCCCTCTCCTTCTGTCTCTCTTCACTCTCTTTTTGAAGTTTGGCTAACTCGGCCTCATGTACATTCCGGTCAATCTGGGCAATGATCTGCTGAAGTTCTTCTTCCTCTCTTTCTCTTCTGAGCCTTTCAGATTCAATAGACTCCTCGAATGCCCTTTTCATGTTTTCCACTTCTTCATACCCAGGGAACCCTGTAGCATCATCGAAGTAGGTGACCACTCCATTGGGATAATGAACAGCCCGGATTTTCACATTCCAAACAGGGTAGTTGGGATCCTCCTCAACTTCCTGGGTTTTCCTCTTTCCCTTGCCCTTACTCTTTCCTTTGCTCTTGCTAATTGGTAGAGTGGGCATGACACTTGCTCTGTCAGCATCGAGGCAGGCCATCTGACCGAAGGATAATTTGTCTGTGAACCCAAACTTCTCGAATTCCTCAGGAGTCATGTCTTCAATTTCCAACTTGACTTCCTTCAGAATTAGAACTGCTTGAACCACTGGGATCTCTTGCTCATCCTGGGCAGACGAAGATCCTTGCTCAGGCTGGTCAGATGGAGTCTCTTCCTCACTCTCAGCAGATTCAGTGGAGTCAATAACCTTCTTAGCACGCTTCCTAGCAACGGCCTTCTTTCTAGACTCACTGAAGGTGACTGCTGGCTCAGATGAGGGAGGAGGGGTAGATGATTGCTCAGAAGTCGTGAACTCAGACTCTTGCCCAGAGGATGCAGGGATTGGCTTTGCTATCACAATAGGAGGATGGTTGATCTTCTTCAGTCCCCACTTCATCATAATCTCCTCAACAATATTTTTACTTGTCTTAGTTGGAGGAGGCTCTGATGATGACTCAGGCTGTGAGGATTGTTCATTCTGCTCAAAGACAACCATATCCAATTGTGGTCCTTGCTCAGCCGACCTCTGCTGCTGCATGAACCGGATTGCTTCTCCTCTTATAAGGCTCTCAGCACCACCCACCCTTTGGGATTCCATAGCACGGCGGAGGGCAGCTGCGATGTCTTCATCAATCCAGAGGGATGGCTGGCTGAGAACATCCCTGGTGTCCATGGCCAGGCGAAGAGCAGACATAGCATTTCTCCCCCTTTTGTCATCATCAACAAGGGTGAGTGCCAGGGATGGAGTGGATGAAGAGGAGGGTGGAGGTTCAGGGCCAAATGGGGAGGATGTAGGTAATGTAGTTTCTGGGGAGTTGGGAGGGTTGGGAAACCAGGTGGGATCTACAAAAAGACCTTTGAATGGATAGGTGGAGGAGTATTCAGTGAAGGTAGTGGAAGTATGTGGGGTGAAAGGTAAGTGATCCTCAGAGATTGGCTGAAGGCGAGGGTAATCTCTCAGATATATATGGCTGAGGGGTGAATGGCGGTTTGGAAGCCAAGGTGCTCGGCCAATGTGTTGGATTTGGGTCTAGAGTTGGGGTTGGTAAGGTTGGAGTGGGATGGTTCGGCAGAGGGGTTGAGTGGTGAGCGAGTAAGAGCGTTGGGTGGTGTGCGAGTGGGGGAGTTAAGTGTAGATGGGGAGTTCAGAGGTGATTGGCGAGGAGAGTGTTGGGGTGAGTCTTGGGTTGCTGGTCATGGTTAGGTGAGGGCTGAGATTGTTGGTCATTGTTTGGTGATGGTGGAGGTTGAGGGTCATTTTGTGGAGGTGGCTGTGGTTGTTGAGTGTTGGGAGGAGGGGGAAGTTGAGGGTGACCAGAAGGTGGAGGAGGTGGGTTTTGTGGAGGAGGAGGAGGTGGTAGGTTACCTTGTTGTGGTTGGGGAATCTGGAGGTGTTGGAGAATAAGATCTAGCTTGGCATCCACCCTGGCAAGCTGAGTTCAACCTGGCCTACCCTGTCCTCAAGCCGCTGGATGCGCTCCCCTTGCCGCTCACAGTCATTCCTCAGAGGGGCCACCAAAGACTCAGAAAGTTGAAGGAGAATCTCGTCCTTCATCTCCTGAGCGAATGCCTTCACAGTGGCTGGCACCCTTGTAGCACGGCTTGGTCCGGGATGGGAGTCAACTTCTTGATCCCCTGCACCAGATGTAGAAGGGACTGAGGCCTGAGATGCACTCCCTGCTTGTGATCCTGAGCGAGTGGGCTTTGCAGGTCTGGTGTATCTGATGCCCATCTTCCCGATGTTAGTCGCCCCCACAGGAGTACACTTAACATTCTCTTCCTCCAAGTCAGACGTGGCCTTGATCAGTTTCTTCTCAAGGAGGAAGGCAATGATGGTGGGGTAGGGAAGATAGCCAGACTTGTCATTGATCAACCATCTCTGCAGCTCAAGGCTGATCAACTGCCCAGGGTTGATAGGTTACTGAGAGAGAATTCTGGGGAACCACGGGTTGTCGATATTGGCGAACTCATTGAAGTTACCCCCTTTGTGAGTCATCATCCGGGAGTAAACATAGTACAACAACCTGTAGGAGTCAGACATTTTGGACACCTTTTTCCCATCGGTGCCATACAACTTCACGAGTTCCTCTTTACTGTACTTGAGCGCCTCAGGATACATCCACTCAGTCATACCTTCATCAGTGATCCCCATTAACTCATTGAGCGTCCTCCAGGTAAAACTGAAGGATCTTCCTCTGACTGTGGCCGTGAAGTAGATTCTGTGGATCTGCTCCTTTCCATCAACCTTCTTGTACTTCACTTTGCCAGAGAGGGATTGACAGAAAACTCGCAGGACGTTGATGTTGTAGTCCTGTTTAATCCCCAGCCAAGGCATGTACTTCTCCAGGTAAGGGCGCAGATGAGGAAACCCTAGCTCATCAATCTTGTCCAGATCGATGAACAAGCTGTGGTTGAAGTAGGGCTTGACTGTCTCAAATTTGGAGACAACAGGTTCCAAGGCCCCATCTCTGTACACTGTAGGGTCATCTTCTTCAACCCTTTGCCTCTTGGAAGAAGGCTCTTCAGCGAACTGAACCTTCTTCTTTTTTCCTTTCCTCTTGGCTTCCCTCACTTGCTCTTGCCCAGAAGCCTCAGGCTGTTCTGCCACTCTCCCAGAAATTTCAGGCTGATCCTGGATATGTTCATCCTGCCCCTGGGTTTGCCCAGAAACTTCATGAAGTTCTTCACGGTGTTCATCACGTTGCCCAGATTTCTCAGAATGTTCATGCCGAGATTTCCCAGATTTCGACTTGTGTTTCTTGGATGAGGAAGATTTCTTTGTAACTGGGTTTGTTTCATGTGATCCGGCCATTTTTGTGTGGGATGGTGGTAAAACGAGGTGAAATGCGAAAAAGTGTATGAAGAAAATGAAGGACACAGATGAAGATGAAGAATGTATGCAGAGAATACGTGAGTGAAAGTAAAAAGTGAAAGTGAAAAATGACATCCTATTTATAGGCAAAAATACTGAGGGTAAAATGGGCATGTCTTTTCAGATGAAACCAAACGTTTACACATTGGGTAACGTAAACATTTTAATTGAAACGGCGCACCTTATGACATGTGTCGCTTCATCTTGTCAGAGAGGGCACAACTTCTCATAGAGGGAGTTGAAACGTTTTCTGAAGTGACGTGTCCCTTGGACTGGTACTGGCGCTTTCTTGGTTTCATCATCCAGTGTCAGCGAGTGATTATCCGGAAGTGGTTTTGCTTCCGGTTGCAAATGCTTAAGATTTAACATTGAGAACATGCAAAAACACATATTGGCACTCCGATGCCTAAGTTAGTATTGTTGTAGATTTTAAACAATCAAGTATAGGATTTGAAAAATTACACCTCATTTGGGTTTACCATTCCCAAATCACCTCTTATGAAAGTAAATTGGTCGACCCCCAGAGGCTTGGTGAAGATGTCCGCGAGCTGTTGTTGTGTGGGGACAAACTGCACTTTGACATCCTTCTTTTGAACATGGTCTCTAATGAAGTGATGTCTAACATCAATGTGCTTTGTCCTTGTGTGCTGAACTGGATTCTTGGCAAGGCTAATTGTGCTTGTGTTGTCACAGAGGATGGGTGCCTCAGGGAACTCCAAGCCAAGGTCTCTCAGTTGGTTCTTCAGCCACAGCACTTGAGCACAACAGCTTGCAGCCACAATATATTCTGCCTCAGTGGATGACAATGACACGCAGGTTTGCTTCTTACTAGCCCAAGACACCAGACAACCACCAAGAAAGCCGCATTGTCCACTGGTGCTCTTTCTATCAGTCTTATACCCTGCATGGTCAGAATCAGAGTAAGCCCAAAAGAATTCTTGGTTACCTCTGGGATACCAAAGACCAAGTTCTTGTGTTCCCTCAAGGAATCTCAGAATACGTTTAACACATGTTAAGTGTGATTCCTTGGGGTTGGCTTGAAACCTAGCACACATGCCTACACTAAATTGAATATCAGGCCTGCTTGCCGTTAAGTATAGGAGGGAACCTATCATTCCCCTGTACATGGGCAGGCTGACAGATTTACCCTTTGCGTCAGCATCGAGTGCTGCAGTGGTGCTCATGGGAGTGTCATACTCCTTGCATTCATCCATCCCAAACTTTTTGAGTAGCTCTCTGCAGTACTTAGCTTGGGAGATGAAGATTTCATTCTTCTTCTGTTTAATTTGCAGGCCTAGGAAGAACGTTAGTTCTCCCATCATTGACATTTCAAACTCACCCTGCATAGTCTTAGAGAAATCTTCACAAAGCTTTTCATTAGTTGCCCCAAATATAATATCATCAACATAAATTTGGACAATTAACATATCTCTATCTTTGTGAAGGATAAACAGTGTATTATCTAATTTGCCCCTTGAGAAACCCTTGCCCAGCAAAAAGCTGCTGAGTCTCTCATACCAAGCTCGAGGAGCTTGTTTCAGGCCATATAAAGCTTTCTTTAATCTATACACATGTTTGGGATGCTTATGATCCTCAAAGCCAGGAGGTTGTTCTACATATACTTCTTCTTTAATATAACCATTAAGAAAAGCACTCTTTACATCCATTTGATTTAACCTAAAGCCTTTCATGGATGCAAAGGCTAAAAGAATCCTTATTGCTTCAAGTCTAGCGACTGGAGCAAAAGTTTCTTCATAGTCAATGTCTTCTTCTTGGTTATATCCTTTGGCTACTAGCCTGGCTTTGTTTCTTGTAATTTGCCCTGTCTCATCCAGTTTGTTTTTGAAGACCCACTTGGTCCCCACTATGGATTGATGAGACGGCCTTGGGACTAGTTCCCAGACTTGGCTTCTCTCAAATTGATTCAGCTCTTCCTGCATGGCAATAATCCAGTCGCAGTCCTCAAGAGCTTGTTCAACTGAAGTTGGTTCGATGTGAGATAGAAATGCTCCAAACTCAACTTCATTTTGAACTTGCCTTCTGGTTGACTCCAAAAGAAACATCACCAAGAACTTGATCAAGAGGATGATCCCTGTGATGTCTCCTAGCCGTTGGCAACTGTGCCTCATCAGGCATGGTCTGCTCTCTAGGTTCATCACTGGGTTCATCTTCTTCTTTGAGATTGCTTGCTGGTGTTTCTTTTGGTAATGAAGAAGATGATGGTAGTTTTGGAAGATTAAGCATTTCATCATCTTCTGTGGATTGTCCCCATGTAGGAGTTTCATCAAATACAACATGCATTGATTCTTCTACAGTTCTAGTTCTCATGTTGTATATTCTATATGCTTTACTCCTAAGGGAATATCCTATGAATATACCTACATCAGCTTTTGGATCAAACTTACCCAGATTTACCTTTCCATTGTTATGCACATAGCATTTTGATCCAAAGATTCTGAGGTGGCTGATGTTGGGCTTCCTCCCTTTGTACAGCTCATAGGGAGTCTTGTCCAAGCCCTTGCGAACATAGGCTCTGTTAGAGATATAGCAAGCAGTGCTCATAGCGTCCGCCCAGAACACTTGAGAAACCTCTTTCTCGTTGAGCATGCTTCTAGCCATCTCAGTCAGAACCCTGTTCTTTCTTTCGACCACTCCGTTTTGCTGAGGAGTTCTAGGGGCTGAGAAGTTGTGTTCAATACCATTTTGCTCACATAGCTCAGAGAAGCTATGGTTCTCAAACTCTCCTCCATGGTCTGTCCTTATGACTGTGATTTTGAGCTCTCTCTCATTCTGCACTTTCTTAGCCAGGACCACAAAAGCATCAAAAGCATCTTGCTTTGAGGCAAGAAACATAGTCCAAGTGAACCTTGAATAGTCATCCACCACCACTAGAGCATATAGGTTTCCACCCAAGCTCTTCACTCTCGCTGGCCCAACCAAATCCATATGGATTAGTTCCAAGGGCCTGCTGGTGGAGACTCTCTTCTTGGTTTTAAACGAGGACTTTGTTTGCTTCCCTCGTTGGCAGGATTCACAAATAAAATCATGCTTTACCTTAAAGGAAGGAATACCTATAGCTAGCTCCTTTTTAATTAGCATATCAAGTTGAGTAAAATTAACATGAGCTAACCTCTTATGCCAAAGCCAACTATTCTCATCACTAGATATTAAACATTTTTCTTCTAGTTGTTGACATAAGTCTAGAGTATATAGGTTTCCGTTTCTGTTTGCCTTAAGTTTGCATTTTAAATTGGCCTTGTCTAAATTCAGATCCTGCTTATCAACTATTATGCACTCATTTGAATCAAAGATTACCCAATTTCCTTTGTTAGTGCTCTGGCTCACGCTCAGCAGGTTGTGACAGAGACCGTCCACCAGATAGACGTCTTTTACTGGTCCGACTTCTCCAACTCCAGTGATCTTTCCACTTTGATTTCCTCCAAAGGTTACTGTGGCTCCGTCTTTGATCACCAGAGATTTGAACTTGTCTCTGTCTCCAGTCATATGTCTCGAGCATCCGCTATCAATATACCATTTTCTGTTCTTGGATGCCTTGAGACACACCTGGAAGAATCAAGTAAGCTTAGGTACCCAACCTTTCTTGGGTCCTTTGTCATTAGTTTTTATTGCCCTTGGTCTAGTGTTAAGCTTGACCTTGGGCTTATGATCATTCAGTGCCTCTGGCCTAGTGCTGGCTTTAGGCTTTTGGGTTTTCCCTGTGGATTGTTTCCAGGCTCGGGATCCCTGCCCTTCCTTAGTTTCCTTTACAGGGGGAGGATCCTTTGTAGCCTTGGTTCCTTTAGGGACCCATTTGTAAGAGCTACTTGCTCCATGCTTCTTGGCATTACAGGTGGACGTGGAGTGTCCTTTCCTGTTGCAGTAGTTACAGAAGCTGAAGGGTGAGGAGCTGTGACTAGTGGCTTTGTGGAAGAACTTTAAGTAGGGCTTTACTTTTGGTTCCACCCACTTTTTCACTTTAGGAGTATATCCTAAGCCAGTCCTATCCCTATATGCCCTTTGATTCATTAAAATTACATTTAACATTTCTGACCCATTTGTAAACTTCTGCAGGGCATTTTGCAGCTTGTCTTTCTCAGCTGAGATTTTGCTGCAATTAGGGCAGCTCTCAAGTGTTAGGGCATTGGGTTCTGCTTGGGGAGAACCCTGGCCATCCACTACCGGAACCTTGGACTCAAGTGATTCCTTTTTAGTTTTTAACACTTTATAGGCTTTACATAATCTAGAGAATTCTTCATGAACCTCATTGTAAGCCTCTTGTAGTTCAGAAAGAGTTACCTCATGATCTTCGTGGGTGAGGTCAAGATCTGAAGATGCTTCCTCATCATCTTCTCTGGCTACCAGGCAGAGGTTGGCAACTTCTTCCTCATCACTTGCTTCGTCATCTGAGCTATTCACCCAAATGGAGGAAACGAAGGCCTTTCTTTTGTCTTTGCCTTTTGACCTCTGCAGACTGGGACACTCAGCCTTGAAGTGACCAGGCTTCTTACATTCAAAGCACACAGGGACCTTTTCCTTCTTGTATCCCTTCTTCTGGCTGGAGTCACCTTTCTGAAAGCCTCCTTTCTTTCTGAAGAACTTTCTGAACTTCCTCACCATCATAGCCATCTCCTCATCATCCATTTCCTCCTCATCATCCTCATCATCATCATCGATCTCCTTGCTGGGAGCAACAAGGGCAAGATTCTTGTTTTTGGATGAGGCTTGACGAGCTCTCTGAGCCAGCAAGGTAGGTTCATATTCAGCAAGAGAGTCAAATAGTGCAGTGATAGAGCTGGTTGATTCTCCTTGGACTTCCTGCAAGATGGTTACTTTGGTGATCCAGTCACCTTTTAAGACCTTTAGGATCTTGCTAACCTGCTCCCTTTCAGGAATGTCCTTACCCAGCGAGGCCAAATTGTTGATGAGGTGAGTGAACGTGAGCTCCAGCTCCCTGATTGGCTCAGTTGGACTAAGCATGGCGAACTTGTGGAATTCTTCCACCAGCATCTCAACTCGTCTTGCTTTCACTCCCCTGGTTCCAGAGTGAGCAGCCTCAAGAGCCTCCCACATCTCCTTAGCACTTTTGTGGTGGCTGATCCTGTGAAACTCCTTAGGGCTGAGAGCGCATTGAATGTAATGCATGGCCCTGAAGTTTAGATGGACTAGAGCATAGTCCTCGTTGGTGTAGCTGGATCGCGGCTTTCCAAAGCCATCGTTATCTAGAGGGGTATGATTCCCATATTGGATCACATCCCAGAGTCGAATGTCGCTGGATTGTATGTAGGTTTCCATTCGGAATTTCCAGAATGGATAGTTATACCCATAAAAGCCTGGAGGCTTGTTGGGTTGCATAGAGACATCTGGCAGAGAATAATCTGTTTCCATTACTGGATCTTTACTTTCTAGATTCGTGGGAATCAAGTCAGAAAGACCCGCTCTGATACCAAATGAAGGTAATGGATTCACAAGAGGGGGGGGGGGTGAATTGTACTATAAAATAAAAGCTCAAATAAAAACAACACCAGAGTTTATACTGGTTCGGTCTACCTGACCTACGTCCAGTTCTCAACCACCCAGGCCGAGTTCTACTATCCCCAGGTTTTACAACGGGTGCACCTGGAACCTTTACAACCACAAGTTTTGAACGGGATCACTTGTAACCTTACAATCACAAGTTTTACTCAAGGCTCACTTGCAACCTTTCTAACTAGCTCCCCCTTACAACCAGCAAGGGTTCAACCTTTACAAATAAAGGATTTTCTAACTAAGTTCTCTTTAAGAACAGATAGTGATACACACTTAAGTATAATTAATGCTCTTATAACAAGAAGAGACTTAACTACAAAGAGTACAAGATATGTAGATGAAAAGATCACTCAATGAGTTAAATGCTCTTTCTCTTTTCTGGGCAGCTTTGAATGCTTGAAGGATTTTTCGATTTCTCTCTCTAGCTTATTTCAAGAATGTCAAAGATAATTCCTTTTTATTTCATAAATGAAGTTGAACTCCTTTATATAGTCTTCAAACATTCTGACTCTTGGTAGGTGGGTTAGCCGTTTGAATATGGCCGTTTTTCCCATGTTACCGTTTGCCCAATTAATGCTTCATCAATGCATAGCAGGGTTGACTTGCTTTATCTCTGAAAAGTAGTCCTGACACCTCTGCTCTGACAAAAGCATTCTGACACTACACTTCTGAACGTTCTGACATTCTGATTGCTTGCGGAAGCAAATTCTCATCTGGAAGCAACTCTACTTAGTGTTCTGCACTTGAACGTTAGTTTAGCAATATAAGCATATAGTCACATGCAGTGGGAGTTTACTTAGTCTAAGATGTCTTCCTTGTATCCGGAAGCACTTCTACATCCGGAAGAACTACTACTGGATGAAGGGTTATATTCACTCACTCTCGCTCAGTGTTCTTCATTCCAACAGTCAGCGCTAGTCACTAAGCTATCGGAAGCAATTTCACTAGACGTGGCTCATGTTCGCTGACGCTCAGTGTTACCTGTTCCAACAGCCAGTGCTAGTGACTAAGCTATCGGAAGCAATTCCACTAGACGTGGCTCATGTTCACTGACGCTTAGTGTTTATCTATACCAACAGCCAGTGCCAGTCATTAAGCTATCGGAAGCAATTCCACTTCCGGTTGAATCCTTGCTTAGTCTTAAGGTTTTGTATATCTAATGCTCATGGACTATGTTAATTCCCTAGTGAATTACTTGCTGTCGCTGAGGGATGAAACATTCATCCGCGTGCGCAAGTCCTAGTCTATCCGGAAGTAAATCCACATCCGGTTGCACTCTTTCTTGGGATTCAATGTTAACCTATTGCTTTCTAAGTACTTGGCCTATTCTTTCATATTTTAGTCTTCATCAAAACTTAAGATTCTAACAAAATAGAAATTACTCAATTCCTATTTAATTGATACACAATCAAAACATTTTTTTATTTAATTGATACACAATCAATTAATGTCAAATAGAAATCACTTATTTCTATTTTATTAATACACAATTAATTTTAATTGATACATAATCAATTAGGTCAAATAAGGATCACTTATCCTTATTTAATTTATACAAAATCAATTTATGTGTCTAATAAAAAAATAACAAAAATATTTGGACCCACATACCTTAAAAAAAATAAAGGAAAAAAAAATTAAGGATTTTCGTTTTTTTTTTTTGAAAAAAAATTAATTAAATAATTATTAATTAATTAAATAATTAAATAATTAATTATTAATCTGGTAAAAAAAATATAGGCCCGAAAAAAATTTTAAACTGGCCAAAAAACGGGATCTGGGCCGAACCTGTACGGCCCAGAAGTAAAAAAAATTCTTTTTTTTTTAGGGCCATGGCCCATATACCATTTCCCTTTTTTTCCTTTCTTTTTTTTTTTTGCAAAAAAAAAAGGAACCGAACCAGAGAAAAGCAAATCGGATTGACTAAACCGGTCCGGTCCGGTTCGGCCCAAGAAACCCCAGAACATGAAACGCACCGTTTCATTAAAGGCGCGCAATTACCGTTTTGCCCCCGCCCCTTCTTCAACCTCAGTCCGCCGGCGAAAACTCCGGCGCACTTCCCGCCGTCGGCGGGGCTCACCCCGAAACTTCGGGGAACCATAACTCTCTCGTCCGGACTCCGTTTGACGCGATTTTTGCACCGTTGGAATCGTCTCGACGAGATCTACACGTTTATGCATATGGGTATTCGAAAATCACGACCCAAATTTCGCGAAAACGTGCACCGGCCGGTGAGAAAACAAAAATCGTTGCCTTTGACTAGTTCCAGAATGTTTTGAACGTTACATATTTCTAAGTTTATTAATTTCACACAGAATAAATATAAACCTAAGAAAAAAAAAACTCCTAAATTCATGGATTCAGTTTTTTTTGACCGGTTCAAGAATCTAACAACACGTTCACATTACATGCTAAGAAAAAAAATCCGGACGATACACGAACTCGTTCATGCTCAAATCCAGTTGGGAAACATTCTAGAACGAAAAAAACAGTAAACATACTAGTCGTTCATGCTTTATCAGATTTAGAGAAGCATAGACACTTTCATGCGGTTCAAATCAAAAGAATAAGCATGTTTACTCAAACAAATACATATACATGCATATAAACATTCTGAAAAATTAAACTAATTTATCAGATATAGAAAAGATTTCTACAAACAATGAAACACATTCATTCATGTTACAAAGCAAATAACATGTATATATATTTAGCATATTAATAAAATAATAAACTCACAGAGAATTATTTTATTACATATGCAACGCAGCGGAAAAAAATGATTAGAGGTCTACCTTAAATCCAGCCTCAGAATCATCGTGGCTCTGATGCCAATGAAGGAAATTAGTGATTACCCGGCTTATCGGTGTTCCCAGATCCCGGAGCTTCGAACTCGAACATGATCTCTAGAATTCCTGTAAGAATAAGAACAAAGAAAGTCGTGACAAAAACAGGGAGCCAAGAATCCCAAAGGATTCAGCTCACGCAGAACCGGGTTACAAGAACCCGAATCAGATTCGCACAGCGAATCACCCTTTCAAGGAAAACTGTGAGAGATAGGAACGTTGGAGAGAGAGAACCCGTTCTCTCAAAGACGGCTTCTCCACTTAATGTTAGGGTTACACTTATCCCTATTTATAATGGAATTAATAAAACCTTTTTGTTTTATTTAACAAATAGAATTTTATTCAATTAAATCATTTATCTGATTTATTAAATAAAATTATATTTAATTCCAGAATATTTAATGTGTCCATAAAAGGGCGTACTTTTTCCAACAAGAATGTTACAACTTGGTTATCAGTATTTGGTATACGATAACCTAGGACTGTGCTGCATTGCATATAGATTGGCAATATACATTGTTGGTATTCCCTTCCTTATGTGCATGAATATCTGTCTTTTGAGAGGAATATCACTCTTCCCGTGGTGGGGAGAGAGTGATAAGAGAAATGGAATAGGAAGTGTGGAGAGATTGAGAAGAATATAGAAAGAATAACGAAATAAGTAATGATATTGATAAGAATGTAGGAAGAATGACGGAATAAGGATGTTTCTCTGGGGTTTCGATTATAATTATGAGTCGACCATAATCATAGTTGAGGCATCATGAGATACCTTATTGGGTTAAGAGATTAAAATAATTCAAAAAATAACAATAAATAATGAAATATGAGGAGGAATAATAAATTATCGACTTGGTTGCATGTTTTGTTTGTTAAATTGTTTGATTTATTAATGATTTGACTTGTGCTATTTAATTGTTTGTAATAAAATTCTCTTGAAATTATTTGTTTTTATAAGCTTTATCATGAGACATGCTTTTGTTTTTGAATGTGTTTTGATTATCTGTCAATTAATAATGGTTGGAGATCACATCATTGGTGGATTGGTAATGGTATTAAGATATTGTGCTTGTGTGGGTTTGTGTTAAAGGTGTATGTAGAATAAAAATTTTGTTGTTTGGCTTAATAGGGCTATAGAATGATTTTTCTCAGGTCTGATTGTGGTGATTGTAGTGGAAGTGAGTGGTCTTATTATGTATGTTCATTGAAGTGTGTATGTGTTGTGCTATTCATTTATTTAACCTACTTCTGTGTGGAGTGAACTGATTTGAATTGAGGATATGTATTGCTCTGTTGTGGACAGTGTTGGTTAGGAATTTTGACTTGAAATCTCTAATTAATTGGATAGAAACATCTTTGAACTGTATCTTATGGTACATCATTGATTTTGTTTGAGATTTGTGTTTTATTTGCTACTGGCTGTATAGGTTAAGCAAAGAAAATGCTTAAAGTTTGATTTAGATTTTAGTAAGTACAATAGTAACTAGTTATGTACATGGCATGGTGAGTTTCAGAGTTAAAACTATGATTCTGTAGGTTTTCTTTGAGCTGTACCATGTGATTTAATGTCCTATCTTGGGGCAGTGATGAAATTTTCCCACTTGTCTATGATATTAAGATGTTGGTATGCAAATATAATGATACTAAATTATAATACATTGGTGTGTTAGGATTTATCTGTTATTTCTTCCAGCAAACTTAACTGCTATGGAAAACAAAGTGCCTAAATCATCATTTAAGTAATATTGATATATATATAGGAGGAGACTAATTATGAATTGAAAAGTTTTGAAAGTGGTTTATATGCATTGGTTATTTAAGGTTTTGTTTGAGTTATGTATAATATTGATTGGTATTGTCTTTTTAGACATTGGATGAATGGTTCCTTAGAAATTTTTGTTTGAGGTACTTTTAAATTCTGATAGTTCTTGAAATCAAGGCATGGAAAGGATTGAGATATTTTTTCATTGATTACTTGCTTAGTTGGAAGCAAATAGTAGAAATTCATGATTTGAGAACTTGGGGAATTATGGAAATGACATAGTGAATTCAAAGGAAGTCGAGCTAGAGTAGGTAGAAGAGAAATATACTAAGTTGAGTGAGAATGGTATGTGATCGCTAATGTCATTTTACGGTGAGAATTGTATTCAAGAGATTGATAAACATGATTCTTAGGAATAAGAGTGAAATAATGGGATTAAAGTTACAATATTCTAGCTTGTATTGATTGAAATAGAGGTAATTGAAAGGAGTTTTGACTTTAAGGATTAGGATACTATGTTTAGCTATGAACTGATGAGTAACCAAATTTTGGCTGAAGAATGAAATTAGGAATCTGATGTTTAGAGATTGAGTTGATCAAAGAAAGTACTTGAAAATTTAAATTATGGCATGATGACTTAGAATAATACTTTGGTTATGTAGGAAAAGCAGAGATTTTATGATAGGTTATTATTAGAACTTTATTGAGAAGGCTAAGACAATTGAAATTAGTGATGAATTTTGAAGTTGTGATCATGACAGAAACAAATAGATAGTTGAGATGAAGAGTTTTTGGTGAACCTTTAATGAATGTTTTTAAATAGATTCATTGGAATTGAATGCAAAGGAATGATTTGAGAAGGAAGTTAACATGGTTGGACAAGTACTAAATTAGAGTATGAGATAAGTAAGGAATGAAATCCTAGGGAGTTCCGATTTAATAGTTAAGATATGGGACTTTAGGAATGACAGAGGAAACAATTGAAATCGAAGAGGTGGACTAGGAAATTTGATTTGACATAGAATAGTATTTTAAAGGGTACTTGTTTGGAAAAAGCAAAGATGGGAATAATTAGGGTGTTATTAGTGTTAGAATTATATCAAGAAAAAACAATAGTTTGATTAAATTTGGGGAAAATAATCATGTATGTGTTGCCATTTAGGATAGTGGACTTTCATACAAGTAATTTGAGGTTAGCATAGCTAGTAAATGAGTGATAGTTAAGGGAAATCAGATGAGGATTGTTGGATTACCCATAAATCGAGTGAGGATACATGGTGAAGGAAGGTGTTGATTGCATTCCGTTGTGATTGAATGGTTAGAGTAAATTCGAGGAATTTAAGAGTGAAATGAATATTTCTATATTAAGTGGTATGTGTAGTGAATTTTGGGGACAAAATTCCTAAAAGGTGGGGTAAATTGTAACATCCCAGTTTTTAAATTAAAAATAATACGAGATTATTGAGGTGTTCTTAAGGAAATTTAGGGTTTTAGGGAAGAATTTTATGATTTTTGGGCAATTTATGAATATTAAATCTCACTTAGTTTGGGATTTAAATAAGTACAGTAAAGCGAATTAATTGGAGCTATAAACTTTCATGAAAAAATATTTTTGAAACCTAGAAAATAGTATGATAGAAAGAGAGAGTAAAAATAATATTTGCAAACTTTTGGGCTAGAAATATAATTAAGAATAAATTATAGGGTAGTTAATGGTAATTTTCACAAATATATATATATATATATATATATATATATATATATATATATTTATATATATATATATCTATATATATATATATATATATACACACTCAACTCACTCCCTCTCAACCGACATCTCTCTCTCTCGAGCCCTCCTCCCTCTCACCAGACCCTCCCTCCGTCTTCTTCTTCTTCTTCCTCTCCCTTCCCCGGCGACGGCCACCGGCGACGGAGGCAACAAAGCCGTCCGTCTTACTTCTCCTCTCATCCTCACCGAAACCCATCTCTTCTTTCTCTTTCCTGTGTTCTTCATCCTCATCACTCCCTGCCTCCACCGTCTCTGTTTCTTCTTCGTTCTTCGGCGAAGTAGCGGCGGACGACGTTGGTTGAGGTAAAGCTCCGACCTTTCTAACATATCTCGAGCTATGCTTTCATTTCAATGTTTGTTTCCTCATGTTTCCCTCCTCTTTTGGTTCTTTTCATTCGGCCAGTCAATAATTGTCGATTTCCGGCCATTTTCCGGCGACGTCGAGCTCCGACAAGTTTTCCCGGCGGCGGAGGCCGCCATTGTTGTGTGCAAACTCGGCTCGAACTTAGGAAAGCATTGTGTTAGACATGTATAGTTCGTAAGGCATGACTAAGGGAAAAAGGCAGTAAAGTGCTAAAGGGCGACAGGTAATCACTCTTAACCTTACTATAACATTGAGGGTGACGTTAGCTGGGATTTTAAAATCGTTTTCTCACCCTCCATATAAATATTATCTTTGAAAAGCTATTTTTATACAAAACAGGCTATCGGGTGCCTTTTAAACACGATTATCTTCGTATAAAAGAAATTTGAAACATTATATATATTATCCTGTGTGGTGTGAATGGTTGTTCTGGATTGGTATTATTCTGGGATTGATGTGACAGGTTTATATAGTATTCTGTTAAGAATATTGATAGTTAGTTAGATGGAAGAAGTTAAACAGTTGAGATACTGTAGGGAATGGTAAGAATGCATGATATTGAATAGTTGGGATTGAGATATTGAAAGGAATGGTAAGAATGCAGGATATTGATGATGAGATTGAAATTGATGGACATGAATATTGTGAGAATTGCATGACACTGAAATATATATGTACCATTGCGCGATGATAACTGTCGATTGGCCAATCGGCAGTTATTTGTACTAATGATCCTTTTCAGATTGATTGGATCGGGGATCATAGGTCGACTTAGTGAGAGAAGTGACCTACGGTTGTTTTGGCATTGAAGAGCCCAACCGCCCCTACAGTTGTTTGGCATTGAAGAGTCCAACCGTTCCCGTTCTGTAATGGAAACAGAATTGGGGTTCCCTCTCTGGAGATTGCCAGAGAAGGAAATTGTCCCCTCATTATGGAGAGGGACACAGTGTCAAATCATATAGTGAATAATAGATGCTTGAATGCACCGTGGTGGCACAATGCATCTTTAGGTGAGTGTGAGGGTTGATGTGGTAGTATTAGTTGATTGGAGTATGGATATGATTGTGGATTTGAGTGATGAATGGAAGAAGATTTGACATGGATATATATATATATATATATATATATATATATATATATATATATATATATATATATATATTACTGGTTTTAAAATGAGGTACCCTTTAGACGCCCTCGCTACCGCACATCTCACTGTTATAGTGAGTTAAGCGGTGATTACTGGGACAAATTGTCTCATTCCACGATTACTGACATTTTTGCAGGTATTCATGCACAGGCGCAAACATCAGGAAAGGGAATTAGGTAGTAGAAGTTATATAGACTATATTGAATTGTATATTGCCAATTTGTATAGGCCTGCATTCGTTTCCGCATATATCTATATGTATTTGATATTATTGAACATTAGGTTGTTTATATTTTCTAACCATGTTAGGTGATTCTTTTCTAACATGGTTAGCTATTAATTATCCATGATAATGTTCAGGTTGTATTAGTTTATTCTTTTCTATCATGGATAATGATCATTATTAGGAAATCCTTTTTCTAACTATGATAGATTTATTAATATTATGGAAATCATTTTTCTATCATAGTTAGTCGGGGTATTATTGAATTAATTAGGGAAATAGTAACAGAATGTTACAATCCCGGTCTAAAACTTGCGGTTGTAAAGGTTACAGGTGAACCCGTTTGTAAAACCTGGGGATGGTGGAACTCAACCTGGGTGGTTGAGAACTGGACGTAGGTCAGGTAGAACTGGACGTAGGTTAGGTTGAGAACTGGACGTAGGTCAGGTTGAGAACTAGACCGAACCAGTATAAAACCTTGTGTTTCATTGTTTTAAGTTTTATTTGGTAGCACAATTCACCCCCCCTCTTGTGCATCCACCTCCTTCATTTGGTATCAGAGCGGGTCTTTCTGACTTGATTCCAACGAATCTAGAAAGAAAAGATCTAGTAATGGATGCAGATTATTCCTTGCCCGATGTTGCTATTCAGCCAAAAAAGCCCCCTGGCTTCGATGGCCACAACTATCCATTTTGGAAGTTCAGAATGGAGACCTACATCAAATCCTGCGACATCCGTCTCTGGGATGTAATTGAACATGGGAATAACGTCCCTCTAGATGATGAAGGTCTTGCAAAGCAGCGATCCAGATACACCAATGAGGACTATGCTCTAGTACAGCTAAACTACAGGGCCATGCACTACATTCAATGCACCCTTAGTCCTAAGGAGTTCCACAGGATCAGCCACCACAAAACAGCGAAGGATATGTGGGAGGCTCTTGAGGCTGCTCATTCTGGAACCAAGGGAGTGAAGGCAAGACGGGTCGAGATGCTGGTTGAGGAGTTCCATAAATTTGCCATGCTCAGTCCAACTGAGCCAATCAGAGAGCTGGAGCTCAGGTTCACTCATCTTATCAATAACCTGGCCTCCCTGGGAAAGACATTCCTGAAGAAGAACAAGTCAGCAAGATCTTAAAAGTCTTGAAAGGTGATTGGATCACCAAAGTTACCATCTTGCAGTAAGTCTAAGGAGAGTCAACCAGCTCTATCACTGCTCTGTTTGGTTCTCTGGTTGAATATGAACCAACCCTGCTTACTCAGAGAACTCCTCAAGCTTTATCTAAAACCAAGAACCTTGCTCTTGTTGCTCCCAGCAAGGAGAAGATTGATGATAATGATGATGATGAGGATGATGAGGAGGACATCGATGATGAGGAGATGGCTGTGATGGTAAGAAAGTTCAGAAAGTTCTTCAAGAAGAAAGAAGGCTTTCAGAAAGGTGAATCTAGCCAGAAGAAAGGATATAAGAAGGAAAGGGCCCCAGTGTGCTTTGAGTGTAAGAAGCCTTGCCACTTCAAAGCTGAGTGCCCAACCTTGCAGAGATCGAAAGGGAAGGACAAAAGAAAAGCCTTTGTGTCCTCTATCTGGGTGAATAGTTCTGATGAGGATGTCAGAGAAGATGACGAGGAAGCATCCTCAGAATTTGATCCCATCCAGGAGGACAGTGAGGTAACTTTCCCTGAACTACAAGAGGCATATAATGAGGTCCATGAAGAGTTTTTCCGCTTATGTAAAGCATATAAAGTATTGAAAATTAAAAAGGAATCACTCGAGTCCAAGGTGGACTCACTTAGTAAGGAGCTAGTGGAAGCCAAAAAGCTTCCGTAGCGGATGGCAAGGGTTCTCCCCAAGCAGAACCCAGAGCCTCAACGATAGAGAGCTGCTCTAATTGCAGCAAGATCTCAGGAGAGAGAGATAGACTGCAAAATGCCCTGCAGAAGTTTACTAATGGATCAGAAATGTTAAACATTATTTTAATGAATCAGAGGGCATATAGGGACAAGACTGGATTAGGGTACAAACCTAAAGGGAAAAAGTGGGTGGAACCTAAAGTGAAGTCTTACTTAAAATTCTTTCATAAAGCCACTGATCACAGCTCCACACCTTTAAGCACATGTTAATTTTACTCAACTTGACATGCTGATTAAGAAAGAGCTAGCTATAGGGATCCCATCTTTTAAGGTTAAGCATGATTATATTTGTGAATCCTGCCAACGAGGGAAGCAAACAAAGTCCTCGTTTAAAACCAAGAAGAGAGTCTCCACCAGCAGGCCCCTGGAACTAATCCACATGGATTTGGTTGGGCCAGCAAGAGTGAAGAGCTTGGGTGGAAACCTATATGCTCTAGTTGTGGTGGATGACTATTCTAGGTTCACCTGGACAATGTTTCTTGCCTCTAAGCAAGATGCTTTTGATGCCTTTGTTGTCCTGGCTAAGAAAGTGCAGAATGAGAGAGATCTCAAGATCGCAGCCATAAGGACAGACCATGGAGGAGAATTTGAGAACCATAGCTTCTCTGAGCTGTGTGAGCAGAACGGCATTGATCACAACTTCTCAGCTCCCAGAACTCCTCAGCAAAATGGTGTGGTCGAGAGGAAGAACAGGGTTCTGACTGAGATGGCCAGGAGCATGCTCAATGAGAAAGAGGTTTCTCAAGTGTTCTGGGCGGACGCTTTGAGCACTGCTTGCTACATCTCTAACAGAGCCTATGTTCGCAAGGGCTTGGACAAGACTCCCTATGAGCTGTACAAAGGCAGAAAGCCCAACCTTAGTCACCTCAGAATCTTTGGATCAAAATGCTATGTGCATAACAATGGAAAGGTAAATCTGGGTAAGTTTGATCCAAAAGCTGATATAGGTGTATTCATAGGGTATTCCCTTAGGAGTAAGGCTTATAGAGTATACAACATGAGGACTACAACTGTAGAAGAATCTATGCATGTTGTATTTGATGAAACTCCTACATGGGAACAATCCACAGAAGATGATGGGATACTAAACTTTCCAAAACCACCATCATCTTCACCACCAAAAGAAACACCAGCAAGCAATCCTAAAGAAGAAGATGAACCCAGTGATGAGCCTAGAGTGCAGACGGTGCCTGATGAGGTACAGTTGCCAACGGCTAGGAGACATCACAAGGATCATCCTCTTGATCAAGTGCTTGGTGATGTTTCTTCTGGCGTCAGAACCAGAAGGCAGGTTCAAAATGAAGTTGAGTTTGGAGCCTTCTTATCTCAGATCGAACTAACTTCAGTTGAACAAGCTCTTGAGAACTGCGACTAGATTATTGCCATGCAGGAAGAGCTAAACCAGTTCGAAAGAAACCAAGCTTGGGAACTAGTCCCAAGGCCGTCTCATCAATCCATAGTTGGGACCAAATAGGTCTTCAAAAACAAACTGGATGAGACAGGTCAAATAACAAGGAACAAAGCCAGATTGGTAGCCAAAGGGTATAACCAAGAAGAAGGCATAGACTATGAAGAAACTTTTGCTCCAGTCGCTAGACTTGAAGCAACAAGGATTCTTCTAGCCTTTGCATCCATGAAAGGTTTTAAATTATATCAAATGGATGTAAAGAGTGCATTTCTTAATGGTTACATTAAAGAAGAGGTTTATGTAGAACAATCTCCTGGCTTTGAGGATCACAAGCATCCTAAACATGTGTATAGGCTAAAGAAAGCTTTGTATGGCCTGAAACAAGCTCCTCGAGCTTGGTATGAGAGACTCAGCAGCTTTTTGCTGGGGAAGGGTTTCTCAAGAGGCAAACTAGATAATACACTGTTTATTCTGCACAAAGATAGAAACATGCTAATTGTCCAGATTTATGTCGATGATATTATTTTTGGGGCAACTAATGAAAAAACTTTGTGAAGAATTTTCTAAGACAATGCAAGGAGAATTTGAGATGTCAATGATGGGAGAATTAACGTTCTTCCTAGGCTTGCAAATTAAGCAAAAGAACGATGGAATTTTCATCTCCCAAACTAAGTATTGCAGAGAGCTACTCAAGAAGTTTGGGATGGATGAATGAAAGGAGTATGATACTCCCATGAGCACCACTGTCGCACTCGATGCTGATGTAAAGGGAAAATCAGTCAGTCTGCCCATGTACAGGGGAATGATAGGTTCCCTGCTGTATTTAACGGCAAGCAGGCCTGACATTCAATTTAGTGTAGGCATGTGTGCTAGATTTCAAGCCAACCCCAAGGAGTCACATCTAACCTGTGTTAAACGTATCTTAAGATACCTTGAGGGAACACAAGAACTTGGTCTTTGGTATCCCAGAGGTAACCAAGAGTTCTTGTGGGCTTATTCTGATGCTGACCATGCAGGTTATAAAACTGATAGGAAGAGCACCAGTGGACAATGCGCCTTCCTTGGTGGTTGCCTGGTCTCTTGGGCTAGCAAGAAGCAAACCTGCGTGTCTTTATCATCCACAGAGGCTGAGTATATTGCTGCAGCAAGCTGTTGTGCACAAGTGCTGTGGCTGAAGAACCAACTGAGAGATCTTGGCTTGGAGTTCCCTGAGGCTCCCATCCTCTGTGACAACACAAGCACCATCAGCCTCGCTAAGAATCCGGTTCAGCACACAAGGACAAAGCACATTGATGTCAGACATCACTTCATCAGAGATCATGTTCAGAAGAAGGATGTCAAAGTGCAGTTTGTCCCCACTCAGCATCAGCTTGCTGATATTTTCACCAAGCCTCTAGGGGTTGATCAATTTACCTTCATAAGAGGTGATTTGGGAATGGTAAACTCAAATGAAGTTTAATTCTTCAAAATAAACCTGTGCTTAATTGATTAAAACCTGCAACTATACTAACTTAGGCATTGGAGTGCCAATCTTTAGTTTTGCAGGTCCCCAATGTTAAATCTTAAGTGCAACCGGAAGCAAAACCACTTCCGGATGATCACTTGCTGGTGCTGAGTGTTGAATCAAAGTGAGCGAGAGCGCCAGTATCTGGGCAAAAGGACACGTCACCAAAACGTTTCACCTTCTCCCACCAAAAACTGTGCCTCCTCTGACAGTGCAGAGACACGTGTCACATGTTAGAATCTTAAGTTTTGATGAAGACTAAAATATGAAAGAATGAATCAAGTACTTAGAAAGCAATAGGTTAACATAGAATCCCAAGTAAGAGTGCAACCGGATGTGGATTTACTTCCGGATGAACTAGGACTAGCGCTCGCGGATGAATGACTCATCCCCCAGCGACAACAGGTAATCCACTAAGGAAATAACTTAGTCCAGAGGCACTAGATATACAAAACCTTAAGACTAAGCTAGGATTCAACCGGAAGTGGAATTGCTTCCGATAGCTTAGTGACTAGCGCTGGCTGTTGGAATAGGTAACACTGAGCGTCAGTGAACATGAGCCACGTCTAGTAGAATTGCTTCCGATAGCTTAGTGACTAGGACTGGCGGTTGGAATAGGTAACACTGAGCGTCAGTGAACATGAGCCACGTCTAGTAGAATTGCTTCCGATTGCTTAGTGACTAGCGCTGACTGTTGGAATGAAGGACACTGAGCGAGAGTGAGTAAAAGTGAATATAACCCTCTATCCAGTAGTAGTGCTTCCGGATGTAGAAGTGCTTCCGGATCCAAGGAAGCCATCTTAGACTAAGTAAACACCCACTGCATGTGACTATGTGCTTATATTGCTAAACTAACGTTCAAGTGCAGCACACTAAGTAGAGTTGCTTCCGGATGAGAATCTGCTTCCGCAAGCAATCAGAATGTCAGAACGTTCAGAAGTGCAGTGTCAGAATGCTTTTGTCAGAGCAGAGTTGTCAGGACTACTTTTCAGAGATAAAGCAAGTCAACCCTGCTATGCATTGATGAAGCATTTATTGGGCAAACGGTAACATGGGAAAAACGGTCATATTCAAACGGCTAACTCACCTACCAAGAGGGATAATGTTTGAAGACTATATAAAGGAGCTCAACTTTATTTATGAAGACAATCAATTATCTTTGACATTCTTGAAATAAGCTAGAGAGAGAAATCGAAAAATCCTTCAAGCATTCAAAGCTGCCCAGAAAAGAGAAAGAGCATTTAACTCATTGAGTGATCTTTTCATCTACATATCTTGTACTCTTTGTAGTTAAGTCTCTTCTTGTTATAAGAGCATTAATTATACTTAAGTGTGTATCACTATCTGTTCTTAAAGAGAACTTAGTTAGAAAATCCTTTATTTGTAAAGGTTGAACCCTTGCTGGTTGTAAGGGGGAGCTAGTTAGAAAGGTTGCAAGTGAGCCTTGAGTAAAACTTGTGATTGTAAGGTTACAAGTGATCCCGTTCAAAACTTGTGGTTGTAAAGGTTCCAGGTGCACCCGTTGTAAAACCTGGGGATAGTAGAACTCGGCCTGGGTGGTTGAGAACTGGACGTAGGTCAGGTAGACCGAACCAGTATAAACTCTTGTGTTGATTTTATTTGAGCTTTTATTTTATAGCACAATTCACCCCCCTCTTGTGCATCCATTATCTTCATCACAAAGGTGCGACGTTTCAATTTGAATGTTTACGTTTTCCCACAAAAGGTGCATATTTTCAATGAAGAGTCATTATGATTCATCACATCGCTTGTCACTTCGCATATATATATAGGCCATTGTCATTCATTTTTCACTTCTCACACAAATCAAACACCTAAACTCTCTGAAATCATTCTTCATCTTCATCGCATCTTCTTCTTATACATTTCTTCTGCATTTCATCGCATACATATCATACATCCCACTTAAACCCTAACCTACACAAAATGGCCGGCTCACACGAATCCAACCAAAACATTGAGATCCCAACCACTTCCAAGAAATCCAAGTCGAAATCTGGGCATTCTAAATCTGAAAAATCTAGGAAACGGCATAAACATTCTGGGAAATCTGGGCAAATTCAAGAACAGCAAGAACAGTCTGGGCGTTCTGAGCAACATCATGATGAACAGTCCAAGAAAAAGGGTAAGAAGAGGGTACAGTTTAGAGAGGAATCGCCATCCAAGAGACAGCGGGTAGAGGATGATCCAATTGTCTACAAGGATGGGCCGCTGGAGGCTGTTTCCCCCACATTTGAAACTACCAAGCCCTACTTCTCTCATGGAATGTTCATCGACCTGAAGAAACTTGAGGAACTAGGGTTTGGGCATTTGAGGGAACATCTCCAAAAGTACATGTGCTGGCTGGGGATCAACAATGAGTATAACATCAACGTGCTGAGGGTGTTCAGCCAGTCGCTCACAGCCAAAGCCAAGTACAAGAAGTTAAATGGGAAAGAAACCATCCGCAGAGTCAATTTCAAGGCCACAGTGAGAGGAAGGGATATAAGTTTCAATTGGCGAGATATTAACTCCATGCTCGGGGTCACTGAGGAAAATATGAACGAGTGAATATATCCTGAGAAACTCAGCAAGGAGGAGCTTGAGCAAGTCTATGACACCAAGGGAAAGAAGGTGTCTGGCATGTCTGACTCCAACCGGGTACTCCAATACATCTACTCCCGGATGATGACTCACAAAGGGGGGAACTTCAACTAGTTCACTCTGCTTGACAACCCCTGGCTCCCCAGATTCCTCACCCAGCAGCCAATTAACCCAGGGCAATTAATAAGTTTAGAGCTACACAGGTGGATTGAAAATAAGAAGTCTGGATATCTTCCCTACCCAACGGTCATCGCCTTCCTCTTGGAGAAATTCCTGATCAAATCCACATCCACTGAGGAAGCTGAAAATGTTAAGTGTTTGCCCGTCAGCGCAATGAACATCAGCAAGATGGGGATCAAGTACATCAAGCCACCAAAGGCAACTCGATCTGGCTCTCAGGCAGGAAGTGCCTCACATACCACAGCTCCCTCTGTATCTGGTGCAGGGGATCAAGAGGTCGATTCTCATCCTGGCCCAAGCCGTGCTCCGAGGAAAGGCATAGTGGCTGCGCTCAGAGAAGAACTCCTGTTCAAACTGCCCGATCCCTTGATGGCCCCTCTGCTAGAAGAGTTTGGAGAGCGACTTCAGCGGCTGGAGGATCGGATCGATGAGGTAGATACCAAGCTGGACCTCATCCTTGCCATACTTGTACCTGGCACCTCAACCCCTCCCTCATCTAATATTCCACCAAATGATCCACCACCACCACCTCCACAAAATGACCAACCACCACCACCTCCACAAAATGACCAACCACCACCACCTCCACAAAATGACCAACCACGACCACCTCCTCAGAATGACCAACAACACCAACCTTCACCCAGAACTGACCAGCAACCATCCCCTCACAACACCCCTCAGAACTCTCCCCAACACTCCCCTCGCCAATCACCTCTTAATCTTACTTCACCAGATAACTCTCCATCTCCACATACCTCCCCAAACCATTCACCTCCCCCAAACCCCATAGGGCCCTCCAATCCACCTCCTAACACTCGCCCCACCATAGCCCAATCTCTTGGATTTACCTCTCCTGATCACCCACTTCACACCTTTTACCTCCGGGACCATCCCCCTATTCGGTGGATAGCTCCACAACCCGCCTCTTACTCCTCTACCTACCCCTTCGATGGCCTATTCACCAACCCCACTTTCTTCCAAAGAAACACAGCCCTCTTACCCAACCCTCCTTCTTCACCCAGCCCCCCTACTTCACAAGAAAACACCTCACCCACATCCTCACCTGAAAACTCACCACCCCGAACATTTGGCCCTGAACCTCCACCCTCCTCTTCACCTAACCCATCCTCCCTGGCCCTCGCCCTTCTTGATGATACGAAAAGGGGGAGAGAAATCCTAACTCAACCCTCTTTATGGCTAGATGAGGATATAGCTGCTGCCCTCCGCCGAGCCATGGATTATCAACGATTGGGTAGTGCTGAGCGTCTTATCCGTGGGGAAGCCATCCGCTTAAAGGAACAGCGGCGTTCAGACGAGCAAAGGTCAAACTGGGCAATGGTAGTGGTTGAGCAACCTGATGAGATCCCACAACCTGTGCCAGAACCTGAGCCAGAACCTTCATCCCCTAAGCCTCCTCCCTCTGTGCCTGGCCGAAACATAATTGAAGAGATTATGATGAAGTATGGGTTGAAGAGGCAAAACCATCCTCCAATTGTGATAGCCAAGCCAATTCCTCCTAAGTCAACCTCTGCTCCTCCTCCTCCAGTAGTCCCTCCTTCTGAGCCAACCTCTGCTCCTCCTCCACCCCCTCCTTCAGCAGTCAGATACAACAGATCAAGGAAGAAGTCCTGTGTCAAAAAGGGTGCTGGTACTGCTGAATCTTCTGAGAGTGAAGAGGAACCTCGTGGTCACTCTGGGGATCATGAGTCGGAGAGGGTATCTCAAGTAGTTGAAGCATCTGAGCCCCAGTCCTCCACCCAAGAGCATATAGTTCCTCCACTTGTGGAAGTTAAGTTAGAGGTGGAAGATATGACTCCCGAAGAATTTGAGCGCTGTGGTTACACTGATAGACTCACAGAAGAGCAATTCTTCGTCCTGGATGCTGAGAAAGCTAAGGCTCAAAGGAAAGGGATAGGCAAGGTAAAGGGAAAAGGGAAAGCAAGCTCAAGTCAGGCTGATGACCCCAACTATCCAGTATGGAATGTCAAGGTCAAAGCCATCCATTATCCCTTTGGATCCATACCTATTTCAGACTCGCCGTATGGAGAATTTGCTGGGTTTACTGAAGTCAGTGACCTGAAGAAGGCTATTGATGCATCTATTGAGTCTGAGAGACTGAGAAGAGAGAGAGAAGAGGCAGAGCTTCAGAGTATAATTGCTCAGATTGACCAGAGCGAGAAGGATGCCCACATAGCCAAACTTCAAAGAGAGAATGAGGAAAGACAAAAAGAGAGGGAGAGGAAAAGGAGACACCAGCTATAAACCCCAACCAAACCATTCATGCATTTTAACTTTGAAATTTTTTTTTCTTTTCATATTTTTATGCATAGCTCAACTTGCACAGTTTTGATTACTTGTAAATTTTAACTGCTGATATACATATCTGACTTGTAATCTTTTGCTCATCAATGATACTTGTCTTTAGTTCTTTGTACCTTATTTGATTATTACTTTTAATTCTTTCATATGAACTTAATTGGATAACTTAGTTTGTCATCATCAAAAAGGGGGAGAATGTTAGAATCTTAAGTTTTGATGAAGACAAGGATATGAAAGAACAAGCTAAATACTTAGAGAAAATTAGGTTAATATAGAACCCCAAGTAAGAGTACAACCGGATGTGGATTTACTTCCGGATGGACTAGGACTAGCGCTCGCGGATCAATGTCTCATCCCCCAGCGGAAGCAAGTAATACACTAAGTCATAACTCAGTCTAGGAGCATTAGATGTACAAAACCCTTGAGACTAAGTTAAGATGCAACCAGATGTGGATTTGCTTCCGAATGCTTTGAGGTTAGCGCTGGCTGTTGGCTTAGGTAACACTGAGCGTCAGTGAGTATAATACAAAGCCATAACTCAACGTCCAGTAGAAGTGCTTCCGGATGTGGAATTGCTTCCGGAAGTAAGAGAGCTCCCTTAGACTAAATGAACTCCCACTGCATGTGACTATGTGTTTATATTGCTAGACTAACGTTCAAGTGCAGCACACTGAGTGATGTTGCTTCCGGATGTGAATTGGCTTCCGCAAGCAATCAGTATGTCAGAACGTTCAGAGCAATGCAGTGTCAGAGTGCTTTATGGCAGAGCAGAGTTGTCAGAACTACTTTTCAGAGATAAAGCAAAGTCAACCCTGCTAAGCATTAATGGAGCATTAAATGGGCAAACGGTAACTTGGGATAAACGGCCATATTCAAACGGCTAACCCACCTACCAAGAGTGAGAATACTTGAAGACTATATAGACAAGCTCATCTTCATTTATGAAGACAACTTTGACATCTTGAAGAAAGCTAGAGTGAGAAACTGTGAATATCCTTCAAGCATTCAAAGCTGCCCAGAAAAGCTAGAGAGCATTTAACACAATGAGAGTTCTTTTCATCTATCTATCTTGTACTCTTTGTTGTTAAGTCTCTTCATTTATTAAGAGCATTAATTGTACTTAAGTGTGTAACATTATCCGTTCTTAAAGAGAACTAAGTTTAGAAAATCCTTTATTTGTAAAGGTTGAACCCTTGCAGGTTGTAAGGGGGAGTAAGTCATCAAGGTTGCAAGTGAACCTGTGCAAAATTTGTGGTTGTAAGGTTGCAAGTGATCCCGGTCTAAAACTTGCGGTTGTAAAGGTTCCAGGTGAACCCGTTTGTAAAACCTGGGGATAGTGGAACTCAACCTGGGTGGTTGAGAACTGGACGTAGGTCAGGTAGACCGAACTAGTATAAAACCTTGTGTTTCATTGTTTTAAGTTTTATTTGGTAGCACAATTCACCCCCCCTCTTGTGCATCCACCTCCTTCAATTTCATCCATTGCGACACACCAACCGTCTCTTACGTTCACCGAAATCCATTTCCATCATCCTTTAGAAATTTCAAAAACCTCATTGATCTCTAAGGTCCAGCCAAACAATCCACCATTACTTAACAAATTATACACCTATCTAACGGACATTAATCCCTAGCTCAAACAAAGAATTTGCACTTATATACCACCATGTTCCAGCAAAGCAGTAGAGATAGCTCAAAGAATGTTAAATCACCACATACACATAGTAAGAGGCATGGCCAAAACAAAGAGGAACAAGACTTATGAACCATGATTTTCCTTATTTATTAGCACTTCATTAAGTCTAAATACATTCAGCCACATTTCTCCAAATAATGACCAACCTATCAAAGAAATAACCTTTATCCCTATTCAGCCAAGAACCAGAATACACAACATTTATAGTACAACAAAACTCAGAATCACATCATCACAACTTCAATTTATAAAGACTTTCACACCCCTAAACTTAAGGATTTCAAACAAACTTCACCAAACCCACATGCTCAATTCAATTAGAATACACTCGCAACTTATATCATTATCAAACAAAAGATAAAGTAAAGTAACTACGTTGGCTCACAGAAACAAATCAAACTGAGGAAGCAAAGAAGAAACTTTGAAATTCGCAAAACACATAATCTCATACAAATCAAACTTGATTCATAACAACACATCAACCCCAATCACAACCACATCATTCTTTAATTATGATTCAGTTATAAGTTGAACAACACATAAAAAGAAGTAAAGAAATTTTGGCCAACATGGGGGAAATAAAAGAATCATAGCATTCCCATCAAAATTCATCATACATGCTCAAATTGCTTTAGGAAAACACAAAATCTAACTCTTAGCTTTGATTTAATTAGTGATTTGTCCCCAAATCCCAATCCTAAATGAACCCTAATCTACCTCTCTTCCTACTTACTCAAATCAAAGAAAACTAAGGGTAGAAATAGAAGGAAAAGACTAACTGGAATTCAACAATGAGAAAAGAGAACCAGCGTCGTCAGCCGTCGCTGGTTCGCCGGGAAATCAGCCGCTGGTATGGGTGGGCCGAACGAAAACTGAGGGATGAGAGGGAAAATGTAAGAAATCAACAAGAATAGAAGCATAGCTCGAAAAACACAAGAAGAACCGAAGCTTTATCTCTTTTCCATCGCTGGCCGCCGTCAATCTCACCGGAAAACTAAAGAAAACGATAAAGAGGAAATGGAACCCGACGAAAATGAAGAGAAACAGTAAGAACTAACAGTGGTGAGGATGAGAACGAGAAGGAGGCGGCGTCGATGCTGCCATCGCCGGTGGAAGACGAGGCCAGGAAGGGAGAAGAAGAACGAATAAGGAGAAGGCAGTGAGGGGGGCGACGACTTGGTCTTGACAGGGAAGAGGAGGGTGTGTGTATATGTATGTATGAAGATGGGAAATTAGGGTTTAGTGTCCAATTTACCAAATTGTCCTTATATTTTTATATATTTACATTGCCATTTTTAAATTTCTATGTCAAAACTAAATTGTGAAACCTTATATTCACCAACTTACATATTTCCTCTCACCATAGTATTATCTATGCCTAAAGTATTTTTGATTTAAAACTCAAGCTCATACTATTTTTCTTTAAAACCTAAAGATAATTAAAATTTAATATGCATAAATTATCTAAACTATCATAAATTTATTCCTAAGACTCTAAATCTCCTAAATAACACCTCAAGGCCTTAATAAACTCCTTATTATCTCTAATTTAAATTTTGGGATGTTACAATGTGCGGAGGAAGAAGCATCTATACATTTATTGTAATTATTATACAAAGAAGTTAAAACATCTTTAATCTGCACAACTATCAGTCCACTAACTGCATCTCCATACATATTAGACAAAGCACATTTCACCCAATCTATTATATACCGAGGATCAAGAACAACAGTAACATATAGAAGTTTGTTCATCTTCGTAGGATCTCCCCAATAGTTATTATATTTCTCCTTCATTTTTTTGCCATGTTCACTAATTCAATGATTTCATTTTTTGTCCACTCATCTAGAAAACAATATAACTCATAAATTTCTTGGAAAAACATTGGATGTCACATATAAAGAACCATATATACACAAAGTAAGCTCATAAAAATGACTCAACATCAAGTTCAAATTCCTAACATTCTCCCAATCTTCAATTTGAGGAACCCCATTTTCAGATTCAAGATCAAGTTGAAAGTAGGGATATTTATGCTCATACCTTTTAAAGGCTGCCTCAAATTTTTCTACTGTCTATAGCTCTCTTTGAGACTATTCATCCTAGCAGATGATTGCCTTATAAAGCGAACAACCTCTCTAACTCTTCTCACAGAGTGTCCTATTTCCATCACTAGCAATCAAATTAACTATATGTGCAACACATCTCACATGCAAGAATTGGCACTTCATAACTGAATGACCCCACTTTATAAGCTTCTCTTTTAGATATTGACATGCAACATCATTAGAACTTGCATTATCGACGGTAACTGTTAATACTCTTTCAATTCCCCATTTAAGTAAACATTTCTCAAGATCCATTCCAAAATTTATCCCCTTATGACTAAAAATAGGAACAAAATTCAAAATTTTCTTCCTCAAAGTCCATGAATCATCAATAAAATGAGTGGTAACACACATAATTTATTCTTTGAATGGAAGTCCAAGTATCAGTTGTGAGGCAAACTCTTTGTTTCCTATTGTTCAAATATTCTTTCAAGTTAAGTTTTTCATCAAGGTAAACTCCGAAACAATCACGGGCTACAGTCCATCTTGATAGAATGGTAAATCTTGGTTGAGAATTGGACATGAATATTTTAAACTCAATCCCTTCAACAAACTTGATAGGAAACCCATCCATAATTATGATGCATGCCAAGAATTTCCTAACAACATCTTGATCAAATTTCCAAGTTACAGGACCCGTTTTAGTATCTACATCAAAACTTAATTGACATTGTACAAGCTCTTCAGAAGGGGGTTTCTTTTTGCAAGTTTCCCTATGGTTTTTAAGCGATGTGGTTCCATTGGATTTTGGATCACAAGCAAGCTCTCTTTCACAGTAATGACATTTAGCTTTAATTTCACCCGCATAATTTCTATACTTAGTGAAATATAATGTTCCCGTACCTTTGATCTTGGCTTTATGGCCTTTCTTTTTTTTCCAACCCGAGCCACTTCTGGAGGTTGTTTATTCTCTTCGTTCTGTGCACGTAATTGAGTAAGTCCAGCTTCTCCCATTGTTTGATCATCCATAATGTCAAATCTAAACAATTTTGGTTAATGAGCATAGATCTTACATGCAAATTTCTAACTTTTCGAAAATAAGAAGCATGAAAAAAAACCAAACATGTGAGGCAGATATTGTTGGAGATTGTGAGAGTTTCCAATGAAAACATGTGGGTGTGTCAAAAAGATAAGTCCCACATTGCTTGGGTGTGAGAACTTACAAGTGTATATAAGACATTTGTATTCTAACTCAAGTTAAAGGGCCAAAGGAGGAATGGGCCTCGCGCGCACAAGGTGGGCCACCGTTGAGGCAAACGTAGTGGAAATCCAGCGATTTCCCCGCGCGCGCGTGGTAAATACAGAGTCGGCACATTTTTACTTATCCAGGTTTTGCAAAAATTACAAATAAATAAATATTTAAATGGCTTACCAGGATACCTTGTATTTTGGGTCTGTAGTTTTTTATTACCCTTGTATTTTAAAATTATGCGTGTCACCTTAACGTGTGTCTGCGTGTGTGCTTTATCCGGGTATTAATTTTGCTTAACGTTCAAAAACCGTCCCTTTATTGTCATTATTTTGAAACAGAAAAATAATGTGTGTTAATGTGCCATAGACACTGTCCAACGTTCAGTTGGTACTACCGCCTATAAAAGGCAGTGTCTATGATTAGTCCAAAGACAACCAGCTCTAGTATTTGAGCTTTCTCTTCCTCATCTGAAAATACCTCTGCTGTTTTCTATTTTTCTTCTGTTGTTCTGTAGCTCCTTGCATTTGCTAGACGGGTCTGTTTAATCTTGGGGAGAGCCGCTTCCTAAGCTTACCGGTGGTTGCGGAATACCTCTAAAGGACAGTGTCCTTGCGACGCGACTCAGATCATTAGATTACTGTGTTTGTTGCTTTGTTTTATACAGTTATAGCGACTGTGATTGGAGGAAGAATATTCATTCAGATCACGCCATTCAGATCACACTGTTCGCATCACGCTGTTCATATCACGCCGTTCATATCACACTGTTCAGATCACGCCGTTCAGATCACGAATTTTGTATTGTTTGCCAACAATCTTTAGAGGTATCCCGACATGGAGCAAGATGCTGGTAATCCAAATCCTGAGCAACCTCGTATCAATGTTGCTGTTCCAGGAGCAATTCCTTTGCCCAGACATTTTCCGGACATTACCAGAATTGAGCAATTTGACGGGAAGAATTTCAGGCGCTGACAGGAACGTGTCTATACAGTTCTGGACCTGCATGGTGTGGCTGATGCACTCACTGATTCTGCTCCTTCGCCCGATGCTGACCAAGCTAAGATAAATGCTTGGACCTATGCGAATAAGGTTTGCAGCCATACTTTAATTAATACTTTATCTAATGATATGTTCGATGTGTACCATGTATACAACGAGGCAAGCAAAATTTGGGAGTCACTTATTATCAAGTACACTGCTGAGGATGCTGGAAAACAGAAGTTTGTTGTTGGTAATTTCTATAAGTGGGAGATGACAGACGAAAAGGATATAAAGCTGCAGATTAATGAGTATCACAAGATCCTTGAGGAGTTAAGAGCCGAGAACATCAATCTGCCAGATGAGATCGTGGCTGGAGTTCTGATTGAGAAGCTACCAGGATCTTGGAGTGATTACAAGCAACAACTCAAACACAAACAGAAGTAGTTGACGCTCACTGACCTGATCGCTCATATCATCATAGAAGACACAAAGAGGAAAGCAATACAAGCTGCAAAAACAAAAGAAGTAGCTGTCAAAGCAAATCTGGTAGAAGACAAGCCTCACTCCAAGAGGTATAATTCCAAACGTAAAAAGAAACAAAAGCAAAAACAAAATTCTTATTACAAGCCTAAGGATTCTAACTCCAAATTTAAAAAGAAAGGAAATTGTTATGTCTGTGGAAAGCCTGGTCACTATGTAGGACAATGCAGGTAAAGAGCTATGGGAGACAACTCCAAGAAAGGCAATAATCCACCTAGACCAAATGTCAATTTGGTGAATGGTGATGGAAGCAGTTCTGACGATGAGGTCATTGCTGCAGTGGTCTCCCAAGTTCTGTTAGTTTCTGATGTGAAGAAATGGATGGTAGATTCTGGAGCTACCAAACATATTTGTGCAAAGAGATGTTTACCTCCTTTGAAGAGGGGGAAGACTGCATTTACCTTGCTGCTCATTCTCAAACCGCTAAGGTTTTGGGAAAAGGAAAAGTGGTACTTAAGCTCACATCAGGAAAGACTCTGGCACTAAATGATGTACTCTATGTACCTGAAATTAAAGCCAATTTAATTTCTGTGTCTCTGCTAGGAAAGGCTGGAGTTAAAGTTTCTTTTGAGTTTGACAAGATTGTCATGATTAAGAATAAGGTATTGATTGGGAAGGGCTATTGTAATCAGGTTCTGTTTTTTCTTAGTGTTGATGAAATGAATAACAGTGCATCTTCTTCTGCTTACTTGATTGACTCGTTTGATTTATGGCATAGTAGACTAGGACATGCTAGTAAAGCTTATATTACTAAACTACAAAATGCTAAAATAATTTCTAGTATTAAAGATAATATAGGAAATAAATGTGAAATTTGTGCAGAAACTAAATTAACTAAAAGGCCTCATAGTTCTACACAAAGAGAAACTGAGTTACTGCCCTTAGTTCATTCTGATCTAGGTGATCTTAAACAAACTGAAACTAGGGGTGGCAAAAGATATTGCATAACTTTCATTGATGATTTTTCAAGATATACTAAGGTATATTTGTTGAGAAATAAGGATGAAGCATTTGATAAGTTTCTTTTGTACAAGGCAGAAGTAGAAAATCAACTTGGTATGAAAATTAAAAGAGTTGGGTCGGATAGAGGAGGGGAATATTTATTGTTTAATGATTATTGTGAAAAAGAGTGAATAATTCATGAAGTAACACCTCCTTATTCACCTGAATCAAATGGTGTTGTAGAAAGAAAAAATAGAACTTTAAAAGAAATGATGAATGTTATGCATGTGAGCTCTGCTGCACCTAATAATTTGTGGGGAGAAGCTTTATTGTCTGCTTGTTTTATTCAAAATAGAATACCCCATAAGAAAACCCAAAAGACACCTTATGACTTATGGAAAGGATTTGTACCAAATCTGAATTATCTGAAAGTGTGGGGGTGTCTTGCAAAAGTTTTATTACCTGATTTAAAAAAGAGGAAAATTGGTTCTAAAACTTCTGATTGCATGTTTATTGGGTATGCTCAACAAAGTGCTGCTTATCTTTTTCTAGTTTTGAAAAGCGATATTTTAGATCGTAATACGATTGTTGAAACAAAAAAATGCTGAATTTTTTGAAAATATATATCCCTTAAAAGTTGAGCATATATCGAAGAAAATTGAAAATAATGTTTCTTCTTTTGAACAAACATCAAACGAAGATTCTTTTGAGGATTTAAAAAGAAGTAAAAGGCAAAGAAAAGAAAAAACTTTTGGAGATGATTTTTACACTTATTTGGTAGAAAATGAGCCCAAAAATTTTTATGAAGCTGTCTCTTCTCCTGAAGCAAAATTTTGGAAAGAAGCCATACAAATTGAACTTGATTCTTTGAGTCAAAATAAAACATGGGTTTTGGTAGATTTACCTCTAGGAGCAAAACCTATTGGTTGCAAGTGGGGTTTTTAGCAAAAAATATTTTCCCGATGGTTCAATTGATAAATATAAGGCAAGATTAGTAGCCAAAGGTTTTACAAAAAAAGAAAATATTGATTAATTTGATACCTTTTCTCCTGTGGCTAGGATTGCTTCAATTAGAATCTCAATTGCTTTAGCTTCTGTGTATAAGCTTTTATTCACCAAATGGATGTTAAAACAACATTTTGATATGGTGATTTAGAAGAGGAGATTTATATGGTACAACCCGATGGATGTGTAGTTCCTGGACAAGAAAACAAATTTTGTAAACTTGTTAAATCACTTTATGGCCTTAAACAAGCACCCAAATATTGGCATGAAAAATTAGACCAAGTTTTGTTAAGTGGTGGTTTCTCTACTATAGAAGTAGAAAGATGTGTTTATTATACAAAACTTATAAATAATGATTGTGTAATCATTTGTCTATATGTGGATGATATGCTTATATTTGGCACTAGCATAAATGTTGTAAATGATACTAAGTTGTTACTTGCTTCTAACTTTGATATGAAAGATCTTGGTGAAGCAAAAGTAATTTTGGGTGTTAAGATCATAAGGAATGATAGTGGTATCATACTTTCTCAAGAACATTATGTTGAGAAGATTCTGAAAAAGTTTGATCAATATGATGAATCTCCTTTGAATACTCCTTATGATTCAAATGTTATTTTATTAAAAAATGAAGGAAATCCTGTTGCTCAATCTGTGCAAAGATTATTGGAAATCTTTTGCATTTGATGAATTTTACAAGGCCAGTTATAGCTTACGCTATATGTAGATTGAGCTAGTATACTTATTGTCCGAGTGATGGACATTGGACGGCTTTGTTGCGGGTATTAAGATACCTAAGAGGTACCATGAATTATGGTATTCACTATAGTGGATTTCCCGCTGTATTGGAATGATACAGTGATTCAAATTGGATATCTGATTCAGATGAGTCCAAATCCACTAGTGGCTATGTATTTAACTTTGGTGGTGGAGCTGTAACGTGGAAGTCAGCCAAGCAGACAATGCTAACTAAATCCTCTAGGGATTCTGAGTTTATAGCACTGGAGTTGGCTGGTAGTGAAGCTGAGTGGTTGAAAAACTTCTTAGCAGATATCCCACTAGGCAGTAAACCGATACCTTCAGTGTCAATACACTGTGACAATAAGTCTGCAATATACACAACTAAAAATAAAACCTTATATGGTAAGAGTAGACATATTCGATTGAGACATAATATTATAAAGCAGCTGCTAAAAACCGGTGTAATCTCAATCAATTATGTGAGGTCTGATGTTAACCTCGCGGATCCGTTAACTAAACCCCTAGGAAGGCAACAAATTGTTTATTTATCGAGGGGAATTCGACGAAATCCAATTTGAAATTGACAGTGATGGCAACCCAACCTCTGTGATTGGTGATCCCATGAAGGAGGTTCAATGGGTAAGAACAAGTCGTGCGTCAGTTCTGCTAGCACTGAATAAATATGCTAGTCCATTCCTATGGTACCGGAAAGTGCTAGATTGCATTTTTGGTGAGGCTGAGTATATACTCTTAATGATTTCATAATCCTACGGGATGGTGTGCTCATTGTAGGTACACTTAATGAAATCACCTCTACGAATGTCGGAGTGGAGCTGCTCCTATGAAACCTTGGCAAAGTTTCTAGAGCATTCGTTATGCTCCAGGAACGCTCATGGCCGACAACGGGCACAACCGCCGTTAACAGCGGAAATGTGGGGGTATAATCTGGCTATAATACCTCTAGTATACGCCAAGAGTTGTGAGTTCAATTCCATAGGAACACTGATTTCTCTGTGTACTAAGTATTACAAGTCTGGGTCTAGTTCAAGTCCAGAGGACCACTAGATACAATGGTTATATCCATGTGTGTAAAACAGCAAGAGGTTCTTATTTGACACATGTGGGGGATAATTGTTAGAGATTGTGAGAGTTTCCAATGAAAACATGTGGGTGTGTCAAAAAAGAGAAGTCCCACATTGCTTGGGTGTGAGAACTTACAAGCGTATATAAGACATTTGTATTCTAACTCAAGTTAAAGTGCCAAAGGAGGAATGGGCCTCGGGCGCACAAGGTGGGCCACTGTTGAGGCAAACGTAGTGGAAATCCAGCGATTCCCCCCCCCGGCGGGTGGTAAATACGGAGTCGGCACATTTTTACTTATCCAGGTTTTGCAAAAATTACAAATAAATAAATATTTAAATGGCTTACCAGGATCCCTTGTATTTTGGGTCTATAGTTTTTTATTACCCTTGTATTTTAAAATTATGCGCGTCAACTTAACGTGTGTCTGCGTGTGTGCTTTATCCGGGTATTAATTTTGCTTAATGTTCAAAAACCGTCCCTTTATTGTCATTATTTTGTAACAGCAAAATAATGTGTGTTAATGTGCCATAAACACCGTCCAACGTTCACTTGGTACTACTGCCTATAAAAGGCAGTGTCTATGATCAGTCTAAGGACAACCAGCTCTAGTATTTGAGCTTTCTCTTCCTCCTCTGAAAATACCTCTGCTGTTTTCTATTTTTCTTCTGCTGCTATGTAGCTCTTTGCATTTGCAGGACGAGTCTGTTTAATCCTGGGGAGAGCCGCTTCCTAAGCTTGCTGGTGGTCGCGGAATACCTCTAAAGGACAGTGTCCTTGCGACGCGACTCAGATCATTAGATTATTGTGTTTGATGCTTTGTTTTATACAGTTACAACGACTTTGATTGGAGGAAGAATATCCATTCAGATCACGCCCTTCAGATCACGCTGTTCAGATCACGAATTTCGTATTGTTTGTCAACATATATCAATTTAATAAAGGGATAAACAAAAATTGATGGCAAATAAACAAAACCTCAAGTGCCCAACGAGAAACATATGCTTTATATAGTAAGATCACAACATTGTTCAATAAGTAAAAGTTTGAATTATTTGTGTGATAAATTAATCTCACAAGGATACACAGGTTCTATAAACTAAGGTTTCAAATTGATGGGCTAATAAACAAAAAGCCAATGAAAGCATTGCTTGAGGTTTTACGAAAAGAGTAAGGAAGGGGAAAAGGCTTATTAGAAGAAGAGGGACGTCACCTTAGCTGCCGTCACCTTAGCCTGACCTTTTGAGAATATTGTATGTTTGTAATTTTGTATACAGTATATTGATATTGATAATAAAGTAATAAACTAAACCTAAAGCTAAAGCCTAAAGGCCAAAAATTAAATCTGGTATAAAAAAGGCCTAAAAACTAAAAGAAGCAAAATTGGAAATTTATAATGTATCAAAAATTGGAAATATATAATATATCAAAAATTGGAAATATATCATTCAAAATTGGAAATTTGGAAATATATATTTCCAGTTTTAAATATATATATATATTTATTTCCAATTTGGATATATATATATATATATATATATATATATATATATATATATATATATATATATATCGGTTTTCGGTTTTAACCGAATTTTTTTAATTAACCGAACCAAAACCCGATTTCCGAAAAAAACGAAACAAAATAACCGAAGTATACCCAAAAACCGAAATAACTAAACCAAAAAAACCGAACTTATTTCAAGTTCATTAATTCCTTTCCTAACTATATAGGACATTGATATTTTATGGATATCTTTTTTCTATCATAGTTAGTAAAGAGGTTATTAAATGATAATGTATGAAATGATTAGAAAATTATTTCTCTAACTATGATAGAGATATTGTTAATATGGATATTCCTTTTTCTATCATAGTTAGTAAAGAGATTAATGAACTTGAAATAGATAATATTGGTTAATTAGAGAATTAGTAACAAAATGTTACACTTTTTCTAAAACTAGAGAAACAAACTTTTTCTTATTTTTTTGAAAACCACAAAAATCTTATAACAGTAAAATGTAAATCATTAGGCAAACTTTATCACTTTAGATTAATGTGCTTTTATGAATTATTAAAAACGTCTATCGAATATTAACTTTTACAATTTATGCTACTCAAATATAATAATTTAAGCTAATAATTAATGAATGTTATAGCAGTACGTTATTTCTCAAAAACAATTACCTATTGCAACATTCAAGCATAATTGACTTTCCTAAATATTAAACTTACATTAAAAAAATTCCTCTGTATTCTCACCACAAAATCATAACATGTTACATCATTGGGTAAAGGGGCAAAAATAGCCACCGTAATTGCCAAAATGGACAACTTTGGCACCTGTAATTTCGAGGGTGCAAAACCGTACACCATAAACCAAAATGGGGCAAATCTATCAACGCCGTTAAGTTCTTGTTAACAGACGTGTATTTTGGTGTGGGGCCCACATTCATTAAACGACTTGGCACGACAGTCAGCACCTGAAGTGATTACACGTCGGAACCCCTGCCACATCACCCATCATCACCAAATTCCCAACCCCAGCCTCCTACTCCCCTGCCCCCACCCCCAGCCCCACTCCTACTCCCTCCTCGGCCCATCCCCTCCCCCCTCCCCCCTCGGCCCCCACCCCTCCCCCCTCCCCCCTCGGCCCCCACCCCTCCCCCCTCCCCCCTCGGCCCCCACCCCCACCCCTCCTCCCCCCTCGGCCCCCACCCCCTCCCCCCTCCCGCCTCGGCCCCCACCCCCACCCCTTCTCCCCCCTCGGCCCCCACCCCCACCCCCACCCCTCCCCTCCTCCCTCACCGCGGGTGGGGGCCGAGAAGGGAGGGGGGAGGGGTGGGGGTGGGGGCCGAGGAGGGAACGGGGAGGGGGTGGGGGCCGAGGGGGGAGGAGGGGTGGGGGTGGGGGTGGGGGGTCGAGGGGGGAGGGGGGAGTGGGGGGCCGAGGGTGGGGGCCGAGGAGGGAGGATGGGTGGGGGTGGGGGTGGGGGGCCGAGTGGGAGGGGGGAGGGGGTGGGGGGCCGAGGGTGGAGGGGGGAGGGTGGGGGGACAGGGGAGGAGGCTGGGGGTGGGGGGCAGGGGAGGAGGAGGCTGGGGTTGGGGTGGGGGCGATGGAGGGAGGAGGGAGGAGGAAGGGATGGGGGGTGGGGGGGGAGGAGGGAGGGATAATTTGTTTTTTCCTTGTTTTTTTTTTGATACAATTTGTTTGGTTTTTTCTAACATATATGTATATGTATTATAGTGGGCATTTTTCCATGTCATAGACAAATCAGCATTGGGGTGTCACGTCATGTCTCACAGTGCCACGTCATTTGCCATATCAGCATTCCAATTCACTTAACGGTCAAACTTAACTCCAATTTTTAAGATGACTAAATTTGCCCCATTTTGGTTTATGGTGTACGGTTTTGCACCCTCGAAATTACGGGTGCCAAAGTTGTCCATTTTGGCAATTACGGTGGCTATTTTTGCCCCTTTGCCCTACATCATTTCCCTAGAAAAAACGAGGTTGAAAAAAAAATGGTTCCTCCACAATATGATACAGTATCATTTCCAATTTCTTGAAAGTTCAGATATAATTATTGAATCTACACAACAATTTCAATGACTTGCAAGGGAAGAGTCAAAAAAGAGAAGAAGAATATGCTAGACGCAAACCAATCAGCAAATTCAATCGAGTTATTTGATTGATTCAACTAAAAACAACTACAATAATTCCAAAAATAAATTTGAAGATAAAAATGTTGCTTTTTATACCCGTAACCATTTTATCCTAAATACATTTCACAGGAAAGTCATCCAACCACTTCATCATCAAACATGATTGTATCAAGGTCAAGTTTTTCACGAGCAACACGAATAAATTCAATAGGTTATATTGATGATGGCGATCATATAAATCCTTGCAAACACTGTGGTGCACTACTTTGGTTCAACGAAAGAGTTGAGTGAGTTAAAGAAACAACTAACATTGAATTTGCAATTTGTTGCTCAAGAGGAAAAATAAAGGTTCCTTATTTTAAAGATCCACCTCCTCAAATTCTGTCTTTGTATTTTGACAAGATCCAGTTCAAACTCCAAAGATTTTTTGGACAACATAAGAGCTTTCAACAATATGTTCTCTTTTACTTCAATGGGAGGAAAAATTGACACCACAATTAATTCCCGGGGAAGAGGTCCATACACATTTGTTCTAAGTGGTCAAAATTAACATTATCTTGGTATTTTATTGCCGAAAAAAGGATTCAAGCCAATTTATTCTCAATTGTATATTCATGACACAAAGAATGAAGTCTCAAATAGAATAACAACATCAAGGTACATACAATACATCTATCAACCACTCATTAATTTTGTCACAAATTATATTTGGACATTTATTTTTTGTTATTAATTTAAATAAAATTTCTCAAATTTCCATACAGATATGAAGGAATTAGACAAGGCATAGTGAAACAAGTCCAGGAATGTCTAGATGAAAATATTATGTTGGTTAAGAAGTATAGAATGACTTCTGAAATTTTGAGTCAGAATACTCATGAGAAGGTTCAAATTCAGTTAATTAGGAATACAGAACCTCAAAACCGTCAATGTGATTATCCAACAGCATGTGACGTTGTCACTCTAATAGTTGGGATTTTGACAAAAATTATTATCAAAGAGATATCATGGTCGAAAAACAAGGAGGACCATTAAAAGAGTAGATGAACTTCATTCAAGTTATTTACCTTTACAATATCCTCTAATATTTCACTACGGAGAAAAAGAATACAACCCTTCTAATAAACATGCAACAATTGAATCTTCTCCAAGTACCAAAAGAACAAAATTGACAATTTGTGAATATTTGGCATTTAGATTAATGGACAGAACTTTTGAGGCTTCAACATTACTTCACTCAAAGCGTTTAGTACAATAATTTATTGTTGATAGATATACAATGGTAGAAAATGAACGACTGAGATATTACAAGAACCACCAAACAACTACGAGTTGAATTGTACAGTGGATTGTCAAGTGCTTATGCTGCTGGTCAAACCAACACTTCATCCATTGGAAAACAAGTAGTACTACCATCTACTTTTACAAGAGGTTCAAGATACTTAAATGAAAATTACAAAGATGCGATGACAATTTGCACTTGGGCAGGGATTCCTGATCTTTTTGTGACATTTACATGCAACCCATCATGGTCTGAAATAGCTAGATTTTGTACAAATCACAACATAGAGCCATCAGATCGTCCAGATATTCTCACAAGAATGTTATACATGAATCTAAATTTAAACTCCCTAATGTCAGTATTGAAAGATGACAAAATTCTTGGTACCATAAAAGCAAGTAATATTTTTCAATCCTTTTATATTTTTAAATATTATTTTAAAATTCAAATTTTACAATAACTTTATTGCATGTCACTGAAAATGCAGAAGTCTACACAATAAAATTTTAGAAAAGAGGACTCCCACATGTACACATAGTACTTTTCTTGGCTCCAGAGTCAAATCAAAATTTCAGATGATATAGATAGAATCATTTCTGCTGAACTTCCTAACCAAGAAGAAGATCCTATATTATACAACCTTATAGGAAGTTCGATGTTACATGGTCCTTGCAAATACAAAAAGGATGATGGACCTTGCATCAGGGATGCAAAATGCTTAAATAGTTTCCAAAAAGTTTAGGGAAAAGACTGTCAATGATGAAAATGGTTTCCCTCAATATAGGAGAAGTGACAATTCACTATCATTTCAAAAAGAGGAATAACATTGGATAACTGATATGTGGTACCCTATAACCCAAAACTATTGCAATTATTTCAGGGACACATCAATGTTAAAAAAACTGACCAATCAAATACCATCAAATATCTGTTTTAGTATATTACTAAGGGCAATGATCGAATTATTGCATGTTTAGATGGCTTCTTGCGTTTTTGTTGTTGACCTAATGACAGGGGCGTCTCTTCATCATTACCAGACGACGGGCACCTCTTCTTCACTCAAGACAATGGCCCTTCTTTATTACTTGGCATTGTGTTTTCCACACTCTCCAATTCCTCAGTTTATACTCTATGAAAATTGTCTAAATCATTGTGGAGTTGATCATCAGACATATGAAGATCACCTTGATTAAACCGATTGATCTCATCAAAACTAAGGTCGATATGGAAATCATTGAGATTTGTTTGACTCGGAATATAGACATCTCCATTTCGACCCTTTTACTCACTTGTCTATCTTCTCTATCAGAATTTCTTGATCTTTTAACTTGTTCAACTTCTTTTCCTTTCTTTTGACTTAAAGACATATTGAAGAACTTATAAACGGAATTTTACAGAAGAAAGCACGATGGAAGTTTTGCTAGTTTCTGTTGGAAACTAAAGAACAAAAGAGTGATGAGAGAAAAGGAGAGGGGATGACCACGTAAATAATACTAGCCACACTTATTAATAAAAATGAGTCTATTTATAGGCATTTACAAATGAACTAGTCATATAACGACTTCCTAAAAACATGACTAAAATATCTTAAAGGGCAGATGTCCTAATTATTTAATAAAACTAAATATTCATAACAATAAAACAATTGACCAAGTAAGTGTTGAATTATTCTTCCAACACTCCCACATAATTCAAAACTGACATTCAAAACAAGACTTCATCATCCTTTCTACAAAATGCTCGCATGTGTGAAATTGCCTTGAGCGTTCTTCATGTTCTTCTGAAAAATCAACACTTAGTGCTCTCCATATTCTTCTGAAAAATCAACACATGTGTGCTCTTCATGTTTGATTAGACATATATTTGCATAGCCTAGCATGTGCATTTGTGATTAATTTGTGGGATTTAATTGGTATTTTTATTCATTATTGAGGTTTGTAAAAATGCATTATAGCTTGAAAAGAATTGGAAAATATTAAACTTAATTACTTGCACTACAAGCTACTAGGGGTATTTTGGTCATTTCAATGGTTTTTCTCATTTTTGATGTGTAGGGTCCTTGGGAAGATATTTTTGAATTTGAATACCCACTTGCTAATGGGCAAAAGAGAGAAAGAAGGAAGCAGCTAACGACTATATTTACTCACAGTCAAAATGGGAGAGAGATTCACGAACATATTTTGGAGAAAAAGAGGGAAGAGAGTAACAAAATTATTATACACACACATGGGAGAGAACACGCAACACAAGGAGGAGCTGAAAAGAAATATCACACACATATAGAAAGCATGCATACACACGCAGGAAAGCAATTCACGAGTTGAGAAAAGAAAGGAGGCTCTTCATTTTAATCATATCTCAACGCACAATACGAAGAGCTCTTCAATTGATCATATCCATCAACTCACAAAAGACGAAAAAGAGCAAGGAGAGGTGGCAAGGTTTTGGAGTCATCAAGGAGCTGATTCACATATTCAAATACACATACTTCGGCAAGCATAAGGAGGAGAAACAATAGTCTTTTTAGAGAAAGTTACTATTATTGGTTAAACATCCTTTATCTCTTTAAAACTTTATTTGTCACTATATTTTCAGATTCAGTTTTACTAATTTATGGGATGAATTTGAACCCTATGTCTGGCTAAATTTCTTTATTCAACTTAGAGTACTATGAAGTATGAACTTATTTGATTCTTCGATATTTTATTTCCCACTATTAGTTATGTTTAATTTAATTTAGTTTATTTGATCTTGTTATTATTGTTTATTGTTTAGTGATTGGTCACCATTAGACATATTTAGGGAATTTATAATTGGACTTGAAAGTGGGAATTTTAAATAGACCATGAGATTAGATAGTGTAGGATTAGATTTTTAATCTGATTTGCAACTAGAATAGACATATACCTAGAAGCTTGTAACATCCCGGTTTTCGAAACATATTTTCATCACAAAAACAAGAAAATAAGACGCTGCAGAGGACACAAACACGCAATGGGACAAATCCTTACCCACTGGCCCGTCACAAGTTTCATAGATGTCGACGAAATTCAGAAAATTTGATGAAATCATCATTTAAAGGTTTTTATAATAAAAATAAAATCAAAATAACAAATGAGCAATTAAACTAGAAATGATCAACAAGAAATGCAGCTAATGTGGCAATATAAATAATTCAGCAACATAACACCGTTTGGAGAGTTAAAGCTCTGGCTCCTTCACTTCGCGAACACTTCTATAGGATTACTCACCTAAAACAAATAGTAATACAACAAAGAAAAAAAGTATACTTGGGGTCAGTAACTCCCTGTAACCAATATCACTTTACAAAATTTACATGTATGAAATATAAGTCAATGAAGTAGTGTTTTATAAATTTAACATAGAAATTTTCCAACCAAAATATTTTCAAACACTTTCATAACATAGAAATCTTTCAAACCAAAACAATTTCATAAAATTTTATGACCCCCAACCAATCTCCTCCGTATAACTCCCAGACATGGATCCGAACCATTCATCCTGTATAACCCCACTTAGATATACCACTCACTTCAGGTGTCAGTCCTGTAACATCCTAGCTTTTTCCTACTATATTTATAGCAATTTAATCAATTTATAACCACTTTATAATGTTAGAAGCCCAAAAATACGAATAAATTAAAACTTTTCTCTTTGAAACCTGTACGAAATATTTTTCCTGCGTAAGCTTGGGCTTCTTAACAACTTAAGAAAAATATATTTGTTCGATGAAATCCGCAGCAGTTTATAAATTCATTAAATAGCTAAATTAATAGTTACTACTTAGTTTTTACTTTATCTACACCTAAACAATCTAATGTAACTACAAACCTGTCATATTTAAATCTAACTATTACAATTCTATCTAAATATAATTTGCCTATCACAGGGATAGACTTTACCTAATAAATCACAGGCTATGAGCTTGTATAGTACAACATATCTCACAAAATCAATCTCACTCATCTTCGGGCCTATCAAGCATCCTTCCTATCCTGAACTGCTTATTTGTAAAAGTTTTGTTTGAAAAACAGTGAGATTCAAAGAATCCCAATAGTAGTTATCATTTATTATCATGCATAACAATTGATGAACTCATAAACAAAGATTATGATTTATATTACCTGATTAACCATAATCCAGCTGCTCACACAACAATGTAAATTTATTTTCCTGATTGTGTGGCATATGAGGCACAACCCCCTGAATAAATAAACTAGAAGTAGCGAACCTCTAGTCATGGAGAACTCCGATAAACTCAATGTTCTGACAGGATTAGAGCGACCTTTCGGCCCTGAGGTTAGAGCGACCTTTCGGCCCTGATGTGATATGATTTTAAAACATGCTTCATGCAATTCTCATACATCATAATAAACAAAACTATTACCTGTCCTCCTGCAATTACCAATTATCTTTCTTTAACTTCCTGGTGCTATAAGAACTCACGGCATCCGTTCCTATATTTTAATAAGATATGAATGATAAGTTACTATAAATTCTAATTCAAATAAATGTTAACGTCTCTCACATGCCTATAAACTACCCAACCATTTATATATTCTTTACTAAATTATCATTTTAATCCTTTTAGTAATCAAACATTAGAACTTTAATGATTCCTAGAATCTTTAACAATACTCTATCACAACATTCATCAAAACAAACATTACATTCATATATCCAAACAACTCCAAACAATTGGCAAGTAGAGAAAGAAACACAAATGAGCCAAACAATATAATTTATTAGAACTTAGCATGCATCTTCATACTTCTATTCAATTTAATCCTTAGCATCATTTACTTATTTACTTATAGTTATATCATTTTTCATGCCGATATTCATAACCACATGTCTGCATGGCAATATTCATAACCACATGTCTGCATAAATTAATTATTAAAATAACTAATCTAAATCAGCAACTTCCATTCATTTTCCATAGCCATGTGTTAATTCAGAATAAGCATATGTCATATCAGTTACAAACATATTACAACCAACAAACTCTGACTAACCAATTCAGACTATATGTGAACTAATTACATTAATATTCCTCTTATTGAAATTTGAAGCAAATAAAATCAGTTTAATACCATACTCAACTATAGCAAGAATCTTCATTCCTTACCAAAATCATTTGACTTTCACAGTGAAAGATACAAGAATTTAACAAACACCTATTGAACAGCAAAATAAATTTCATCATGGTCACAACAACATTAACTCACATTCTCATTCTTTTAGTGCAAGAGTGCTAATATACAACTATCACAGCAACCTAATTAACTGCAAACAGAATATTTTGGTACTCATTAGTACCATTTCAACCCATAAACTAAAACTGAACTTATGAGTTCAAACAGAAGTAATAAAATTCAAGAAACACTTGCCACCTCTCCAAATATTTAACATGTAAGTTTGATAATATTAACAATCTTCCCTTCACTATCCTTAATCACAAGACAGAACATCATAATCCAGAAATCAAACAGAACAAGAAAAGAAAGGGTAATTGAAATATATACCTACCAATTCACAAAGGAATAACAATATAAAAATAGGGGCTTTGCTTAAGCTTAATCACAATAGATGAAAACTGAAACAAACATTAACAAGATTTCATCAAACTTATCAAAACAAGAACAGAACATCCAAGTACACTGCAAAATCAGTCAGAGGAAGAGGGAGAATTGAAAATCTATGAAATAACAAAATCTGACAAATCAAATATTTAAAGTACAGCTCTAATTTTCTTTCACATATCAAAAACTAAAACTTTATCTTTATTTTATTAAGCTAAAACTCTTAAAACTCTAACCCAATCTAAAACCCCAACTCTCAAACCGCTCAAATGAAAGAATAAAAGGCTAGAAGAGTATAGAGTAAGCTCACCGGAAATCAAATCCGGTTCTGCTTTCTGAACGGAGGCCGGTGCCGCCGGGAATCGCCGCCGCCGTCGCCGGAAACCATTGGGAGAAGAAGCAAAATCCGGAGGAAGTGAGAGAGAGCGACTGTGGGACTGAGAGACAAAGAAAGAAGACGAGAGAAAGTGATTTTGTGATGGTGAACAATGATATTGAAGGTTAAGGATGGAGTGTGATGATGAAGATTGAAGATGAAGGGAGTGGGTAGTGAAGATGATGATGGCCGATGATGATAATGACGAGAAGGGAGGAGAAAGTGAGGTTGGTGAAGAAATGGGAGTGATGAAGATGAGAGTGGGAGTGAGTTGGAGTGATAAGTTGAAGATAAAGATTGGCGGGGGGAAAGTGACGCAGAGAAGGTGATGAGAGTGATGGAGAGTGTGATGATGATGATGATGATAAGGAAGGAGTATATATATAAATTATAAGTGGATGTGGTTAATTGGGGGTAAATAAAGATAAATTAAAAAGAAGATTTTTATAAAAATGAATGGTTTGGGTTAATTTTGGAGAGGATATTTTGGGAGAGGATAGAATTGGTGAGAAAGAGATAAGTTTTGGAATATTTTGAGTCCCAATATGATTTATCTAGATATGTTTTAATTCCTAAATTTATTTCTAAAACTTCTAAAATACTAAACAATACATCAAGATTCTAAATATTGTCTTATTTATTCTATTAGAAAATTTGGGGTGTTACAAGTCCCCTCTCTTACCTCCCACCTAGGCCTAGGCTCAAGAGGTGTCTTACCCAAGCGCCTATTTCCAAACCCTGATCAGGGGTAAGGAATAGAGAATGAGTCTGACAAGGTGCCAACTAATAGGATCAGTAGTAAAGGCTTGCCGCGCGGACTTCCAAACAAAATTCTCCACAACCCACCCCAAATCACCATCATCGTATTTAAAAATGTAACAAATACACATGTACATGTGAGTTTTATAATAGAAAACAGGTTAAAATTACTCCCCACTTCATTGGAGTTTCATACAATCAAAATAGAATTTCACAAATCAAATTTTATACTATCAAAACATATATAGTTAGAAAATCTTATACTCCATAACATGCATATAACGTAAATCAACATTGGTTACCTCAAGTCCACGCGTTTACTCTAAAGAATCTACGAAAAATATAAAACTCTAATCCTCTCTAATTCTATTTTGCCTTTCTGTTAGGCACACCCTCTAATATATTTATATATAGATGAGTCCAAGCCTTGAAAAAATGTATTTTTTGACTAATTCAATTTTATATTATTTAAATGTTTTTCTTATAATATTTGTAAAAATACCTATTTTATAATTAATCCTACAAGTATGCATTTAAATAATATAACCCCCCCTTTTTTTGTTAGACCGAATCTATCTCTACATATCTATTTAAATATCAACAATCACAATATTCCTACAAAATCTCAACTATTCAAAAACACTATAATTTTCTATATTTTATATTCTATGCCATAAATATTATATATTAATTATTTAATTATTAGAAATTTCAGGATGTTACACCCTACATAGTCACATTAGAGCGGTACCGGTTTAAATTAGACCTATTAAATTTGTGCAAGACATTGCATAATTAATCTAGGTAATTAAGGATATAAATGGAAACCGAAAGACATTTATAGACACTAGTACTCTAGATTAGCTATTTTGATTAATTCATAATTAATTTAGTGGGAATAAAATCTAAGAAACAAATAAGGGATTAATTACTCTAAGTTGATCTCTTGATTTGTGAATTTCACCCGTGTTAACGTTGTTTTTCTTAGATCATAATTAATCTTTTTCACTAGCTTATAAAATCAATTCTCTTGTTTTACTCAACTTAAAAGAAAGTAGGAAATTTAGTGCTTAATTAGTAATTGTTTAAGTCTTTGTGCGTCGACCTAGATTTTACTATTTTACGAGCCATATATTTGCGGAGTTTTAATCAATCAAAATTTTGGTAGCATCAAGTTTTTGGCGCTGTTGCCGGGGACTAAGGTAATTGGTTTTCTTAGTAAGTAATTGATTTTCTAACATAGTTAATATATATATAAATAAAAATAGAGGGTTTTTAGGAAGTGGATATTACAATTTGGTATTCAGACAAAAAAAAAGATATTACAATTTGGTATCTGAGCAGAGATAAGGAAATATGTATTAAAATGTTTTGTAGTGTATTAAAATGTATCAAAATCATTCCTAAATTCTTAAAAAAATCAATAAATTAAAATTTGAGAATGTTAAACATAAACATAAACATAAACATAACAATAAACACATACATCATAAACATAAACATAAACATAAACATAAACATAAACATAAATATAAACACAAACACAAACACAAACACAAACACGTATAATAACAGACATCTAACCAATATCGCACATCATACATATCCATTATATACCTCTACCCTCAAAATCTACTGGTCAACGTATAAAAAGAACTCTCACTTTGAATAAACCTTATTGGATGATTTTGAACCAAACTTATTATCAAAATAAACTTCCTTATATAGTCTATGCATATTTGATAATTATAAACCAAACAAGCAATCACAAACGAAAATTCCCAAATTTAAATGAAAGTAATGCAAATCATTTGGAACCAAACTTTCAATCAAACAAAATTTTCTAAATATAATTTTTAAATCACTTTAAACACATGTGAGGATAATTGAACTCAATTGTTTTTTTATAATGAAAACTAACAAGGTGTTCAGTGGAGCGTTATAAGAGATCTTTATTGATAATATGATTAAATACAATAAATAGGGTCACCGGCAACGGTGGTTACAAACTAGACGTCAAAGCCTTAATCACAAAGATTAATTCAAGAATACAATGATAATCAGAGAGGGAGATTACAAAGAGAGAGAGAGAGAGATAAAGATAATGATTGCAGTGAATTGCTTGTGGCGTTGTGAATGAGTTCATAGCCTTTTATAGATGAAGCCTCGTCTTGGCAGTTGAGATAAAGTAGAGGCAGTTTTGGATAAGAGACGTTGCACGTGCTCCGATATACATGGGCGACTGGCGAGATTAGTGGGAGAGCCGCTCCGAAAAAGGTGGGCGACTAAGTCTTCTTCCATTATCTACAATGTGGCCGTTAGTGTTGTAAGTGTTGGATGTCCTGGCATGCCTAGTTGCTCATTTGGGCCACCACAATGGGCTTAGGCCCAACAAGGAAGTAACAGAGTATAACAATAATAATCCAAATATTTGCTTAATATCTCATAAATGAAAATGTTCAATCATTTGTAATATTAAAATAAAAACATTTCAATCACAACTTCTTTGAAATCTCAATAACAAAACATTCTAATCACAAGTAAATCACACAAGTACTGGTGATACGGTACAATAGGGACTAACAACCCTCGCTTAAGATCGGGGGCATTCTCTCTCAATTCGTCTTTCTATATGGCATTCTCTATCAATTAATCACTGTAGATCTTGTAGGGTACCTCTTCCATGGATTGCGTATAATTCAATATACCTGTGTCACACACACAAATCATACCAATCAACATATGCAACATCCAAAAACGTAAGACACAAAACCATCAAATTTTCATAAAACGTACATGAAATAAACCATTAATGCATAGTAATTTCAAATCATGAAATACACACCTTTATGTCATTAAAACTAACATACTCTACCAAACAATTTTAAAATAAACATAATTCAAACATGTGCATAGATAACTTTTCAAAATATAATTTCAAAAGTCTTACACACACACACACACACACACACGTAAACAAGCAGAAAGCAGTTACCTGATAATTCGCACCAATCTCACAATAGCTTAGTTTTCCCCCTTGCTAATGTATCCTTGAATATTCCTAACCTATTGCTTAAAATCTTATCAGTTTGGTGGAATTTAACATTAGAATGTTTGAAGTCATCTGACCAAATTTCAAGACGATCTAACGGTTGGAACCTTTGCAATTGCTAATTTTGCTACCGGGTTTTGGTTTCTATCAGCTAGAAAATACCTTGTACTATACGCCTTATAAATCCCTTAATAAAGCTTTAATTCTTGATCCACCCGATCAACACGACAACTCGTATCTGTAGAATACCCTGAACAAATTTAGAAATGATCCAACGTGGAAAAGTAGTAACACGAAATTTATTAACTAGGTTTCTATTTCCTGCATATTGGAAAACACTCCTATCCTATGGCTTATTAAGGCCACACCAAAGATCCAATCACCAACCCAACCATTCTTATTAAGTAGTGTGCTTTTTCTAACAAGATATCGAAATTTGAAGAGGATCCAACAGTGAATGAATTTGTACTCATCATTTCAATGTAACCCTATTTTAGAGAAAGTAGAGGAAAATAATATGAAGGCAAAACTATTTAGAAATATGCCTAACAAGAGTAAGTTGAAGTGTTTAAATAGGAGAAGGGAGGAAATTAGGGTTTCTAAAATCCTAACCCTTTTTTAGTAATTATTCACTATCACCACATATATCTCTAACTTATCCTAAAAATACACAAATTAAATAACAACTTCCAATAAACACTCATATTCAAATTAAATACTAAAACCCAATTAAATAGGTGTTGGTTTGATTAAATGGAAAATTCTGATTGAAAAATATTAAAATATTTTTGACTGATTGTTAAAAAATTTAATTGAGATCTTTATTTGTTGTGAGTGATGAAATGGGTTTGATGTTAAAGATATTTCCCAAATTTAATTGAATTATAGACAATAGAAGGTAAACATTTCTTGTGAGCATGCATATCTTCTCTTTTCAATATCCAGTGTAATGTTTTGGACTGATATGTGCTTATTTTTCCTTGATTGTTAATCTCTTGCTTGGTTTCACTAATGAAGAAGCATGGACCTGTTTTGCATATTGAATATCTAAAGCCTTTTTATGTCAATTGTTAATGATGTGTCTTTGCCTTAAATTTTTTTTTGAGTGCAAGTGTTTTGAATTTGCCATTGTGCATCAGATTTGAATCATTAAATCAGTCCTATAATTGCATCATACTTGTTTGATTTGGCATCAGATTTGTTGAGTCATTGAATTGGTTCTGTCATTGTATTCTTTCCATCATAATACACATCAAACAGAGACCATATAAATAGAAAGGGAGAGGCAAAAGCAAATTTTTGAAATCACTCATTATTAAAAAAAATATTATAAACAGCGCTGATTAACTAATTTCTAGATATAAAAATTGAGCTTTTGAAATGTTAATAAGGGAAAACATTGTCTTTCTAATCAAGGTACATGGTTGAATATGTATAATTAGATGTGTACTGAATTGTTTTGACTAAATTGCTTAGAGGTATGAATATCATTGAATGTAAAAAATAATGTTGAATTTTCTCTTCTCTGTTAAGTGCTGTTTGTGATTCCTTTATGTGTGTTCATAAATGATTGATTGATATTGATATGTTAAAGCTGTGTGTGTGATTGAATTATGTTTATGATGACTTTTAGTGTAACTAATGATAGGTGAGTATGTCTTTGACATTCTTTGTTATTCTTGCTTGTCCTTTGTCATTAAGTGAGCAGTGGGGTCTTTCCATTGAAATAGTTATTAGTATAGAAGTAACTTCACAACAACCTTATCTCCCAGCTCCAAAATAAAATTATATAGATGCAAGCTTATGCTCTTTTCTTGGTGCCCTAGTTGCTACATTAATTCTCAGCAGCTGTTGTATATTCTTCTCCTTTCGTTATGCTCTTAAAATATGCCCAAGCTTCTTATGATATGACTTGAGAGTTCTTGGCATCTTTGAGAACCTCAACCATATTAATCTTCTTCTCTTCCATCATCTTTATATTGTGATAAATATGATTATCAAGCTCTACATTAATCTCAACAACATTGCTTTCCACAACCACAATCATTCAAATACAAAATCATACGGCTATCTATGAGCTCATTCTTAAAGTTTGTCATACAAACTAATATCTCTAAAAGCTTAAATGCTTGATTCTTTCCTGTACTTAATGAGCACTTCTCTCCTAATTTCGAGGACGAAATTATTTTAGGGGGAGAGACTGTAACATCCCAAAAATTTAATTATAAAAGTTCTATAATTTAATATAGAGCAAGGATATTTTATTTGTAATCTTGGAAATCTTTTGCCTAAAGAAAATGGAGGAATTAAAATTAGTGAAGAAGTTGGCTAAAATATAAAAAGGAATGACAAAAACATTTGAAAATTTGTGGACCACATATTTATATGTGGTGTAGGTAATTAGAAAAGGAAATAAAAAAAAAACAACACCCACCCCCCAATTAGATAATCTCTCGGCCTCCCTCTCCCATTTCTCACATACACATCAAAAACACTCCCATTTCTCACCATTTTCTTTTTTCTCTTCTCATCTCTCTTCCAACCACGTTTTCATCTATGCCCAGCAGATTTTGGCGAGGAATTCACTTGCAATTCCAGATTCTAGTCAAGGTAAGTGTTCTTGATCTTTACATATAAATTTTGTGTAGTTTGGGAAGATTTTGGGGTTCATCCGATTTGGAAAAAAATCTGATTTGGGGTTGGGAAAAATTGTTAAACCGAACTCATTTGAGTTGAGAGTTTAACATGGGAAGTTCTTCTTATGAAGTTGGAAGGGAAGGAGTGATTTTTACTCTTCTTTGTTTTTCTGTCTTGTCTATTCGGCCAGCAACTATGGAGGGAGGAATGGAGCTTTGAAAATCTACAGAAAAGCCTCAAAATTAAATGAGATAAGCTTGGTGAGGATTCTTTCTTCAATCCTATAATTTCTGCAAAGTTAGAGTTGACTGAGAGGGCTAAATTGAATAGAGGATTAGAATACAAAGAACTCCAAACTTAATTGTTCTTGAAGTTTACTTAAGCTGGACTTAGTAATTGTTTGTTGATTTCTTGAGTTCTTGTTGAATAAAAGGAGTTGTGGGTATTTTTCTGTTTTGGCCGAATGAGCCCTATAAATAATAAAAAAAAATAATTGTTTGAGGGATGTTTTTACGCATGTCAAACACTGATTTTGTGCACTACATATGTTATAGAAATTTTACTAAATTTGAAATATACATGGCTGCACTGTTTTTGGAAATTAGGGAGGTATTACCTTGCTTGAACATTGTTGGGCTGAAGCTAGAATCTTTGATTTCTATTCTTTTGTTTGGCTGGGTACCAAATGACTCTTGGACATAATTACATGTTGAAAACTGATGCTTAAAAGAAAATGTATGTTTTCCTTTTATACCTTGATGTGCACTTTGTCTCTAACTTTTTGATCTAATCTTGGTGGAGGAAAAAGGGAAATTGGAGAAAGTTATTCTCTTCCCTCTGTTTGTGCGTGTATGCATGTTAATTACATGTGAAAAGTGTCAAATTTTCTATTCCCATGTTATTTTCTGTCATGGATGAATCTTTGTGAAAGCTTTGATGTGTATGATGATTTATCATGTTCAAACTAACTTGAGTTCTTGTGATTTAATTATATGAATGAATGTTGCTGAAACAGGATGCTAGTATGAGTTGAAACTTTTGTTATAGCTGAACTGATATTAATAAATACATGCTTCAAATTCTGATTTAAAACTGAATAAATGCAATGCTTATTTCTTTGTTTTGCTGCCATTTTTGGTCATGTATTCTGCTAATTCGAATCTGATCTAAAGAAGTACTAATGAACATCAAAATGAATGTTTGGACAAATAAGAAACTCAACTTGTCAACATTAAATGTTGCATGAATAATTAAAACTGATATGTCTCTTTGAATGAGTAAATTAAATGGATTTCGTTTTGATTCTGTTTTTGAGATTTGAGTTGGATGAGAATAAATACTTAACTCTCATCCTTGTACTGTACTATTTTAATTGTTAAAGAAGTGGTATATGTTGGTTGTTGTGAATTGAAATGAAAATTAGTAAATGCAACAATACATGTGTATGCTTTGACAATGTTTGATGCTTGCTTTATTGCTGATGGCACTACTAGAAAAATTACTTTTCACATCGCTAATTTACGTCGCTTTTTTGAGTAAGCGATGAGAAAAATGAGGCGGTGGCATTTTTGTAATTAAAATGAACTTATTAACGTCGCAATTTACTAAATATGCGACACGAATAACTACAACGACGCTTTTCTATAAAAGGCGACGTAAATAGCTAAAGTAATAACGTCACTGTATACTAAAATAGCGATGTAAATACTATTAATGTCGCTTTTCAGGTAAAACGATGTTAAAAATAATCTGAAAAATCTTAACTAAATCCCTCGTTCTCCTGCTTTCTCGGCTCCACGCACCACGACCACTAATCTCTTGTTGCTCAATCCCCATCATCCCTCACTCGTTCCCTCCGCTCAATCCCCATCACCATCGCCGCTATCTCTCAATCTCATAGTCGCTCCCTCCGTCCAAGAAACCGACGACGACGTGGCCGCTCCTCCTAAACCCAACAACATCGCTGGCGACGACGTAGCCGCTCCTTTCCTAAACCCATCGCTCATCCTCACTCTCATCTTTTCTCTTCCTCTTCCAAGAAAGCGGTGGTCTTTAGGTTTGTATTTTTATCTTCTCGTTTCTTCTTCTTCTTTTCTGGCCGATAGAAGAACAATTTTGGGGAAGGGTTTGATTAATCCGAAATTATAAGGTGGTTCTTACACCCATTTACAAGAATTAGAACTTTGATTTCACCTTTTTGTCTTTTTATTTACCTGAAGAATAGGTTGCCTTATTGTTTTTATCACAACCTTCATTGTGTTCCTTTGTCCCTTGCCAATGATGAAAGCTATGATATTGTGTATTGTATGATATTCATGATTACTTTACCTACTACTGCCTTCCTTTTAAGGCTTTTTATTCCTATTTTTTTATATCTATAAGTCAAAAGGCCAAATTTTTTTGTTATAATAAATTATTTTTCCCCCTAAGGATTCTTAGAAAGATTTAGAAAGATCAATAAAGATTGAGAAAAGATTGAGAGAATTGAGGGGAAGAAAAGAGAAGAACAGATTTGAGAGAGAGAGAAGAAGAGAGAAAATTGAGAGAGAGAAGGGAAAATCTTATTCAGTTGCTTTTTCTAATCTGAATTTAGGGGTGTGACTTTTGATAGCAGATTCGTGTGATGATCAGTAGCATAGTTCAAATGATATGTTTTGTGATTATTTAAATTTTATATTCTTTCACCCATTTCTGATGACCCTTTAAAACTCAAGCTATATTGTTTTCTCTTTAATGGGTGCATAGGTTTTGATTTCTCTGATATGGTGCAATCTAAATTTTTTATGCCTCTCTGTGCCACTGCTTTGCTTTATATTTCCAGGTTTCTCTGGGTGATTTGACATAACTGTGACCCTATGTTTTAAAAGAATAATATAAAAGGGGAAGTAGGTGAGAAATGAGAATTTGTTACGTAGTCTTATACAAGAAGTGTGGACTATCTAAATGCCCTTCCCAGAGCCTAAATCTTTGTTTCATTTTGTAATGAGTTAATTTCTCCTAATGTATTTTGGCTTTCGCTACTTCGCCTTTTATTGAGTCTTTATTTTTCTCATTGTGCCTTCAACCTTAGTTGACTACAACAGTTGATGAAGTTATAGTGTATCCCATTCCAGCAGCTCTTTACCTAGTTAAAAATTTGCTCCAGGTTTGTTGTGTTTGGCAATAGTGTATTTTTCCATTGCTATTTATGTTTACAGTTTTTTATTTGCATTCTCATATCTGATTTATTTGTCAATTTTCTGGCAATATTACATCTTTGCATATGTAGATGCTCCTGGTTATCAAATATTGAAGAATTTAAATATTATCAATACTGGCATCATTTACGGGATTATTCTCAAGAAAAGGCAGATCTTTTGATTAAAAGTTTTTGGTTGCCCTTTCATTGTGGAAACTATTGGTGAAACATCAATGAAATACCATGTGGTCTATCTGTTAAGTCACTTTTATGCTTTGACAATGAAAGCGCTCTCTTCCGTGTGGGTATTGTAGTTTTGAGTATAGCTTTTAGAATCAGTCTTTCCTAGCTATAAAGCTAACTGGCGGGATATTGTAGCATTTGATATAAGCCATACTTGATCATATTAAAGGTTAACTGTATTGAGGCTATTGTGTATTCTGATCTAATTTCATATTTCAGATTAAGTGAGATTCAGTGGGCTGCTTTTATTCTATTGTTATGATAAGAACACGATTATTATGGCAACTGTAAAATATTATGTTTCAGGTTACAGTTCCAATCGTGTTCTTCAAATTCCCTTTCATATGGCAACTGTAAGTTGACATTTGTCTCTTGTTATAATAATTCACGGTGTCAGGATATTTTCTCACGATAAGTTCTTCCCATGCAGGTCAATGGCACTCTTGCCTGGTTTTGCTGTAGTATATACAGAGGTGAATGTTGGTTTATAGTTGATATAAATCTGTTGTCTAGAATTGGAAATTTTTTGTAAAGTTCAAATAATATATCATCCTATACAAATTAGCTCTTATTTAAGCAAAATTAGATTTAATAATTGATACTTTGATCTACCCAGAATAAGGGCTTAAAATTACAAAGTTGGGATGGAATTGAGGATTCTAGATGAGAATTAGTACTTAGCAGGCTTTTTTTATGACTTTTGCAGGCTACTATTAAGAAGCGTCCTTCCAGAAATATTAGTGTTCAGAACTTCTGGCTGTACATCTTTGGCATGACATTCAATGTTGTTGCTATGTTGATTCAAGATTGTGACGCAGTGATGAACAAGTAATCTGTGTTCTTCTTGATTCTGGTTTTGCGGCAGATAAAGGATCTTGTCTTGCTATTATTTCCTCTAGTTATTACAGCTTATCATCAAATTGTAGTATTTCTCTATTTTGTGATGAATCAATATTTATTATGAATATGCATATGTTTGGGTGCTAAAAATTAATATAACGAACACCAAGTATGGAGAATAAAACTGCCTTGTTGACATTGTAGTTATAAGGCTTATATTGTCACATCAATACTTATTTCCTGACATCTTGAGCTGCTTGTATTCAGGGGTTTTTTTCATGGATATTCTTTAATCACCGTCCTCATGATTCTCAACCATGCACTCAGGTATATGTATTTCATAATTTTCTTCAAAAATATTATCGATAATCTATGATTGTTGCCTTAGAATTCGTACTTGCCTTGATGTCATTGTTTGGTTTGTCCTGCCGTTATGATTCTATACATGCATAAATTCATCGATAGCATTAGTGGAGTGGAGATGTTATTTTTGGAAATAGAAATTTTAAATGAGATTCAGTATTTCATAGTTATAACATCAATGAGATGAAACATTATCTCATACATGCACACAAGACCATGTATCAGAACATTAGCTAAACCTATTAATGCCCTCAGTATTTTATCTATGGTTATTATTAAGTTCTCCTTATTCTAATCTCCAGGTTTTCTCTCTTTCTCTAACAGTCTGTCACTAATCTCTATTACACCTCGCATAAAGGACATAAATTTGTTTAGCATATTAATTTTCATTTCAGAGGCATGACCATTGACACAAATATGGAGACTGACTACAACAAAATTTGAAGTTGCTTGGTATAATTTGGAGCTGTCATGTCCAATATAAAGTTTGATATGTCACTGGTATGAGCGTGACTCCTATTGAGTTGTACATTACTGAGTAGAAGGACTGGTAATAATAAGGAAGAAGGGGAGCAATCAGATGTTGGTGTTGGTGTTGGTGTTGGTGTCTATCCTTCATTAAAGTCTCTATCAAAATCACTTGCCATTTCAATTTCTGAAATCATATTTAGAGTAATCATTCAACATCTCTTCATTAGGATAAAATTTCTATCCTTCATTAAAGTCTCTATCAAAATTTTTAACAAGCATTTGTGTGGTAAGTCCTATTGATTTTTGTGGTGAGCATTTTCTGTTATTTATTGATGAATTGTGGTTTTGTTTTAGGGCTGAATTTATGAAGTATGTTGTCACTCCAAAGCTGGGCAATTCTGGTGTTGGTAGTGCAATGGCAGTTTGTGGGGCTTTTGATGGAATAGAAAGTATGAGATTGTAACCGTAATACCCTTACTTGTGCTGGTTGTTTAACAAACTTGGTGCTCATTGTTCAATTTGTTTGCATTTTGCTAAGAATGAGCATCTTTATATCTTATTATCCTGAGGCAGGGTTTTGAGAATTTTTTTAGACAAGTATATTCTTGTCATCACAATTTTTTTTTGGGACACTTGCACCTAAGTAACTTATTTGGTTCTTGATTTTTTCAGCCTACACAGACTCTCTTCTTGATTATCTATTTTATATTTTGTATATTTGATTCCATATTCCTGGTTGAAGTTGAGTTTTAGTTCTGTAATGCATAATCATTGATAAGTTTGTACTGTCAAATCTTGTGACCCAGTTTTGTATATTATAAATAACGATGTGAATAAGAAGAAAAAGTGACGTGAATAATACTTTTCATGTCGCGTTTTTAGGGAAAGTGACGTGAAAAGGATTATTCACGTTGCATTTTTTCCCTCAGAGACACGTTTTCACGTCGCTTTTCTAATTAAGTGACGTGAAAGATCCACATTTGACGTCGCATATTTAAAAACGCGACATGAAAAGGGGACTTTTCACATCGGTTTTTTGCGCGACGTGAAAAGTGGACTTTTCACATCACTGGTATTAATGTCGCTAAAAAAAGCGACGTGAAAGGCCCTAAAAGAGCGACGTGAAAAGTCTTTTTTGTAGTAGTGTGGATTGTTGTTGTGAATGACATTGTGACGGTGTAATTGTCATGGTTTCCTAGTACTCTATTTGGAAATTTTATCAATAGTTGCTACTTGATTCTTGCTTGTTGAATGATTTGAGGATTCTTGAAACTTGCAAGAAACCTTTGAATGTTTAATGAGTAAACTTTAAGAATTATAATGACTTCAAGGAATAGAATAATTACATATGGGCTGGGTAGTATTAAACATATTAGGATTCGTGAGAGATTGAAATCAAACATATACAAACATAGTTATTAAATCTCTTGTTTTACCTTAGGTGAAATCAGAGATAACAAGGTTGTGGAAATTTCAAAGCACCCTTAAGGAAATAAGTGGTGATGTACTGCTAATAGCTGGAGTCCAGGTGACAGTTTGTTTCATACACATAAGGTCATTTATTTATTTATTGTCATCACTAATATAACTGTTGCAGGTGAGTAAATATCATATTGTCCTTATATACCTTTATGTACATATGTATGATTTATGATTTATGGAGTACTCCAGGGGGTCGCTCCCTCTTTGTCAATTTAAAATTCTGTTTGGTGAGGTGAAATTTCCTGCAGGTCTAAACCAGCTAATTATGATAAACATTTCATAATGTGAAGAGTTGGTTGGTGCACATAGCACTCGTGAGTGATTGAGAGAAGAAGCTTCATGGCGGGGTGAATATATTACTGGCCTGAAGTGGAGGCGTTATAGACGCAATATAAGGATAAATGCTATTATTCTCTGAACAGGTTAAAATGGAATTAGAATCAGATAGGCTATTGCATTATTTAGAGTGTATGAAATAAACTGCGGTACATTTTGGTTTCAGGTAAATGGAGAACAAGGACGGTAGGAAGAAAAAAATAGCAGGAATGCTTGTTATGCCCTATGTAGGTTAAAGTCTATTAGAACTTGTAGTACATTATCCATAATCCTATTATGTATCAAGTGAATAACTTGTGAAATACATATTAGGAAGCTATCATCTATGATAGTCATTCTAGTATTAGTTGTTACTTTCCAATTACAATGAAATCATATTTAGAGTAATCATTCAACATCTCTTCATTAGGATAAAATCTTAGATATTAATTTAGCCATTTAATAGATATGTAACCACTTGAATTTTTAATTAATAGTATATAGTTTTATAAACTATTATAGAAGTCCAACTCAATGAATAAATGTTTTTTAGATAACTTTCAAAGAGAAAATATTTCAACTATCTTTCAAAAATAAAAAAAAAAATTTAATTTATTCTCATTTTGGACTTTTAATATTATAATAGTGGTTATAAATTTATTAAATTGCAATAAATATTGTAGGAAAAAGCTAGGATGTTACACTATACGACTATAGTAACATAATATATTTCATATACATAGACATACAAATCCTCCGACAAACTAGGTTATAAGTGTTAAGTTTTGTTGTAAATATGTGTAGTTAGGGTTTAGTTAGAAGTGGGCCTTATTGGGCCCTATTTAACTTTGGGCTTTCTAATGTCTATATGATGTAATCATACATGCATAATTCAATAAGATATCATTATTCTCTTTTCATTTTCTGCATGGTATCAGAGCTGCAGGCTCCTTAGGGTTTTAGTTTTCCGTTTTTGTCCTTGGTGGTTTGAAGCACTGTTCACATGAACAGTACTTGCGACTCTCAAGCTGATCTATAAGTTATTGGCCCTCGTCTTGTAACACGAGTCGATCCATCGGAATCAGGAGGTTCCGGCGAACAAACCCGGTCGGTCCGGCCGCCGTCCGCCGCCACACGCATCACCACGGGGCGTCGGAAAACTGCCAATCTTTGCCGCGAAAGTTTGCCGCCCGTTTCCGGTCTTGATTTGGCCATTTGAAGCCCCTGGTGAGGCTATTTGGTTGTCTTCTTACTCGTTAAAAATTGTTTGGATTGTTTGTAGCTCATGGTGAAGCTATTTTGTTGTTCCCTTACTTGTTGGTATTATTTGGGGTTCTTTTGGGATCATTTGTAGCTCCTTTTGAAGCTATTTTGGTGTCTTCTTGTTTATTGGAATTTGTTTAGCTCCTAGTGAAGCTATTTGGTTATTCCCTTGCTTGTTGGTATTATTTGGGATTCTTTTGGGATCATTTGTAGCTCCTTTTGAAGCTATTTTGGTGGATTCTTGTTGGAATTTGTTTGGGATCGTTTGTTGCTTGTGTTTAATGGCTGAAGATAAAATGGTGACCATTTCAGTAGCTGAGTATGCTAAACTGATAACTAGATTATAGGAGTCTTTGGCTTTATCTTCACCAGTACCCACTACTACAGGTAATAATGTCACTGGCCTTATCTCTTCTTCCTCCAAGTGGATCATCGATTCAGGTGCCACTGATCATATGACAAGTAAGCATCATCTTTTCTCCTCTTATGTTTTGTACGTCAATCGTTCTATTATCACAATTGCAAATGGATCCAATTCCTGTGTTATTGGTTCTGGCATAGTTCATCCAACTCCATCTATTCGCTTACCCTCTATTTTAAATGTGTCAGACCTTACTTTTAATCTTTTCTCTTCTAGTAAATTAACGAAACAACTAAATTGTTGTATTTCACTCTTTCCTGATTATTGCTTAATTTAGGATCTTACGACGAAGCAGATTATTGGTAGAGGGTACGAGTCCAGAGGTCATTACTTTCTTGATGATCGAGTGCATCGTTCGGTTGCTTGTCCTTTCAAATCCAGTCTGTTTGAAATGCATTGTCGTTTGGGTCATTTGCCTATAGGGTCTTTGAAGAAACTTTATCCACATTTTAATTCAGTGTCCACTTTAGAATGTGAGTCATGTCAGTTTGGCAAACATCATCGTCTTCCGCATGTGTCTCGAGTCAATAAACGTGTTGCGTCCCCTTTTGAATTAGTTCACTCTGATGTTTGGGGCCCTGATGAGATCCAGCAAAAAGACAATTCAACTTCAAATGATCCTTTGAAGATTCCAAGCAGACCAATCACAAGAGCAAGATCCAAAGGCATTAAGGAGGCACTGAATGGACTAGTGCAAGAAGTATGGGTAAAGCAAATGACAATTTGTTCAACAATTGATTATAAAGATGTTGAAAACGTCACAAGTGTTATTTGGGTTGAACATGAAGATGTTGATCGTATTATGGGCTTAAAAACATCAAATTAAAGGGCTTGGACCAAGAGTTACACATGGGAAACTTCATTTGGGCTTAAGTAATGTAATTTTGGGCTTTAAACACTTGTTAATTTTGGCCCATTGTTTATGTGCGAATTTAAGTTAAACTTTGCTTGTTTTGTAACCTTTAAATACTTTGTAAGCCTCTTTGAAGGCAGACTTGAATGTGAGAATTATAAGTTGCTTTATGAACTTTGTTGAGAGGGTTTCTCTCTAGGGTTCTTCATTGAACTAACAGACTTATCAAGGATTGATCAACCTTGTGGCGTCTTCCAACACCTCGGGTCCTTGTTCTTTCGTGCTCAAGGGTTCAAGTGGATCGTTCTAACCTTTGTTTAGCTCTCTTGGGGTTGTGTACATCTTAGATTGTTGTGTGTCCGGGTTTATCCCTGGTGGGTTCGCATCATCTTGGCATCAGAGCTTCAGATCTAAACTCAGGTTCTTTGTGTTCTTGTTTCTTCATTGTTTTGTGTCTTTTCATCTTTTCTGATTTTGTTTTTAGGTCGTAATTGTTTCTGTTTGTTTGTCGACTTATCCTTTGAGTTTCGCGACGTGTACTATAGTATGTCATTTTGATAGTTCAGAATCTAATCTTGCTTCTCGTTGGGGAATCGTCCCAATCCGACTTTTCATTTGTTAGTTAGAGTCATTTTAAGTTCACACGTTTTCTGGAAATTTCTGGGTTCATTTGGCTTGGAAATTTTGTTTGTGTTTTATTTGTTTTGATTCTATGATTTTTCTGGGTTCAATTCTGTTTGGTTGCACAAAAAAAAAGAAAAAGAAAAGTAGCAAAAAAGTAGAAGCAAAAAAAAAGAAAGAAAGAGTAAAAAAAAAGAGTGAAAGAAAGGAATATTGCAATTGTTGTGTTGAGATTGTTCTTAGCAAGTGTGATCATACCACGAAAAAAAAAATCAATTCTTGCAAATTATGTCATTGTGCTATTGAAAGTTTCCTTTGTTCTACATGTTACACTCTCTTTGAGATCCAAAATTTCTAAGTGTTGTGTTGATTCCACAAGTTGTGAAAGATTTGATTAAATTGCTTAGTTCTTTAAAGAGCCTCAAAAGGCAACTAAGAGTTGGAAAAGGCAAGAGTGTTATACATCAAGTTAAAAGCCAAAAAGAGTAGAGTGTAGAGTGACATTGTTGAGGGAAACACGTGAGGAATTTGTGAGGTATTTCATTTCACTAACATCATTTTTTTTTGAGTTACAATGTCTAGTGCAGGTGAAATATCCAATGGTGACGACAATTCAAGGAATGCCGCAGTTAACATGAGGCAAATTCAACAACAATTTGCATGATTGGAAGTGGTTTTTGTGGAGATAAAGGATAGGATGGATAGGCAAGATGAGACCATTGCAAATTTATAGGAGAGACCACCTAGAAGGCATGATAGGCGAAGAGAGGTTTTTATGGGTGAGTCGAATTCTGAAAATAATAGTGAAGGAGAATTTGAATTTGAATATGGTTATGGAGGGGAAAGGAATAGACATAGAGGAGATAGGCATGAAAGGAGATATGAGAGGGATAGAAATAGGTTGGATGGAAACCTTGGGAACATAAAAATGAAAATTCCAGCTTTCCAAGGAAGGGGTTATGCTGAAGCATATTTAGAGTGTGAGAGAAAGATGGAGATGATTTTTGATTGCCATAATTACACCGAAGTTAAGAAGGTGAAGTTGGCAGCAATAGAATTCACTGATTATGCTATGGCTTGGTGGGATAACTTGGGTATTAATAGGAGAAATAATGGTGAGAGGCCAGTGGCAACATGGAGAGAAATGAAGACTCTTATGAGGAGGAGATTTATTCCCAACCATTACTACAGAAAGCTTTATCAAAAGTTGCAGATCCTTGAACAAGGTTCTAAGAGTGTGGATGAATACTTTAAGGAGATGGAATTAGCTTTGATAAGAGCTAATGTGCAAGAAGATAAGGAAGCTACAATGGCTCGATTTCTGAATGGGCTAAAGAAAGAAATTGCTGACATAGTGGAGTTGCAACATTATGTTGAGCTTGAAGACATGGTGCGTATGACTATAAAGGTGGAGAAACAACTCAAGCGCAAAAGTGTTTCCGAATTCAATTTCGTTTCAAAGTCATTCTTGAAATAGAGTTGGAAGAAAGGAGAGTGAAGTAGCCAAAAGGAGACCACTAAAGAGAAAGGAGAAGCTACATCAAAGTTTCAAGGTAAATCTGGAGCCCAATCTTCTAGAAATAAAGATATGAAATGTTTCAAGTGTTTGGGTGCAGGTCACATAGCTTCTCAATGTCCCAACAAGAGAGACATGATAATGAAAAACAATGAAGTTGTGACTGAAAGTGAAAGTGAAAGTGATGATTCATCCAATCAATCACTTGATGATGAAGTTGATGATGGAGTTGAGCATGCGGTAGAAGGGGAATGCCTTGTTGTTACGAGAACTTTGAATTGTCAGGTGAAGGAAGATGAGATTAATAAGCAAAGGGAAAACATTTTCCATACTCGCTGTCTTATTCAAAACAAGGTTTGTAATTTGATCTTTGATGGTGGGAGTGTTACAAATGTTGCAAGCACCACTTTGGTTGAGAAATTGAAGTTGCCAACCATCAAACACCCTAAACCATACAAGTTACAATGGTTGAATGAGTGTGGAAAATTAAAGTTGATAGACAAGTTCTGGTTGCTTTCTCCATTAGGAAATATTGTGATGAAATATTGTGTGATGTTGTACCAATGCATGCTGGACATCTTCTTTTGGGGAGACCATGAGAGTTTGATAGAAAAGTGAAGAAAGATAGGGTCACAAATAAATATTCTTTTGTGATGAACAACAGACCCATTACACTTGTTCCTTTGACTCCAAAGCAAGTTTGAGGATCAGCTCAAAATGAAAAGAGAAAGAGAAAAGAAAATGAGTGATCAAAAAAATGAGAGAAAAGAGAGTGATACATCAAAAAGAAAAGAGAGTGAAAAAAAGAGAGTTTGAGAGTTCAAAAGAAATTCAGAAAAAAGAAGAGAGAAAAGAGGAAAAAAAGAAAATGAGTTTTTATGCTTAAGAGAGTGAAGTGAGGAGTGCTTATCTTGGTGAAGCTCATTTACTTCTCCTTGTTTACAAGGAATCCTTTTTGAACACCACTGATGATAACATTTCTTTTCCTAGTGTTGTTGGTTCTTTGTTGCAAGAATTTTGTGATGTGTTCCATGAAGAAATTCCTCCTGGTTTGCCACCCATTAGAGGGATTGAACATCAAATCGATTTCATTCCTAGAGTACAATTCCTAATAGACCAGCATATAGGAGCAATCCAGAAGAAACAAAGGAGCTTCAAAAGCAAGTGGAAGATCTCATGGAAAGGGATATGTGAGAAAGCTTGAGTCCTTGTGTTGTTCCTGTTCTTTTAGTGCCAAAGAAGGATGGAACCTGGAGGATGTGCATTGATTGTAGAACTGTCAATAATATCACGGTAAAGTATCGTCATCTCATTCCAATATTTTGATATGCTTGATGAATTGCATGGTTCAGTTGTGTTTTCTAAAATTGATTTGAAATCTGAATACCATCAAATTAGGATGAGGGAAGGTGATGAGTGGAAAACTGCTTTTAAGACAAAACATGGATTGTATGAATGATTAGTTATGCCATTTGGTTTGACTAATGCACCAAGCACTTTTATGAAATTAATGAACCATGTCTTGCATGCATTCATTGGGAAGTTTGTTGTGGTTTATTTTGATGATATTCTGATTTACAGCAAGAATCTTGATGAACATGTGAATCATTTGCGTTGTGTGCTTGAGGTTTTGAGGGAGGAAAAATTGTTTGCAAATATGAAAAAGTGTGATTTTTGCATGGATAAAATTGTGTTTCTTGGTTTTGTGGTGAGTGCTAAAGGAATTGTAGTTGATGAGGAAAAGATAAAAGCAATAACTGAGGTGAGAAGTTTTCATGGTTTGGCTAGTTTTTATAGGAGCTTTGTAAAGGATTTTTAGAACACTTGATGCACCACTCACTGAGGTCATTAAGAAATCTGTTGGTTTTAAATGGGAAGATGCACAACATAATGCATTTGTTAAACTCAAAGATAGTTTGTGTTCTGCACTTGTGTTAGTGTAACACCCCAATTTTCAAACTAGGGATAATAAAGAATTGATTGAGGTTTTAATATATCATTTAGGAATTAGAAAGCTTTAAAAAATAAATGAAAGAGGATAGTTATATTTTTAAGAAATTAATATACCTGTTTTCTTTAGAAATTAAAGAAATAATAGTTAGAGACTAAATTATTCATTGGAAATTTTATGGAGAATACTTAGAAGTCTTAAGACCATTTTGGTGAAAGGAAATACATGAACTTATGCCAAGAATTATTTCTATAACTTATCTCTTTTTGATTGATTAAGCTGAAAATGAGAAAGTAAATATAAGTTATTAGAGGGACACGAAGGTAATTTAGCAAGGGCACCATTTTAACATCACCTAACTTAATCTATATTGACAAACACACTCTTCTTCCTCTCCAAAAACGCAGCCCCCTCCTCTCTTCTTTTCCCTTTCAATTCTTCATCTTCTAAGGTTGATTCATGACAATTTTCGGCCCCAATCTCACATGCAATCATGGATTTAGCTTCAGGTGACCTTCCTCTCCATTTCTATACCCTTTTTCCTTCGTTTTAGGCGAGATTGAGAGAAAGTCCGAATTGGGATTCTTAGTTTTAGGCTTCCACAATCTATAAAATACAAATTAAGCTTTGATTCTTCATGTATGTGGGTGGGTTTGAAGGTTACTTGGAGGTTTAGTTAAATTTGTGAAAAACCCCAAATTGGAGTGCTCAAATCCAATGGCTTTAGGGGTGTTTGAGGTTTAAAACCTTCAATTTGTTGCTATAGGAGTTCATTTTAACGTTAATATGGTATTGCATGTTTGATTGATTTAAAGTTTTGTTGATGTGCAATTTTTGGTGTTTTCCTTTTCTATGAATGAACCTATTTTTGATATGGGTGTTGAAAGTTGTTGTTTTAAGTTGATTAAAAGGTGTTTTGGAACTGTTTGGTAAGGGTGTTGATAATTGGGAAGTTAAAAATCAATGTTTGAATATCCTTGCACTCAAGGTGTTTGTTAACATGCCTAGGAGAAACTTTTAGTAAGTAGTGGAAGTTTTTCTTTAATTTGGATATGATCTTACATGGTATATGATTTGGAAAAGTGAAATGAATTTTATGTTGATTATTTTGTTGATATTGTGTGTAGTGCATAAATTTGTTTATGGTGATTTGTGTGTTGCATGTGTACCTAGAGATAAATGTATTGTTGCATGTGGTATTTTATACTTTGTTTTGGCTGAAGATGTGATTAGGATTTTTAGAAAAGTTCTGCTTATTAGAGTCATAAAAAGTTTTGAATGAATAAAGTGGATCGCATTGATTTTATTTACATAGGAAACTTGGTTCTTTTCTTTCCTTACTGCATGGTTTTGTTGGTTTAAAAATTCTTTGCTCTCTCATATGTAATGGGTGAATGATACTTGAAGGGAAAATGGTATAAGTGGTACTTAAAATGATAGACTAGGCACATGGACTAATTCATGTATTGGAGGTGTTAGAATTTCACATTTAACTATAGTATAGAGAGCTTATGAAAGTTTTATATACTTCTTATATGTATATGTATAACTGATTTGGGTTGCTTGGTTTCCCCTTTTCTTTCTTATTATGGCTGTCCTATTCAATTGGGTTAGGTAATGGAAGAGGATTATTTGTTGGTCTTAAACACGGATTATAAAATGCTTTGATTATGAAGTTTTAATTTTGAACATTGAGATCCATTTACTATATTTTAAGAAATCTACGAATGTTAAATTTTATATTGTCTCTAAGAGTATTTTGAAACTTTGTTTCTTTTTTCTCCTCTTGTTTCAGTTTTGGACATAAAGAGAGTCTTTAGGAATAATTAATTAATGATAAGGATAATTTAGAAAAGACATATCAAGTGCATGTTTGGAAGTTCATGTATTTATTTCGTTTTGCTATGTTCTTGCTTTGAGTATTTGATTGGTCAGGTTGCAATGAAGCATAAAATTGACTCTTGCTTTGTGTTTGAGAAACATTTCTTTTCTTCAATGGCTGAATGATATTGAATTGAGGATGAAGCAAAGATTCATGTTGGATGTTTGATTATTAACAATAAATTGATTTAATGTCATGTTTTTTTTTTCTGCACAAACTAAAGGATCAATTGGAATTTGAAAGCTTAAAAGGGATTATTATTGTTGATGATTTGAGTTGTATGTCTAGCTCATTTTCATGTAGTTATTTTGTACTTGTGGATTACATTGATCAATTGTCTATATGAATTTTGACCAAGAGTGAAAATAGATTTACATGATATGAAACATAAACAAGGGATTGGGTAGTAATATAGGTTCGAGAGAGACGTTGCTTATTATATAGAGTAATTATTTATAGCCATTATTACTTTATGTAATAATAGGAGAAGCTAGGAGGCAAGTACTTGGAGCATAGTGAAGAGAAGATAGTTGGAGGACTAGTAACAGTTTAATTCAATAGTTATAAGTGCGCATGAATAGTTTTCAAAAAAAAAACATGATAATGTTGATCCTAAGAAGAGGAAGGATATTTATCTCAGATAGATAAATAAGAAAGTAGAGTACTCTAGGCATTAGGAGGGTCGCTCCCCCTATGTCAAACATTTTCAGAAACCCTGTAGGTACAGAATACCTCCATCATTTGACGAATATAGCGTTAATAGTTCCAATAAGAAATTGGAAAGAGGCATGTTCCAACAAGAGGTTGGAAAGAGGGGAATATTATCATGATTTAAAGGTAAACTATTGAAATAAACTGTTATTGAGATTCTTTGAATCTCACTGTTTTTCAAAATGTTTTTTACAGATAAGCAGGGAGAAGTAGATTCTGTGGGAAGCTCTAGTGGAAGGTAGGAGGGATGCTTGTTAGGCCCGAAGCTCATAGTGAAATATATTTGTTATATATGTTAGTTATTGTATTTCTATACAAGTTCATAGCTTATGGTGTATACAGGTATAAGCTATCACCTGCGATAGCCGAATTATATTTATATAAAATTGTAATAGTTATACTTGATTATGTTAAGTATTTAGTTACATTGTATTTAGTTACATTAGATAGTACAGGTGTATAAAATTAAACTAAGTAGTGGCTACTAATTTAGCTATTTAATGAATTTATAATCCGCTACAACTTTGAAGAAAAAATTATAATTTCATAAATTGTTTAGAAGCCCAAGTTTATGTTGGAAATTCTTTTAATGTAGTTTTAAAAATAGAAAAGTTTTAATTTATTCATATTTTTGGGCTTCTAACATTATAAAATGGTTATAAATTGATTAGAAGGCTATAAATATAGTTGAAAAAGCTAGGATTTCACAGTTAGCATTGCCTAACTTTAACAAAACATTTGAGATTGAATGCTATGCATTTGGAGTTGAGATATGAGCTGTTTTGATGCAGGAAGGAAAGTCAATTGTTTATTTTATTGAAAAGTTTAATGGGGCAGCATTGAATTATCCAACTTATGACAAGGAGCTTTATGCACTTAAAAGAGCATTGGACAACTGGCAGCACTACCTTTGGCCCAAGCAATTTGTCATTCACACTGATCATCAATCTTTGAAGCACATTAAGGGTCAAGGTAGCTTGAAAAGAGGCATGCAAGGTGGCTGGAATTTATTGAGACATTCCCATATGTCATCAAATACAAGAACGGTAAGGAAAATGTTGTGGCTGATGCACTGTCCAGAAGGTATACTCTTCTCCCTACTCTTAACACTAGATTGCTTGGCTTTGAACATATCAAGGATTTCTATGCATGTGATGCTGATTTTGCTGAATTGTTTCTTGCATGTGAAAAAAACTCATGTGCTAAGTTTTATAGAATTGGTGGGTTCTTATTTAGAGAAAATAGATTGTGTATTCCTCAATGTTTTTTGCGTGAATTGCTTGTGAGAGAAGCACATGGGAGATTATTAATGGGTCATTTTGGTGTGAAAAAGACTTTGGATGTTTTGCATGAACATTTCTTTTGGCCTAAAATGAAACATGATGTGGAAAGAACTTGTTCTAAGTGCATAACATGTAAAAGTGCTAAATCTAGAGTCTTGCCACATGGATTTTGTGTTGATATATCAATGGATTTTGTGTTAGGTTTGCCTAGGTCAAAAAGAGGTATGAATTCCATCTTTCTGGTTGTTGATAGATTTTAAAAAATGGCACATTTCATTGCATGTCATAAAACTGATGATGCCACACATGTTGCTGACTTGTTTTTCAAAAAGATCGTTAGACTTCATGGTATTCCTAGATCCATTGTTTCTAATAGGGATACAAAATTTTTGAGTCATTTTTGGAGAGTTTTGTGGGGTAAGCTTGGTACTAAATTGTTATTTTCAACTGCTTGTCATCCACAAACTGATGGTCAAACTGAAGTTATTAATAGGACTTTGTCTCAACTACTTAGGACAGTGATTCAAAAGAACTTGAAAAATTGGGAAGATTGTCTGTCATTCATTGAATTCGCATATGATAGGAGTGTGCATTCATCTACTGATTTTTCTCCTATTGAGATAGTTTATGGTTTTAATCCACTAGCTCCTTTGTATTTAGTACCACTACCTATTGATGAAAGGACAAGTCTTGATGGGAAAAAGAAAGCTGAAATAGTGAGGCAACTTCATGAGCGTGTGAAACAGCAGATTGAAAAGAAAAATGAACAATATGCATTCAAGGCCAATAAAGGGAGAAGACGTGTTCTTTTTGAACCAGGAGATTGGGTATGGGTGCATATGAGAAAAGAAAGATTTCCAGCTCACAGAAAGTCCAAATTGGCTCCAAGAGGAGATGGTCCTTTTCAAGCGCTTGGAAGAATTAATGATAATGCTTATAAGATTGATTTGCCTGGTAAGTATAATGTAAGTGTCACTTTCAAACTAGCAGATTTATCTCCTTTTGATGCAGGTCAAGATTCAAGGACGAATCCTTTTGAGGAGAGAGGGAATGATGAGATCCAGCAAGAAGACAATTCAACATCAAATGATCCTTTGAAGATTCCATGCAGACCAATCACAAGAGCAAGATCCAAAAGAATTAAGGAGGCACTGAATGAACTAGTGCAAGAAGCATGGGTAAAGCAAATGACAATTGGTTCAACAATTGAAAATAAAGATGCTGAAAACGTCACAAGTGTTATTTGGGATGAACATGGAGATGTTGATCATGTTTTGGGCTCAAAGACATCAAATTAAATGGCTTAGACCAAGAGTTACACATGGGAAGCTTCATTTGGGCTTAAATAATGTAATTTTGGGCTTTAAACACTTGTTAATTTTGGCCCATTGTTTATGTGCGAATTTAGGTTGAACTTTGCTTGTTTTGTAACATTTAAATACTTTGTAAGCCTCTTTGAAGGAAGACTTGAATTTGAGAATTAGAAATTGGTTTATGCACTTTGTTGAGAGGGTTTCTCTGTAGGGTTCTTCATTGAACTAACAGACTTATCAAGGATTGATCAACCTTGTTGCGTCTTCCAACACTTCGGGTCCTTATTCTTTCGTGCTCAAGGGTTCAAGTGGATCGTTCTAACCTTTGTTTAGCTTTCTTGGGGTTGTGTACATCTTAAATTGTCGTTGTGGGTCCGGGTTTACCCCTGGTGGGTTCGCATCAGTCCCGTGTTCTATTGAGTCAAAATCTGGTTTCAAGTACTTTATAACCTTTGTTGATGATTATTCTCGTACTACTTGGCTATATCTAATGAAAAATCGTTCTGAGGTATTTTCACATTTTGCTAACTTTGGTTCTAAAATTCGAACTCAATTTGGTGTTTCTGTTTGCACTTTGCCATCCTGGGGTATTAATCAATCACATGCCATCCTCCATTCTTAATGGTAACATCCCTTTTTCAACCATTTTTCCTTCCAAACCTTTGTTCCATCTTAATCCAAAGATCTTTGGTTGTGTTTGTTTTGTTCGTGATGTTCGGCCAAATATTTCTAAGTTGGATCCTAAGGCATTAAAGTGTACTTTTCTTCGGTACTAGAGGGTTCAAAAGGGATATACTTGTTTTTCTCCTACTCTCAATCGTTATTTGGTATCTTCTGATGTTAATTTTCATGAGTCCACCCCATTTTTTCCCATGGCATCTTCCCCATCTCCACCTGATGAGGATGATCATTGATGCTACCAAAATTTTGATAAAAAATCTGCAAGTGTACGGATCGTATAATAGTAAAATCAAGGTAGATCCCATAGAGACTCAAACAATTATTACTAGGCACTAGATTTTCTACTTTCGTTTAAGTTGAGTAAAACAAGAGAGTTGATATTATAAGCTAGTAAAAAAATATTAATTTTGATCTTAGAAAAACTACATTAACACGAGTGAAATTCACGAATCAAGAGATCAACTTAGAGTAATTAATCCCTTATTTGTTTCTTACATTTTATTCCCGCTAAATTAATCATGAATTAATCAAATTAGCTAATCTAGTGTTCTAGTGTCTATAAATGCTTTTCGGTTTCCATCTAGCTTAATTACACAATGTCTTGCACTAATTTACCATGCCTAATTTATACCGGTACTGTTCTAATGTGACTATGCAGGACTTCTAGGTATATGTCTATCTTAGTCACAAATCTGATTAAAAATCTAATCCTACACTATTTAATGTCATGGTCTATTTAAAATTCCCTCTTTCGAGACCAATTTGAATTTCCCTAAACATGTCTAATGGTGATCAAGCACTAAACAATAATCAATAAATTTAGGTAAATCAATTTATAATAAACTTATTTTGCTTTTTTATAGAATTTTCTAAAAATGTTAATTAGGTCTTATATTTAGGACAGAAGGAAGTATAATAATAATTTGGTTACTCTCTTCCTTCTTTTTCTCCAAAATATGCGTGTGTGTGCGCGCGCGTGTATGTGCATAAATCAAATCATTCCCATAATCGCTGCCTTCTTTTCTCTTATTTTCTTGACTCGCTTGCATATATATCTCCCTCCTATTGACTGCGTAAATATAGCCGTTAGCTGCTTCCTTCTTTCTCTCTTTATACCGTTAGCAAGTGTGTATTCAAATTCAAAAATTTCTTCCCAAGGCCCCTATACATCAAAAATGAGAAAAACCAGTGAAATGACCAAAATACCCCTAGTAGCTTGTAGTGCAAGTAATTAAGCTTAATATTTTCCAATTCTTTTCAAGCTAGCATGCACATTTATAAACCTGAATAATGAATAAAAATACCAATTAAATCCCAAACATTAAGCACAAATGCACTTGCTAAGCTATGTAAATATATGTCTGATCAATCATCTCTTGGTTCATCAAGTTATTCGTACACCTTCACCAGTTCAAGTGGCAGCACGGCCTCCGATCCACTACGTTTATAAAAAGCGTAAAAAAGAAATTAATGTGGCTATTCCAGATGGTGATCCTCCCATTTCTACTTCTTCTTCGTATCTTGAAACGCATACTAAGGAAAATTTTGTCCTTCCCATTGAGGCAAATTTTGAGGAAAATTCTGTCCTTCCCATTGAGTCAGAACATGATATTCCCGCTGCTTCTCCTATTGAATTGCCTATTGCACTTCAAAAAGGTAAACGTAGTTGCACTTATCCTATCTCCTCTTATGTTTCCTATAACAAGTTATCTCCTACTTCTCGTTCTTTCATAGCTTCCTTAAATTCTATCATTATTCCTACCACACTTCACCAAGCCTTAAGTCATTCGGGTTGGCGTGCGGCAATGGAGGAGGATATGATGGCCCTTGAACAAACTGGTACTTGGACTCTTATTGATTTATTGAAAGGAAAGAAGGCAATTGGGTGTAAGTGGATCTTTACTATCAAAATTAAGGTTGATGGTTCTATTGAGCGTCATAAGGCTCGTCTTGTTGCTAAGGGCTATGCTCAGACCTATGGGATTGAATACTCTTAAACTTTCTCTCCAGTGGCTAAACTCTCATCAGTCAGATTGTTTATCTCCATGGCTGCTACTTATGATTCGACTCTTCATCAACTAGATGTCAAAAATGTCTTTCTCAATGGTACTTTAAATGAAGAAGTTTACATGGAGCAACCACCTAGTTCTGTTGTTCAGGGGGAGAATGGGAAGGTTTGTCTTCTTCTTAACTCTTTATATGGTCTCAAACAGAGTCCTCGTACTTGGTTTAATAGATTATGTTTTGTTGTTTAGAAGTTTGGACTAATACAAAGTAAATGTGATAATTCAGTATTCTACCTTGAATCAATCCCTTCATTTCTGCCCAAAACTTGTCTTTGAGATGTGATTATGCTCCTACTTTAGGTGTATATACACTATGATATTCATTGTATCATTTCCCACAATGACATTCACAGATATGATCCAATCGGAATCCTCTTAATCCCACAACATTCTTTCTCTATTCATTATCAGCAATGATACAAAACATCATTCCTTCCATTTATCTTTCATATGTACCAAAGTTTAGATTCATGAACATTCATTTCTCTACTTCCCTTTCCAACCCATTTTGTTTCCTGCAAACACAATATATATTAATCTTGCACTTACTTATTCCATATGCCACTTTAAAACTCTTGTCAACATTTAGTGTCCAAATGTTCCAAGAATCAAACATGATATTACTGTCATTTTGCTCATCCATTAGAGTGAAGTAGTATTTGCTCATTTGACACTACATTAAGCAAAGGATGCACCAGCTTTTGCTTTCTTAACACTCCATTCGAGCTATGCAACTACTCTTACTCTATCAATATACTCGAGCAATACAACATGTTATTTACATGTAATGACCTAATTAACGTTAATACAATATCTCTGTATGTCCATGTACATGAGATTTGACAATTTTTTTATGTTGGCTTTCATGGCCTAACACAACCTTACTTTTTTACTCAGGCTTCAACTGACTATGACAGATGATAGACATGAAATTCAATATAGGCGAAGTTATACACACACAACAAAACTTGCAAGATTGCTCAAATAACTAAATCATTTTTTTTTGCTGGAAAGCAGTATCTAATCGATTTATGCATAATAAAAAGAAACGCTTAGCGGGGGTCATATATATAATATTTTTATATAGCTTAATTCAATTTGTAGTCATTTACGTCGACAAAACTAAAACATTTCACCTTACAACGAGAAAGCATGCCTTGAGCCTTCGATCTTAATCACTCATCATTTGTTTTTTTCCTCCTCATTTTGTAGTTTTTCTCGTTATACATAATAACGCAGGAAGAAAATTTTCACTTTTCATGTATAAACATGAAGCAACATAACTAGCTTAGTTGTGAGAAGGAGGATGAGTCTTGGGTGGTGAATAATCCAAGTTGAAGCCTGGATTTTTGTAGCCCCTTTTCTTGTGATGAGGCACTCGCCAATTTGAAACTGAAACAAGAGATGATGTTTCATGAGTTTTTAAAGAACCTGAACTTGTTTTCACCTTCTTCACTTTGAACACCCTCTTGATGGATCTTCTTACGCTCATCGCTTTTGGCAGTACAGCTTCAATAACTATCCCAGTCTTGTTCTTCTCGGCTTCTTCTCCATTTCTATACGATGCAAGCTGCTTTAAAGAGGGATCATCACTCTTATTGTCATCATCATTCTGCACCAAAAAATTGAAATCTCATCATTAAGGTTATGTATAATACTCTCTCCAGTCCTAAATATAAGACTTTGGAAAATCCTAAAAAAAATAAAATAAGTTAATTATAAATTGATTTACCTAATTTTTTCCCCTTAGATTAGTTTATTTTACTTATAAACTAATGGATAATCTAAAAATATATCAAATGTATCATGATTTAATAGTCTATTATCTCGCAACCTTAACTTTTCCAAAAAATGTCAACTAGGTCCTATATTTAGGACCAGAGGTAGTATATAACCAAACAGTAATCCTATGTTTCCATAAAGGGAAGATGTGAGGAGAAAAGGAGGAAAGAATATTAGGAACGAAAACTTTCTAAAATAAAATAAGAAACTACTTTTTTTTGTTTTGTTTTTTGTTTTCCCTAAGGAGGCATCAACATTGTTTCAGCCTACATGATTAAAACTAACGACCGAAGCTGGATAACAAACCTCGGGAAAGAAATGACATTTCTTCTCTATCTTCATGTTATGTAGACCGGTGGTCAGGCACCGAGCATTGCAATCGTTGAAGGAAAAGCACAGAAAGAAGAGAAGAAGAAGAAGAAGAAATGAAGGTGACATACTGTGAGGACTTCTTGGCAAAGAAGTACTAGTAATAAAAGAGAAATTAGAAAGAAGTAAATGGAAGTAGATGATGAAACACGATCTAGTATGAAGAGGCTATGATAGGGAACATGGACGTGTAGGGAGAAGCAGTAATGAGAGAAGATGTAGATATGGTGGCCACCTCTCCTTTATCTCTTTCTTGTGATGACATTTCTATTTTATTGGATCCCTAAAGAGGGAAAGAGAAGCGGCACAGAGTCTTGATCAGATATATATAAGGGAGAAGAGAAAAGAGACGGTGCCCAATTTAGAGATTTCTCATTTGAAAAGTGACATCAAATTCAGATGAATATATATATGTGGGCTGTTTCTGAATTTTAATTTGTTTATCTCCTCTTTTCACTTTCACGTCTTTGATATGATTCAACTAATCTTAATACATATATAGTTAATTTTATGGTTTTCAATCATATTTTGAATTTAAAATCTATCTACACATATTTCTTGTTATATACTGAGTTAAAAGAATAACGTACTTTCATTATATCAATAACTTAATAATAAGGAAATAGATTTTAATGCAAGTTTAGCCATATATATTGACAAAAATCTTTAAGAGAATTATTAGAATATGACTCCCTCCAGTCCTAAATATAAGACGAACATGAATTTGGTACAAATATAAGACCTACTTTTAATTCTCACCAATTTGTCTTTAAATTATCATTATCAATGTTTTCCAATAATAGACAAATAAGAGAGGGAGAGTAAGGGTAAAAGTAAATGATTATATTATATTAATAATATCATGTTATACTGATCCAAAAAAATAATATCATGTAACTAACTTAACTAACATCCTTAATCTAATTAAATTAGGTTAATAAGTCTTATATTTAGGGCCAGAGGGAGTATATATGTAACCATACATGCATCGGTGTATGTATATATGTAATTTTAAAGTTTGATTATGTTTACATAGAGAAGAATATATATGATATGAAAAAGATGTGAAAAATCAGATTTCCAATAGTTGTAATATTATTTTAAAGAAATAACATGTATAATAAACTGATTGAATGTTACTTTAATGAATATCACTAAAAATGTTTTAAATATTTTCATGAGAAAAAAATATCTATTTTTTAAAAATGAGTGTTCTGTTATATGTGTGTGTATATACGTAGATGTCGATCGAATTTCATATTATCCAAAAACTGAACAATTTGCCCGCCAAATTGATATAGTGCTATATTCATATATAATTTTCACTGTCAATAAATTTCTATTGTTAGAATATAAATCAAATAATGAATATTGAGGTATACATACTGTTTTTATTGATGAGGTGATGCTTTTGTAGGGTTAAATATAATTTTGACCACTAAATAATTATCCAAGTGTCAATTGACACAAAAAACAATAAAAAGGTATTAAATATGTCTAAAAAATTAAAAAAAAAATTATTTTAGCCAACACCGTCAAAGTTTTGCCTAATTTTCATTAGATAGTTTCCACGTGTCTACAAGTCATTGACTACGCGCCATTGGCTAATCTAACGGTTGTTAGGAAAAATCTGAAAGTGTTGACCAAAATGATAATTTTATGTTCATAGGCATTTTTGATACCTTTTATTTTTCATTGTGTTGATTGATATTTATGTAATTGTTTATTGTCTAATATAATATTTAACCTTATTTTGTATAAGCTTGCAGTTGCAGGTACATTGGACTTTAGCCTAATCAGGGAATACATTGTAAAATTATCATTTCTAGAGTCTAGAATGGAACAACTGGTAACATAAGAGTCAAGGTTGGTTGATGAGAGAAACTGTTGCGATAAGTGGTGGGAAGCTTGCAATGTTAAGTCAACAATCTCTTCAACACTAATTAGTCAAGGTGAGAGAAACTGTTGTTATAACATGCAGTAACAATCTATTGGTTAAATATTTGACAGAAAAATAGGTTAAGGCAATGATTTAAAATATAACAATTATGCAAATTGTACCGAACAGAAATAAAAATTGTTTAGTGTAAACTTGTTATTAATCAAATAAAAATTCTACAATTATAAAATACGTTAAGGTGTTGGTCGCACTTCAAAAATTAAAAGACAATGTCAAAGTGAATAAATGGATACATGCTAAAGTATGATTTAATCTTGGGTAAAATATAACCTTTATCCCTTAACTTTCTATCAGTTTTTTGGTCCCTGAACTTTCAAATCGATTGTTTTGTCCTCAAATTTTCAGTCAATTTTTGTTTTGATCTTAGGATTTTGAAATTGATGGTTCTAGTCCTTGAATTTTTTATTAGTTTTGGAAAGGTACATAAACTATCAGTCAATTTTTGTTTTGATTCCTACGTTAACTTCGAAACTGATCAGGAGCCAAAACCAAAATTGATGGAAAGTTAAAGTACTAAAACCATCGATTTTAAACTTCAGCGACCATAACCAAAATTGATCGAAATTTTAAGAACCAAAACCAGCAATTTCAAAATTCAAGGACTAAAAGTTACTTTTATAAAAAAAAACCAACAAAGTATACATCTTGTCGTGTTTTCCCCATGTGTGACAAGTAGGGCAAGACTATCACCATATTTCCATGTAGTGTATACATTTTTCCTTTTTCCCTAACAATGTTAGTTTTATTCAACTGTAAATGCTACTTAGCAAATCTAAAGTGTGCTTTTATAATTAAATATTAAAAGAATGACCAAAGTTTTAAAATATAAGAATGATTATATTAAATAGTAATTAAAATTTAAACATAATTTGTTAGTATATATCTATAAAAGCATCATTAACATTTAAATTTCGTGAGCCAACATTTTCCATTAAGTAATTCAACTTACAAAGCAAAAAGAACTAAAAGTGCACTTCAAACATAAGTATGCAAAAGTAATGGACCAAAACTATGTTTTAGCCATCCATTTATCTAGTTTGACTTTATCTTTTTTATTAAATATTTGTATTTAATTAAAAGCCAATTTCCGTAGACAAAAGCCTTTTGATTGAGATTTAATAATGGAAAAGGCCATGGTGTTCGAAGTAACTTGCACAGTTTTGGCTTACAAAATGATTTCACTTTTTTAATTAAAATAATACGAATTTCAGATACTGTGAAGGGGTATATAGATAAAAAATGAGTTGATATAATGAAAATTTTCATATATTACAAAGTTCATCTTGACCTGATTAACTTTGAGTATATATTTGACTAAAATTATAGTAATCTTTGTTGAATTGTTGTTTTTTTACCAAGTAAAAAGGCCATAATATTATTAGTTGAACACTTGATGACAAAAATCGGCTTATGTTTCGTGAGGATTTCGTAATAAATTTTTTTTAAACTTGTTTCTAACTAACTACAAGATCATAGATTGATGAAATCGTTAATGTAATAAATCTTGGATATTAAATATGTGATTTTTATGTGTATGGTTTGTTGCACTTAAGCGAATTGTTTATTTACCTAATAATGTGCTATAGTCCTGGGGTTCCGTACCTAAAAAGAGACAGAAGATGCAACAATTTCAAGTATGTCTCCTAAGAGATCAAATATGTTAATCAAGCAATTTAAAGATGATTAAAATCCCAATAAAATTGTTTGGGATTGGGAAAATTGAAGTAAGTGTTCTTGTTGAAATCAAACACAAGCATCCAACTTAGGGAAAAGGGTCGTCAATATAATGTTCTCATGTTGACAGGCCCATTAACATGTGATATTTTATGTGTTTAATATAACTTTTTCTATCTGAATTTATTTGGGAAAAAGACAAATAAAGTCTTCCAAATTGGTAAAAGGACAATTGAGGTTGCTAAATTGTAAAAAGGACAAGTTGAGTCATAAACACCTAATGCACAATAGCAAATTTGTGAGAAAAGACTCAATTGCCCTTAACAAATTGAGATTAGAGAGGGTAGGGTGGGAATCGAATGGTGTGTTTTGTGAGGGTGGGATAAGTGTGCGTTTTTAAGGTATTTGAGTCATTTACCCAAATTTATTAATATGTATTAGGTGCCTATGACCCAACTTGTTCTTTCTACAATTTAGCAACCTCAAATATCCTTTTACCAATTGGGAAGACTTTATTTGTTAATTTTGGTTTTGATCCTTAAACTTTTATTTAGTGGTTTTGATTCTTACACTTTAATTTGGTCAATTTTATTATTGGTCCATTAACTATAATGTTTATTGACACGTTTCGTCCACATGTCAACATTACATTCGATAGAGGGTAACGTTTCGTACACACACCAAAATCATAAGAAATTTGAAAATCAATAAACATTGAGTTAGTATAATATATAGGAAGTTTGCAAGTTGCGTGGAATTTAGAAAATATTAATACTATTATGTTCTTATATATTTTTTTATAAGAAATTCTTGAAAACTCAATGTTTCATATTAAGTTCAGAATTACGATTATTTGCAGTAATAGCTATCTACATCCTTACAAATGCCATATTTTTATATAAATATAATTTTTTATGGGACAATAATTCAGTAGTCAAGTATATTGTATATGTGTGCATGACTATTATATTTAACTTTTCAATCAAACATTGTAATGTGTTTTATTTATGAAATATTATATTTTTTTCATAACATGAAATATTATTATTTGACTCTAAATCTAAATGAAACAAATAGGACACGTGATCATATGTGTTTGAAGTACCTGATATTATAAGTAAAGAAGATTAAGTTTTTTTCCTTTTTAGCTTGAACGATACTAATATTAAAAATACTTCTCTTACTTTGTTTATAAGTCACTTTGATCATATGCTATACTAAAAACTAAAAACCTTTAATTTCATTATAAATATATTAAGATTTAAAAACTTAATATATCATATAATAACAAGGTCATACATAATAATAAGAAAATATTACAATTATACATTCACATAGGAAGTTTTATAATTTTGTATTAATAGAAACCAAGAGAAATTAAATCTTCTCTCTACACTATAAATATAAGAGTAATGACCTATTTTACTCTTCAAATAACCACCCTAAACTACTGAGCATCCCAAATCAATACAAGGAAAAATTTCACCCTTAAAGTAACAAAAAAAATCCAATTATACCCTTTGACGAATGTAATGCTGACAAGTGGATGACATCTATTGGTGGGTCTATCCTGTCAGGGAAAAATTAGACTACTTTGGTTACTTTAAGGCTGAAATTGTATCTGATGTTAATTTAAAGTGCCCAGTAGTCCATGGTGGTTATTTGAAGGGCCAAATAGGGTCATTGCCCTAAATTATAACTAGAGTAGTATATAACAAACCACAATTTTCGATGTTCATCTAGTAAAATGTATAAATAACATCTAAGATAATTAAAATAGGAAACGGAAATTAAAACCTTAAACCTAAATCATTATGCCATAAAAATTTCAGGACTTTATACATTTACCCATATGTAATACTCCCTCCCTCTTTATATATGAAAGAAAAGATTTTGTTCGGATTATCCCTTTTTGAAAGACTACACTGCCTAAATTTATATAAAAATTAATGATATTATATATATAGGACAAATAAAGTCTCTCTCTCTAAAAAATGGGAAATTTTTCACATTTAAAAATAATTATTATGTATATTTTACGAATTTATCATCCACTGAGTTAATTATTAAAATGAAAAGTATTCCTTGTAGTCTTTAATACATGATTCCTTCGTAGAGTTCATCTAAATTCTAAATATATGATATGCTTATAACTTATCTCAATTTTTCTTAAACTATTCACTTGACATCAATTAGGTAAATATGTGTTATATTTAATTCTTGAGGGATTATATTTTTTATCTAAAAACAAAATACTATAGTTCTTATTAATTAATTTCTCTCAAAAATAAAATTTGTTTAACAATCGGTTCTTAAAGTGCCCGTTTGGCTAAGCGATAAGCTTATTTGTCGTCTCTCTGCATAAAATATATGTAAGCTACCTAATATATTCTCTTTCCCGATACCCTCATCAAGGGAGACTAGAATTGAGTTGGTTATTATAATTTAATAAAATAATATAATAGATATAAAAATTTTAGCTTAAATATTTTAATCAATATTTATACTTTCACAATGTTTACTATATTCAAAGTTCAGGCCATTTCCCATTTTTTAAAACAAAAAAAAAAACAGTTCACGCGATTTGAGATACAACGCCACTCCATGGCAAAAAAAAAAAGAACAGAGAGACAAACACAACGCCACGAACATTCGAGGCCAAACTATTACATTCCCAATGAAATTGAAGTCCTTGAATTCAGCCTCTAAATTTGCATTTAAATTAGAGTATATTGTTAACTTCAATTGTTTAAGAAGATGAATGTATCTGAAGTCTTCGTATAAGAATTATTTAAGCTTGTGGCTGACTTCACTTTGAAATTTTTTTTTTATCCAAGCAGAAAGTTAGTATCATTGAAAAATTAACATCAGTGAATAAAAATAAAGGATGCTTATTTTTAGCTTAAAAACAAGACCATATATTGTAACGTGCTTATTAGAGAACATATACCATCAATCGAGATGCTATAATTATATGTAACATTTTGAGTAAAAGATTATTTCAGTTTTTTTGTTAACCAAAAAAGACAATTTCATTTATAATAAAAAGACATTTTGAAAACTCTAGGAATTTAGAGACTGTGATCTTTGACAATGCTCAGTTTACGGAAGATGTTCAATGCTCACATCAATGTAGAAAAGTGTAATAAGTCCAGAGCGATCAAGTATCTGTTCAAATATATTAGCAAAGCTGGTGATCGAGTTGTTGTTGGTTTATGTGATAATAGTAAAGACGTAGCCAGTGATGGTTCCTGTGATGAGGTCCAACAATATTTAAATTGCCGATATGTGTCGTTTTGTAAAGCTTCTTGGTGTGTTTTCGTGTTCTCAATACATCATAGATATTCATCAGTTGAAAGACTAAGTTTCCACCTTCCAAAGCAACAGTTTATCGTCTACTCAAGCAACCAAGACATGTCTGATTTGTTGAACAACCCTAGGGTGTGTGAACTGGATGAAAATCAATGCAAATGACATAGATGCTTGCAAGCTAATAACTTACTCTGAATTTCCAAACAAGTATGTTTATCAGAAAAGTAAGTGTGAGTGGAAGAAGAGAGCGAAGGGATTCGCAGTTGGTCGAATGAGTCATGTTTCACCAATTGCTGGTGAATTGTATTATCTTACAATTTTATTGACACATGTTGGTGGACCAAAATATTTTGATGATATTAAAACATCTGATGGCGTTGTACAGCCTACATTCAAAGTTGCGTGCTTTAAAAGAGGATTGTTGGATGATGATCGAGAATATATTTCTGCATTGAAAAAGGCTGCAATCTGGGCATGTGGTTTTCCATTGCATAAGTTATTTGTGTCTATGATGATTCTGGGTGTTTGCATAGACCAAATGTGGTCTCGGAAGCAACTTCTACTTTACTTTTTGAGGACATGCTTTACATACCACGAGAGGAGCAAAGCTTGTCAAGTTATACAATCGTCCATATAACGTTTACTTTGCTCGAAACTCATGCATTTAACATTTTTAATTGATTAACATCATAAAATTATTTTGTAATCATGTTTTGATTTAGGCATTCAAATCACACCAAGTTAGAAGTAACATGAAGCCCTTGTTGAGAAAATAGGTTGCTGCAATTGAATGGCAAGACATTGCATGACTTTAGTCAAATGCTTGTTCCTGCTGATGTGGAAGCCTTTGATATATCCAACCATCTAATCTTACAAGAACTTAATTATGATAGGAAGATGTTGGCTACTGAATCTGTAACTATGCAACAATCTCTGAACTCAGGCTAGATGAAAGCTTACTCAGCAATTCTACAAGTTATAACGAGTAAACAGGGTGGATTCTTCTTTGTGTACTGCTTTGGTGAAACTGGAAAAACTTTTTTGTGGAATGCTCGTGCTATGAAAATTAATTCTAAAGGTGGAATTGTTTTGACAGTTGTTTCAAGTGGTATTGCAACAACTTTGCTTCCAGGTGGTCGCACCGCTCATTTGAGATTTGCCATTCCAATACAAGTTGACTAGTTGTAACTTGTTGTATCAATCATGAAGGAATTACCCGGCCCACGAGCTTTCCCGGATCCCGGAGATTCGAACCCGCACCCGAACCAGAACTCGGACAGAGTTCTTGCAAGAACAAGAACAAACAAATGTCGTGATAACAACCTTATACTCGGAGCCAAGAATCCCGAAGGATTCAGCTCACGCCGAACCAGGTTTCTAGAACCCGGGTTTAATTTGAATGTGAGGATGCACAAGAGGGGGGGTGAATTGTGCTACCAAATAAACTGGAAAATTAAAAGCACGAGACTTTTATACTGGTTCGGTCCAACTCTTGACCTACGTCCAGTTCTCAATCACCCAGATTGAGTTCCACTAATCCACAGGTTTTGCAACGGGTGCACCTGCAACCTTTTACAACCACAAGTTTTACGGGCTCACTTGCAACCTTACAGCCTAACTCGCTCCCCCTTACTACTTGTAAGGGTTCAACCTTTAAACAAAGGATTTTCTACCTAGTTTACTCAAGAACAGATTATGTTACTCACTTAAGTACAATAAATGCTCTCAATAAATGAAAGACTTAAATACAAAGAGTACAAGATGGATAAAGAAAAACTCTCAATGCAATAAGTGCTCTCTTGTTTTGTGGGTAGTATGAGCTTTGAATGCTTGAATGATTTTTGCAGATTATGTTCGGTGCAATTCTTTTCTCGGTGCTCCATAAATGAAGAAGTGATTCCTTATATAGCATCTTCAAATGTTTCTCTTGCTTGGTAGGTAACAATGCCGTTTGAATAATGTCGTTAAACCCTTGTTACCGTTGGATCCATTAATGCTCCATAAATGTTCAGCAGGGTTGACTTGCTTTATCTCTGAAAAGCAACTCTGACAACTCTGCTCTACCAAAAGCAACTCTGACTTCTGGGCACTTGTACGTTCTGACATTCTGTTTGCTACCGGAAGCAATTCCACAACCGGAAGCAAAACTCAGTTCTGCACATAAACGTTAGTCCAACAATAATAGCACATAGTCACATGCAGTGGGAGTTCTAACTACTATAGGACCCAGTTTTGCTACCGGAAGCAATTCTGCTACCAGATGCACTCCTACTAGAACTATGTTCTGACTCAGTGTATTATCCACTGACGCTAGGGGATGTCTAGTCCAACCGTCAGCGTAAGTCTCGTTATTTTACTCTAAGTCTTCCGGAAGCAACTTCGCATCCGGTTGTGCTCTAACTTAGGATTCAATTTTAGCTTAGTTCTTTCCAAGGGATCAATGAGTCCTAACTTAGTCTTCACCAAGGTTTAATACTTTAGTACCCTAGACTAGGTTTTGACTTAGCGTCTCACTTGCTTCCGCTCGGGGATGTGTACTCCATCCGCAAGCGCTAGTTCTAATTCATCCGGAAGTAATTCTGCGTCTGGTTGTACTCTAGCTCAGGTTCACTATTAACCTATTTCTTCCTAAGAGATCAACTAGTTCTTTCATATTTTAGTCTTCATCAAAACTTAAGATTCTAACATAATTCGCACAACGAATCACCCTCTCAGGAAAAACCGTGAGAAGGAAAGCCAGAGTGGCTGAGGTGTCTAAGCACGCACACTCGGTTACTGAGAAATGAACGGGACACCTCTATTTATAGTGACATGAGTGTCACTAAGAAGGGTAGAAATATCACCGTCATTATTGCAGTCATTATGACACCAATCAACAATAATACCTGATTTGATTCTCTAATCAAATCAATCACATATTAATGTTGATTTGTTGAATGATTTGATTCTAATCAAATCAATCAGCATCAATCACATATTAATGCTGATTTGTCAACTTTCTGCTTTCCTAAAGGTCGTCGGATTTAGCAATCAGATGATCCGGTCCATCGAGGGCGGATCCGATTAAATATTTACAACATTTCCCACTCGCACTCGATGGACACACCATCTTGCGATTCATTTTTCTTGAGCATTCATATAGGCGTCCGCCGTGACTGCGTGAGCACAATCTATGCAATTCAGATGCTTACAAACTAGAAGTCCTTGGAATAGGATCAGAATGCAAGGACGTCAATGCATATGGATTCTCGGTCCAGTTATCTCAGATTGTCTCGGATTTCCCAGGCTAACTTACACACAAGTGGCATTCTCAATCCCTCATGAGTTGAAAATTAACTCAGATGCCTTCACGTATACCTAAAAACCACACTTACTAGCACTTCTAGTAAGGGATGCATCATGGAAGTCCAGCATTACATGTGTGTTATCAAGTTGAAGCCATTCCTTTCTGACTGATCATCAAGTCTACTTGAGTTTGCCACTTGCCCAGCTATCACTCGTTAGGTCGAATCTCTCATGACCATGGAGTTTCGGCTAGAGTAGCGGTCACAAAAACAAGCATCCTTGATGACGTCTGGTAGAAAGGACAATTTCCCTTCTTACATAAGTCTGGAACTAACACTGTTATGGATCAGGGATTTTCCATTTATGTCCTAGTTGCGGTTAATTAAGCACATGTAGTACGATTTACATGTTACGGTGATCGACCATCTGTCGCATGTCGATTTCAAAAATAAAATCACCGTATAGGCATTGGTCCCTCAACGAACTACTGAACTCCCACTGGAGAATTTTAGGTCTGGCTACAGACCCGGCGGAATACCTGTGTATTCCTTATCATGACTTGAATTGTCATTTCCCAAACTTATTGGGTCGACCTATGTGAAGTATTCATCAACACATGATGATTTCTTGCACGTCTTACCTTCTCATACCCTCAACATGTATTAGAGACGGTTGTCCATGTGAGTGGATCAACCTTTCTTGGATCTGTACGATATATTGCATACTTAACATTCATGTTTTATATATACAAACACACAACACAGTATATATGTGCGTAAAAACAATTCCGAATTGAAAAATGCATCATTTTATTCCAGAAGCTAAATTTGTTCAATACATCAAATGTTGCTTACGCTTAAAACCTTTTTTAAGCTAGTGAGTGGATCAGCAAACATTTAGTAAGTGGAAATAGTACTGAACAATCACTTCTTTCTGAGAGAACATATCTCTTATAAAATAACATTTGATGTCTATATATTTAGTCTATTATGATACTTAGGGTCCACAGCGTAGGTTATCGCGACTTCACTATCGCACTGGATATCCATAACATTTATGCCTATACGCTTTAAGAATCTCTTAAGTCACACAACTTATTGAATAGTAGTAGCACAAACCACATATTCAGATTCCATGAATGATGGTGTTATCAAGTTTGCTTAGTTGAGTGTCCTCTATCCAGATTTCCTGCCCATTTGGCGTTAGAGTATGGAGACTTTCTCCTATATAGCACAACTTTTAGTTCATCTCCCTTCTAGTATCAAATAACTTTTTTTTTCAGCGCCACAGACTGAAATCGGCTTACAAAGCCAACGACAAAAACATATGTCCATTCTAGTACACACCACAGTGTATGTACATTAGACTTTCAATCACGTTTGAGTATGAGACTCTTTTCATGCGTTGTACCTCAGATTCTTTCACAAGACACATATCTACTCTTAGATAATGTTCTTTCACCATAAGGGTATGCATAAGTTTGCAGTTACTCAATATTGAATCGTTCTAGGATCTTCACTATATATGTCAGTTACGACAATTATAGCATCCTCTTTGAACAATCCTTTTATATCTTGACACACAAGATATTTTCTGCTCTACCCATTTATTTCACTTAGAAATTCAAAAGCCAATCAGTCTTTGATTGTTTAACTATCTTAGATCTAATCTTAGCAAGCAGAATAAAGAGATAATATCACAATATTACCTTGTAACCGTTTTACACAAACACAATAGTCTTCTTCGATCATGTCGAAGTTGAATGAAGTTATAATCTCATGAAACTTCAAAAATCATTGTCTAGATGAATGTTTTAGCCCAAAAATGAACTTTAGGAGCTTGCGAACCCTTTGTTCGCATCCCTATTGCACAAGCTTAAGGGTTCTCCAAGTGAAAAGCTTTTCATCTAGTTCTCTATTGAGAAAACGATTTTCACATCCACTTGATGTAATTCCGAGTCTAGGTTGGCTACAAAAACCAATATAAACCTAATTGAGTTAAAACATACCACTGGAGAGAAGATATCCTCTTGATTTACCTTTTCTCACTAGGTATACCCTTTGGTTATCAATCGAGCTTCGAGATTATCGATTGATCCATTAGCCTTTTGCGTTTATTTGAGAATTCACTTATTCCCAACAGCTTTTCAGGCTTTCAGAAGATCAATAAAATCCCACACTATGTTAGCTCTCATGGAATCTGTTTCCTCTTATTTTGGCCTTTTGCCAATTTTCCTTTGCCGGATCTAAATGTGTATCCCTAACACTTATACGATCCTCCTCAATGTATTCAAACTGAGGATTAAGTACTGCTTCCTCAAGAGGAAAACCCTTTGCCTTTTCCAAATTGGGGTTTCAACAGGCTCACTTTCCTGTATTGGATCATGGTCACCACTGTCATCAAGTGAAAATGGTTTCAATCCTCCCACTCGGAGCAGTTAACTGAGTAACGCCTTCTTCCTCATTCTCACGGAGAGTTTTGGAATACGTAAGACTTCCTCTGCTACGGAAATCATTTTCAATGAATATTGCGTTTCTAGACTTAACCTCAGTCACTGATCCGTTCTCATTTTCACTAATGAAGACATATCTTTTAGAGTTCATAGAATATCTTACAAAGATACTCAAGCCTCTAAACCTCAACATTTCACTATTTGTAAAACAAGTTTTTGGAAATAGGACGCTGACCTGCATGGTTGTAGGACTGTTAAATCCATTTTGCATCCTGTCCATAACTTATATGGTGTTGTGGTGACTGATTTCAAATAGGCACATAATTAAGTAATAATGTCATAGCTAAGAGTGTATCACTCTTTAGTAGATAGACGATTCTATCATAGACATTATTCACCTAATCATTACAAGAAGAACTCTGTTCCTTCTTTGTGCAACACCATCTTGCTGTGGTGTGCCAAGAATTATTACCCGCATAACAATTCTCTTTTCATCATAGAGCATATTGAACTGTTCATAGAGGTATTCTCAGCCTCTATTAGTTCTTAAGGCTTTCACCTTAAAGTTAGGTCTCTCTATCAAACTTAGATACTTCTTGAAACATTCCAATGCTTCAATCTTGATTGAGATCAAGTATACATTCAAATATCATGAAAATTCAACGATAAATGTAATGAAGTATCATGCTCTATGATATGCCTATCTGCAAATATTCAAATGAATAAGTATAAGAGGGTAGTACTGTGCATTGTTTACGTTTCCGAAAGGTTTCCTTGTGCTCTTGCATGCAAGACTATTCTCACATAGGGACTATTCCCTTTTTCGATACATCACACAACATGCCCTTATTTGAATAATTTAGTCATACGATTATGACAAATATATCCTAATATAGCATTTTATGTATCGTAATCAACATTAACAAAAATGTTGAGTAGCAAGAAATGAAATCACAATTTCATTAAAAACAAGGGAACTTTTCGAAATATAACCAAATCAGAAAAGATCGGTCTCATTATTAATGTCAACTATATTGACATTAAACCCAAATTTTTTAACTAAAGAAATAACAGACCTAGATTTCACCGGATATCTGGCATGTCAAGAACATCACATAAACGTGAAAGCTTGGCCTCCTTGCAAATCTAATTTGTAGGTACCAATCCCTTTAACATTAACTCTGGTAATGTTTCCAACGTAAAGCCACATGCTCTTGCTGGTAACCAGCGAAAATTGCTGTGAAGTTCTGACGATCTCTAATCACACGGTCTGTATGCCCTTTTCTAAGGGTAGCCCTTGGCATAGCGGCCGAGATATTTACAAGTATAACACTTGATCTACGAAAGATCATGTTTCTTAAACTTGCTTCTTCCCTATCTTAAAGGACTTATTTCCTTTAGAGCCTCATGATCATTTATCATCTTTTGGGATCTCAATCCCTTGCCGTGAATGGACTTACTTTTCAACTAATGAAGAGTCATATATTTAATTTAAATTGTCTGATCTTTTTGGTTCCACATGATCCATTTGGTCATAGCGGGATTTGGTGAGCCACGTCAGTAAAAGCCCTAATGCCTCATGTGATCCCAACTAGATAGGAGTGTTGTTGAGACAATTTGCACCTATTGCGCATCGGAAAGAGTACCACATGGTTAATGCTGTCGCATGTCTCTCAATTAGACAAATTACGTCGTTAGTCATAGCCGCAAGCATTGTGACCTATACGACAGTATATTTCCTCTTCCATACATTGTATGCATGTTGCTCCCTCTATGGAACATTTTGCATTGTGTCATGGAAGAACACCTTTTAGGGCTTAGTGACTTTTTGCTCTAACAGGACATAAGAGATCTTATGACGACACATGTCATAATTTTCTCTATTCATCTTGTCACTTCTCATAAGGACAGTGATGAATATGTTTTGACTTCATATAGACATCTAATTTGATTTTTTTATAAAGTATGCACAAATAATCTCCACTTGAGATTAATGGTTCTATGAATCCTCTGAAAAACCAACAATGGTAGTTTACTAGTTTTATTTTCAGGAATCAACTAGGTTGACCCCCATCCAACTCATTCTAGTTCGCTATTCATCATTGAACTTTTCTTATATTCTCTAAACTATATAGTTTAAATTAATAACAGCAACACATGCATATTATTAATAAACTCCCACTCAATTAAAATTTTATTAAATTTTATGAGGATGTTTGTTTAATTTAATAAGTTATTTGTTATTGAATTGGAATACATTAAGAGAATAACAACACATGCAATTCAATCAAAGTAAACAACTCCCACTCAATTGGAGCATTAAATTTAAGATTAACAACAAATGAAATTCATTAAATAAACTCCCACTCAATTGGAGTATTAAATTTATTAAATAGAAAAACAACATATGTAATTCAATAAATAAATTTAACTCCCACTGAATTTGAGTATTAAATTTATTAAAACAGAAAAACAACACATGTAATTCATTTAATAAATTTATTTATATCTTGTGGTCGAAAGTGTCTTCTCAAGACTTTTTGAGGAAGATGGGGTTTTTTTTTAACTTAGATCATGATAATGGAAATAGATCCACACAGTATTCTACAATCCTCACTTTCAAGATGTTGTCCTTATAAGTGTGTTTGACAATATTTAATTTGTCAGGTCCTTTTACTTCATCTTTAGAATCCACAGTCACACAGACTTGTTCCCTCATGAAACGTTCAATTCATGTTATGAAGTTGGCTGTGACCTTAGTTTAATGCTCATAGCATCAAACACTTTGATGCAGGGGTATTTTCTGGTTTAACGTTGCCATATTAATCAACACATAATTATGTTCACACAAAAAATATTGGTCCAAAAACTATTTTTAATTAAATTAAACACATTTTCCTTATATATATATATATATATATATATTAATCATGAATAAGAAAAATTAAAGGATTCACATAAAATCTCAATAATTTTAAAGGCAACTTACATTACTTATGTAAGTTTGATTCATGATTATTTATATGTGTGTGTGTGTGTGTGAAATAGAAATTACTCTTGATTCCTATTTAATTGATACACAATCATCAATTAATTTCAAAATAAAAATCACTTATTTTATTTTAATTAATATACAACTAATTTAATTGATGCAAAATTAGTTGTAATTGACACATAATCAATTTAGTCAAATAAGGATCACTTATGCTTATTTAATTGGATACACAATCAATGAATGTCAAATAGAAATCACTTATTTCTATTTTGATTGATGCATAATTAATTTTAATTGATGCACAACCATTAAGGATCACTTATCCATATTCAATTGATATATACATAACCAATTAATATCAAATAGAAATCACTTATTTCTATTTTAATTGGTGCATATTTGGTTTAATTGATACACAATCAATTTATTCAAATAAGGATTACTTATCCTTAATTTAATTGATACATAATCTATTTTAATTTGTTAAAAAAAATTTAGACCTTCACATCTTTAAAAATAAAAGGAAAAAATAAGGATTTTTTTTTAAAAAATAATTAATTAAATAATTAAATAATTATCAATTAATTAAATAAATAAATAACTATTAATCTGAAGGAAAAAAAATGAAGCCCAGAAAAATAAACTGGGTTAAAAAAATGTCATTGGGCCCGAAACGGCCCAAAACGCCCTTTTTTTTATTTTCGGATTAGGCCACGGCCCTATCCAACATCAGTCTTTTTTTTTCGTTTTAATTCCGGTTGGGCCACAGCCCAAATGGGCATTTTGTAGGCAAATAAATCTGATGGACTTCAGTTCAAAAAAAATCTGCTGGACCGGTCTAAACCGGCCCGGTCCGGTTCACTCCCACACCTGGACCGCACAACACAGCACTTCACTTAATGCTGCGTATTTACGAAAATGCCCCTGTCTTCTTCCTCACTCACTGGCGGTGGAGCTTCGGTGAGCCCGCCGCCACCGCCGGCGACCCCCGAAAAATTCGGGGAGCCGTATCTCCCTCATTCGGACTCTTTTTGACGCGATGTTTACGTTGTTGGATTCGTCTCGACGAGCTCTACAAGCCTATAAACACAGTCCCAGATTTGCTCAAAATACACATTCGACTAGAGAGAGAAAAGGCGGTTTCGACCTTGGATTTGTGATTATATCTTATGAATGATTTCAGATACGTTATTCTTTGATGTTTTATTGACCACGCATTTTATAAAAATCGAAAGGATAATCTTAATCTGAAGCCTATGGGATATTTATCCTAAGAACACGTTCTTGTCAAAAATCTGAGATTACACAACTATTTCACCCATTTGAATAAGTTATAACTAATCTCAGAAAATTTATAGTGAAGCATGCATATATTCATTTGATTCCAAATTTCATATGAAAACACATCTCACAAGGATAATGACATACATATATTAAAATATCAATATCAAATCTCACATATTCATTCCGTGACTATTTTCTGGAAAAAATAACATGCTTCAAATATAATGCATAATTCGCATATACATATGTAAAGAGACATAAACATGTTCTAGTTCATGAATAAAAGCATATAATTTTAAATTAATCACAAAGAAATAAAATAAAATGTTTATATGTTAATTCATGAAGCAATGTAGCGGAAAAAATAATTCGAGGCCCTACCTCAACTCCAGCCTCAGAATCATTATGGCTCTGATGCCAATGAAGGAATTACCCGGCCCACGAGTTTTCCCGGACCCGGAGCTTCGAAACCGCACCCGAATCCGAACTCGGACAGAGTTCCTGCAAGAACAAGAACAAACAAATGCCGTGATAACAACCTTATACTCGGAGCCAAGAATCCCGAAGGATTCAACTCACGCAGAACTGGGTTACTAGAACCCGGGTTTGATTCGCACAGCGAATCACCCTCTCAGAAAAAACCGTGAGAAGGAAAGCCAGAGTGGCTGAGGTGTCTTAGCACGCACACTCGGTTACTGACAAATGAACGAGACACCTCTATTTATAGTGACAGGAGTGTAACTAAGAAGGATAGAAATATCACCGCCATTATTTCAGTCATTATGACACCAATCAACAATAATAACTGATTTGATTCTCTAATCAAATCAATCACATATTAATGTTGATTTGTTGACTGATTTGATTCTAATCTGAAAGTAATGGATGCACAAGAGGGGGGGCGAATTGTGCTTCAAAAATAAGTGCTCAAATAAAACAACACAAGAGTTATACTGGTTCGGTCTACCTGACCTACGTCCAGTCCTCAACCACCCAGACCGAGTTCCACTATATCTCAGGTTTTAAATCGGGTTCACCTGAAACCTTACAATCGCAAGTTTTGCACGGGATCACTTGCAACCTTACCACAAGTTTTACACAGGCTCACTTGTAACCATTCTAACTAGCTCCCCCTTACACCAAGCAAGGGGTTAACCTTTACACTTAAAAGATTTTTCTGACTAAGTTCTCTCAAAGAACGGATGGTGTTACACACTTAAGTACAATCAATGCTCTTATAACAAGAAGAGACTTAACAACAAAGAGTACAGAATATGTAGATGAAAAGGATCACTCGATGTGTTAAATGCTCTTTACTTTTCTGGGCAGCTTTGAATGCTTGAAGATGTTCTTAGTTTCTCGCTCTAACTTCTCTCAAGAATATTCAAAGATAATTGATTTCTTCATAAATGAAGTTGAGCTCCTTTATATAGTCTTCAAACATTTGAACTCTTGGTAGGTGGGCTAGCCGTTTGAATATGGCCGTTTTTCCCATGTTACCGTTTGCCCAATAAATGCTTCATCAATGCATAGCAGGGTTGACTTGCTTTATTTTACTGAAAAGTAGTCCTGACACCTCTGCTCTGACAAAAGCATTCTGACACTGCATCTCTGAACGTTCTGACATTCTGATTGCTTGCGGAAGCAAAATCACATCCGGAAGCAACCTTACTTAGTGTGCTGCACTTGAACGTTAGTTTAGCAATATAAGCACATAGTCACATGCAGTGGGTGTTCTCTTAGTCTATGATGTATCCGGAAGCACTTCTATATCCGGAAGTAAAATCACTGGATGAAGGATTTTGTTCACTATCACCCACTCTCGCTCAGTGTCCTTCATTCCATCAGTCAGCGCTAGTCACTAAGCTATCGGAAGCACTTTCACTTGACGTGGCTTATGTTCACTGACGTTTGGGGTTATCTTATTCTATCAGCCAGCGCCAGTCAAAATCTAACAGGAAGCAATTTCACTTTCGGTTGAGTCTTAGCTTAGTCTTAAGGTTTTATATACCTAATGCTTATGGACTAAGTTAATTCCCTAGTGAATTACTTGCTGCCGCTGGGGGATGAACCATTCATCCGCGAGCGCAAGTCCTAGTCTATCCGGAAGTAAATCCACATCCGGTTGCACTCTTACTTGGGATTCTATGTTAACCTATTGCTTTCTAAGTACTTGGCCTATTCTTTCATATTTTAGTCCTCATCAAAACTTAAGATTCTAACATTCTCCCCCTTTTTGATGATGACAAACTTAGTTTTATTGATTAAATTTATATGAAAGGATTATCAGAAGAATAAAAGCAATAGATAAGAACAAGTAACTTAGACAGATATTATTGATAAGCAAAAGTTACAAGTCAAAGTATACAATCAAATAACATATACAAGTAAAGAACATATACAAGTAAATTACACTAAGCAAGTATGTCAGTATGCATGAAAACAAAAAGGAAAAATTTCTAAGTTAAAAGAATGTTTGGATTGGGGGTTCAAGGTTTGTGTTTCTTTTTCCTCTCCCTCTCCTTCTGTCTCTCTTCATTCTCCTTTTGCAGTTTGGCTAACTCGGCCTCATGCACATTCTGGTCTATCTGGGCAATTATCTGCTGAAGCTCTTCTCCATCTCTTTCTCTTCTGAGCCTCTCTGATTCAATAGACTCCTCGAATGCCCTTTTCATGTTCTCCACTTCTTCATACCCAGGGAACCCTGTAGCATCGTCGAAGTAGGTGACCTCTCCATTGGGATAGTGAACAGCCCGGATTTTTACGTTCCATACAGGGAAGTTGGGATCCACCTCAACTTCCTGGGCTTTCCTTTTCCCTTTCCCTTTACTCTTCCCTTTGCTCTTGCTAATTGGAGGAGTGGGCATGGCACTTGCTCTGTCAGCATCGAGGCAGGCCATCTGACCAAAGGATAACTTGTCTGTGAACCCAAACTTCTCGAATTCCTCAGGAGTCATGTCTTCAATTTCCAACTTGACTTCCTTCAGAATTGGAACTGCTTGAACCACTGTCATTTCTTGCTCAACCTGGGCAGATGAAGTTCCTTGCTCAGGTAGGTCAGATGGAGTCTCTTCCTCACTCTCAGCAGATTCAGTGGTGGCAATAATTCTCTTGGCACGCTTCCTAGCAACGACCTTCTTTCTAGACTCACTGAAGATGACTGCTAGCTCAGATGAGGGAGGAGGGGCAGATGAACGCTCAGATGAAGGGATCTCAGACTCTTGCCCAGAGGATGCAGGAATAGGCTTGGCTATCACAATGGGAGGATGGTTGGGTCTCTTCAGTCCCCACTTCATCATAATCTCCTCAACAATGTTTTTGCTTGACTTAGTTGGAGAAGGCTCTGATGAAGATGACTCAGGCTGTGAAGGTTGTTCATTTGGCTCAAAGACAACCATATCCCATTGTGGTCCTTGCTCAGCCTTTTTCTTCTGCTGCATGAACCGGATGGCTTCTCCTCTTATAAGGCTCTCAGCACCACCCAGCTTTTGTGATTCCATCGCACGGCGGAGAGCAGCTGCGATGTCTTCATTAATCCATAGGGATGGCTGGCTGAGGACATCCCTTGTGTTCATGGACAGGCGCAGAGTGGACATCACATCTCTCCCCCTTTTGGCATCATCAAAGAGGGTGAGGGCCAGGGATGGAGTGGATGAAGAGGAGGGTAGAGGTTCAGGGCCAAATGGTTTTTGAGGTGAGGATTCTGGGGAGGAGGTGGGTTGGGTAATTTCTGGGGATGAGGTAGTGTCGGGGAACCAATTGGAGGTGACAAAAAGACCTTCAAAAGGATAAGTAGAGGAGTATTCAGTGTAGGAGGTGGTAGTGTGTGGGGTAAAGGGTAGGTGGTCGTCAGAGAGTGGCTGAAGGCGGGGATAATCTCTTATATAGATTTGGCTGAGAGGGTGAATGACAGTGTTAAACCCTAGTTGTTCGGCTAAGGTGTTGGATCTGGGTCTAGAGCTTGGATGGGTAGGGTTGGAGTGGGGGGAAGGTTCGTTGGAGAGGCGGAGTGGAGAGCGAGTAGGAGCGCTAGGTCGTGTGAGAATGGGTGAAGGAGGTGTAGATTGAGAGTTTAGTGGGGATTGGCGTGGAGAATGTTGGGGTGAGTCTTGGGTTTGCTGGTCATGGGTAGGTGAAGGTTGGGAATGGTGGTCATTTTGTGGTGGTGGCTGAGGTTGTTGAGTGTTAGGTGGAGGAGGAGGGGGAAGTTGAGGGTGATTAGGAGGAGGATGAGGTGGGTTTTGGGGAGGAGGAGGAGGTGGTAGGTTACCTTGTGATGGTTGGGGAATTTGTAGGTGCTGAAGGATGAGATCTAGTTTTGCATCCACCCTGGCAAGATGATTTTCGACTTGGCAAACTCTGTCCTCAAGCCGCTGGATTCGCTCCCCTTGCTGCTGGAAGCCAGTGTCACACTCATCACGGAGAGGACCCACCAAAGAGTCAGGCAGCCTATAGAGAAGCTCTTCCTTAACTTCCTCAGCAAAGGCTCTGACAGAAGCTGGCACTCTTGCAGCACGGCTTGGTCCAGCATGGGAGTCCACTTCCTGATCCCCTGCACCAGATGTAGAGGGAGCTGAAGTATGAGATGCACTCCCTGCCTGTGATCATGAGCGAGTGGGCTTAGCAGGCTTGTTATACTTAATGTCCATCTTCGTGATGTTGGTAGCTCCCATAGGTCTGCACTTGACATTTTCTTCCTCCACAGCAGATGTGGCCTTGATCAGATGCTTCTCAAGGAGGAAGGCAATGATAGTGGGATAGGGAAGATAGCCAGACTTGTCATTAGTTATCCAGGGCTGAAGCTCAAGGCAGATCAGCTGGCAAAGGTTGATTGGCTGGTGGGAGAGGAGTCTGGGGAACCAGGGATTGTCCAGCAGAGTGAACTCGTTGAAGTTACCCCCTTTGTGAGTCATCATTCTGGAGTAGACGTAGTACAAGAGCCTGTAAGAGTCAGACATCTTGGATACCTTTTTCCCTGAGGTGCCATGCAACTTCTCGAGATCCTCCTTGCTGAACTTTAGTGACTTAGGGTATAGCCACTCATTCAGTCTCTCGTCTGTGATCCCTATTATCTCATTCAGTGTCTTCCACGTGAACCTGAAGGTTCTCCCCCTTACAGTGGCAGTGAAGGAGAGTTTGTAAATTTGCTCTTTCCCATCAACCTTCTTGAACCTAGCCTTGCCAGTGAGGGATTGACAGAAGACACGCAGGACGTTGACGTTGTAGTCCTGGTTGATCCCCAGCCAGGGCATGTACCTCTCGAGGTAAGGACGCAGATGTGGGAACCCTAGTTCATCAATCTTGTTCAGATCGATGAACAGGCCATGGTTGAAGATTGGAATGGATGTCTCAAACCTGGCGGCCACAGTTTCCAATGCCCCATCTCTATACACTGTAGGGTCATCTTCAACCCTTTGCCTATTGGAAGAAGGCTCCTCAGCGAACTGAACCTTCTTCTTCTTTCCTTTCCTCTGGGCTTCCCTCGCTTTCTCATGCTCAGAAGTCACTGACTGTTCTGCTGTTCGACCAGAAGTTCCAGGCTGATCCTGGATATGTTCATCCTGTCCCTGGGTTTGCCCAGAAACTTCATGGTGTTCATCACGGTGTTCATCATTTTTCCCAGATTTCCCAGAATGTTCATGGCGAGATTTCCCAGATTTCGACTTGTGTTTCTTGGATGAGGAATGTTTCTTTGTAACTGGGTGTGTTTCATGAGATCCGGCCATTTTTGTGTGGATTATGGTTGATTTGGGTGAAAAAGCGAAAGAAAATATAAAGGAAATGAAGAACAGGATGAAGAACGCAGATGAAGATGAAGAGAATTTCAGAGAGAATGGTAAGAAAAATTTATGCAAGTAAAAAGTGAAAGTGAAAAATGACACTCTATTTATAGTCAAAGTGACTGAAGGGTATAATGGTCATGTCTTTTCAGATGAGAGTAAATGTTTACACATTGGGTATCGTAAATATTTAAATTGGAATGGCGCACCTTATGACATGTGTCCCTTCATTTTGTCAGAGAAAGCACAACTCCCCACAGAAGGAGACGAAGCGTTTCTGAAGTGACGTGTCCCTTGGGCTGGCACTGGCGCTCTTCTTGATTTAACATCCAGTGTCAGTGAGTGATCATCCGGAAGTGGTTTTGCTTCCGGTTGCAGATGCTTAAGATTTAACATGGAGAACCTGCAAAAACACATATTGGCACTCCGATGCCTAAGTTAGTATTGTTGTAGATTTTAAACAATCAAGTATAATAAACAGAATTTACACTTCATTTGGGTTTACCATTCCCAAATCACCTCTTATGAAAGTAAATTGGTCAACCCCCAGAGGCTTGGTAAAGATGTCAGCAAGCTGTTGTTGTGTGGGGACAAACTGCACCTTGACATCCTTCTTTTGAACATGGTCTCTGATGAAGTGATGTCTGACGTCAATGTGTTTTGTCCTTGTGTGCTGAACTGGATTCTTGACAAGGCTAATTGTGCTTGTGTTGTCACAGAGGATGGGTGCCTCAGGGAACTCCAAGCCAAGATCTCTCAACTGGTTCTTCAGCCATAGCACTTGCGCACAGTAGCTTGCAGCAGCAATGTATTCTGCCTCAGTGGATGACAAAGACACACAGGTTTGCTTTTTGCTAGCCCAAGACACCAGACAACCACCAAGGAAGGCGCATTGTCCACTGGTGCTCTTCCTATCTGTTTTATAACCTGCATGGTCAGAGTCAGAGTAAGCCCACAAGAACTCTTGGTTACCTCTGGGATACCGAAGACCAAGTTCTTGTGTTCCCTCAAGGTATCTCAGAATACGTTTAACACATGTTAAGTGTGACTCCTTGGGGTTGGCTTGAAACCTAGCACACATGCCTACACTAAATTGAATGTCAGGCCTGCTTGCCGTTAAGTATAGGAGGGAACCTATCATTCCCCTGTACATGGGCAGGCTGACAGATTTACCCTTTGCGTCAGCGTCAAGTGCGGCAGTGGTGCTCATAGGAGTGTCACACTCCTTGCATTCATCCATCCCAAACTTTTTGAGTAGTTCTCTGCAGTACTTAGCTTGGGAGATGAAGATTCCATTCTTCTTCTGTTTAATTTGCAGGCCTAGGAAGAACGTTTGTTCTCCCATCATTGACATCTCAAACTCACCCTGCATAGTCTTAGAGAAATCTTCACAAAGCTTTTCATTAGTTGCCCCAAATATAATATCATCAACATAAATTTGGACAATTAACATATCTCTATCTTTGTGAAGGATAAACAGTGTATTATCTAATTTGCCCCTTGAGAAACCCTTGCCCAGCAAGAAGCTGCTGAGTCTCGCATACCAAGCTCGAGGAGCTTGTTTCAGGCCATATAAAGCTTTCTTTAATCTATACACATGTTTGGGATGCTTATGATCCTCAAAGCCAGGAGGTTGTTCTACATATACTTCTTCTTTAATATAGCCATTAAGAAAAGCACTCTTTACATCCATTTGATATAACCTAAAGCCTTTCATGGATGCAAAGGCTAGAAGAATTCTTATTGCTTCAAGTCTAGCGACTGGAGCAAAAGTTTCTTCATAGTCAATGCCTTCTTCTTGGTTATATCTTTTGGCTACTAGCCTGGCTTTGTTTCTTGTAATTTGACCTGTCTCATCCAGTTTGTTTTTGAAGACCCACTTGGTCCCCACTATGGATTGATGAGACGGCCTTGGGACTAGTTCCCAAACTTGACTTCTCTCAAATTGATTTAGCTCTTCCTGCATGGCAATAATCCAGTCGCAGTCCTCAAGAGCTTGTTCAACTGAAGTTGGTTCGATTTGAGATAGGAATGCTCCGAACTCAACTTCATTTTGAACTTGTTTTCTAGTTCTGACACCAGAAGAAACATCACCAAGCACTTGATCAAGAGGATGATCCCTGTGATGTCTCATAGCTGTTGGCAACTGTGCCTCATCAGGCACGGTCTGCACTCTAGGCTCATCACTAGGTTCATCTTCTTCTTTGGGATTGCTTGTTGGTGTTTCTTTTGTTGGTGAGGAAGATGATGGTAGTTTTGGAAGATTAAGTATTCCATCATCTTATGTGGATTGTCCCCATGTAGGAGTTTCATCAAATACAACATGCATGGATTCTTCTACAGTTTTAGTTCTCATGTTGTATATTCTATATGCTTTACTCCTAAGGGAATATCCTATAAATATACCTACATCAGCTTTTGGATCAAACTTACCCAGATTTACCTTTCCATTGTTATGCACATAGCACTTTGATCCAAAGATTCTGAGGTGGCTGATGTTGGGCTTCCTCCCTTTGTACAGCTCGTAGGGAGTCTTGTCCAAGCCCTTGCGAACATAGGCTCTGTTAGAGATGTAGCAAGCAGTGCTCATAGCGTCCGCCCAGAACACTTGAGAAACCTCTTTCTCATTGAGCATGCTTCTAGCCATCTCTGTCAGAACCCTGTTCTTTCTCTCGACAACTCCGTTTTGTTGAGGAGTCCTAGGAGCTGAGAAGTTGTGTTCTATGTCATTTTGTTCACATAGCTCAGAGAAGCTATGGTTCTCAAATTCTCCTCCATGGTCTGTCCTTATGGCTGTGATTTTGAGCTCTCTCTCATTCTGCACTTTCTTAGCCAGGACAACAAAAGCATCAAAAGCATCTTGCTTAGAAGCAAGAAACATAGTCCAGGTGAACCTTGAATAGTCATCCACCACCACTAGAGCATACAGGTTTCCACCCAAGCTCTTCACTCTCGCTGGCCCAACGAAATCCATGTGGATTAGTTCCAAGGGCCTGCTGGTGGAGACTCTCTTCTTAGTTTTAAACGAGGACTTTGTTTGCTTCCCTCGTTGGCAGGATTCACAAATAAAATCATGCTTTACTTTAAAAGTTGGAATACCTATAGCTAGCTCCTTTTTAATTAGCATATCAAGTTGAGTAAAATTAACATGAGCTAATCTCTTATGCCAAAGCCAACTGTTCTCATCACTAGATATTAAACATTTATCTTCCAATTGTTGACATAAGTCTAGAGTATATAGGTTTCCGTTTCTGTTTGCCTTAAGTTTGCATTTTTAATTAGCCTTGTCTAAATTCAGATCCTGCTTATCAACTATTATGCACTCATTTGAATCAAAGATTACCCAGTTTCCTTTGTCAGTGCTCTGGCTCACGCTCAACAGGTTGTGACAGAGACCGTCCACTAGATAGACGTCTTTGACTGGTCTGACTTCTCCAACTCTAGTGATCTTACTACTTTGATTTCCTCCAAAGGTCACTGTGGCTCCATCTTTGATCACCAGAGATTTGAACTTGTCTCTGTCTCCAGTCATATGTCTCGAGCATCCGCTATCGATGTACCATTTTCTGTTCTTGGATGCCTTGAGACACACCTGAAATAATCAAGCAAGCTTAGGTACCCAACCTCTCTTGGGTCCTCTGTCATTAGTTTTCAGTGCCCTTGGTCTAGTGTCAGCCTTAACCTTGGGCTTATGATCACTTGGAGCCTCTGGCCTAGTGCTGGCTCTAGGCTCTTGGGTTTTCCCTGTGGAATGCTTCCAAGCTCGGGATCCTTGTCCTCTCTTGGTTTCCTTTGCAGGTGGAGGATCTTTTGTAGCCTTGGTTCCTTTAGGGACCCATTTGTAAGAGCTACTTGCTCCATGCTTCTTGGCATTACAGGTGGACGTGGAGTGTCCTTTCCTGTTGCAGTAGTTACAGAAGCTGAAGGGTGAGGAGCTATGACTAGTGGCTTTATGGAAAAACTTTAAGTAGGGCTTTACTTTTGGTTCCACCCACTTTTTCCCTCTAGGAGTATATCCTAAGCCAGTCCTATCCCTATATGCCCTTTGATTCATTAAAAAAATATTTAACATTTCTGAACCATTTGTAAACTTCTGCAGGGCATTTTGCAGCTTGTCTTTCTCAGCTGAGATTTTGCTGCAATTAGGGCAGCTCTCAAGTGTTGGCCGTTGGGTTCTGCTTGGGGAGAACCCTGGCCATCCACTACCGGAAGCTTTCTAGCTTCCGCTAGCTCTTCACTTAGTGAGTCCACCTTGGACTCAAGTGATTCCTTTTTAGTTTTTAACACTTTATAGGCTTTACATAGTCTAGAGAATTCTTCATGAACCACATTGTAAGCCTCTTGTAGTTCAGAAAGAGTTACCTCATGATCTTCGTTGGTGAGGTCAAGATCTGAAGATGCTTCCTCATCATCTTCTCTAGCTACCAGGCAGAGGTTGACAACTTCTTCTTTATCACTTGCTTCGTCATCTGAGCTATTCACCCAAATGAAGGAAACGAAGGCCTTTCTTTTATCTTTGCCTTTTGACCTCTGCAGGCTGGGACACTCAGCCTTGAAGTGACCAGGCTTCTTGCATTCAAAGCACACAGGGACCTTTTCCTTCTTGTATCCCTTCTTCTGGCTGGAGTCACCTCTCTGATAGCCTCCTTTCTTTCTGAAGAACTTTCTGAATCCTCACCATCATAGCCATCTCCTCATCATCCATTTCCTCATCATCATCCTCATCATCATCATCGATCTCCTTGCTGGGAGCAACAAGAGCAAGGTTCTTGTTCTTGGATGAGGCTTGAGGAGTTCTCTGAGCCAGCAAGGTAGGTTCATATTCAGCAAGAGAGCCAAATAGTGCGGTGATGGAGCTGGTTGATTCTCCTTGCACTTCCTGCAAGATAGTTACTTTGGTGATCCAGTCACCCTTCAAGATCTTTAGGATCTTGCTTACTTGCTCTCTTTCAGGAATATCCTTACCCAGCGAGGCCAAATTGTTGATGAGATGAGTGAACCTGAGCTCCAGCTCTCTGATAGGCTCAGTGGGACTAAGCATGGCGAACTTGTGAAATTCTTCCACCAGCATCTCAACACGTCTTGCTTTTACTCCCCTGGTTCCAGAGTGAGCAGCCTCAAGAGCCTCCCACATATCTTTAGCATTTTTGTGGTGGCTGATCCTGTGAAACTCTTTGGGACTGAGAGCACACTGGATGTAGTGCATGGCCCTATAGTTCAGTTGGACTAAAGCAAGGTCCTCAGGGGTGTATCTGGCTCTCACCTTAGCAAACCCATCCTCATCTATGGGAGTTTGATCCCCACGTTCGATTACTTCCCAGAGTCTAATATCACTTGACTTGATGTAAGTCTCCATTCTAAACTTCCAGAATGGATAGTTATACCCATCGAAGCCTGGGGGCTTGTTGGGTTGAACGGAGACATCTGATAGAGAGTAATCTGTATCCATTACTGGATCTTTGCTTTCTGGATTCGTTGGAATCGAGTGAGAAAGACCTGCTCTGATACCAAATGAAAGTAATGGATGCACAAGAGGGGGGGAGGGTGAATTGTGCTTCAAAAATAAATGCTCAAATAAAACAACACAAGAGTTATACTGGTTCGGTCTACCTGACCTACGTCCAGTCCTCAACCACCCAGGCCGAGTTCCACTATATCTCAGGTTTTAAATCGGGTTCACCTGAAACCTTACAACCGCAAGTTTTGCACGGGATCACTTGCAACCTTACCACAAGTTTTACACAGGCTCACTTGTAACCTTTCTAACTAGCTCCCCCTCACACCAAGCAAGGGGTTAACCTTTACACTTAAAGGATTTTTCTGACTAAGTTCTCTCAAAGAACGGATGGTGTTACACACTTAAGTACAATCAATGCTCTTATAACAAGAAGAGACTTAACAACAAAGAGTACAGAATATGTAGATGAAAAGGATCACTCGATGTGTTAAATGCTCTTTACTTTTCTGGGCAGCTTTGAATGCTTGAAGATGTTCTTAGTTTCTCGCTCTAACTTCTCTCAAGAATATTCAAAGATAATTGATTTCTTCATAAATGAAGTTGAGCTCCTATATATAGTCTTCAAACATTTGAACTCTTGGTAGGTGGGCTAGCCGTTTGAATATGGCCGTTTTTCCCATGTTACCGTTTGCCCAATAAATGCTTCATCAATGCATAGCAGGGTTGACTTGCTTTATCTCTGAAAAGTAGTCCTGACACCTCTGCTCTGACAAAAGCATTCTGACACTGCATCTCTGAACGTTCTGACATTCTGATTGCTTGCGGAAGCAAAATCACATCCGGAAGCAACCTTACTTAGTGTGCTGCACTTGAACGTTAGTTTAGCAATATAAGCACATAGTCACATACAGTGGGTGTTCTCTTAGTCTATGATGTATCCGGAAGCACTTCTATATCCGGAAGTAAAATCACTGGATGAAGGATTTTGTTCACTATCACTCACTCTCGCTCAGTGTCCTTCATTCCATCAGTCAGCGCTAGTCACTAAGCTATCGGAAGCACTTTCACTTGACGTGGCTTATGTTCACTGACGTTTGGGGTTATCTTATTCTATCAGCCAGCGCCAGTCAAAATCTAACAGGAAGCAATTTCACTTCCGGTTGAGTCTTAGCTTAGTCTTAAGGTTTTATATACCTAATGCTTATGGACTAAGTTAATTCCCTAGTGAATTACTTGCTGCCGCTGGGGGATGAACCATTCATCCGCGAGCGCAAGTCCTAGTTTATCCGGAAGTAAATCCACATCCGGTTGCACTCTTACTTGGGATTCTATGTTAACCTATTGCTTTCTAAGTACTTGGCCTATTCTTTCATATTTTAGTCCTCATCAAAACTTAAGATTCTAACATAATCAAATCAATCAGCATCAATCACATATTAATGCTGATTTGTCAACTTTCTGCTTTCCTAAAGGTCGTCAGATTTAGCAATCAGATGATCCGTGCATCGAGGGCGGATCCGATTAAATATTTCCAGCAAATCAGAATTCATCGTTGGCTAACCTTTTAAAGGAAACACAATTGATTATTGGATGAGGCTCCAATGGTTCAGCGTCTTGGTATTGAGGGTTTCAATCGTTCACTTCAGGACGTCATGCATTAAAATCGTCCATTTGGAGGCAAATGTGTGGTGATGAGTGGTGATTTCAGGAAGATACTTCTTGTGATTCCAAAAGCGTGGAGAGCCGATATTATAAATGTTTGCATCATCAATCCTATGGAGACATTGCCAAATGTATGAGTTGACTGAGAACATGTTCCTCAGCTCATCAAATGATCCAATCGTTAAAGAGAAGATTGAAAATTTTTCAAAATGGTTGTTAGACATTGGTGATGGGAAATTAGGTACACCTAATGGTGCATGTGAGGTTGAAATTCTACCTCAATTGATTTTGCAATCTAGCGTTGATCCAATACATGCTATTGCGCACTGAACATATGACAATTTCTTGAGCAACCTATCTTCCAATTCAAACTTAAATGATTGTGCCATACTAGCTCTTACATTATAGATGGTAGGTCATTGTTAATCTCTAGAAATTTAGCATATTTCACTCAATTTTCATTTGTTAACACTCACAAATGCTTGATAATGTTCATAATTGAGAGAATAACTTGTGAAAATTGAGTGACTTTCCTTTAGCTCATTATTCAAGAAAACTATTGGAATCCTCTATGTTTTATAGGGGAGAGATACAAAAGGAAAGAAGTTCATAAGAGGAGCAAAGTGTTGCATCATGGCAAGTCATGGAAAGAAGACTTACTCTGATGAGGTATGCCGCGGCGCACAACATTGTATGTTGCGGCACATGAAGAAAATAGAAGAAATGTGCTCTTAGACATGATGCGCCCCAGCGCACAACAGTGTATGCCGCGGCACACAACCCCTGTTTTGCTACGCGTTTTACCTCGAAAAACACAAAAATGAGATATAAAACTTAGGATTTGACCAAAAATGGAACATAACAAACTTTGGAACAAGTGGGGAGCTAGAGAAACACCTTGAGAGTGAGCTAGGGCAAGATTTGGAGCTTGGGGAAGAGGATCTTTGGAGCATTTTGAAGCAAACTTCTTGTAGAGTCCTCTATTGTAATCTCCTTCTACTTCCATTTCTCTTTCTCTTGCATTGCTATGTTAGTTAACATGTTTAGATATGAGATTCTTGTTTTTTTCTCATTATGTGTAGCTAAACTCCTTATTCTAGGTTTATTTTGAAGCTTTGTATGGATTGATACTTTAAAATCCTTCTCTCTTGTTAATTAATGTTTATTATAGTTGTGAATTTAACTTGTGCTTTGTTTTTACTAAGTGGTGTGCAACACTTAGCATGTTTATTTAGTTGTGGCTTGGAAGAGCATAGCTAAATAATGAACTAAGTTAAATTCAAGCTTCTCTTGAAATTCCAAGAGTTAGTTAATGAGATAAGAATATTCATTAACCAAGTTTTGTAAACTTGGAGTGGGTTGATATAGAAGCTAGTTGATAGAGTATATAGTATGCAAATGTGCATATTAATGTTAACTAAGGTTTGTGTGAGCTTGGAAAAGTTATTCAAATACTTGAGACTTCAAATATCAACATAGTATTCATTAATTGATAATTGAGGAGGGTTAATCAAGTATCATGAAGTACAAAGTGGATAAGTAAACCTAGGTCTTTCCCATTGTGTTCAAATTTAAGTAGACTATTTATTTTGCTAATTGTTACTTTTATCACCTATTTTTCACTAAACTACTTGTTTTGCCCATACTTAATTTAGAACAAAATGAACTTGTTGAACTTGCTTAAACATAGTCTTTGTTGGAACGACACTATTACTTTCCACTATACTATTTAAACTTGACCCGTGCTCTTGCAGTTGCAAAATTGTGAGTAGTCATATAAATGATTACATGTGTTCATTACTTCCTGGAGAAGCTATTGAATCTTCTGTTGAAGCTGATTATGTGGGTAACCTTTATTCAACATAGTTTCTTAACACAATCGAAGCATCTGGAATGGCACCTCATTGCCTGCAACTTAAATTTGATGCGCCAATAATGTTACTTCGTAACATTGATCAGGAAGGCGAGCTTTGCAATGGAACAAGATTGAGAATCACTAGAATTGGTAAGATGGTGCTTGAGGCTATTACTTTGAATGGAAGCAAGTCTAATCGAAAATTCCTAATACATAAAATGGATATGAATCCTTCAGAGACAAGATTGCCATTCAAAATGCAAAGGCGACGGTTTCCTATAATTCTTTCCTTTGCCATGACAATTAATAAGAGTCATGGACAATGGTTGAGGAAAGTTTGACTATATTTGTCAAAACCCATTTTTACTCATGGCCAATTGTATGTAGCTTTGTCAAGGGTTAGGAGTAAGGAAGGACTAAAATTGGTGTTAAGTGCACAACATGATGATGCAACATCCACCACAACAAATGTGGTGTACCATGAGGTGTTCTCAAATGTGGTAAAATAGTGATGCTAAGCTGCTGACAAACTATTTTCTTTGGTGCTTTTATTTCATTTCACAACTAAATAGTGCAAGAACAACCTCAAGCTTTCATTTGTTTGTGTGAAATTGTTTTTGCAGAACATTAAACTGTTTGGTGTTGTTTTATGTGAAATATGTTGTTCTATTGTGTTTAACTCCTTGTTATGCCCTTTATTGCTGCAAAGGAAAAGAATTTTAGATTTTGATAATGTGTTCTATGTTTAGTTAAATCACACGCGCAACGCGGGGGAGTGCCATCTCATTTTTTTAAAAAGAAGGGCAATGACCATATTTTACCCTTAAAGTAACCACCCTGGATCACTGGGCACCATAAACTAACAAGGGGTACAATATTACACCCAAAGTAACCAAAGTAGTCCAAAATACCCTGGACCAACGGTCTTTCACGTTCGACCGTTAGTTGGCTAATTTGGGCGATATGTCTACTATTTTTCCATGCGGCACTTGTACAAATGCCAAGTGGATTTCCACGTGGATTAAACCTCTTCTTTTTCCCTTTTGCTGATGGCAGAGACATATATATTTAAAGTCATCACTTTTTGTTTATTTTTTAGGTTAAGTCAGCGATTTAGAGAGGAGTGAATGCAAAATCTGTTGAAGGCACTCCAAGTTGTATGTGCGAAATCAGGTGTATGTGCGAAATCGAAGTGGGATACATGTGTATTGAAAGAAGTGAAGAGATTTATCCTCCAAGCTGATATTTGTCAGATTCCCCATTGTTAGGTTCGAGCCTTTTAGGTAAGGTAAGGAATTTTTTGATTTTTTTCAAATGTATAAGTTTAGGAGTTGATCTGTCATGTTCCCACTTTGCTTGTGTTTTGTAGTTTTCCTAATTTTTCCTTTGTTATATTTTGTTAGGGGTTTTGGTAAATGGGGAGTAAGGGAAATAGTAGTCGTCCAAAGTGTGTGGGGAAAGGTGGACTCCGTGGGGCCAATGCTTTAGTGCAAGGTGTGCTTGAGTACATGTCATTAGGGAAAAACACATTATTGAGGGGAGGGAAGCAATTGAACGTGAATCGCGTGAGCGAAGGAATAGGTGGGCATTTTGTAAAGAATCTGATAAAGCTGATGCAGTTGATGGTGAACAAGAAGGGGAAGAGCATATAGATAAAGCTAATGCAGCTGGTGAAGATGGTGCTGCTGGTGCTAATGAAGAACCTAATTTAGAAGGTAACATTGAAGAAGGGGAAGAACATATAGATAAAGCTAATGCAGCTGGTGAAGATGGTGCTGCTGGTGCTAATGAAGAACCTAATTTAGAAGGTAACATTGAAGAAGGGGAGGAGGATTTAGAAGGTGATGGTGAAGATAATGAAGACAATGATGAAGAAGTTGATAGAGATGAAATTGGGCATGACAATGGAGAGAATGATGGTGTGGTGCTCAGTGAAGATGAGGTTGAAGATAAAATTGATGAAGTTGCTAATGATTGTCACTGTGATAGTGAGACAGAACAGGAAGATGAAGGAGATGATTTGGGCCTTGGCACTTCTGCTCGGCCAAAAGAAGTGAGGGTTTGACCACCTCCTAATGTGTTACAATGAACTGGATTTTTTTAGTTGGGCAAGGCATATGCTTCGAAGCAGGAGTTGATTGATGACTTAAATTCATATGCAATAATGGTTGGAGTAAGCTTAACAACAGCTAGAAGTGAGCCCAAAAAATTTAGGGCATGCTACCAATTGGATTGCCCATTTGATTTATATGAGTCTAAAGATCGTCACAACCCAGGGCTGGTGGTGAAGACTTTAACCCTGTAGCACACATGTGGCAGGGTGTTTAGTAATGACAGGGCACAAGTGCGGTGGCTGGCAAAACACTTCAAACAAAAGGTGCAAGAAAGACCCAAATATCGAACCACCGAAATGATGTGTGACTTGAAAGATGAGTATAAGCTGAAGGTGAGCAAGTCCAAATGCAAGAGAGCAAAGAGACAGATTCTTCAGGAAATGCATGGGAGTCACAAGGAACAATACAACAAGCTTTAGCCATACATTAAAGATTATGACTGCAGATAGAGGAACAGATGTGTGTCTTCAAATCAGTCAAGAGGCCTTGGAAAATGAAGGTAAACGAGTTTTCAGCCATTTGTATATATGCTTCAACGCTGCAAAGGTGAACATGTTGTTTAAATGGTTTGTGTAACATTATGTTCTTAGCTGGTCTAAATGGTTTTCAGCCTTTTGCTAAATGTTTTGTCATAATCCAAGTAGAGAGGATGGAGTGTTGGTTTTCGGCCCTTGATTGGCGTGGACGGCACATTCTTGAGAGGATATGCTAGAGGTATAATGCTAACAGCAGTAGGGATTGATGCGGATGACTCTATGTACCCACTAGCTTTTGCTATCACACAAAAGGAGAACACTTACAACTGGAAGTGGCTCCTCGATTTGTTAAAGAATTCCCTTGAATCAGGAGATGAATCTAATTTAACGTTAATATCTGATTTTCAAAAGGTCAGTTTCATACCTATTTATATTTTAATATATGAAATGTATGTGATACTAATGTACATATTTTTTGTCGTATAGGGGTTAACTGCTGTAGTGCGTGAGTTGCTCCTTGAGGTAGAACATAGATGGTGTGTGAGGCATATATATGGGAATCAGGGCAAAAATATTTTGGTGCTGTGTACTTCCAAAAATTCTGGGCTTGCTAACGTAGCACATTTGAAGAGCGATTTAAGGACACTCTTGCTTCATTAGGAGAGACTTGAGTGGAATGGTGAGGATGGTTATGAAGTTACCAAGGGCACTGATAAGCATGTTGTATTTTTGGAACGTAAAAGTTGCTCATGTCGGATTTGGGACTTGACTGGGATTCCATGTCAGCACGCAATGAGTGCATTGCATCATGCCAAGATAGATCCTATTACCCAGATGCATCGGTTTTACCATAAAGAGACATATCTAGCTGGTTATAAGACTAAGTTCCAACTTATAAAGGGTGAGGAATTTTGGCATATTGCTAACTTCAAACCACTGGAACCAGCACCTGAGATTAAATTGCCTGGAAGGCCCAACAAGAAAAAGAGGGACAGATCAGCCTACATGGAGAGGTACAAGAAAGCTAAATAACTTGGACTACACAGTGCTACCGAGGTCCCACCAGATAAATGATCCTTCCAATCCTTTGAATAAATTGTCAAGGAAGCATACCCCCATGAAGTGTTCAAAACGTCATCAAGAGGGCCATAATGTGAGAACTTGCAATCAAGTGACAAATGCTCTTATGCTATTATTTTTTATCTCATCTTAAATTTGATTTGATAGTTTGACTTGCATTATTGTTGCCTTTATATTATTGTATGTCATAGACAAATCCAACCCAAGAACCTGAACCAACTTAAGAGCTTGAAGCTGCTACACATGGACAACCATCATATCAGGTTACTAATTGTAAACACCCTATTTTGTTCGGGTCCTACAAAATAATAAACAAAAACATAAAAAATGTTGTTATATGATTTGTCTTAAAGAAAAAAAGTAACAAGTGATAAAAATGGAAAAAATATAAATTTTAAGTTGATCATGGAAACATTCTCAATAGACATCTTTTTTGAAAGGAAATGCATTGGGAAATTAGAGAGGGAATAGCCAATAATAGGTCAAAATGTTGACTAAGTGTGAGGAATGCATTGAAATGAAAAGGGGATGATTGCAATATTTGATTATGATAGTGCTTAATTCTTTCTTGATCCTTGATTTGACCTCCTATAATGTAGTCACACATGAAATAAGAATTGGAGGGATATGCGCTTATGTCATCAAAATACATTTGATGATTTGATTCATAGACACTAACAAATCTTCCATATTAGTTAACATTTTGAATATTAATAGGAAGCAATTATACCCATTCCACATGAGAGGAGAGGTTAAAATTTGAAGCATTTTGAATATGATCCCATCATGGTTGTTTGAATTAAAATTAGATTGGAATTGGAGGGAATTTTGTTTTTACCTATACTTTATCTGAAAAATGTGGATGGGATTGAAAAACCCTTATTCATTCCATATTGATGACATATGAATTAAAATGCTCTCATAGTGGAAAAAACTATAATTAAGGCAAAGACTTGACACATGAACCAAAGGACAAAATGTTGCATGAATAAGGAAATGAAGAAATGATGTTTGAATGCTTGTTGGCTCCAAAATAAAGAAATTATACTTGAATGCTTGTTGATTCTACGCATGAGATCACAAAATCAGAATATAGGTTTTAATGTTGTCCATTTCTATTGCCGCTAAGATAAAGAATTTGAGAAATTTATTGGAGGGTTGATTGGTGTACAATGTTCAAAATGAGAAGGAAAGAAAATCACTGCATATGCCTCATGTTTGACAATTTCCGTTTATAAAAGAACATGACATGCCATGTCCAAATAACAAAATAAAGAAGGGGAAGATATTTCGCAGATTTTTGGGGATGAATTGTCTTCACAATCAGCATCTATCACACCTATAAATAGGAGGGGGAGGATTTTATTTATGAGGCACCATTTAGCTGAGAGCAAGAGAGAGAAAAAATCTGTGAGTGACTTGAGAGAAAAAGAGGAAGTTAATTCGGTGAGTTGAAAGAAATGTATTAGAGAGTTTCATATACATGATCATTTCATTCTTTGACAAATCCTTAGATTTGTATTTTTTTTATATGCTTAATTGAAGCTCTAAACATATTTATGATGCAATTTGGCCTTAATGATTCCCTAATTTTAGTATATTTTCAAATATATAATCATATTTAGGTGTCATCAATTCAAAATGAACATATTTGGTGAGAATTTAAAAGATTTTGTTGTGAAATATTGTTTAGGAATTTAAAGTGAAGAAGGTATTTGCATTATCATTCCTTAATATTCTTTATGTGTGTAGATTCCAAGTTAAAAATGAAAAGGCAAAGGAAGGCATGGATTTAGGCAATTAGCTACTACGGAATGGGCTGATTTGTGCAGTTGGGCTTGTGAAAAAGAAAGGATTATACATGCATGGGAGGGCAGGCTCCAGGAGAGCTGCTAGAAGGAGAAGGAATTAAAAAGAAAAAAAGAGAAGTGGGAACAGACACGTTTGGGGAGTTGTAGAGGCGGGAGCTGCTGAGAAGAGACGAAATGGGAGCTGTGGAGCCCAAAGGAAATTGATCTGAATACACACATGTCACCGCCACTCCAAGCCTCCATTTTTCTCTTGTTCTCCATCATGGTTTCCTCACTGTTCCCCTCCATTTCCACAATGATTTCTCACTTCTCTTTCCACATGAGTAACTAAAATCCTTGTTCTTGGTGATGGGAATGGAAGGATGAGCTACGTGAGCTTCACATGGGTGTAATTTGTCTTACACAATCTTTTCCTTTTATGTAGTTTAGATTTCTAAGGTTTTAGGGATTAGATCTATGTAATTGGTTATGTGAATTATATTTATCTTTTGAGATGTGTAGGAACAATTTGCCTTGCTAATTTTCTTTTGAATGAATTATCAACATTGGGCTTATTGACTTGAACATGTGTTAATTTTATGGTTTATGATTTTAATACATGTTTTTAGTTAAAATCTTGTGCTAAGTAAGAGTTCTTATTTAGCTGATAATGATGTTGTTTATTCATGCTTAGAAATTGACAAAATAAATTTAGTAAAAACATGAGTAGCATTGGACTTAAACTTACTAGTTTTAATTTATTGGTTGGGGTCTCAACAATGGATTGGAGCTAATAAGTTAATTAGGTTGCGATTCAAGATTCCGGTCGTAGGATTAATATCTCCTTGTCTTTAGTAAATTTAATTTGGTCATGTGCTTAATCAACTTAGATTAAGATAATTGATGTTCGGGATTCAGACATTAATTATATTGATCTAAGTCTAGCCTAGAGGGGTTTCTCTAGGGAGTTTATTGACTTGACCACTTTACCCCCAAATATTTTATATAAGCCATGATTCTTGAAATTCCCAATCATTGAGAATGTTTCATTATTTGTATTAATCCAAAATGTTTTAATTGAATTTAATCTAATCTCTATTGCAAACATAAATTTCGTTTCCAAACAAATTTGATACCAGTTTCTAGGTTCATTTACATTTGTAGGCTCCTCTAAGAGAACGATACCGGGGGTAACTTCCACTTACCCCGAGGTCAAAAATATCTTGAAGGAGTGGCCCCAACGTACTACTTGACCCTCTAATCCAGTATCCTTCATTCTCACATTGGGGGTAGTGTACCAAATAAGGGATCATTTTGTTTATAACTTAAAAGCGATGATTGCTCTAGCCGATGAATATCTCCAAGTTAGAGATATAGGCAAATTTTTATGAGCATTGAGCTTATTCTCATATGATTATTGCTTCTATTTTGCTATCATTTTATGGTTGATTAATTGTGGTAATTATGGAATATGATTTATATTGCAATTAGTTTGTCCATACCGAAATTTGCCTCTTGCATATAATATTTGAGTATCCAACTTCTATATGTGAAAATGATAATTTGCTTACGTGCTATTGTTGCATATATCCCACTTATAAAATGGTTACTATATTTTGAACATCTTTCTCTTAATCACTGTATGTTTTTGTCCTTTATTCAAACAAATGTCATGCTTTATGTCTTTCCCTGTATCAAAAAGATTTTGTTTCTTCCTACCTTCATGACTTTGTGTGCATGTCTTGAATGATAACATGTTTGTCTTGTTCACTTGTTAGATTTTATCTCTTGATTGCAACCATTGAAAGGAGTGGATGCACAAGAGGGGGGGTGAATTGTGCTACCAAATAAAAATCAAACAATAAAAACACAAGGATTTATACTGGTTCGGTCTACCTGGCCTACGTCCAGTTCTCAACCACCCAGGTTGAGTTCCAGTATCCCCAGGTTTTACAAACGGGTTCACCTGGAACCTTTACAACCGCAAGTTTTAGAACGGGATCACTTGCAACCTTACTAACTAACTCCCCCTTACAACCTGCAAGGGTTCAACCTTTACAAATAAAGGATTTTCTAAAACTTAGTTCTCTCTAAGAACGAATAATATTACACACTTAAGTACAATGAATGCTCTTTAATAAATGAAGAGACTTAACTACAAAGAGTGCAAGATAGGTAGATGAAAAGAACTCTCAATGTGTTAAATGCTCTTTCGCTTTTCTGGGTAGCTTTGAATGCTTGAAGGATATTCTCAGTTTCTCACTCTAGATTTCTCCAAGATGTCAAAGTTATCTTCATAAATGAAGATGAGCTTCTTTATATAGTCTTCAAGTATTCTCACTCTTGGTAGGTGACAAGGCCGTTTGAATTTAGTCGTTATTCCCTTGTTATCGTTGCTCATTAATGCTCCATTAATGCTCAGCAGGGTTGACTTTGCTTTATCTCTGAAAAGCAACTCTGACAACTCTGCTCTGCCAAAAAGCACTCTGACACTGTACTGCTGACGTTCTGACATTCTGATTGCTACCGGAAGCAATTCCACATCCGTAAGCAACATCACTCAGTGTGCTGCACTTGAACGTAAGTCTAGCAATATTAACACATAGTCACATGCAGTGGGAGTTCATTTAGTCTAAGGGAGCTCTCTTACTTCCGGAAGCAATTCCACATCCGGAAGCACTTCTACTGGACGTTGAGTTATGGCTTAGAGTTATACTCACTGATGCTCGGTGTTGCCTAACCCAACAGGCAGCGCTAGTCACTAAGCATCCGGAAGCATTCCTGCATTCGGTTGCGTCCTAACTTAGTCTCAAGGATTTTATACTCCTAATGTTCTTAGACTGAGTTATGACTTAGTGTATTACTTGCTTCCGCTGGGGGATGAGACATTCATCCGCGAGCGCTAGTCCTAGTCCATCCAGAAGTAAATCCACATCCGGTTGTACTCTTACTTGGTTCTACATTAACCTAATTTTTCTCTAAGTGTTTAGCCTGTTCTTTCATATTTTAGTCTTCATCAAAACTTAAGATTCTAACATTCTCCCCCTTTTTGATGATGACAAACTAAGTTATCTAATCAAGTTTATCTTAAAGGATTAATCAAATAAAAACGCACATATAAACTCAAAGGCAAACTTCATTAGTAATAAAACAATTACATTTATAAACAGGAGGATAGATACAAGTATGCCAGATAAACATATGCATGAAAGAAAATATGAAAAAGGAAAAATTTCAAAGTTAAAATGTATGAAGGGTTTGGGTTCAAATTTGATGTCTCTTTTTTCCTCTCCCTCTCTAACTGCCTCTGGTTACACTCTTCTTGCAATTTAGCTATCTGAGCATCCTTCTCACTCTGGTCAATCTGAGCAATCATTTCTTGAAGCTCTGCCTCGGCTTTCTCTCTTCTCAGTCTCTCAGACTCAATGAATGCATCAATAGCCCTCTTCAAGTCACTGACTTCAGTAAACCCAGCAAATTCTCCATAAGGCGAGTCAGAAATAGGCATGGATCCAAAGGGATAATGGATGGCTTTGACCTTGACATTCCATACTGGACAGTTGGGGTCATCAGCCTGACTTGAGCTTGCTTTCCCTTTTCCCTTTACCTTGCCTTTCCCTTTCCTTTGAGCCTTAGCCCTCTCAGCATCCAGAACGAAGAATTGCTCTTCTGTGAGTCTATGAGTGTAACCAAAGCGCTCAAATTCTTCGGTAGTCATATCTTCCACCTCTAACTTAACTTCCACAACTGGAGGAACTAGATGCGCTTGGGTGGAGGACTGGGACTCAGATGCTTCAACTACTTGAGATACCCTCTCTGACTCATGATCCCCAGAGTGACCACGAGGTTCCTCTTCACTCTCAGAAGATTCAGCAGTACTGATTTACCCCTATGTCGCCCTAGGAATTAATCAATATTTTCTAAACTCAACTACTAAGTAGTAGTGGTGAGCTAGGTCTTTTCACAATCTAGGTTAAATCTTGCTAACCAAAGGCTACAAGTCACACAAATTAGAAAGGAGTATGAGAATGATTTTTGACTATCAACTACAAATTTAAATTGCAAAATGTAAAAGTAACCGAATGGTGAAGTGATAGAATAAGATGAGAAACAACCTCCCTCTCCAAAGTACTTTGTGCTTTTGGTTAATTGGACTTCATGTCCTTGTTACACTTAATATAAACTAGTTAAATCCTTGAGACTTCCTTAATCAAAGAAATCTACAAGCATTTAACTAATTTAATCAAGCCTAAAGCTCTTTTAAGCTAAGAACATACCAAAAGAAACATTAAGTACTAAATCTAGCACTTAAGAAATACATTCATTCCACAAACATAATAGGAGCTAATCGCACACAAATACATTCATGAAACTACAAAAGATTAAGCTTAGGTTTTCATGTCCTTAACCTAAAAGAGAGATTTGTGAGCCAAAGTCAAATAGAACACTTAAAGCTAAATGTCCTAACCTAATGTAACCTAAATCTAGGAAAACATTAGGCAAAAAGATAAGTCTAGCTCACAAACCTAAAAGATTACATCAACAAGTACATGAGGCCAAATATGAAGATCTACAAGCACATTCCTTTGGAGAGAGAGATGATGAAGCTTAGCTAGACATGGAGATGTGGAAATGGAGGTGATTTGCGTGGAGAACCATGGAGGATGAAGGTTTGGCCGTGAAGAATGGTGGAGAAAATGGTGAAGGAGATGAGAGAAAAGTGAGAGAAAATGAGATGAAGAGAGAGAAAGGTATGTGGTAGTTGTCACAAATGAGAGGTTGGGGTTTTATTTAATGAAGTGAAGTTTGGGTTAATGAGAGTGATTAGGAGTTGATGAGTTGTCAAGTGGTGTAAATGGGTTGTCAAAAAGATATTTTTATGGTTATGGAGGGAGGTAGGCCAAATTGATGAGAGGTTAGGGAAGGAAGGGTATTTTTGGAATGTGGTGAGAAATGAGGATGAATGTGGTCATGAATTGGTCTAAATGCATTTCCAAAGCTTCCACCTTTTTCTCCAATTGATTGTGCTCCCAAAAATGCCCTTAATGAGGCCTTCAACTTTGAATTTGAATTTTTGGCTCCATATTACCCCTTTTGGAAATGTGCAAATCCCTTGTTTTTGACAAAAGGGGTAACTTTTGTCTTATGCCTTTGCCTTTCCCTCCAAGCCAATTCCTTGCACTCCAAGCTATCCCAAAGGGTTGTGGGGCCCACGTGGGACCCCCTTACACATGAAAACGCACAACTAGTCAAAAATGACCAAAATACCCTTGGTTACTTAAAATGCAAGTAATTAAGCTAGGATTTTCCATATAATCACCTATAAGCATGTGCACATAAAATCACCAATAATGATCAAATATAACAATTAAACCTCACTAATTAAGCTCAAATGCACATGCTTAAACATATAAATTTCGGTCCAATCAAATCCCCCACACTTAATCTTTGAACTCCGGGCAAAGTCATGCAAAAAGACTAAGTTAATCATTAAGCATAGTGAAGGCAATTGGAATTGTCATAGAGTACAAGTTGATCTTTTTGAACCTTTCCCTAGATCATCACATGGGCCAAATCTAAGAATACAAAGTGGAAACAAGTTTAACAAGTAACTAGAATTAGGAGGGAATGCTAAAAGAGATTTTCCTCACCGGATTTAAGTGTTTGCACTCAATCTCTCAAGTTAGGAATAATGCCTAACTAGGGTCTTTGTGATCACTCTTTGGCTCAATGCATTCCACCTCACCATAGTCTTGTAATAGTTCTTAGTTCTCCACCCATTAGTATGCATGGCACAATCAAATCTAGAGGACTTTGGGGGTTGAATGGAAGGCTAATAATGAGTGGTGAATGATGGATAGTAGTCAATGACCAATAATATAAACAAGTAGCTACCACATATACTTGCAATACAATAAATCCAATTCCCACAAAGCATGCTACATCTCTCTTTTTTTAAAGCACTTTGTGCTTCTCTCATTTTACTTTTCACTCTTATGCCTTTGGCATACTCAAGCACTTTGTGCTATTTTTTTCTTTACTTAGGCCTTTGGCCTTATTTGTTTTTCTTTTCTCTTGCTTCTCTTGGCCTTTGGCCATCTTTCTTTCTCTCTTTTTTTTATTAAGGCTCTCGGCCATACCCATTTTTTTCACTCAAGTAGCATGTTTTTCACAAGATACAACAATACAACACTAATATAAATGCAAGCATATGCTATAGTCACTTATTCACACATTGGTCAAGGTGATAGAAAAGAATAGTGAATGGCCCAAAGGGGTTGAATCAAAGGATATTTAAGTTGGCTTGTGTTTGGGTCAAAAGGGTTTAGAAATGAAATGCCCCTTTCCTTTTTAATTGTACCATGCATTGTGATCTTGAACAAGAACTAGGACAAGTTCTAGGAGGTGAAATAACTATTGGCCCACTCAATTCGGTTGAAGGCTTCTCACTTTATGGCTTACTCTAATTAGTCTCTTCCTCCCTAAGAAAAGTTAAGTGAGAAACTAGCTTCCTCTTTATACCTTAAAAATGCCCCAAGTAATGCCCTAAGTAATCTTTCCAAAAATTCTACTTACACACTAGAGGACAATTCCATTTACTTTCAAGAGCCATGATCAAGTTAAACTTCCTACACAATCATGCCATATAAGTCCACAAATCAAGTGTGAAAGCTTTGAATTAGACCACTTTTAAGCACATAATACACCCCCCACACTTAAAGCATGCATTGTCCTCAATGGGACCAATCAAATCAAGTAGGAAGGCATAAAACATAGGCAAGGCAGCAACTAATAAGGCCGGGCAGTCCACGCATGCAAATGGCCATCATGTATTATTCACAAAACTACACTAAACACAACCTAACACAAGTTTTTTCTTTTTTTCTTTGTTTTCTAAACACCCTAAAACAACATACTAGAAAATAAACCTAAACACAATCCTAAACACACAAACACAATTCTAATTTTTTTCTAATACTAACACCTTCCCCCACACTTAAGAATTTGCAATAAGAGAATAAGTGAGGAAAGGAAAGAGACAACCTCTTATGGAGGCTTGAAATTATCCTTGAAGAATAGGAACTTGTGGCCATGAATTTGGTGAATTCGGCCAATTGGAAGCTTCTTCATTATGCTTTTACCAAAAGCATCGCATGTGGCTTGGAGCTTCCTAGTAAGTTCCCTTGCGGCCTTAATGAACTCCCAATATTCCTTGTGCATCCGAAAAGTGCCTAGAACATGAAACAAACCTCCCTTGTGCAAGGGGTTGTAGACATGCAAATAGGGCATAGAAATGGTGGTATCATGACAAGGAATAGGGAAATGGTTAGGGGTAGCATCAACAGAATCAAGGAATGTATGCTTAGGAAAATCATGAGACATGCTCTCAAGCTTAACACTTTCATCCAAATGATCAATCATGCAAACATTATCATATACAAAAGAGCAAGAATCAAGAATTGGCAATCTTGAAGGAACAAGATTATTCCCATGCATACTCAAAGCTCTAACATGTTGGCTTACCCACTCATCCATCAAGCCATCAATAAAGTCCAAACCTAGCAAGGAATACCTCTCAAATGGATGCTTCATAGCTTCGTAGACATTGAATTTGAACAATTGATCATCCACTTTCATTGTCATGAAGCCCTCATTTAAATGGAGAAGTATGCTTGCGTCAACTTGCTTCCCTTTTGGATTTGAACTTCCACTAACTTGTGAGAGGCTAGAGCTCCCCTTTAAACCATCTTGATCAAGTAGAAGTTCTGAAATGCGTGGCTGTCACCCAAGAGGGGGGGGTGAATTGGGTGAGGGACTAAAACTTTAACTCTTTTAGAAAGACTGCTTGTGCTTGATGATGATGTTAATAAGTAATGGTATGCACAAGTCAGTATGTTATGTGATGCAAAATAGAATGTTTAGATGTAAATATATGCACACACAAATTTATCCTGGTTCGGTCACCCAGACCTACATCCAGTCCCCAGGCTCCACCTGAGATTTCCAATCCACTATTCTTGTTTAAACCGGGCACAAGAGAAGCCTTTACACTTTAGGTTTTACGAACACGGGTTCACCTAACAACCCACAGGTTTTACAACGGGTTCACCTGCAAACCTTTACAACCACAAGTTTTGCGGGCTAACTTGCAACCTATGGAGATTTAGACAACCTCTAAATGCTCCCCCTTACAAATGTAAGATAACGCTTATGTTCACTCTATGAACTGATTGTGATAAACACTTAAGTACAAATGACTCTCTCTAAGAGTAGATGATGTTACTCACTTAAGTACAATAGAATGACTCTCTAAGAGTGTTACAACATTTGATCTGAGAGTCCAATATGAGAGGAATGTAGAAGATGATATATCAGATAATATGCTCTGTTCGTCCAACAATCTTCTGAATGTAGATGTTCCTTTTATACTCGGCTTCTTGGGCGGCAGGTTGAAGATGAACGTTTGAATATAGTCGTTAATCCCATGTTACCGTTGAGAAGTACATCTTCATTAATGCTTAGCAGGGTTGACTTGCTTTATCTCTGAAAAGTGGTCCTGACACCTCTGCTCTGACAAAAGCATTCTGACTTCTGAGTATGTGATGTTTACTCTTGTACTCTTGCTGACGGATGATCATCATTCATCCGCAAGTGGTAATCTTGCTCCGCAAGTGTTAAGCTCTGAGTCCCAATGCCAAGAGTCTTTCCATCCGGAAGCTCATTTGCATCCGGAAGCGTGACCATGTTCTGCACATACTGGTTAGTCCAACATAGCAATATATATAAGAATTATACATGCTGTGTGAAGCTTGTTTGCTATGGGGAGTAGTCTTACTTAGACTGTGTTCTGACTTAGTCTATGATGTATCCGGAAGCATTCTTACATCCGGAAGTAAAACCACCGGATGAAGGATTTTTGTTCACTATAACTCACTCTCGCTCGGTGTCCCTCAATCCATTAGTCAGCGCTAGTCACTGCGCTATCGGATGCACTTTCACTTGATGAGGTAGACTCACTGACGCTTAGGGTTACATCTATTCTATCAGTCTGCGCCAGTCAAACTCTATCAGGAAGCAATTTCACTAGACGTGGGTGATTCACTGACGCTTAGGGTTATATTCACCTCTATCAGTCTGTGCCAGTCTAAATCTATCAGGAAGCAATTTTACTAGACGTGGCTTTTTCACTGACGCTTGGGGTTATTCTATTTTGTCAGCCTGCGCCAGTCTAAATCTAACAGGAAGCAATTTCACTTCCGATTGAACCATAGCTTAGTCTTAAGGTTTTGTGTACCTAATGCTCATGGACTAAGTTATTTCCCCAGTGATTTACTTGCTGCCGCTGGGGGATGAAAACATTCATCCGCGTGCGCAAGTCCTAATCTATCCGGAAGTAAATCCTCATCCGGAAGCACTCTTACTTGGGATCCTGTGTTATCCTATTGCTTCCTAGGCACTTGGTCTAATCCTTTATATTTTAGTCTTCATCAAAACTTAAGATTCTAACAAGTTCTTCATAAAAAGCTTGGGAATTAGGGTGCTTTTCATCATTCAATGCAACCCTATTGTCGACCTCATCCATTGGAGCATCACTCAAGACAACATCATCGCCATTGGTTGTAACTAATTCAAGTGTTTCTTTGGATTCCATGTCAACAACCAAATGACTAGAAATATCATCATCAACAAATTCTAAAAATTCATGAGTTAATGCACATGTATGGTTCGGCAAAGATGGTGTAGGAACATGCTTGACATCATGTAGAAACATGTGATCATGATAAGGCAATAGGTATGTGCTTATCAAGAGTTAATCCATCATCAATCAAAGAATTAGACATGATCAAAGAATCTTCAAGTAATGGCACATCAAACTCATGAAAGCATGCATCCTTTTTAGGTTTAGGATTCACATTATCTTTTGTCCCACCGTTGGCACTCAAAGAATTAGATCCAACACTTTTATAACGACGCCATGCATAGCAAACCACACACATGCTCAACTCATCACATTCACAAATAGGATTAGAAATATCAACACTAACATCATCAACAATGTCATGCCTAGTCTCATGCAAAGGGGCATGCAAAGGAGTGGAATCCTCACAAACAATGAGTATCCAAATCACAACTAGGAAAATCACTAGGCAAAACAACATTAGACTCAAGGATGCTAGGTGATTCCACAACTATTTCCTCATCAACCTCATCATCACTTAAAGAACAAGATTCATCTATGGGGAAATGAGGTATAGATGTGGGTGAAGGGTGTGGAGTCTCAACTTCTACCAAAATTGGTGTATCATGTACCCTAGGATCGGCCTCATGGATCAATGGGAGTGCATCAACCGTCTCTTTACTAAATGAATTGGCCAATGAATCAAGAGAGGCGTCCATTCTATCCATCGTATCTAACATGACCTTCAACTTGGCTATCATATCCTCACTCCTACTAAAAGAAGAAGAAGCTTGAGGAGCTTCATATAGTATAGAGGAATGGGGTGGTAGTTCATAAGGTGGGTGATATATAGGAAATGATGGTTCATGAGGGGGAAATGAGTTATATGGTCCATCATCATCATGAGGGGGAAATGGAGGAAGTGGTTCATGATGTGGAAATGAAGGATATGGTTCAACATAATTATGAGGTGGACATGGATGGAGTGGTTCCTCATAATGGTAGTTGGGAAAATTATGATGAGGGTGAAATGAGAGATTAAATGGAGGATGTGGTTCATCATAAGAAATGGAAGGAGAATATGTGGAATAGGATGGGGGATATTCATAATCATGATGGTAAGGTTGAAGTGGAGGACACCCTAAGAACTCATCCTCTTGACAAGACCTATATGAATGTGAAGGTATGTTATGAGGTAATCCATAAGAATCATGATATGATGCATGATAAGTGTAACATATCGTTACTAATTTCCTGATTAATTCAATAATACCGTTACTAACTATGATAGAAAAATTATTTCCATAATATCAATAAATCTATCATAGTTAGAAAAAGAATTTCCTAATATTAATCATTATCCATGATAGAAAAGGATTTCCTAATATAATCTGAATACTATCATGGATAATTAATAGTTAACCATGTTAGAAAAGAATCACCTAACATGGTTAGAAAAAGGGGCAACCTACTACAATTCTCCGATTAACCAATAATATCAATACAAATAAAAATATGCGGAAGCGAATGCAGACCTATACATTTTGGCAATATACATGTCTAAATAAACAAAACAACCTTTGAACTTAATTCCCTTTCCTATTGCTCGCGCCAATGCATGATCACCTGCAAAAATGTAAGTAATCGTGGGGTGAGACAACTTGTCTCAGTAATCTACTGCTTAACTCACTATAACAGTGAGATGTGCGGTAGTGAGGGCGTCTAAAGGGTACCACAATTTTAGAAACAGTATATATATATATATAACCCAAGTCTTCTTTCATTTAACAATCCAGTCCCTATGTCACGTCCCATTCAAATCAAGTTTATCCTTACTACTTTTCAAAAATCACTCTAAACCCCTCAATTAAATTCCACATCAATAAACTTCCCCATCAACCTTCAACCCATGCTTTCCTTACTATAAATCCCATTCATAACTTTCTCAAGTCCAATTTTCTTGGCTTACGCTCATGTACAATCCTGGTGCTCTACTCATGCCATCCCGGAGGCACTACACTCGAGCTCTATATATATATTCTAAATGAGTTGACACTGTGCCCCTCTCAAAAGTGAGGGGGCAATTTCCCTCTCTGGTAACCCCATGAGAGGGAAACCCCAATCTGTCTCCAATCAGAAAGGGAGCAGTTCCTTTCTTCAATCAGAAAACTGCTGGTCACAGTCTCCAATCTGTTGACCAATGGTCACAGTCTCCAATCTGTCGACCCGTACAAATAACCGTTGATTGGCCTATCAACCGGTTATCATCGCGCGATGGTACATATCTCAGTGTCATGCAATGATCACAACATCCCTATCAAATCTCATCCACAACCTCAACATTTCCATCACAATTCTCTTCAATATCACAATGTCATTCACAACTATTCAATTCATCCCCTCAACCTAACTATCCACAATATCAACTCAACATATCATTCTCATTCCATTCTCAATACTCTCAAAAGCACGCTCGTAATTCAGTACCTATATCTCTATCACACTATCCAAGAACTACCACCATAACCATCCAGGATAATATAATATATGTATATGTATACAAAATATGCCACAGTCCATTATACGAAAATAATCCAGTTTGAAAGGCACCCAATAGCCTATTTTATATGAAAATAACTTTTCAAAGATAATATATATATGGAGGGTGAGAAAGGATTTTAAGAAAATTCCAACTAACGTCACCCTCATTGTTATAGCAAGGTAAGAGTGATTACCTGTCGCCCTTAGCATTCTGTTGCTCTTCCTTACTCTTCCGTACTAGATTCACCTATTATTACATAAAGTAATAATAAAGGTAAACAACCATGCTTATATATGTATAATGAATAACATCTCTCTCTCTCTCTCTCGGTCGTAATATACTACCCATCCCCCTTTTCTATATATTCCATATTCTAGAAATCTATTTTCAAGCTCAGTCCAATTCATCAACCAATAATTAATGAAACCAAAAGAAAGCATATTAAGAAATGGAGAACGAAAGGAAAAGAAAGACATTTTTTAATTCACCAAGTACTAAAATCAAGCAACAACCAAAATTTCCCATCAAACAATTCAAATAATTAACAGTCAGTTATCTTCCTTGTCTGTTCCAAGCTGCCAAGTCACAATAGACTAAGAAGAGGTCATTGTACATTGACAATCAATAATAGAATCAGCTTTATATTCTTTTACCATATACACCTAAGCACATACCAATAAATATATCTTCTATTCCTTGAATTCCTTAATGATCCTAACTTCCTAAGCATTTATTTGACAATTGGGATCCTTAAACAAGAAACAAATTCATAACTATTCACTTTCCAACTAAACTCCAAACTCTAAGTTAAGAATTTAATTCTCAATAGACTACTGCACAAAGCATGAAAATGCAAACACTTACACAAATAAATACTACTGTTACAAACACTATATAGGCAAAACCTTAAACCTCACAATCATCTCTTAAGCATCATTCCAAAAGAAAACCTTACAGCCATGAGTTCATAGAAGCTTTCACTTATATACCTCTTTTCCATAAAATTATTTGATATGTAAATTCTCCACTTTTTTATAAAATTTAGATTCTATCTCAAAGGCAAACTATACTTCATATCATTATTTCAAAGTCAATCATAAAAAGATTGCAAGCATTTGCTTCAAACTAGAATTCCCTAAGAACTGTAATTGAATTCAACTTCTTTATCCTCTACCCTTAACATCCTGTAAACAGTCCAAACTTCAAGAGGTCATAACTTAGGCTATAAAATGAAGTGCATTAAGACTTCGTATTAAGGGCATATTCTCAAGTAATCTACTGCTAAAATCTATAAACAGTCGAAGTTCATTTGACTTAGAAAATAATGAAACATCATATCTAATGTAGAAACCACAAATGTGATACAGATATCCTTTTAACATCATACTCATAAATTCATGAAAACTTCCTTAGAGCTCTGAAATTCACCTTCTTTTGTTGAATCAAAACTTTCAAATACCCTTCAAAAACAAGGCACATTCCAGCTCTATATTCAACCTTCAAGACTTTGAAATACACACACACATTTTACTGCTCTTTTGGTTCTAATGGTAACTGTTTATTTTTAACTTGAAAACTTTAGTCATCATGCTCTACTCTACCTACAGATCCCTATAAAATTAATAATACAAGTTGCTCAGCTCCTTATTTCTACCAAGTTAACAACACCTTAAAAGCCCCAAAAGCAAATACAATAATCAGATTTCACTTTTAAAACATGAGAAAACAAACCCAACTACTTTATATATCACTTCCATACAGTCAAAGGCACCTCAAAATTTACTTCATTTCATTTCTTAAACACTGACATTCTTGATTCACATTGAATTTCCCTCTTTTGAAAATTCAAGTCCAAAACATACTAAATTTACGAATAGGAAACATACTGAATTTAAAATTCTCTATTACTCTCACACAATCAACTATTAGTGACATATGTATTAATTCCTTCAAAATCTTGACTTTTAATTCCCTTACTCTAAATAGAACGTCTATTTCAATGTCCTTAGGGTCCCATTCAACTACAATCTTGAAAACCCAAATACAAGAACCATTTCGACAACTTCAATCATATTATCAAAAAGAAACCATTATCGAAAATCCACTTAGACAAACATGGCACCTAATCGACCACATTAATCTAACTGCTCACATCCACTAAATCTAGAAAATACAAGATTAAATCATAAACAATGGCCTCCAATGAGTCAAACAATTCGGCCTACATCAGAGAAGCATTTAGGGCAGATTTTGCAACAAACTTAACATCAAAAATAGACTCATAGTATTAGAAACAACAGTCCAGTATACATAAGTTTAATGAAAGCATAAACCTCCTACTTCATTTTAAAATTTCGAACTCCCCTCTCAAACCCTAACCCTAAACGGCTTAAATTGCAGAAACTAAGGTAAGAGAGGTGTGGAAAATGCTTACGGAGATCGAAGATTAGAGAAGTAGGACCAGCCGTCGCCGGCCGCCGCACCGTTCGCCGGAATTCGGCCATTGAAGGAGGTGGGTGAAATCAGAAATTCAAAGGAAAAAGAGCAATGAGAAAACCAACATTGGAGGGAAGTAAGAGCTTAAGAAACAAAGGAACATGCAAGAACTCTCACCTCGTCGTCGGCCGCCGCTGCTCGCCGGAAAAACTCGAGCTTCGCCGGAAAACGCGTGAAGACGATGGAGACAGAGAGGCAGCGAGGAAGAGATCGGAGATGGTGAACTCGTGAGGGAAGGGGAAAATGGAGGAAGCCACGGCGGCCCAGCCAACTTTGGCTGCTGCCGCCGTCGATCGGCCAGAGAGGGAGAGAGAGAGAGCGTCGAAACGAGAGGAGGGAGTGGAGAGAGATCGGCCGAGAGAGAGAAATGAGAAGGAAGGAAGGGATGATGATATATTTATTTATAATTTTAGGGAAAATTACAAGTAACTACCCTAAGGTTTATTCGTAATTATATTTCTAGCCCAGAAGTTTGTATATATTACTATTTCTCCTTCTTTTCATCATAGCATGGTCCAAATTCCAATTTACATTTCATGGAAGTTTCTATCCCTAATTAATTCTTCTAACTATATTTCTTTAAATTTCAAATTAATTCAGATTTAATATTTATGAATTTCCCATAATTTCTTAAAATTCCTTTCTAAAACTTTAAATTTCCTAAATTAAACCTCAAGACCTTAATAAATTATTTATTATCCCTGATTTAAAAGTTGGGATGTTACAATAAGCATTAGGAGAAGATTGAGAATGCATGGAAGGATGTTGCGCAAAATCATGATATGTGTCATTGCAATCCATGTTTCCTTCCTATATGCACATGACAAGTACAACTTTGTCACCAAAACAACCTATGTTCTTGATGAATGATGTGTGAAAATATATGCAATGAATACATGCCATATGAATGCACAAGTTGCTCAAAGTTGGAGCACACTTCCAGTCAAATAGTCCCTCTTAAATGCCCTGCAAAACAAATCACATACACAACCAGCCAGCAAAAAGATACCACGCAGTCCAAAATATGCAAGATAAATGACCAAGAAAGTGCTTGCAATTCACTTCACAATCTTCTCCAAAAAGTAAAGGAAAATTCGCCAAAGAAATGGCACAATCCAGCTAACCACAGGGCACCAAAATAGTGTCCAAAAGAGCTTAATGAAGCCCTGCAAGCAGTGAGAATAGCCCTGCAAAACAGTCCAGCAAGATCCACAAAAAACAGTGCAATACCACAATTATCCGGTTAGAAAATAAAGGTAACTAGGGCACCTTTTTGACAGTAATTTCTAACCAAATTTTCCAGAATAACCAGGCAGATAGAAAGTGCAAATAACCAGCTTTCAAACAAACCAAACACTGCTCAAAACAGATAACTAAAATGCAAACAGTTTTGGTTCAAAGTTGAGCAGGAAAATGCACAATTACAGCAAGTTTTTAACCTCTAGAAAATCGAATACTGCACCCAAAATTCGGCACAATATATCATTCAAAAGCTTATCAAAAACTGGTCAAAATGAGCCAAAAATCATTCAAAACAGTGCAGGATAAGATCAAACAGAGTGGCTCCAAAGGCAGCAGTTCCGCAGGAAAATTCCAGAAAAACAGGGTAATTTCAAAAATTCGCCCTGGACAGTAGAAAAAGAGTTTTCTGGCAAATTATATATCCATTTAAAGCTCACAACCTGTAGTTTTACCAGGTAAAACATTTTCCAAAAAGTCGTTCTAGATTTTTAACAGTTTGTAAAACAGTGAAGCAGTCAAAACAGGATTTCCAGAGCAAATTTCCAGCAATTGAACAAAATGTCCAGCAAGCTTTCTAGCAATATTTTGGCTATCTAGAGCAGCCTATATACCTCCAAACAAGTCAAAGATTCAGCTAAAAGTGTTGCAAACACATGATTTCAACAATTGTCACAAAATGCACACTTAAGCCAATTATCCACAAGTAACAACAACAAATTAAAATGTGACTACTAAAGCCTAAAACTAGCAAGAATCAACCTAAATTGGCAACGGCGCCACTTGATTTACCCCTATGTCGCCCTAGGAATTAATCAATATTTTCTAAACTCAACTACTAAGTAGTAGTGGTGAGCTAGGTCTTTTCACAATCTAGGTTAAATCTTGCTAACTAAAGGCTACAAGTCACACAAATTAGAAAGGAGTATGAGAATGGTTTTTGACTATCAACTACAAATTTAAATTGCAAAATGTAAAAGTAACCGAATGGTGAAGTGATAGAATAAGATGAGAAACAACCTCCCTCTCCAAAGTACTTTGTGCTTTTGGTTAATTGGACTTCATGTCCTTGTTACACTTAATATAAACTAGTTAAATCCTTGAGACTTCCTTAATCAAAGAAATCTACAAGCATTTAACTAATTTAATCAAGCCTAAAGCTCTTTTAAGCTAAGAACATACCAAAAGCAACATTAAGTACTAAATCTAGCACTTAAGAAATACATTCATTCCACAAACATAATAGGAGCTAATCGCACACAAATACATTCATGAAACTACAAAAGATTAAGCTTAGGTTTTCATGTCCTTAACCTAAAAGAGAGATTTGTGAGCCAAATTCAAATAGAACACTTAAAGCTAAATGTCCTAACCTAATGTAACCTAAATCTAGGAAAACATTAGGCAAAAAGATAAGTCTAGCTCACAAACCTAAAAGATTACATCAACAAGTACATGAGGCCAAATATGAAGATCTACAAGCACATTCCTTTGGAGAGAGAGATGATGAAGCTTAGCTAGACATGGAGATGTGGAAATGGAGGTGATTTGCGTGGAGAACCATGGAGGATGAAGGTTTGGCCGTGAAGAATGGTGGAGAAAATGGTGAAGGAGATGAGAGAAAAGTGAGAGAAAATGAGATGAAGAGAGAGAAAGGTATGTGGTAGTTGTCACAAATGAGAGGTTGGGGTTTTATTTAATGAAGTGAAGTTTGGGTTAATGAGAGTGATTAGGAGTTGATGAGTTGTCAAGTGGTGTAAATGGGTTGTCAAAAAGATATTTTTATGGTTATGGAGGGAGGTAGGCCAAATTGATGAGAGGTTAGGGAAGGAAGGGTATTTTTGGAATGTGGTGAGAAATGAGGATGAATGTGGTCATGAATTGGTCTAAATGCATTTCCAAAGCTTCCACCTTTTTCTCCAATTGATTGTGCTCCCAAAAATGCCCTTAATGAGGCCTTCAACTTTGAATTTGAATTTTTGGCTCCATATTACCCCTTTTGGAAATGTGCAAATCCCTTGTTTTTGACAAAAGGGGTAACTTTTGTCTTATGCCTTTGTCTTTCCCTCCAAGCCAATTCCTTGCACTCCAAGCTATCCCAAAGGGTTGTGGGGCCCACGTGGGACCCCCCTACATATGAAAACGCACAACTAGTCAAAAATGACCAAAATACCCTTGGTTACTTAAAATGCAAGTAATTAAGCTAGGATTTTCCATATAATCACCTATAAGCATGTGCACATAAAATTACCAATAATGATCAAATATAACAATTAAACCTCACTAATTAAGCTCAAATGCACATGCTTAAACATATAAATTTCGGTCCAATCAAGTACCAGCACCCTTTTTGACACAGGACTTCTTCCTTGATCTGCTGTATCTGACTGCTGAAGGAGGAGGAGGAGGAGCAGAGGTTGGCTCAGAAGGAGGGATTGGCCTGGCTATCACTATGGGTGGATTGTTTTGCCTCTTCAATCCATATTTCATCATAATCTCCTCAAGAATATTCAGGGAAGGCACAGAGGGTGGAGGCACATGCGATGAAGGCTCTGGCTCAGATTCAGGCTCAGGCAGTGGGATCTCATCAAGTTGATCAACCAATACCATTGCCCATTCTGACCTTTGCTTGTCAGTACGCTGCTGTTGCATAAACCTAATGGCTTCCCCATGGATAAGACGTTCAACACTACCCAATCTCTGAAGGTCCATGGCTCGGCGGAGAGCAGCAGCTATATCCTCATCTAGCCATAAAGAGGGTTGAGTTAGGATTTCTCTCCCCCTTTTGGCATCATCAAGAAGGGCGAGGGCCAGGGAGGAAGGATGGGGTGAAGTGGAAGGTGGAGGATCAGGGCCAAATGTTCTGGGTGGTGATGTTTCAGGTGAGGAAGGGGGTGAGGTTTCTGGTGAAGGAGTGGGGCTAGGGAACTAGGAGGGATCTGTGAATAGGCCATCGAAGGGGTAGGTAGATGAATAAGGGGTGGAAGGTATGTTTACCTCAGGTAACCTCAGAAGGCGGGGGTAATCTCTCAGATATATGTGACTGAGGGGGTGAGTGGAAGTGTGGAAGCCAAGGTCCGTGGCCAGCTGGTTGGGATAGGTTGGGTTTTAGGATTGTAAGTGGTTGGGAGAGGTGTGAGGTGATGGTGATTGGCAAGGGGAGATTTGAGGTGAGTTCTGAGGGGTGTTGTGAGGTGAAGGTTGATGGTCATTTCTGGGTGAAGGTGGAGGTGGAGCATTCTGTGGAGGTGGTTGAGGTTGGTCATTTGGTGGAGGTGGTGGAGGTTGGTCATTTTGTGGAGGTGGTGGAGGTGGGTCATTTGGTGGAGAATTAGATGAAGGAGGGTTTGAGGTGACAGGTACAAGTATGGTAAGGATGAGGTCCAGCTTTGTTTCCACCTCATCGATCCGATCCTCCAGCCGCTGAAGTCGCTCTCCAAACTCCGCTCGCAGAGGGGCCATCAAGGGATCTGGCAGCTTGAACAGGAGCTCTTCTCTTAGCTCATTCATTAGACCCTTCTGAGCAGCAGATACCCTTGGAGCACGGCTTGGGCCAGGATGAGAATCAAACCTCTTGATCCCCTGCGCCAGACACAGAAGGAGCGGTTGTATGCGAGGCACTCTCAGCCTGAGATTCAGACCGAGTAGCCCTTGCTGGCTTGATGTACTTGATCCCCATCTTGCTGATATTTACTGCGCTTATGGGCAAGCATTTTACATTGTCAGCCTCCTCAGTAGATTTGATCAGGAATTTCTCCAGGAGGAAGGCGATGACTGTTGGGTAGGGAAGATTGCCAGACTTCTTGTTTTCAATCCACCTGTGCAGCTCCAAACTAATCAACTGCCCAGGGTTAATCGGCTGCTGAGTGAGGAATCTGGGGAGCCAGGGGTTGTCAAGCTGAGTGAACTCGTTGAAGTTTCCCCCTTTGTGAGTCATCCGGGAGTAGATGTATTGGAGTACCCGGTTGGAGTCAGACATGCCAGACACATTCTTTCCCTTGGTGTCATAGACTTTCTCAAGCTCCTCCTGGCTGAGTTTCTCAGGGTGTAGCCACTCGTTCATATCTTCCTCAGTGACCCCGAGCAAGGCGTTGATATCTCGCCAATTGAAACTTATGTCCCTCCCTCTCACTGTGGCCTTCAAATTGACTCTGCGATGGTCTCTTTCCCATTCACCATCCTGTACTTGGCTTTGGCTGTGAGCGACTGGCAAAACACCCTCAGCACGTTGATGTTATACTCATTGTTGATCCCCAGCCAGCACATATACTTCTGGAGATATACCCTCAAATGCGCAAACCCTAGTTCTTCAATTTTGTCCAGGTCGACGAACATTCCATAGGTGAAGTAGGGCTTTGCATTCTCAAATTTCCCAGAAACAGCCTCCAATGGTCCATCTCTGTATACGAGTGGATCATCCTCCTCTACCCGCTGCCTCTTAGATGAGGGTTCCTCGCTGAACTGAACTCTCTTCATCCCCTTTTTCTTAGAGTGTTGTTCATGATGTTGCCCAGAACGCCCCGAATGTTCTTGCTGTTCTTGAGATTTCCTAGATTTCCCAGAACGCGAATGCCCAGAATGCTCAGATTTGACTTCGATTTCTTGGAAGTAGTGGCTATCTCAATGTTGGGGTTAGATTCATGTGAGCCGGCCATTTTGTGTGTGTTCAGGGTTTAAATGAGATGAAATGCGAAGAAGTGTAGAAGAAGAAGATGAAGAAGATGAAGATGAACAGGATGAATATGAAGAACAAGATGAATAATGCGATGAATGGCTTCAGAGAGTTTTGGGTGAAAGAAATTTGTGCAAGTGAAAAGTGAAAAGGAAAAATGACTGTTGGTTCCTATTTATGCAATGTCACAACCGATGTAATGCACATAATGACTTTACATTGAAAACATGCGTTTGTTCATGGGGTAACGTAAACATTTAATTGGAACGGCGCACCTTTTGACACGTGGCTCTTCACACTGTCAGAGGGGGGCACAACTTCCCATGGGGGAAGATGGAACGTTTGGTGAAGTGACGTGTCTTTTACACGACACTTGCGCTCCCGGTTGTTTTGAGTCATCACCAAGCGTCAGCAAAAGAGCATCCGGAAGTGGTTTTGCTTCCGGTTGGACTTACTTAAGATTTAACATTGGGGACCTGCAAAACTAAAGATTGGCACTCTGATGCCTAAGTTAGTATAGTTGCAGGTTTTAATCAATTAAGCACAGGTTTATTTTGAAGAATTAAACTTCATTTGGGTTTACCATTCCCAAATCACCTCTTATAAAGGTAAATTGATCAACCCCCAGAGGCTTGGTGAAGATATCCGCAAGCTGATGCTGAGTGGGGACAAACTGCACCTTGACATCCTTCTTCTGAACATGATCTCTGATGAAGTGATGTCTGACATCAATGTGCTTTGTCCTTGTGTGCTGAACAGGATTCTTGGCAAGGCTGATGGTGCTTGTGTTGTCACAAAGGATGGGAGCCTCAGGGAACTCCAGGCCAAGATCCCTCAGTTGATTCTTCAGCCACAGCACTTGGGCACAACAGCTTGCGGCAGCAATGTACTCTGCCTCTGTGGATGATAAAGACACGCAGGTTTGCTTCTTGCTAGCCCAAGAGACCAGACAACCACCAAGGAAGGCGCATTGTCCACTGGTGCTCTTCCTATCAGTTTTATAACCTGCATGGTCAGCATCAGAATAAGCCCACAAGAACTCTTGGTTACCTCTGGGATACCAAAGACCAAGTTCTTGTGTTCCCTCAAGGTATCTTAAAATACGTTTAACACAAGTTACATGTGACTCCTTGGGGTTGGCTTGAAATCTAGCACACATGCTTACACTAAATTGAATGTCAGGTCTGCTTGCCGTTAAATACAGCAGGGAACCTATCATTCCCCTGTACATGGGCAGGCTGACTGATTTTCCCTTTACATCAGCATCGAGTGCGGCAGTGGATCTCATGGGAGTATCATACTCCTTGCACTCATCCATCCCAAACTTCTTGAGGAGCTCTCTGCAATACTTAGTTTGGGAGATGAAAATGCCATTGATTAGACCAAAATTTATACCTATAAGCATGTGCATTTGAGCTTAATTAGTGTGGTTTATTTGTTATATTTGATCATTATTGGTACATTTTCATGCGCATGTTTATGTGTAAATATTTGAAAAATATTAGCCTTATTACTTGTATTTTATGAAATCAAGGGTACTTTGGTCATTTTGACTATGTGATGTGTTTTGCATGTAGGGGGGTCCCAAGTGGGCCCCACACACCTTTGGTGGAGCTTCAATGGAGATAACTTGGCAAGGAGGAAGGCTAGATGACAAGTACTCGAAGTCACATCCGGATGCAGGTTTACATCCGGAAGCTTAGCCACTTGAGGAAGCATACTTACATCTGGAAGCGGATGTGCATCCGGAAGTGAACGTTCTGGAGCTGGCGGACGCAGGTTTACATCCGGAAGCTTAAGCTTATCCGTCAGCGAGTACAAGAGCCAGACTGCACAATGATCAGAAATGTCAGCTACTTTTCAGAAGTCTTTTGTGCAGAGTAAATTTAAGGCAAAGTCAGCCCTGCAGCTTGAAGGTACTTGGGGAGCATCTTTCCAAATGAGGCAAAATTGGCGCCAAGGTCAAATTCAAATCTGGAGGCCTCATTAAGGGCAATTTTGGAAGCACAATCACTTGGAGAAAAAGGAGGAACCTTTAGAAATGCATGGAGATGAGATCTAATCCACATTCATCCCCACCTTTTACCAAATACCAAAAATACCCTTTGGGAGATAATCCCAAAGTTACTCACCACTATAAAAGCTCAAATGTCACAAACTCTCAAAAAACCTCTCTCACTTCACTTTCACTTTCTCTCTCCTCTAACAAACTCTCTCAACTCCATCTTCATCTTCTTCATCTCCCTCACTTTGAAAAGCTCCTCCATGGCCACCATAACCTCACACCTACCTTCATCCGCCTTCATCTCCATGTCAGGCTAGATCGCCTAGCCTTCTTCTCCAAGGAAATGTGCTTGTAGAATCAACATTTGGCTTCATATACTTGTAATTTGTTCTTTTAGGTTTCAAGCTAGATGTATATTTTTGCCTATGTAATGACCTTGATTTAGGCTTGTATAGGTTAGAATATCTTGAATTAGGTGTTTTACTTCATTTTAGCTTGAAATCTCTCTTTTAGGTTAAGGACATGAAAACCGGAGCTTAATTCTTGTAATTCCTTGTATGTACATGTGTGCGATTTGCTTCCTTGTGTATGCGTGGAATGAATTTGTTTCCTAAATGCTAGATTTAGTATTTAGAGTTGTTTCTGGTATGTTCTTGGCTTGAAAGAGCTTAAGCCTTAATTAAATTAGTTAAACTCTTGTAGACTTCTTTGATTAAAGAGATCTTGAGAATTTAACTAGTTTATATTAAGAAGAACAAGTATATGAAGTCCGATTAAACGCAAGCACGGAGTACTTGGAGAAGGAGGTACCTTCCATTCCATACTTTCACACTTCTAATTCTGATTAGTTGTAGTTTTTACTAGTTTTAATTAGTCTTAGATATAAAGCTTGCACACAACCTGCTTGATAATTTGTTTAACTTGTGATTATTTGACCTAAGCAAGAGATATAACCAAACTGTGAATTGACCTAGGACTTGCTGCTAACTACTGTAGTTTAATTCTAGTTTTATTTGATTTAACTATTTTTAGGCAACGAAAAAGAGTTAAATCAAATTGGCGTCGTTGCCGGCTTGGTTGAATTCTTTATTGTCTTAGGTTTTTAGTTACCTTTTCTTAGTTTTTGTTGTAGGTGATTTTTAGTTGTAGGTTGTGAGAATACTTCTGATTTGTTCTGATCATATCTGTGCTGTTTGTTGCTTAATTGGCTGCTCTAGTTAGCCAAACTGTTGTTAGGAAATTGTTCAGAGTTTTGCTGGAAATTGTGTTTGCTGTTCTGGACTGGATATATTCTGTTTGTACTGGTGGTTTTGTCTTTGATTTTGCTGGATTTTCTGGATTTTGCTGCATATTCTGCTAGTATTGGTGGTTGTCTTGCTGATTTGTTTTGCAGAGACTCATTGCTTGGCTGTTTTGTTCACTTTGCATATAGTTGCACTTAGTGAATTGTATGAACCCTACCACATCACTAGTGCCATTGGATAGACAGATTAATAAGACTCTGAGAGAACTTAAGAAAAGGAAAAAGCACGAGAAGCAGGCTAGTAAGCAACCTGTAGGATCCACATCAAATTCACAAAATTCATCTGTAGCGTCTAATAGCACACTTCTAGACCAGCATTTCATTATGGCAGAAAGGCAAGAAGACCATAGAGAACGTGAGCGAGAGGCTAGAGAGCATGAACATGAGCGTGAGAGACATGATAAGCGAGAGCAAGAGGATGAACATCATTTTGAGGGGGGTAGGCAACTACATGATGATGATAGACCTATGCGAGAGTTCACACAGTCATATGCATCATTTGCACCTCAAGGTTTTTATGCTAACCCCGCTAACTTTGAGATCAAAGGATCTCTTCTTGCTCATCTGCCTAAGTTTACAGGTTTTCCGCATGAGGATGCTCACACACACTTGCTTGGCCTCTACCACACCTGCTCCTCCATGAAGCCTCCCAACGCAGACCTGTATGACGTTCTGTTGAGAGTGTTCCAATTCTCCTTAGAAGGCAAAGCCAAAGAGTGGCTCTTGAACCTTCCAACTCATTATGCCACCCTTTCTTGGGAGCAACTGAAGAAGGTGTTCTTTGACCGCTATTTTCCAATCTCCAAGATTTCCAAGCTTAGGAAGGACATAACTGGTGTTCAACAGTTTCCTCAGGAGTCTTTCTATGAATATTGGAGCCGGTTCAACACCTTGGTGAACTCGTGCCCCAATCATAACATCTCCAAAGGCAACTTAGTACAATACTTTTATGATGGCCTGGTACCGCAGCTCAAGATGAGTGTGGATGCTGCTTCTAATGGCTCACTTTTCAACTTATCCGCCAATGAAGGATGGAACTTATTTTCAACCATGGCCTCTAATCACCAGAACTTTTATGGCCGTGATGCTCTTTATGGTGGTGCACCAAAAGTTGCCTCCCTGAGTGGTGATGACAAGCTGTACAATTCTATCGAGAGGCTGACCGAGAGCCTCAGCAGGATGGACGGAAGCTTTGTGCAGCCTACTTCTTGTGTTGATGATTCTATGGCCTTGGTGGCCTCATCTTGTGATCACTGTGGCTCGCCGATGCACCTATCCTCAGACTGTCCATCCCAAGCGGAAGTGGCGGCCATGTATAATAATGCTAGGCCTCAAGCCAAGTATTATCCTTACTCTTCCACGTACAATCCGGGATGGAGGGACCACCCGAACTTCAAGTGGGGGGGAGGTTCAAACCAAGCCACAAATTCTAGCTCCTTCCAACCACAGCAACAGCCTAAGTGGGGGGAGGCAACTTCCAAGCCTCTAATGCCTATCCCTCACAACAAGGCTATGGATCATACCAAGGGAGGTCCAATCCTAATGCCCAAGGATAAAGGCCGAGTCATCAAGCAAATGTTCCTCCTCCATTTATGAAAAATGATAATCCAGCTCATGCTCCACGTAACAACATGGTGGGATCTCAATCCTATGATCCTTCATCTAGCTCGTTGATATCTCAGCCAGACATGATGGACCAAGTGATCTCAAGTGTAATGGCGAAGGTTAATGAGAACTTTAAGAAGCAGCAGGAAGATTTTACCACCTTAGTTTCTCAGTTGTTGAACAATAGAGCTGAGCAGGACGCAAAGAAAGGAGGATTACCGTCTAATGTGGTGGTTAATCCTCAAAACATTCATTCTATGAACCTGAGAAGTGGACGGAAATATGGTGATGCTTACGAATATGAGGAAGAGGAGGAGACACAACTGCCTTGTGAGGCCGAGCAGAATGTATTGATTAAGGGAGGTGACACTAGCCTCCGGAATGATTTTGTTGGTGACCAGATGCATGGAGAGGCTGTACTTAACCCTCCTCTTGATGAACTACTTGATGAGGCTGAAAGACTGACTAAGGAAAGTGATAAAGCTGAGAGCTCAAAGGAGGATAAGAGGAAGGAAATTTCAAGAGGGAAGCTCAAAGTCGGAGACTCTTCTTCTCAAGAACCTACTCAACAAAAAGATGAGTCTCCTAGAGGTAAGCCTCTTGACCCTAAACATTTACCATTTCCTAACTCATATGCTTTAGTTAAGAAACAACATGATGATGAGTTAGAGAAGGAAATGCTCAACTTATTTTCTAAGCTTGAAGTGAATGTACCTATGCTTGTACTGTTAAAGCAAATGCCTAAATATGCCAAATTTTTAAAGGAATTGTGCACTAACAAGAGAGTTGGTAATGCAAGTAACAAAGTCCAATTAAGGACTAATGTTTCGTCTCTTTTGAAAGGGCATTTACCCACAAAGTGTGGAGATCCAGGGTCTTTCACCATCCCGTGTTAAATAGGGAAACTTAGCTTTGGGAAAGCACTGCTTGATTTAGGGGCTGCTATTAACGTGATGCCTAAAGCCACCTATTTAGCACTAGGGTTGAAGAATTTAAGTGAAACTAGTGTGGTGATTCAATTAGCAGATAGGTCCATAAAGAAACCCTTTGGCTTTATAGAAGACATTCTAGTGAGGCTTAGGGAACTAGTTTTCCCGGTGGACTTTTATGTGCTTGATATGACAAGTAACACTAGTATGGATGATTCTTTGATCTTAGGTAGGCCATTTATGAAGATTGCTAAGATGGTGATTAGCCTAGAAGGGGGGTTTGTGACAATGCAAGTGGGAAATCAGATAATAAGTTTTGATTTTAAAAAATCTATGAGATACCCCCATGAGGACTATTCCCTCTTAGGTTTGAGTGTGGTGGATTCCTTGATGCAAGTAATCTGTGATGAGCATGTAAATTCTTTTAAGCTGAATATGTTTGATATAGTTGATGCTCATATGTGCTATCATGACTCTTGTGCTAGTTTGATTTATAATACATGCTTGCATGATGTTCATAACGATTCATCTAGCATAGGAAGTTCAGTGACAGAATTCATGGATTCATTGCATGTGCACTATAATTTTGATGATGATTGCACGTCTATTTCCTCTCTGTCAAGCTACAACCCCTTGGAAGAGGGAAGTTTGTTTAATTTTGTAGGACAGGAGAATGGAGGTTGTGAACTCACCAAGGAAATTGAGAAATCCAGTGCACAAGAGTTTGACCATGAAGAGTATGAAGCTTTAAAGAGAGGCCGATTACACAAGCTGAGAGAGAAGCTTTATCTGAAAGAGCATGCGCTCGCTGACGAACAGCATGATTCTACCCCGAGTGAAAGTGGTGATGAGAACTTGGATATGAGTTCTGAGGACTTGAACTCTGAGAGGCCGAATTGTTGTGATGAGTTGCCAGACTTTGATGATGATCCCTATGAGCCTCAAGTGCTACAAGTTGAGATGCACACTTTGGTTCCGTCTATTATTGAGCCACCAACTCTGGAGCTGAAACCTTTACCACCCAATCTTAAATATGCTTACTTGCTTGATGAGGAGAAGCTCCCAGTGATTGTTTCTAGTGCTCTGTCTTCTCTTGAGGAAGGGAAGTTGCTAGAGGTGCTCAGACAATACAAAGGGGCCATTGGGTAGACTCTAGCCGATCTTCCTGGCATGAGTCCTGTAACTTGCATGCACCGGATTTTACTTAATGACGATGCTAAACCAGTGAGGCAACCACAGAGGAGGCTCAACCCCTTGATACTTGAGGTTGTGAAAAAGGAGGTAGAAAAGCTCTTAAGTGCTGGAATCATATACCCTGTAACATACTGTTACTAATTCCCTAATTAACCTAAGATCTCCCTTTTAATTGAATTATCTCTTTACTAACTATGATAGAAAAAGAATTTCCATAATAACAATGTCCTATCATAGTTAGAAAAAGAATTTACTAATGATTAAATACTATCCATGATAGAAAAGAATTTCCTGAAATTCAACCTAACACTATCGTGGATAATAAAAAGCTAACCATATTAGAAAAGGTTCACCTAACATGGTTAGAAAAAGAAGTGAGCTAATATAATCATATTAATTATCTAACTATGATAGCAAAGACTTTTCCTATTATTACAAACTTATCATAGTTAGAAAACTACTCTACTTATATTACAATTCATAATAACAATCCTGAATCTATTGATCAATTTCCTAAAAATATATGCGGAAGCGAATGCAGACCTATAAATTGGCAATATACAATTCTAAATAAACTATACAATCTCCACTACCTAAGTCCCTTTCCTGATGCTTGCGCCTGTGCATGATCACCTGCAAAAATGTCAGTAATCGTGGGATGAGACAATTTGTCCCAGTAATCACCGCTTAACTCACTATAACAGTGAGATATGCGGTAATAAGGGCGTCTAAAGGGTACCACAATTTTAAATGAATATATATATACAAGAATCAAGTCTTCTTCCATTTACCATTCTATAACTTCTGTCACGTCCAAAACAAATCAAATCCATCATTTCTACTTTGCAAATATCACTAAAAACCCCTCAATCAATTCCCACATCAATAAATATCATCCAATCTCCAAATCCACGCAGTCATTATTGTAGATCTCATATACATATTTCTCAAATCCAACTTCTCAACTCTCATCCATGTACAACCTGACGCTCTACTCATGCCATCCTGGAGGCACTACGCTCGAGCCCTATATGTATTCCAAATGAGTTGACACTGTGCCCCTCTCAAATGTGAGGGGGCAATTTCCCTCTCTGGTAAACCCATGAGAGGGAAACCCCAATCTGTCTCCAATCAGAAAGGGAGCAGTCCCTGTCTCCAATCATAAGACTGCTGGTCACAGTCTCCAATCTGTTGACCAATGGTCACAGTCTCCAATCTGTTGACCCGTACAAATAACCGTTGATTGGCCTATCGAACGGTTATCATCGCGCGATGGTACATATATCTCAGTGTCATGCAATGATCACAAAACCTTTTAATATACCAATCCCTTTCAATATTTCAATATCACATCAACGTCAAGCACTCCCACAATTTCCTTCCATATCTCAATGTCAGCATTTCAAAATTTTCCCTCAACTTACTCCCCCAACATCTCAAATCCAACATTTAATCTTCTTATATCTACATAACCTTTCCAATGTCACTATCAGAACACTCCACGTGTGTATATGTCACACCATTCCAGGATTTTCACCACAATTAAACAGGATACTACATATATAATGTGTCAAAATTCTTTATACAAAAATAATCGTGTTTAAAAGGCACCCGATAGCCTATTTTATATAAAAGTAACTTTTAAAGATTTTTGAGGGCTAGAAAGGATTTTGAAAATCCCAACTAACATCACCCTCAATGTTATAGCAAGGTAAGAGTGATTACCTGTCGCCCTTTTAGCACTCTGTTGCCTTTTCCCTTCACTTTACCATGTCTTGAGAAATATATGCAAATCGCATCCTTTCCTATTATTACATCAATGTAATAATAGTAGGTTAATAATCATTCTAAGGTATAGATTAACTAACGTCTCTCTTTTCCATAATTCATAATTCTTGTAATGAGTCTCTTTTCCTCATTTCGACTTAATAAATAATTTCAGTTTAGAACACTCATGGAACATAAATGGGTTCTTTAATCACAAGTTAGCAGAGAAAACCATAGCAATTCAGCAATGAACCAGAAGACTAAATGTGAAACTCCATTAACCACCTAGTTCAATAAGATTCACACATAAGCAGAGACATATGAACACCACCTTAAGCAACCAATAATATTATCTATAATCAGTTTAAACATCTTTACAACAGATATAAAGTCTTGCCACTCAAGAGTGTTCACTTCAGAATTTTAAAACATCAATTAAACAAATCTAATCAATTTCTTAATCCTTAACATATAACAATACAATGCCTCATCCTTTCTAACTTTTAGCTTTATTCCTTCAACATCAATTTAAAAATACTTTAAACACCATTTACTATCAACCAACTAAAAAAACAAAGCATCTATATTGCATCAGTCTATATTAGAGAAAAATCCTATTTCTACACCTTTCATTTACTAAACCAAATTGAGTCAAGAAGAATAAGAACCATTTTGTTATCTCAGTTTAAATTGAAACACGACTACAATTTATGAGTCATTAAACACCAAGCTTTTATGTCTAATATGCACAAAAGCATCATTCACAGTCAAATCCACAAATCACGTGTATAATTATCAAAAGTTTATCTTACTCATGTAATTCTAGATTTCAGTCATTGTATTCAGCCCTTATATTTAACTTTCATATTTCCAATGACAAAATTCCACATGTCTCACAAACATAAACTATGAGCATAAACCATATTTGCTCCTATATAAAACCTTCTCCATTATAAACATGCGCTAAGTCATTTTCTCAACAATAATACAACACTTCCACATCAAATTAATATATAAACAGCAGTACCTAACTAAAATACATCATAGAAATCAAAGAAAGAAAAGAATACATACCCTTCAAGGCATCTTATAACAAGGCCTCCCATTTAGAATTTGCTAAATCTTTGAAACTCAACGAAGACCCAATTTCTCATATGCAATCAGCTCAACTACTACCAACTTTTGCAAATCACAAAAAGTCTACTTCTCTTTATTAATATCATTCATCTTAAGCTCAAGCATGACTAATTATGTACATAAACAAAACAACACCCCTTGCAGCCACACACATGATTTAGGCACACTTGCATTAAAATTCATGTCATTTATTCACACATATTCATGAACAACTTTTGAAATGCGTGGCTGTCACCCAAGAGGGGGGGTGAATTGGGTGAGGGAATAAAAACTTTTACTCTTTTCGAAAGACTGCTTGTGCTTGATGATGATGTTAATAAGTAATGGTTTGCACAAGTCAGTATGTTATGTGATGCAAAATAGAATGTTTAAATGTAAATTTATGCACACACAAATTTATCCTGGTTCGGTCACCCAGACCTACATCCAGTCCCCAGGCTCCACCTGAGATTTCCAATCCACTATTCTTGTTTAAACCGGGCACAAGAGAAGCCTTTACACTTTAGGTTTTACGAACACGGGTTCACCTAACAACCCACAGGTTTTACAACGGGTTCACCTGCAAACCTTTACAACCACAAGTTTTGCGGGCTAACTTGCAACCTATGGAGATTTAGACAACCTCTAAATGCTCCCCCTTACAAATGTAAGATAACACTTATGTTCACTCTATGAACTGATTGTGATAAACACTTAAGTACAAATGACTCTCTCTAAGAGTAGATGATGTTACTCACTTAAGTACAACTGACTCACTCTCTAATAATGTTACAAATCTAGATCTGAGAGTAGTAGAAGATGAGAGGAATGTAGAATATAATGTTTCAGACAATAGGCTCTTTTCTTCCTACTATCTTCTGAATATAGATGTTCCTTTTATACTCAGCTTCAAAGCTTGGGCGGCAGGTTGAACATGTCCGTTTGAATATAGCCGTTAATCCCATGTTACCGTTGAGAGGTACATTTTCATTAATGCTTAGCAGGGTTGACTTGCTTTATCTCTGAAAAGTAGTTCTGACACCTCTGCTCTGACAAAAGCATTCTGACTTCTGAGTATGTGATGTTTACTCTTGTACTCTTGCTGACGGATGATCTTCATTCATTCGCAAGTGGTAATCTTGCTCAGCAAGTGTTAATCTCTGAATCCCAATGCCAAGAGTCTTTCCATCCGGAAGCTCATTTGCATCCGGAAGTGTGACTAAGTTCTGCACATACTGGTTAGTCCAACATAGCAATATATATAAGAACTATTCATGCTGTGGGAAGCTTGTTCGCTATGGGGAGTAGTCTTACTTAGACTGTGTTCTGACTTAGTCTATGATGTATCCGGAAGCATTCTTACATCCGGAAGTAAAACCACTGGATGAAGGATTTTTGTTCACTATAACTCACTCTCGCTCGGTGTCCCTCAATCCAATAGTCAGCGCTAGTCACTGCGCTATCGGATGCACTTTCACTTGATGAGGTAGACTCACTGACGCTTAGGGTTACATCTATTCTATCAGTCTGCGCCAGTCAAAATCTATCAGGAAGCAATTTCACTTGACGTGGCTTTTTCCCTGACGCTTGGGGTTATTCTATTCTGTCAGCCTGCGCCAGTCTAAATCTAACAGGAAGCACTTTCACTTCCGGTTGAATCATAGCTTAGTCTTTAAGGTTGTGTACCTAATGTTCATGGACTAAGTTATTTCCCTAGTGAGTTACTCGCTGCCGCTGGGGGATGAAACATTCATCCGCGTGTGCAAGTCCTAGTCTATCCGGAAGTAAATCCACATCCGGTTGCACTCTTACTTGGGATCCTATGTTAACCTATTGCTTTCTAAGTACTTGGCCTATTCTTTCATATTTTAGTCTTCATCAAAACTTAAGATTCTAACAACTTTCAGCAATACAATTTATCTAACATACATGTATCAATAACAAACACCTCATACATATTTTCATTGTCCAATAAGAAAATGTTTAGTCAAAGCAAATACTTCCCTCACTGCCTCAAAACTGATTCAGTTATGACAGTTTCAGGTTAAGAAAAATTACAATTACACATGTAACAATTTTAATTCTAACCATGTCATGAATGAGTAACGAAATTTCCAATCAATATGTGAACTCTAATATACACTCTTCCATTAATCAAGTATAGGCTAAACAGAATCAGATTTCATTTAGGCAATTAACTTTATTCCTCTCAATTTCTAATATGCCATATCAGTAAGATAGTACTAGAAAACTTCAATTGCACAAGCAGCAACATCACTACAACCACAAAACCTTAATGAACACATGTATCTCTACTTTCTGCAGCACCATTATACAGGAAAGATTTACCTAGTCAGCACCCCAACTTTAGGGTTTTACACAAACTTCACCAACCATAATCAAAAATCAAAATCCTCACTTAGGTTACTATAAATCGAGGCATAGCAATTCTTTAAGTCATTTATGAACTAAGGAAAAAAAACCTAGATCATTTTCGGATTCCCCTCTCAAATCTCGCCTGAAATCGCAAAGAAAAGCAAGAAAGAAGTAGAAAATGCTTACAATGAGTAGTGAGAAAACAACATTGCAAGGGAGAAATAACATAAAGAACACAAAGAAATGGCCGAATCTTACCACCACACCGCTGTCCGCCGCCGAGTTCGCCGGAAACGATGAAGAACTAGAGGAGAGAGAAGACGCGAAGGAGTGAGATAGGAGGTGGGTTTTGGTTAGGAAGAAGGAAAGAAGAGGAAGAAGATGATGGGCTTGTGGGAGGGGTCGGCGCAGCCGCGCCTTGGAGGAAGAAGAGGGCAACAGAGGAGAGGAAGGAGGGTCTGATGAGAGGGTTGGAGGGCGGAGGGCTCGAGAGAGAGAGAGATGTCGGGTGAGAGGGAGTGAGTTGAGTGTTTATATATATATATATTTGTGAAAATTACCATTAACTACCCTATTATTTATTCTTAATTATATTTCTAGCCCAAAAGTTTGTATATATTATTTTACCCCTCTCTTTCTATCATACTATTTCTAAGTTTCAAAAATACTTGTTCATAGAAGTTTATGGCTCCAATTAATCCTTTTAACTATATTTCTTCAAATTCTAAACTAACTAAGATTTAATATTCATAAATTGCCCAGAATATCCTAAAATTCTTCCTCAAACCCTTAAATTTCCTTAAGAACACCTCAATAATCTTGTATTATTTTTAATTTAAAAACTGGGATGTTACATACCCGATCAGCGATAGTGAATGGGTGAGTCCCATCCATGTGGTGCCGAAGAAGAGTGGGCTGACTGTGGTCAAGAATGATAAGGAAGAGCTGGTTCCAACATGGGTTCAGAACTCTTGGAGGGTCTGCATTGATTATCGGAAGCTGAATGACTCCACAAGAAAAGACCACTTCCCATTGTCATTTATTGATCAGATGTTGGAAAGACTAGCTGGCAAGTCACACTACTGTTTTCTGGATGGTTTCTCAGATACTTCCAGGTTCCCATAGCACCAGAGGACCAAGAAAAGACGACCTTTACCTGTCCATTTGGGACCTTCGCCTACAGGAGAATGCCTTTTGGTCTGTGCAATGCTCCAGGAACCTTTCAACGTTGTATGATGAGCATTTTCAATGACTTGCTGGAGAATGGCATCGAAGTGTTTATGGATGATTTCTCCCTCTATGGAGATAGTTTTGATGCTTGCTTGGTCAATCTTGAGAAAGCTTTGGGTAGATGTGTGGAGAAAGGTTTGGTACTCAACTATGAGAAGTGCCATTTCATGGTGGATAAGGGCATAGTTTTGGGACATTTAGTATCAAAGGAGGGCATTCAGGTTAACAAAACCAAGGTTGAGGTAATCTCTTCTCTACCTTTCCCTACTTGCTTGAAGGAGTTGAGGTCCTTTATTGGACATGTGGGCTTTTATAGAAGATTTATCAAGGGCTTTAGCCAAATTGCTGCTCATTTATCTCATCTACTTCAAAAAGAGGGCGAGTTTGACTTCTCTAGTGCTTGTAAGGAAACCTTTGTTGAGTTGAAGTCAAGGCTTATCTCTCCTCCTATCTTGGTTGCACCTAATTGGGAGTTTCCTTTTGAGCTATCATGCGATGCTTCCAACGAGGCCTTGGGAGCCATGCTCGGCCAGAGGCATGATTCATTGCCAAGGGTGATTGCTTATGCATCTAAGACTTTGGAAAGCGCTCAAAGGAATTATACAACAACAGAGAAGGAATTATTTGCCATTGTCTTTGGTCTAGACAAATTTCGGCAATACTTACTTCATTCTAAAGTAACTGTATTCATGGATCATGCAGCTGTTCGATATTTGTTATCTAAGCCACAAACAAAGCCCAGACTCTTGCGATAGGTGTTGCTGTTACAAGAATTTGAGTTGGAAATCAAAGACAGAACTGGAAGAGAGAACTTGGTAGCTGATCATTTGAGCCGTTTGCCAATGGATGTGGAGGGTGTTGATGATTCTTCTCTTGTTTGTGATACCTTTCCAGATGCCTTATTGTGTGCCTTGAATGCAAAGAAGGATCCTTGGTATGCTCATCTTGTGAACTACCTTGTTGCCGAAGTCACTTTACCCTCTTTGAACAAGCATCAAGTTCAAAAGTTGAAAAGAGATGCTAGCTATTATATTTGGGATAAGCCACACTTGTGGAGACTATGTAATGATCAAATAATCGGGAAGTGTGTGCAAGATGATTAAGCCCCATCGATCCTGGAGTTTTGTCATTCGCTAGCTTGTGGAGGACACTTTGGTGCTAAAAAGACTTCGAGGAAGATCTTGGAGGCCGGTTTCTATTGGCCTACCCTGTTTAAGGACGCTTATGAGTATTGCAAGTCTTGTGACAAGTGCCAAAGGTTTGGAAGCTTAGGGAAGAGACAGGAGATGCCTCAAGTGCCGATGTTGTATTGTGATCCTTTTGATGTTTGGGGTACAGACTTCATGGGACCTTTTCCCCCATCCAACGGCTACACATATATTCTGCTGGCTGTGGATTACCTATCTAGGTGGGTGGAAGCTGTGCCAACCAGGGCTAATGATGCAAGGGCCGTGTTGAAATTTCTGAAGTCTAATATCTTTTGCCGGTTTGGAGTTCCTAAAGCTTTGGTGAGTGATCAAGGGTCTCATTTCTGTAACAAGCTTATGTCCTCATTGCTCAGCCAATTTGGGGTGAATCACAAGGTTTCTACACCTTATCATCCCCAAACTAATGGAGAAGCCGAGGTGAGCAATAGACAGATCAAAAACATCCTTGAGCGAATTGTGAAGCCCAGCAGGAAGGATTGGAGCTTGAGACTTGAAGAAGCTCTTTGGGCATATAGGACTTCATTTAAGACTCCTATTGGCATGTCTCCCTATCGGCTCATATATGGAAAAACTTATCATTTAGCAGTTGAGTTGCAGCACAAGTCTTATTGGGCAGTTAAATCTTGTATTGAGGATATGGATGCTACTGCTCAAGAGAGGCAATTGACCCTGAGTGAGCTTGAGGAGCTGAGGAATGAAGCTTTTGAGAACTCAAGAATTTTGAAAGAGAAGACAAAGGCCATACATGATAGTGGCATTTTGAGGAAGCAGTTCAAGGAGGGAGATCTTGTCTTGTGCTATCGTGTGAGATTCAAATTCTGTGGAGGAGGCAAGCTTAAGGACAAGTGGCAGGGACCTTACGAAGTGCTCAAGCTATATAAAGAGAACTTCAAACTGCCATAAATGGTTGTCTCTTTCCTTTCCTCACTTATTCTCTTATTGCAAATTTTTAAGTGTGGGGGAAGGTATTAGAATTAAAAAAATAGGATTTTGCTTTTGTGTTTAGGATTTTGTTTAGGATAATTAGGTTGTTAAAATTTTCACTAGCGCTGGGGATGCCTATTTGCTTCAGGAAGTGTCACTAGGAAATAGAGGATCTTGCATCCGGAAGTGTTTTTGCTTCCGGAAGCTCTCACTTAGACTTTGCTACTTAGGATCAGATGGTGTTCACTTTGCTTCTGCTAGGGGATGTGTTCTTGCTTCCACAAGCGTCAGTGCATCCGGAAGCATTTTTGCTTCCGGTAGCATGTTTGCTTCCGCTAGGGATGAGATTTAGAATCTGAACCAGAGTGACTTCCTATAGCCATTTTGCTTCCGGTAGCATTTTTGCTTCCGGAAGCCTAGTGACTTGAGTCTAAATCCAGTTAGGTTTCCTGAGCGCAAGTGAAAAAAAAAATTATCATTCTATACATGTATATTAGGTTGTGCTTAGTATGTGTTTGTTTGTAAATAATACATGCAGTGGCCATTTGTATGCTTGGACTGCCCGGCCTTTTCTGTTGCTGCCTTGCCTTTAAAATACATCTTCCTACTTGAATTGATTGGTCCATTGAGGACAATGCATGCTTTAAGTGTGGGGAGGTGTATTATGTGCTTAAAAGTGGTTTATTTCAAAGCTCACACACTTAATTTTTGGACTTCATTGGCATAATTTTCTAAAAAAAAATTTTTTTGACTTGATTATGGCTCTTGAAAGCAAATGGAATTGTCCTCTAGTGTGTAAGTAGAATTTTTGGAATGATTACTTAGGGCATTGCATGGGGCACTTTTAAGGTATAAAGAGGATGTTAGTTTCTCACTTAACTTTTCTTAAGGAGGAAGTGACTGATTAGAGTAAGCCATTAAAGTGAGAAGCCTCCAACCGAATTGAGTGGGCCAATAGTCTACTTGACCTCCTAGAACTTGTCCTAGCTATTGTTCAAGATCACAATGCATGGCATGATTGAAAATGAAAGGGGCGTTTCTTTCTAAACCCTCATGACCCAAACACTAAGCCAACCAAATATTATCCTTTGATTAACCCCTTTGGGCCATTCACTTTTCTTTTCTACCACCTTGACCAATGTGTGAATAAGTGACTATAACATATGCTTGCATTTATGTTAGTGTAGTATTGTTGTATCTTGAGAAAAGCAAGCTATATGAGTGAAAAACAAAGAATGGCCAAAGGCCAAGAAAAAGGAAAGAAAAAAATAATAATAATAAGGCCAAAGGCCTATCAAAAGAGAGAAAGAAAGGAAGCACAAAGTGCTCGAGTATGCCAAAGGCATAAGATTAAAAAGAAAAAAAAATGAGAGAAGCATAAAGTGCTTGAAAAAAAAAAGGGATGTAGCATGTTTTTTTTAGGATTGATTTTATTGCATGCATATGTGGTGGTTACTTGTTCATATTATTGGTCATTGACTACTATCCATCAATCATCATTCATTATTAGCCTTTCAACCCCTAAAGTCCTCTAGATTTGGTTGTGTCATGCATAATAATGGGTGGAGAACTTAGAGCTATTACAAGCCTATGGTGATGGTCAAGTGCATTGAGTCAAAGAGTGATCACAAGTCCCTAGTTAGGCATTTTTCCTAACTTGAGTGAATGAGTTAAACACTTTATCCGGTGAGGAAAAATCTCAATTGGCATTCCTCCTTAATTTTAGTTGATTTTTAAACTTGCATTCGCTTTGTATTCTTAGATTTGGCCCATGCGATGCTTTAGGGAAAGGTTCAAGTAGATCAACTTGTATGCTATGACAATTCCAAGTGCTTTCACTATGCTTAATGATTAAGTTAGTCTTTTATATAACTTTGCCCGGAGTGCAAAGATTAAGTGTGGGGGATTTGATTGGACCAAAATTTATACCTATAAGCATGTGCATTTGAGCTTAATTAGTGTGGTTTATTTGTTATATTTGATCATTATTGGTACATTTTCATGCGCATGTTTATGTGTAAATATTTGAAGAATATTAGCCTTATTACTTGTATTTTATGAAATCAAGGGTACTTTGGTCATTTTGACTATGTGATGTGTTTTGCATGTAGGGGGGTCCCAAGTGGGCCCCACACACCCTTGGTGGAGCTTCAATGGAGATAACTTGGCAAGGAGGAAGGATAGATGACAAGTACTCGAAGTCACATCCGAATGCAGGTTTACATCCGGAAGCTTAGCCACTTGAGGAAGTATACTTACATCCGGAAGTGAACGTTCTGGAGCTGGCGGATACAGGTTTACATCCGGAAGCTTAAGCTTATCCGTCAGCGAGTACAAGAGCCAGACTGCACAATGATCAGAAATGTCAGCTACTTTTCAGAAGTCTTTTGTGCAGAGTAAATTTAAGGCAAAGTCAGTCCTGCAGCTTGAAGGTACTTGGGGAGCATCTTTCCAAATGAGGCAAAATTGGCGCCAAGGTCAAATTCAAATCTGGAGGCCTCATTAAGGGCAATTTTGGAAGCACAATCACTTGGAGAAAAAGGAGGAACCTTTAGAAATGCATGGAGATGAGATCTAGTCCACATTCATCCCCACCTTTTACCAAATACCAAAAATACCCTTTGGGCGATAATCCCAAAGTTACTCACCACTATAAAAGCTCAAATGTCACAAACTCTCAAAAAATCTCTCTCACTTCACTTTCACTTTCTCTCTCCTCTAACAAACTCTCTCAACTCCATCTTCATCTTCTTCATCCGCCTTCATCTCCATGTCAGGCTAGATCGCCTAGCCTTCTTCTCCAAGGAAATGTGCTTGTAGAATCAACATTTGGCTTCATATACTTGTAATTTGTTCTTTTAGGTTTCAAGCTAGATGTATATTTTTGCCTATGTAATGACCTTGATTTAGGCTTGTATAGGTTAGAATACCTTGAATTAGGTGTTTTACTTCATTTTAGCTTGAAATCTCTCTTTTAGGTTAAGGACATGAAAACCTGAGTGTAACACCCCAAAAATTTAAATGGGGATTATAATTATAAATTAGGAATTTTGAAAATTTAGTAAGTAAATTTATTATATATGGAGTATAGGAGTAATGAAAGAAAATAAAATTTGGGGGTAGTCTTATATAGAAAAATTGGAAGGGAAGAATAGTCATTAGTAAATAGAAAGCAAATGACACATGTGCCCTTCTCCTTATTAAAAGAAAAAAAAAACACACACACACATAAAACCCAAAACACACGCACACATACCTCACTTCACTCCTCTTCATTTTTTTTTCTAGTCCTCCATTTCTCTCCTCTGTCCAGCATGCTCCTCACCCAAAACCTTAGCTGATCTTGGTCCAATATCACATGCAAGTGGTGATTTAGCTTCAGGTGAAAATTTCTCACAATCCCATATAATTTTTTCTGTGTTTTGTTAAGGGAATTAGGGAAAACGAACAGTGAAGTAAGGGGTTTGATTTTCTGGGTTTGTGAAGAAGTTAATAACTATCTTAGGTTTCTATTCATGGTATGAGCTTTGTTGAATTATAAAGGTTGAAATTTTTCCTCTCTTCCTTATTTTTTTTCTGTTTGGCAGAATGGGATTTTGGTTTGGGGAGTTGAGATAGACGAAAATTTAAGGGTTAATAGGACCAATTGAGTTAGTTTTTGTCATGCATGTGTGTTTTTATCTTAGGTATTGCTGAAATAGTGTATGGGTGAGAGTGTGATGTTGGGATATTTCATAACAAAATGTTTATATAGCATTGCACTCCAAGTGTTTGATAAAATGCCTAGTAGAGTAGAGAAATTTTACTTGCATGTGGATTATGGAATTTCTGTCTTCTTTTTCAGTTTGGTTGATTTGGAAATGTTGAATTTTACTTCCTTCTTTCCATGTTTTAACCGAATTAGAAGAAAATGATTGTTTTTGTTTCATGCTTGCAATGTGTAAATGGGATATATGTTTTGTGTGCAGCTGAAAATGTTTATGTTATGTATGTTTGGATTGTTAGTTTTTCTAGTTCAATAACTATTATGCAGGAATGGAGAATTGAAATTCATGGTATTGTAGGGATGTTTAGATTATGCATGTGGCTGGAATTAAGTTGTTGCATGTGTATTGAAAATTTTCTGCCTTATTGATCTGTCATGGCTGATTGCTTTGGAAGGAAAAGGGTAAAAGTTTTGTTGATTTGCAAGTTTTGGTGTTTTCCCTTTTCTATGAATGAACCTATTTTTGATATGGATGTTAGAAGTTGTTGTTTTTAGTTGATTGAAAGGTGTTTTAGAACTGTTTGGTAAGGGTGTTGATAATTAGGAAGTTAAAAATCAATGTTTGAATATCCTTGCACTCAAGGTGTTTGTCAAAATGTCTAGTAGAGTAAAGAAATTGATTTTAGTTCACCAAAATTTTGTTACAAAGATTATTCTTCTTTGTTTATAGTTATCATTGGAAAGTGAAGAAATTACATGAATTGTAATGCATGTGTGTATGATTTATGAAGTTGTCTAATGATGTTGAGTGCTTGCATGTGAACTTGGAAAATGATTTGTAGGATGATGATGTTGTTGGGGAATTGTTTAATTGCTGAAATTGGTTGTAGGTTAATTTATAATGAATCATTGCTTGTTGTACATAAACCAAAAATGGTTGTTGGAGTAGGAGTGTATTCAATTGTGAATAAGAGGTGTTATATGAATGTTCAAAACTGAATGTAGTTGAAGGAATAGAACTTCATATTAATTGAAAATGGTGCCAAGTGTATTTTGATTGTGAAAAGTAAAAGAAGAAGAACTTTGTGTTGGTGTTTGCAAGATTAATGTGCATGTATGAAGTGATTATAGTATTAAGATTGTGATGAAGATGATTGGTCTAGGTTAGTAAATTTATTAACGAATAATGTATAAAAATTGATTCTAGCATTGTGTTTGAGAAATATTTCTTTTCTTCAATGATCGAATGATATTGAATTGAGAATGTAAACATAGATTCATGTTGCATGTTTGATTACTAACAATAAATTGATTTGTTTTGTAATGTCTTAATTCTCTTTTCTGCACTAACCAAAGGATCAATTGGAATTTGAATGTTTAAAAACTGATTGTTACTACTTGGTGCATGTATGTGTTGAAAGTCTATAATTCCCTTTGCAAAGTGTTTAAGATACATGTATGTGTGTGTGCATACAGAATCTGATTTGGAAGGTTGTTTAAATTAAAGGCTTAAAAGGGAATTGGGTAGTAATATAGGTTCGAGAGACGATGATTATTGTGTAGAATAGTTATTCATAGTCATTATTACTTTTTGTCATTAGGAGAGTCTAGCAAAGAAGTGCTTGGAAAACAAGTGTTTGGAAGCAGCAAGAAGGAAAGGAGGAGTATTAGTAAAGTGAAGGACAGGTAACAGTTTAATTTAATAGTAATAAGCGTGCATGAATATTTTTTTTTAAAGCATGATAATATTTATCCAAGAGGAAGGAAGTATATTTATCTCAGATAGATAAATAAGAAAGTAGAGTACTCTAGGCATTAGGTGGGTCGCTCCCCCTATGCCAAACATTTTCAGAAACCCTGCAGGTACAGAATACCTCCATCATTTGACGAATATATCGTTAATAGTGGTTGGTACAGTGAGGCAAGTTCCAATAAGAGATTGGAAAGAGGCAAGTTCCAATAAGAGATTGGAAAGAGGCAGGTTCCAACAAGAGGTTGGAAAGAGGAGAATATTATCATGATTTAAAGGTAAACTATTGAAATAAATTGTTATTGGGATTCTTTGAATCTCACTGTTTTCAAAATGTTTTTACAGATAAGCAAGGAGAAGTAGATTCTGAGGGATGCTCTAGGAAGGTAGGAAGGATGCTTATTAGGCCCGTAGCTCAATAATGATATATATTTGTATATGTTAGTTGTTGTATATATTTTTATACAAGTTCATAACTTGTGATGTATATAGGTATAGGCTATCACCTGCGATAGCCGAATTATATTTATATAAAATTGTAATAGTTATACTTGAATATATTAAGTATTTAGTTACATTAGATAGTACAAGTGTATAAAATAAAACTAAGTAGTGGCTACTAATTTAACTATTTAATGAATTTATAATCCGCTGCAACTTTCAAGAAACAATTATAATTTCATAAATTGTTTAGAAGCCCAAGTATATGTTGGAAATTTTTTTAATGTAGTTTTAAAAATAGAAAAGTTTTAATTTATTCATATTTTTGGGCTTCTAACATTAGAAAGTGGTTATAAATTGATTAGAAGGCTATAAATATAGTTGAAAAAGCTAGGATTTTACACGGAGCTTAATTCTTGTAATTCCTTGTATGTACATGTGTGCGATTTGCTTCCTTGTGTATGCGTGGAATGAATTTGTTTCCTAAATGCTAGATTTAGTATTTAGAGTTGTTTTTGGTATGTTCTTGGCTTGAAAGAGCTTAAGCCTTAATTAAATTAGTTAAACTCTTGTAGACTTCTTTGATTAAAGAGATCTTGAGAATTTAACTAGTTTATATTAAGAAGAACAAGTATATGAAGTCTGATTAAACGTAAGCAAGGAGTACTTGGAGAAGGAGGTACCTTCCATTCCATACTTTCACACTTTTAATTCTAATTAGTTGTAGTTTTTACTAGTTTTAATTAGTCTTATATATAAAGCTTGCACACAACCTGCTTGATAATTTGTTTAACTTGTGATTATTTGACCTAAGCAAGACATAAAACCAAACTGTGAATTGACCTAGAACTTGCTGCTAACTACTGTAATTTAATTCTAGTTTTATTTGATTTAACTCTTTTTAGGCGACGAAAAAGAGTTAAATCAGCCATCCTTCTTTTGCTTAATTTGCAGGCCTAGGAAGAACATTAGTTCTCCCATCATTGACATCTCAAATTCTCCCTGCATAGTCTTAGAAAATTCTTCACAAAGTTTTTCATTAGTTGCCCCAAAAATAATATCATCGACATAAATCTGGACAATTAGCATGTTTCTATCTTTGTGCAGAATAAACAGTGTATTATCTAGTTTGCCTCTTGAGAAACTCTTCCTGCATGGCAATAATCCAATCACAGTCCTCAAGAGCTTGTTCAACTGAAGTTGGTTCGATCTGAGATAAGAAGGCTCCAAACTCAACTTCATTTTGAACCTGCCTTCTGGTTCTGACGCCAGAAGAAACATCACCAAGCACTTGATCAAGAGGATGATCCCTGTGATGTCTCCTAGCTGTTGACAACTGTACCTCATCAGGCACCGTCTGCACTCTAGGTTCATCACTGGGTTCATATTCTTCCTTGGGATTGCTTGCTGGTGTTTCTTTTGGTGAAGATGATGGTGGTTTTTGAAAGTTTAGTATCCCATCATCTTCTGTGGATTGTTCCCATGTAAAATTTTCATCGAATACAACATGCATTGATTCTTCTACAGTTCTAGTCCTCGTGTTGTATACTCTATAAGCCTTACTCCTAAGAGAATACCCTATGAATACACCTATATCAGCTTTTGGATCAAACTTACCCAGATTTACCTTTCCATTGTTATCCACATAGCATTTTGATCCAAAGATTCTGAGGTGGCTGATGTTGGGCTTTCTGCCTTTGTACAGCTCATAGGGAGTCTTGTCCAAGCCCTTGCGAACATAGGCTCTGTTAGAGATGTAGCAAGCAGTGCTCATAGCGTCCGCCCAGAACACTTGAGAAACCTCTTTCTCATTGAGCATGCTCCTGGCCATCTCAGTCAGAACCCTGTTCTTCCTCTCGACCACACCATTTTGCTGAGGAGTTCTGGGAGCTGAGAAGTTGTGATCAATGCCATTCTGCTCACACAGCTCTGAGAAACTGTGATTCTCAAACTCTCCTTCATGGTCTGTCCTTATGGCAGCGATCTTGAGATATCTCTCATTCTGCATTTTCGTAGCCAGGACAACAAAGGCATCAAAAGCATCTTGCTTAGAGGCAAGAAACATTGTCCAAGTGAACCTAGAATAGTCATCCACCACAACTAGAGCATACAGGTTTCCACCCAAGCTCTTCACTCTTGCTGGCCCAACTAAATCCATGTGGATTAGTTCCAAGGGCCTGCTGGTGGAGACTCTCTTCTTGGCTTTAAACGAGGACTTTGTTTGCTTCCCTCGTTGGCAGGATTCACATATATAGTCATGCTTAACCTTAAAAGATGGAATCCCTATGGCTAGCTCTTTCTTAATCAGCATGTCAAGTTGAGTAAAGTTAACATGTGCTAACCTTTTATGTCAAAGCCAACTATTCTCTTCACTAGATATTAAACATTTTTCATCTAGTTGTTGACATAAATCTAGAGTGTATAGGTTTCCATTTCTATTGGCCTTAAGTTTTTATTTTAGGTTAGCCTTATCTAGGTTCAGATCATGCTTGTCTATTATCATGCACTCATGTGAATCAAAGATTACCCAATTTCCTTTGTCAGTGCTCTGGCTCACGCTCAGCAGGTTGTGACAGAGACCATCCACCAGATAGACGTCTTTAACTGGTCCAACTTCTCCAACTCCGGTGATCTTTCCACTATGATTTCCTCCAAAGGTTACTGTGGCTCCATCTTTGATCACCAAGGATTTGAATTTGTCTCGGTCTCCAGTCATATGTCTCGAGCATCCGCTATCAATGTACCATTTTCTGTTCTTGGATGCTTTGAGACACACCTGCAAGAATCAGACAAGCTTAGGTACCCAACCTTTATTGGGTCCTCTGTCATTAGTTCTCAGAGCCCTTGGTCCAGTGTTGGTCTTGACCTTGGGCTTATGATTAATCTGTGCCTCTGGCCTAGTGTGGGCTCTAGGCTCTTGCGCTTTCCTTGAGGATTGTTTCCAGGCTCTAGATCCCTGTCCTCCCTTAGTTTCTTTTCTTGGGGGAGGATCTTTTGTTGCCTTGGTTCCTTTTGGGACCCACTTATAAGAGCTGTTGGCTCCATGCTTCTTAGCATTACAGGTGGACGTAGAATGTCCCTTCCTGTTACAATAATTACAGAAGCTAAAAGGTGTGGAGCTGTGATCAGTGGCTTTATGAAAGAATTTTAAGTAAGGCTTCACTTTTGGTTCCACCCACTTTTTCCCTTTAGGTTTGTAGCCTAATCCAGTCTTGTCCCTATATGCCCTCTGATTCATTAAACTAATGTTTAACATTTCAGATCCATTAGTAAACTTCTGCAGGGCATTTTGCAGTCTATCTCTCTCATTTGAGATTTTGCTGCAGTTAGGGCAGCTCTCTAATGTTGTGGCATTGGGTTCTGCTTGGGGAGAACCCTTGCCATCTGCTACCGGAAGCTTTCTGGCTTCTGCTAGCTCTTCACTTAGTGAGTCCACCTTGGACTCAAGTGATTCCTTTTTAATTCTTAACACTTTATAGGCTTTACATAAACGGAAAAATTCTTTATGGACATCATTATAAGCTTCTTGTAGTTCAGGAAAGGTTACCTCACTGTCCTGGATGGGGTCAAACTCTGAGGACGTTTCCTCATCATCTTCTCTGGCAACGAGACAGAGGTTGGCAACCTCTTCCTCATCACTTGCTTCCTCATCAGAACTATTCACCCAGATAGAGGACACAAAGGCTTTCCTTTTGTCCTTCCCTCTTGCTCTCTGCAGGCTTGGGCACTCAGCCTTGAAGTGACCAGGCTTCTTACATTCAAAACACACTGGGGCCCTTTCCTTCTTATATTCTTTATTGTGGTTAGATTCACCTTTCTGAAAGCCTCCTTTCTTCTTGAAGAACTTTCTGAACTTTCTTACCATCATAGACATCTCCTCATCATCTATGTCCTCCTCATCATCCTCATCATCATCATTATCATCATTCCTATCCTTGCTGGGTGCAACAAGAGCAAAGTTCTTGGCCTTAGCTGTAGCTTGAGGAGCTCTCTGAGCCAACAGGGTTGGTTCATATTCAGCCAGAGAACCAAATAAGGCAGTGATAGAGCTGGTTGATTCTCCCTGGACGTCCTGTAGGATGGTAACTTTGGTGATCCAGTCACCCTTCAAAACTTTTAGAATCTTGCTGACTTGTTCTCTCTCAGGAATGTCCTTTCCCAGAGAGGCCAAGTTGTTAATAAGATGGGTGAACCTGAGTTCCAGCTCTCTAATTGGCTCAGTTGGACTAAGCATAGCAAATTTGTGGAACTCCTCAACCAGCATCTCGACCCGTCTTGCTTTCACTCCCTTGGTTCCGGAATGAGCAGCCTCAAGAGCCTCCCACATATCTTTTGTTGTTTTGTGGTGGTTAATCCTATGAAACTCCTTCGGGCTCAGGGCGCATTGAATGTAGTGCATGGCCCTGTAGTTTAGCTGTACTAGAGCATAATCTTCATTGGTGAATCTGGATCGCTGCTTTGCAAGACCTTCATCATCTAGAGGGACGTGATTCCCATGCTCGATCACATCCGAGAGACGAATGTCGCAGGATTTGATGTAGGTCTCCATTCTGAACTTCCAGAATGGATAGTTGTAGCCATCAAAGCCAGGAGGCTTGTTTGGCTGAATAGCAACATCGGGTAAGGAATGATCTGCATCCATTACTAGATCTTTTCTTTCTAGATTCGTTGGAATCAAGTCAGAAAGACCTGCTCTGATACCAAATGAAAAGAGTGGATGCACAAGAGGGGGGTGAATTGTGCTACCAAATAAAAAAAACAATAAAAACACAAGGATTTATACTGGTTCGGTCTACCTGACCTACGTCCAGTTCTCAACCACCCAGGTTGAGTTCCACTATCCCCAGGTTTTACAAACGGGTTCACCTGGAACCTTTACAACCGCAAGTTTTAGAACGGGATCACTTGCAACCTTACTAACTAACTCCCCCACAACCTGCAAGGGTTCAACCTTTACAAATAAAAGATTTTCTAAAACTTAGTTCTCTCTAAGAACGAATAATGTTACACACTTAAGTATAATGAATGCTCTTTAATAAATGAAGAGACTTAACTACAAAGAGTGCAAGATAGGTAGATGAAAAGAACTCTCAATGTGTTAAATGCTCTTTCGCTTTTCTGGGCAGCTTTGAATGCTTGAAGGATATTCTCAGTTTCTCAGTCTAGATTTCTCCAAGATGTCAAAGTTATCTTCATAAATGAAGATGAGCTTCTTTATATAGTCTTCAAGTATTCTCACTCTTGGTAGGTGACAAGGCCGTTTGAATTTAGTCGTTATTCCCTTGTTATCGTTGCTCATTAATGCTCCATTAATGCTCAGCAGGGTTGACTTTGCTTTATCTCTGAAAAGCAACTCTGACAACTCTGCTCTGCCAAAAAGCACTCTTGACACTGCACTGTTGACGTTCTGACATTCTGATTGCTACCGGAAGCAATTCCACATCCGGAAGCAACATCACTCAGTGTGCTGCACTTGAACGTTAGTCTAGCAATATTAACACATAGTCACATGCAGTGGGAGTTCATTTAGTCTAAGGGAGCTCTCTTACTTCCGGAAGCAATTTCACATCCGGAAGCACTTCTACTGGACGTTGAGTTATGGCTTAGAGTTATACTCACTGATGCTCGGTGTTGCCTGTAACATCCCAATTTTTAAATTAAAAATAATACGAGATTATTGAGGTGTTCTTAAGGAAATTTAAGGGTTCGAGTAAGAATTTTAGGATATTCTGGGCAATTTATGAATATTAAATCTTAGTTAGTTTAGAATTTGAAGAAATATAGTTAAAAGGATTAGTTGGAGCCATAAAACTTCTATGAACAAATATTTTTGAAACTTAGAAATAGTATGATAGAAAGAGAGGGGTAAAATAATATATATAAACTTTTGGGCTAGAAATATAATTAAGAATAAATAATAGGGTAGTTAATGGTAATTTTCACAAATATATATATAAACACTCCCTCTCACCCGACATCTCTCTCTCTTTCTCGAGCCTCCGCCCTCCAACCCTCTCATCAGACCCTCCCTCCTCTCCTCCGTCGCCTTCTTCTTCCTCTTCTGCGTTTCCGGCGGCCAAGGCGCGGCGGCGCCGGCCACCTCACTATCAGCATCATCATCACACCTTTCTCCCTTCCTCACTTCTCTTTCTCGCGTTTTTGCTCCAGTTCCTCACTTTCCTCCGTCGCCTTTTTCGATGTTTCCGGCGAGCAGCGGCGTTGACGGCGAAGAAGGTGAGCTTCGTCCTCCTCTATCTCGTTTTGCCTTTTTGGTTCTTCGAGTTCTTCAACGTTCTTGACATATCTTCATTATTGATTTTGTTCTTCTCTACTGTTTCTCTTTGTTCTCCGGCGAGTCCAGTGGTGTTCCGGCGACGGCGAGTTCATGGAAGCATTTAAGCTTAGATTCACACATAGGTAATCTCATATTCCCTCTTCCTACTCCTTTAGTCTTCAATTTGGGCGAGCTTGAGAGGGAGTCCGATTTTTGGTTCCTAGATATGGGTTTCCATAAACAAATTTGTGGAGCTAATGTTCAATTCTTGAAGTATGAGAGATAATTTGAATGGTTGAGTAAGGATTTGTTGGATTTGGGTAAAACCCTAATTTTTGGACTTAAGACTTTATGTTCAGTATGTAAAATGGCTATGTATGTTTAATTTGTGTTTGAATTGAAGGTTCCCTAAGTGTCTTCTCTGTCACAACCGGATTGTTTGTTGTTTGATTGGAGTTGAAGTTAGTTGGTGCATATATTACTTTGTTTGGATGATACTGTTGTGATTTATTTAATTTCTGTTTTGGGTTTTGCTGGTATGATGTTATAATAATAATAAATTGGAATGCAAATGGATAAAATGAATGGGAATTGTAGGAACTTTGTACTTGCATGTGATCTTTTGGGTTGAGCCTATTTATTCATTGGAAATTTTTGTTCTCTGCTTTATGGTGCTGTAAATAAAGATGATGAGACTTCATGATTGAACTTGAGATTCCCATATGTAGCTAACTTAGTAGTGATTTCATATAAATGGGTGCTGATTTTAAGGTTGACCATGTTTTGGTTTGGAATGCTAGATTTTGTGGATGAATGAGACCTGGGGATTTTGGTACTGTTACGTTATGATTTTGTCATATGGGTTCTATAATTTGTTCTTTTCTTGCTAATTTGGGCTGAACTGGAATGGGACTGCAATATATTTGCATGTATGTTATTAGTGGTTCTGCAGGACTGTTTTATTTTTGATTTAGATGGAGGTACATGATTGTATTTGGTTGTTTCTGGCTGAATAGGGAACATGAAGATGAAAGATATTAGCATCCCAATTCTAATTAAGAAATATTCATGTATGAGCTGGCATTGGATTTTGTTGATAATGAAACTAATGTCTGTTCAGATTGCCACTCTTATGACTATGAACTTGATATTTATGCCTGCATGGAAAAGTGTTCTTAAATGAAAGAGAAAACAAACTTGAAAGTTGGGTGTTCTTATGAAATTGGAGAAGGGTTTAGTTGGAAAGGGAGTAGTTTTGGCTAGAAAGAATGGGTTTAAATTCATGTCAAATTTTTCTAATACATTGTTACATTTTTCTGTTAATGGTGGCTACCTTTTCTGATTTATTGCTTTGAAGTTTCATCTAAAAATTTTGCTATAACGTCTGGTACATTTTGTAGTTATTTATCTTCCATTTGGTGCATTTTTTTTGTTGAGCGTTTGATGTGAGTACTGAAAGGTTGATTGGTACTATGGTTTGAATAAATATGAAATTAAATGATTGTTCATTGAAATGATATATATGTGATTGGTATTATATAAGATACAGGTGATATTTATGTTTGACCTTTAATTGTGTGATTTTAATACTTTGGATACTAATGAAGTGTCCTATGATAAAGTATAATATTTGGAATTAAAGAACTTGAGTTGTATATAGATAAACATTGTGAAATTATATTCTGGAAATATAGGAATGTGATTTAAAAGGTAGTAAGTGATATGAAGTTTTGTATTGGTTGCTCAATTGGTTGTTTATGTTGGTTTGATTCTATACATGACAGAATAAATCCTAGATGGGATTGGGTAGTAATATGGAATACGAGAGAGACGTAAAAGTATTATACAATGAAATGATATAATTTATCATTTGTATCATATCATTATAGGAGTATATAGTGGTGAAGATACTTGAAGGGAAATCTACAAGGATATGGTAAGGAAGATCAACTGAGTGCTAAAGGGCGACAGGTAATCACACTTAACCGTGCTATAACATTGAGGGTGACGTTAGTTAGGGATTTTGTAAAATCCCTTTTCACCCTCTATATATATATTATCTTTAAAATGGTATTTTTATACAAAACAGGCTATCGGGTGCCTTTCAAACGCGATTATTTTCATATAAAAGGAATTTGAAATATTATACATATTATCCTGGCTGATGTTTATTCTGGTATAATATGTGAGGTTCAGATGATATTAGGTGAGAGATGTTGATAGTTAGGTTGAGGGAATAAGTTGAATAGTTGAGATTGAGAAAGTGAAGGGAATGATAATAGTTCATGATATTGATGATGAGATTGAAATTGATGGATATTGTGAGGTTTGCATGACACTGATATATATGTACCATCGTGCGATGATAACTGTCGATAGGCCAATCGACAGTTATTTGTACTGATGATCCTTTTCGGATTGATTGGATCGGGGTTCATAGGTCGACTTATTGAGAGAAGTGACCTACGGTTGTTTGGCATTGAAGAGATTGATTGGATCGGGGTTCATAGGTCGACTTATTGAGAGAAGTGACCTACCGTTGTTTGGCATTGAAGAGCCCAACCACCCCTACGGTTGTTTGGCATTGAAGAGTCCAACCGTTCCCGTTCTGTAATGGAAAACAGAATTGGGGTTCCCTCTCTGGAGATTGCCAGAGAGGGAAATTGTTCCCTCATTATGGAGAGGAACACAGTGTCAAATCATATAGTGAAGATTAGATGCTTGAATGCCCCGGGATGGCACAATGCATCTATAGGTGAGTGTGAGAGTTGTGGTGGTAGTAGCATTAGATTGGAGACTGGGGAGATGATATTTGGTTATGTGAAATTGACTGAGAAATTTGAGTGATATGTGAAATGTAGAGATGATGAATTTGAATTGATTTGGATGGAGGGAACTTGAACGATGAATGAAAGACTTGACATGTATATATGTATTATTGATTTTTAAACTGTGGTACCCTTTAGACGCCCTTACTACCGCACATCTCACTGTTATAGTGAGTTAAGCGGTGATTACTGGGACAAATTGTCTCATCCCACGATTACTGACACTTTTGCAGGTATTCATGCACAGGCGCAAGCATCAGGAAAGGGAATTAGGTTTCAAAGGTTATTTAGATTAGTTAGTTGTGTATATTGCCAATTTGTATAGGCCTGCATTCGTTTCCGCATGTATATATATCTATTATTTTTAATATCACTTAGTTCTGTTTAATAACCATGTTAGGCAAATCCTTTCTAACATGGTTAGCAATAAATTATCCATGATAGCAGTTGTGCTGTATTAGTTTATTCTTTTCTATCATGAATAATATTTCAATCATTAGGATATTCTTTTTCTAACTATGATAGAGATGTTGATATTATTGCAATTCCTTTTTTCTATCATAGTTAGTAAAGATATTATAGAACTAAAAGAGATGTCACATGTTAATTAGGGAATTAGTAACACTATGTTACATTGCCTAACCCAACAGGCAACGCTAGTCACTAAGCATCCGGAAGCATTCCTGCATCCGTTTGCGTCTTAACTTAGTCTCAAGGATTTTATACTCCTAATGTTCTTAGACTGAGTTATGACTTAGTGTATTACTTGCTTCCGCTGGGGGATGAGACATTCATCCGCGAGCGCTAGTCCTAGTCCATCCGGGAGTAAATCCACATCCGGTTGTACTCTTACTTGGTTCTACATTAACCTAATTTTTCTCTAAGTGTTTAGCCTGTTCTTTCATATTTTAGTCTTCATCAAAACTTAAGATTCTAACAACCATTTTTTTATCAAAACTTTAAATCAATACAGGAATATATTATATAAAAAAAGAGAACATATTGGTTTCAAAATAAGTTTTTATGCCACATGTTTTTTTTCGTTAAAAAAAACTATTTCAGACGAAGTTGTTTCTAAATTTAAATATCCATGGTTTTATTTTCTTGAATAAAAAATACAAACCCAACAAAAAATTTTATCTCAAAAATCAAATATATATTTTCCTAAAAAATACCAATCAAGTGACACGTATTTCTACCCCTTTCAAACTATGTGGGCTTTGATCCCTTAAGGGTACATAGGCCCTAGGATTTATCCTAGGTCAAGCCCAACTAAGTAAATTCTCTTTTTCTTTTCTTTTTAGTTTTTATTCTTATCTTATTGTATATATTGATGTTGTTTGGTAATTTAAATAAAATTAAAATTAAGGTCATATTTATTTTTAAATAATTAGCTTAGGGTAACCGTTTTTATAGACGGGTGTTGTGGGGTGCCTAACACCTTCCCCACGCACAATCGACTCCCCAATTTCTTAATATTATTGTGAAAGGTTTTCCAAAATATCCTTTTTAAAAATTTTGGTGGTGGCTCCATTTTTTCATTTTAATGTAATTTTTTTCGGGCTCTACACTAATGAACATAACCATGCCCATGAACTTGATACAGACGGAGAACTAACCCAACAATCTCATCCTCCTGCAAGATCTCGTGGTGGGAGAGCCACTCGCGGTGGGAGAGCACCTGATGGGATGGTGATTCTAATTGATGAAGATACAAGGAGAACAACTTATCTGTAATAATTTTCTTCCTTTATGATATTTTCACTTCAACCTCTCTGCCAGATGCTAATATAATATTTCAATTTTCTCCTTGTAGCCTACGACTAATGTATCAATTGACATGGATACGGGAACTGCTGAAGAGTACCTCAGTAAACACGGAGACCCAGATATTGAGACAAGATTACCTATCCCTAATGAGAGGAGAATAAGGACACAAAACATGCCTGATGAGGAAGTAGCCAAACCAATGTTGCAACAAGAAACATTCAATATAAAGGCACTGGGCATGATGTTTCCCAACTTACAGACCTCCCATTCTCACCTCCTGAGCTGACATGGATGGCGCACCCTGCATTGACAACATCGCAGCTCCAACTCATGGCCAGTTGGGGAAGAGGGGCTGGCAGGGGAAGAGGAAGACCAACTTCAGCTGGGAAGTGAAGTTGCAGCAGTGAACTACTATTTTGATTTAGTGTTGGCTTAGTTATGTTGACAGCCGGGAAGAAACTTGTTATTTTGTAATATTTAGAAGGCAACTGATAGTTCTTAGCTTGCCATACACTTACTTATTATTTTGTAATAGCTAGGCATACACTATTTACTTTGGAAGGCAACTGATGTTTCGTAATAGTTGGGCATACACTTATGTTCACATTTTGGCCAAGTAAATGGAATATTTTGGCAGCATTGTTTTGTCAGGATTTTTTTGGCCTTATGTTTGGCAAGGCAACATTATTTCATATATAATTTCATTATGTTTGGCAGCATTTTGACTGCATTATGACCGCATTATGTTCACATTTTGTCAACATTATCATCATCACTAAATACACGTTTGGCAGCATTGTGACTCCATTATTTTCTCATTTTTGACAGCATTATCTTCACATTTTGGCAGCATTATCTTGCCAAGCTTATTTTCCTTTTGGCTTGCATTATATCAGCCCCTGTGACTTATTTTTCTAAGCTTATTTTGCATCTCCTTATCATTTGGCAGAGACTTACAACTGTTTGCTAATATTAATAGGAGGACAAATCAAAGATTATAAAATACACAAAGTCATACTAAATACATATAATTTCATTAACTTCTTGTAGAAATTGAGAAGAGAAGAGAGAAGATTTAAGAAGAAGAATAATTTCTCTTATTGATAATTTGCTCTATGGCAAGGATACATTATATGGACGAGTATTCTCATAACTGCATCCATATGCTCCAGTTGAGGTTGGTGCATGAATTGACTTACCATTCCTACTGCATAACTGATATTTGGATATGTGTGTGAGTCAAGTATATCAGTTTCCCAACTAGTCTTCGATATCTCTTAGTGTTAACAGTAACTCCATTTTCCTTTATTACCGGTTTGCATTTGTCATCCATAGGTGTCTCCTCTGGTTTTGCGCCTAGCATCCTGGTCTCATGTAGCAAGTTTAGTGTGTACTAGCGTTGTGAAACATTAATGTCTTTCCTGGTTCTGGCTATCTCCATGCCAAGAAAATATCTCATCTAGCTATTTCCTGTAATAACAATGTCATCAACATAAACAATTAAGATTGTCACTTTTTCACCATTATGTCTAGTGAACAAGGTGTGATTTGCTTGCCCCAAAACAAAGGCCATCTTCTTCAACACTTTAGAGAATCTGTCAAACCAAGCTCTTGGAGATTGTCTCAATCCATACAGAGACTTCTTCAATCTACACACGATCTTATTGGGGGCTTTGACACCCTCTGGAACTTCCATGTGCATTCTTCCTCTAAGTCACCATTCAAAAAGACATTTTTGATATCTAATTGATGTAACGACCAGTCCAGGTTGGCTGCAATAGAAAGAAGTATGTTGATAGTGCTGAATTTGGCAACTGGCGCAAACGTCTCTTCATACTAAATTCTATATGCCTGAGTGTACCCCTTTGCAACTAATCTGGCCTTATATTTGTCGAGGCTCCCATCGGGGTTAAACTTTGGAGTAAATATACACTTGCATCCAATTGTCTTCTTCCCTCTTGGAAGATTTGTAATCTCCCATGTTTTGTTCTCTTTAAGAGCCCTCAACTCCTCTTCTGCAGCTAACTTCCAATTAAAATCAGTCATAGCTTGTTGGAATCGAAGGTGTGTGGGATTTTCACCTGAGCAGTATTAATTACAAAGTTCTGCATCTTTGTAGACAGATTACCATAAGAAACAAATTTCTGAATAGGATGTTGAGTACAAGATCTTACCACCTTTCACAGAGCAATAAGCCAGTCCATCTCTTCAGGATGTATTCCAGAGTCAGATTCATGGTCATTCCTCAAAGCGCAAGGAACTCTACTATCAATTGCATCATTTCCTGATTGTAACTCCTCATTTTGATCTTCAATGGCCACCCCAGTATTGATCTCAGCATTACTTTCCGCTATAAGAGGATATGATTCAGTGATGGTAGTATCTTGGTGTGTTGGTATATCTGGTTGAGGATCAATAGGATTGGCTATTTCTGGTTGAGGATTAGGTGGATTGGCTATTTCTGGTTGAGCATTGGTAGGAATCTCAAGGTTCATAATTAGCCATTTTGTACTGTTCTCCCCTTGAATGGGTAATTTGAGATAATAAGGCTCATGTTCATAAAATGTAGTATCCTAAGAAACAATGGTTTATTGGGTTGTTGGACAATAACACTTATAACCCTTTTGACTTGGAGAATAGCCAATAAACATGCATTTATCAGCTTTAGGACTAAGTTTCCCCATACCATGCTTGTGAACAAAAACAACACATCCAAAAACCTTTTGAGGAAGTGTATGAATGAAAGGTGAGTTGGGATAAGTTTCAAGGAGTTTTTGGATAGGTGTGGAGAATTCAGAGACTTTGGATGGCATGCGATTGATAAGGTACGCAGCAATAAGAATGACATTCCCCCAAAATATATCAGGAACATTCCCTCCCATTAGGATAGCTCTAGTAACTTCCAATAAATGTATGTTTTTCCTTTCCGCTACTCCATTCTGTTGAGGGGTATAAACACAAGAGGTTTGATGATGGATACCTTGTTTGGTAAGAAACTGTTTTAGTGAACCACTCAAATATTCTTTAGCATTGTCACTTTGTAAGATCTTGATAGAGGTGTGGAATTGATTTTTAACAAAGGAGTAGAAATTTTGGAAATTTTGGCCTACTTCAGAGTTTTCTTTCATTAGGTAAACCCATGTGATTCTAGTGTGGTCATCAATGAATGTTACAAACCACCTAGCATTGGTTAGGCTTTTTGTTTTAGCAGGCCCCCAAATGTCGCTATGGATCAAGGTGAATGGTGTGGTCGGTTTATAGGATTGTTTCGGGTAGGCTAATCTTTTGTGTTTGGCTAAATGGCAAGTTTCAAAGGAAAAAGGAACTGAATTTTTATTGAATAAAGTTGGAAATACATGCTTCATATAATCAAAACTAGGATGGCCTAACTTATGATGCCATAAAAGTACATCCTCATTATTGGAATTGGAACTAGTAAGTGCTTGCTTTCCTTCTGAATTCTTCTGGTCTAAGCCTTCAAGATAGTAGAGTCCATCCAATTCCTTAGAACTCCCAATCATCTTCCCTGAGTTTAAATCCTGAAAAACACACCCAATGTCATCAAACAATACCCATCGTGCACCCTTCCTTGCTCCACCAATAGTTTGTAGTACTGTGCATCATCAAGATCCTTCCATGGATGTACTTCAAATAAATCCAATAGTTGCCAGATTCGTTGCAAAGTACTGTAGTATTAAATCAAAGTCATCTCACCTTGTTGGAGAACCCGAAGTTGCCTCTTTAGTTGAAGCTGATGTATTATTCAGGGAGGAATAAGTGCGCTTGGCTGCATCCAAAATCTCTTAGTCGTATCTGCAAGCAGGTAACTTGTTAGAATCTAAAGTTTTGATGATGACTTGATATGTGACACTTGCATTACACTTGATTCACACCTTACTTTAACTGTACAATATTTATCAGTGAGTTATTGTATCTATCATATCTGTTCTTAAATGTGTAAGATATTCACTCATGTGTTTATCATCATTAGAAAGAAAGCGAATGTCAGAATATGAGTTTTGATGATGACTATGTGTTTTGATGATGATTAGAGATGATGACTATGTAACGGAACTGATTAGATTTCATTGAACATAGGAGCAATTGGACAGAACATAGGCAAATCAATTTAGCAGAAAATATATCCTATAATGGAAAAGATAGTGCTAGAATTTCACAGAAGGACTTAAGCATATATATATATATATATATATATATATATATATATATATATATATATATATATATATAGGATCAAACATATGTTGAATCAGTTTGACAAGAACTGAAGAAATCCTATTAGACAGAATTTATATCGTTTTGTTAAGAAATGTTGCGCTAGAATTCATGAAGTGACATAGAACTTAGATCTTGTTATTTGGTTAAGTCACAAAATATAATGATATACTTGGGGTTATATCGCTATAATGTATCAGTTGGAATTATAACTTGTGAAGAATTTTATAACAGACTGAAATATATCCTTATATTTGAAATATATCCATATATTGGACAATATAACGATATAAATCATAATATAGCGATAGAAACACGAAAAATTCAATTTGATAGCTACAGGTACACCTCTATGACAGAATGTTTTAAAGCCATAGACACATGAGAATGTTCAGATAGGCTAATTTGGTAAAACCCATTGTGCCTCTACCCAAACTAGCCTGTGTCATATGAAGAAGCAACATTAAAAGGCTCTTATCTCAATGGTCATATTCCAAGAGAGCCAACAGGCGAATTACAACAGCTAGATCTCATCTGATATAAATACCCAAGCTGTGAGACAATAGAAAAAAGAGAGAAAGTCTTCAGAAAACCTCTCCGGATGGAAGTCCATCAACCATTCATATCTACTTCCAACACTCAAAGAGTTTAAGTTGTAAATATTCATATATTTGAGTGTGAGAGATTTCATTGTACTTAAGTGTTTATCATAATCTGTTTTTAGAGAGAACATAAACTTGAAATCCTTCATTGTAGAAGGTTGCTTCTAGGTCTTGGGATTTAGAACCGGGGATGGATTTATGATTTCTTACAAAGTGTAAGGGGGAGTGTTCGGAGAGAGTCTCTGAAGCTCTGTAAGATTTCTGGTCAGCCCATAAAATCGTTGCATGAGAACCAGCGAATCCTGTGGGATGAAGTTGAACCCATAAAAGCTTTTAGTGAAAACCCAACGAGGTGTTGGGTACTGGACGTAGGCAAGAGGATTGGCCGAACTATTATAAATTGGTGCTCTTGTTTTTATCAGTTTAATTTTTGAAGAGCACAATTCACCCCCCCCCCCCGCGTGTTTTCTGCCTTCTCTTACATAACTTTCACTAATTTCATCTGTCATTGTATTGCATAACCTAGTCATTACTTGATTATTTTCAGCAAACCACGAATCAAATTGAGCATCCTCATGCTTTGGTTGAGGTGCCTTTCAATTAATATATTTCTCCTTCCTCCGCCCCCTGATTTACCTTAACACACTTTGGGACCATTGGAGATAGTTGTTGTCATTGAGTTTATGGTTTATAATCAGCATCCGAGAATCCAGAATAGTTTCCAGCATTTTTAAAGTACTCCCAGTCATATAAGCCTTTGGTTGTGAACTTTGACCATCTGAATTAGGAGAATAAGAACCAAAAAGTGGTGGAAAATCGTGTGGATTCATCTTTCTAGGCAGCTGAACGGATTCTGGAGGTTTTGGAGGTCACTGGTGGCGGCGTGTTGCGGAGGATGCGGCGGCGCGTGGGGTCACGCGCTTGCACTGTGGCGTCGTGTGTAGGTCACGCGTGCCTCCGTTTGGACGGCGGCTTTGGGTTTCAGCCGATCGGAAGATTCCGATCACTCCTGGGGTGGTGGTATTGACTCACTCACCGAGAAACAGAAACCCTAGGTGGCGGCAGCTCTCTCTCTTTTCCTCAGATCCGGTAAGTGGCGGCTCCGCTCCAACTCTCTCTCACTCTTTAGGGTTCAAATTGACACCCCAGCTCTGATACCATGTAGAAATTGAGAAGCGAAGAGAGAAGATTTAAGAAGAAGAATAATTTCTCTTATTGATAATTTGCTCTATGGCAAGGTTACATTATATAGAGGAGTGTATGAGATGAAATAGGAAAAATACAATCAAAGAGAATCAACTCAATCAGGAAATTAAATACATAATCAAAGTTGATTTCTCCTAATCAAAACAATAAATGTTAAGATTCTAACACTTCTATTACAGGATTTCATTACATACTAAGACATACATTTTTCTTAATGCTGATACACAACGTCATACCAAATACATAAGACATACATTAAGTATCTCATAATTGACATACTTAATGCTGATACATATAACCAAAAGCCAACTACATACAATCAAACACATTGTCTCCCTCATACCCCAATACATCCCAACACCAACACTTAATCCCTAGCGAAACCACATAAAAACCCAAGTTACCACCATAGCAGCAAATGCAATCATCATTATTCTCTGGTTCTTCTTCCCGAGTTTCGCCCTTGCTTCAACCAGCTCGCCTTCTAGCCTTTCAATAGTGCCTAGCAGCTCCTTGATCACCTCGATAGATCTAAAACTCATCACCCCATCATGCCACTTGAAAAACTCACACATACGCCCCTGACCCCACACAATTTCCACTTTTTTCACAGCCCCTAAAAAGTGAAGACAATAATAGAGACAAGGGAAACAAATAAAACAACATACCTGACTTAAATTTGCACAACCATAGAATCGATGACCAGGGTTTTTGTGTTTCTAGGATGTGCACAAAGGAGCCAGCTCACCGCAGTAACATTGAGGTGGCCCATCGTCATCGTCCTCTCAAACTCTAAACACTGAACCGATTCCCCTTAGATTGCTCATTGCTGTCGATGCTGCTGAATCCATGGAAATTTTGCAAAAGTGGAAGACAACATTTGACGAAATGAGCAAAACTTGAAACTCTCCTACTAGTGGTTTCCTTTTACATAACCCAAATAGAAAACTCTAGGTCTCTACCATCAGCAAAAGGGAAAAAGAAGAGGTTTAATCCATGTGGAAATCCACGTGGCACTTGTACAAGCGCCGCGTGGAAAAAATAGTAGACGTGAAGCCTAATTCAGCCAACTAACGATCAAACGTGAAAGACCGTCGATATTTACCACCTTTCAAGGGATATATTGATATTGGATGGATATAATTGTTCATGTGAGATTATAATATAGATATGGAGTCAATATCAGTATGTTAAATTTGATTAATATTTTATATAATAAAAAGATTGGTGGGACAAAATATACCTTCAAATTAGATGTATTAGGATGGATCAAAAGACTGGAAAATTATTTATAAACCAAGCGTGATTGATGTAGTGGTTACCTCACTTCACCACTTAACTAGAGGTATCGAGTTCGAGCTTTGGAAATGTAGTTTGTCCCATGACTAACACTTTAGCCTTGAGTGAAGGTCTTAGTACAAATCTAGATTAGTTTGAGCCTATTGATAGTTCCCCGTTACATTGACGTTGATCCATAATACCGGAATAAAACTAAATTTTTTTTCTAAATTCAGAATAAAACTAGTAGAGGATCACGTGTTAATGACGTTATCCATTCCATTAGAAAATTCTAATCATACATTCTTACTGAGTATTCAACACTCTGACAACTAGAATTTTTCTTCATGGTAGAAATTCAAGGTACTGTGGCATCTTATGATTATGTTTTACTTCTATAGGAGTTAGGAATTAGATTATTTGTAAGGAGGCTTAAGGATTCTTGAAATATAAATATGAATTAACTAGATTGTGTTGTTACTAGAAATTATTATTTTTTTAAAAAATATATTTAAATTGCTAAAAGGGTCAGCCCTTTGAAAACTGAGGGTCTACAAGGTTGACACATTAAGCTTGATTATCTTAAGGGATCCAAAATCAAGGCCCAGCACACCAAGGGCTAGGGATTGAAAGAGCTGGCCAGAAAACCTCAGATTGAATTACTAGCTCCATCTGTATATGGCCTTCTTAAACTGTTCATACATTTTATTCTTATGATCTACTAAATTTGCTTTTTAAGATTGTTGATGAAGTAAAAACATTATAAGGCTTAGTGCTTTAATCTTGCATTTGTTTTGAGTATGTGGATTCACACCTTAATGCATTTTGTTTGAACAAAAAACGATTGATATGATGTTGATGATAGTTGAGCTAATGATTAGAGTATGATAGTCTTACGATTAAACCGCTAAGACCCATCAAATATAACTCGCTAAATTAAAGTGTAAAAATAACATGTCTTCTTATAATCATGTTTGATAGCTTACGTCTTTTCTTTTCTAAAATAATAACATTGTGAAAAGCATTGAGATGCTCTGAAATTTCCATGATAATTTTCATGTTCAAAAATATTTAGATCTTTTTTAACCATGATATGGATTACTATGATTCGATAAAATATTTTCTATCACATATCTATATAACTAGCTTTTTAAAAAATGGTTTTAATTCATTTTTCTAACCATGATTGGGGTCTTAATTAGATTTAGATAAAGTCTTCATAAATTCCTTTTAGATACATAAAGGTTTAAGTGAGTTGGATCTCGGGGCCAGAGCATTAGCGGGATTCGAACCTACAACCACATAGTTATGAGTTAAACATCTTTACCAACTAGACCTAAGTCTTCCTAAGCTCTTTCATATTCATATTGAGTTTTTATTTGTTTAAAAAGTACATTTTGAATTTTTTATTAATAATATCGGTTTCATTTAACCAAAAAAATCAAAATATAACGAAAGCCTTTTTAAAAGCCTACTTACAATATAGGCTTTTAAAAGGATTCGGGCTTTTTAAAAGCCTACTTCGAATTTAGGCTTTGAAAAGGTTGTAAACCTTTTAAAGACCCATATATCAAACTTAAAAGGACCACAAGAGGTTAGGGTATGACCGTATAACAGATTGTGTAAATGAATGTTGTTGCTTTTATTAATATTATTATTTTATTATTAGTAGTAATTAGTAATAATTAGTAGTAATATTAAACGGGTCAGGCCTGAAGGCTTTCGAGCTATACTTTACTAAAATAGGCCTGACCTTTTTAGGTAAAAAGACTTGTGAATAAACCTGAGCCTGACCTTATTATTAAAAAGGTCAGGCCGAGCAAGACTCTAAATTGGCCAAGTCGTAGGCCACCTGTTTACGACCTGACTCATTTCCACCCCTAGGTGCAGGGAAGAAGATGAAGATGGTGTTGGGGATGAGGGGTGGGTGGGTTTTTTTTTATTAATTTAAATAATGTGGGTCCCACACACTCAGAAAATAATTGTCACATAAGCACGTCACGACAGCAAAAAAAATTATTTTCCCCGCCACATCACCTTTTAACGGTCAACGTCGGTCAAACTAAACGATGTTACCTAAATTGCACCAAAATTTATTCTTTATTCCCAGAATTGAGCTCATAGATACTTGTTACCCTACATGCTCCTGACTTAATAGTTTGAATCCGTTTTTACACCTTTACCCAAATATGTAATTCAAGTACTCCCTCCGGTCCTATTTATAAGTCGTCAACCTCCCAAATTGTACATACCAAGGAATGGAGGTAAATGAAAGTTGGATCATTAAATTGGTCTTATTTTTTATCTTTTCCATTTTTGCCCCTCTCACATTTATTATTATGGCCCACTACCTTTTTCATCTTTATGAGTATACATGTGCCTTTTTCATCTTCTCTCTTTTCTCATCTTCCAATGTTCATTTTCCAATGCTAAGGGTATATTGCAAAAATTTTAATAAGTGAGTTAGTTAATGTTAGTTGGTGACTTATATTAAGAACCAAAATTTAGTGGCGGTTGATGACTTATAATAAAGACCGGAGGGAGTATTCAACTATCTCTTCTCACTCATGGCATGAGTAAGCATTGAAAACATTCCCGCCGAAACTGATTGTAAGAATTCGAATTATATATAGTCGCAGTTGAAAAGGTAGCATTTGAATCTCATAGGAGAAAAGGGCAAAAATGGATGTGAAAAATTCTGGCTCGTCTCTCGACGCTTTGATCTCTTCCTTCAACGCGCGGATCACCGAGCTTCAAGAGCTCGTAATCGGAAGAAACAGTACTTAATTTCACTTCACATTTCCTCTTCATGCATTTCCCCTTTTCTTCGAATCACGCTTTCATTTCTCACGTTTTTGTATTTTCCATTTTGCAGTGTATCCTGCGAGCAGCATCACCGATCTGTCGGCGGTGGATACTGCGCTCAAAACTCTGGAGCTTCAAACGCAGGCCATCAAGGACCGATTACGTGAAGAAACTGAAGCTATTCCTAAAGCCAAGGCATCTCTACTTCTCTCTCTCTCTCTCTCTCTCTAGTTGATTGATGATTTAGATATAATTAGGGTTTGAATAAGAGTATGTGTATTTGTGTTCAGTTAAGTGTGTTATCACTTATTAAGACATTAAATTTATCCTTTTAACATGTTACCACGTGTAGTAAATAGAAGACCTCTTTCTTTCTAATTAACTTGCTCCTATAAATAATAGAGCTAAAGTGTAAAAATACTCATGTGATTACAACCAAGGTGGAAAAATGCTATTGGACCAAAAGTAACCATATCATTTCAAAGCAGGCGATGGATACTTTTGCCCCTCTTTTGATTTGTTATGGGTACTTTTGGCACTCTTTTGAAATGTTTTGGTTATTTTTGCTCAAAAAAAAATTACATAGGTATTTTTGCACCTTAACTGTAAATAATAAAGTAGTAAGAGATGGAGAGTAAGGACAATGGTGGATCATGGATGTCTATGATGATTTGACAATGTCATGTGATTTGAAGTGATGAGCAGAAGGCTCAGAGAAGTAGTGTACTACTTAGTTGGATCTTGGCTTTACTTTTCATTAACTTCTTAAAGTGAGGAGAAATATTCGTTGATGTGAATATTGTATAAGGAAAAATTGATAACCTAAATACTGCTTCATTTGGGATTATTTTATGGGAGATTGAATCAGTCCTTTAAAATGAGCTTCAACAAAAAGTGAATCGAGCATTGATCATAGCCCGTGAATGCAGTTTTTGATGATTTTGCCTTTGATTTATGATATACATTCATATGGCTTGGAAGAGCAGAAATGATTTTATTTCATTTTTGTTCGTTTGAACATCAATTTAGCAGTTGTAATTGAGTGATACTGATTAATTAGTTCTATGCTCTAAATACTGGTCATTAATTTGGGTTTATCTGCTTGATTGTAGAAACTCATCAACGCATCATTGAAGCAGCAAAAGAAATTGCAGAACATGTTTCTTCATGTTCCCTCACTTGTTCCTGATAAAATGATAATGTCAAATTTGGAAACAAATAGATGGTAATTGCATTGTTATCTTTCTTGACTTGTCATTTTGTTAAAATCAATCTGTCTTGAGATGTCTAAGTATTGTTGTTTATCAGTTTATTTTCCAAATTCTCTGCACAAGATCCTGGAGTTGAGTCTCTAAAGCTTGACGAGGAGCCTGAAGCATTACCTAAGGTAAATGCAATCTACTATATATCAATTTATAAAATGGGCTAATGACATAAGATATAGTTGGCTTGTTTGGATGTTCAATACCTCATTTTCCCTTGCCCCGTGGCAAACTGTCATCTTTCTTTTTTAGTTCAAGAATACTTTGTTCACGCATGCTCACGAATGCACAACACACAAGCTTATCACGGCATAATGGCCTTATGCTACCATCATGGCCTTGAGTAAAATTTAATCCAATAAAATGTATATAGGGAGTGGTTCAAATCAGGTCCAGGTGTTTTAAGGTTTCAATGGTCCCTGTCCTCCTTCCTGTATGTCAATGCTTGTAATTCTATCGGTCTATTTAAAATATGTCTCATGCTTCATTCTCTGTCTATAATTACTTTTGGAGTCTAACCAGCAAGACAACAATTCTATTAAAATAGGGAGTTCTTCTATTTACATTTAAAGAATTTATACAAATGTTATTCCTTGTTGGTTGCAAAGGATTTTAAACTTGGCTACTGTTAAAGTCACTGCCTTATTTATCTCATAATTGGAACAGAACAAATATATGCATGTGCATGTGCAGCATGGTTGAAACATATGAAGAAAAAAATTGTTTTGAACATGAAATGTTTGAATCACAATTTATTTTACAATAACCTACTGTTTTAAGGCTTAAAGCTTTCTGATGAAAAGAATATGGACTTGCTAGCAAAGCCCTGTGATTTATGCATTTCTTTTCCACACTTCAACCCTCTCATTATTTCCCTATTATTATCAGTTCAAATTACAAATATGTTCTTACTAATGCATGATGTTACTTGTTCTTTGGTATCAAGTACAAATTTGCCCCCAAAGTTTTTGTTCAATAGGTATTTTTCCTTCAAAGTTTTTTTGTATTCAAAATTGTCTCGGTAGTTTCGAAACATAGTATTTTTTGCCCTTTACTGATATTTAGAGTTAATGTCAATTTTTAAAGGTCAGTGAAGGGTGAAATTGCAATATTTTGAAAATTTTGGGAGCAATTTTGAACCCAAAAAAAATGCAAAATAGCTTTTAGGTAAAAACTTCTGGGGTGCGAATTTGCACCTAAGCCTTTGTTCTTCTGTTTCTCATTACCATATTGAAGCTCTATTAGTTTTCTATTAATGTTGTGTTTAAGATGCTGTATTTCCCTCCACTTATAGTAAGATCTCAAATTTTTGGTGTCATTCTGTCACTTTTTCAGGAGAAAAAGAGTCGTGGATCTCCGCCATTGTGGCACATCAGTGGAAGTGAGCTAGATTCCTTGTCATCGTACGTATCTAGGCATATATTTCATTCAAAAAATTACAATTTTCAATATACTGTTAGAATGGTGTCTTCCAGATAATACTTACAAGCACCCAATCAATCACTATTGATATTTATTGTTCACCATGACCACAAGAATTGATGGTTTGTAAAATTAATTTGCTGTCAAAAAAATACCAGGAAAATGGCCGAGAAGAACTGTGTGCAAGTATTATTATTTATAATGCCCCTGTAACAGCCTAGTCTCTTCATGTTTTCTGCGCGCTTAGTTCAAAAATAAGTATCATCTTCAGCCATCCAACAGAATTGTAGGCTACCTTGTAAGAAAGATGTCAAGAAGGGTTTACTTGTATGTATAATGTATGGGGAACCAGCGTATGTTTCTCTGTTTGGAATTTTAGAATGGGGAGGTAGAGATCCTACTACCCAAGAGCTCTCTATGGGAAACATTTGTTTCTTGCATGGAGGCTGGCTTTTCAACTTGTCCTTGAATCTCATGGATCATCCTTCAAGGGTTGACTACAAGCTGAGACTACCATGTGAAGGGTTACTCAAATCCTCATGACCCTCATGTCGAATGGGGATACAAATTTTATTGGTGGAGCAAAGTCCTTAGTGAAACTGTTGTATGTTTGTGTGTGTGTGTGTGTCCAATTAAGTTTCATGATCATATATCGTGATGAAAGAAACTATAAATCATTTCGCTTTTATGCCTAAATATATGATTTTGCAGATATATGAGAGGTAGGCTTACTTTGGAAAAGGCGAATGCAGCAATCAATGATATGGCATCTTACGCTGAAGCAAATGCTCAACTTATTGCTGCTCCTAGGAAAAAGGTTGATTTCCAGTAAACTTTTAGATTTTATTTGTCATAATTTTCCAATGTACTGACAATTACCTTTTCTGGTGTTGAAGTTGGCAGAAAATATGTTAGAGAAAGCCTTGGTGAGTGCAATATTAATTCCCACCTGAGACAGTCACTTGCAGTTTCTTGGTTCAATTTTTGATCTTCTTACCATTGTAATTATCATTTGATTTATTCCAAATTTTCAATTATGCCGTGAAATACAGGAGTTAAGAGATATTGCCACTATGGATGGGATAAAGGGAAAACATTTTTTCCTTGAGGCTGACATAAAAGGTCCAAATTTGAAGCTTGATAACACTGGAAAAGCAATTCTGACGGTGAGTATGTTGTCTCCATCTTGTGATTTTGTTGAAGTTAAATTTGTATTTTCCAAATCTAGCTATATTATTTGAATAGGATTATCTCGTGAATGCTGTGGAACTCAAATGGAACCTGATCTGTAAGTGAACTTAACAGAACCAAAAAATTGGAAAAACTTTATGGTGGGATAGTTCATTGATATAATGGAATAAATGGATGAAAATGGCAGCGGTAGTTGAACGTAAATTCTAGCATTACGACATGATAATCTCTAGCTTGAGAGGCTTGTCTCTTCATATAACACTCCTCAAAGATCGCTACCTTCTGCTCTCCCCCCACAATGATTTATTCTTCACAGATTCCCTAATAATCTTCTAACAAACTTGCTTATTTTCCAGATTTTCTCTTCCCTACCCTGCTGGAAGAGATTGGTCCAAGTCTTCCTTTTCCTTTTTACCCATATGCTAATAACTACTATAATTTCTGAATATAGACAGAAGTCTGATACAATTTCTGAGTGTAGATTTAAGTCTCAGATTACTAGGATAACTTGTTTGAAAATTTGTTAGATTTTATCACAGAATTTGAGAACGTAGAAGTTAGAGAAGAATAGGGAAGGAAGGGGGAAGTAGAAATTCTAAGACCACGGTCTGCAATCCTAAAGTGAAGGGAAGAAGGAAGTTATCTGAACAAATACTTCATAGACAACTTACCCCAAATCTTACAACGTATTCTTAAATAGTCTTATTCAAGTAACTGCCAATAATTAGCAGAATCAAACTTGAAAGATGATATCATAAACTACCCTTGGTTCATGCGTTTCTTCCTAGAGTACACCAAGAGAATTCGCTGAACCCCCTTCAAAATTCTTTTACTTATTTGTACTTTTATTTTCTTTGCTGTTCAAGCACTCACTTATTCAGGATTTCTCTCTTACATTAACCTTTTCTTAAGAACTTTAGTTGTATGTAATATATGCCGGTAACCTTTGGTCACAATGGCGTCACAGGTTCATCCTGTGGTGTGGGTGTGTGTGTTTAAATTTTAATTATCTGTCAAAAAAAAGCATGTACTCCCTCCATTCCTAAATATAGGATCTAGATGACTTTTTTGAAAAATCCTAAAAAAAGCAAAAAATAAGTTAATTATAAATTGATTTACCTAATTTTTTCTCTTAAACTAATTTATTTTACCTATAAGCTAATGGATAATCTAAAAAGATATCAAATATGTCATCATTTAATAACCTATTTCGCAACCTTAATCTTTCCAAAAAAAAAAGTTATCTAGGTCTTATATTTAGGAACGGAGGGAGTAATATATAGCATAATTTTGTTATATCTTGTATAATTGAATATTGTTATCTCTAGTATTTTAAAGAGGTCCTTTACATGAGTCTATGACTGAAACGTGCAGAAGGCTGTAATTGACGATAAATAATTTTGATATGAAATTAAATAAATGAGTTTAATATGGTCAAATTTGAATCTTTTTCTTTTTTGTAATTGTCATTATCCTGAAGGGTTGGGCTTGGCTGAGCTGTAAGCTTACTTCCAGCAATTTTATCAAGTGATGACTAAAATGAGTTGACCCATTAATTGTCATGTACTTGTTTTCTTTTTCCACATAGACCTGCTTGTGATGCATGAATATGGATAATTGGAAATACTTGGAGTGTGATTTTTATCGCAAATAAATTTTATCAGTTTGCTCTATGCTTGTCTGCAGGTCCTTCGTCACCTCGGCCGCATTAGTGAGACTCGTGTTGGGCACCATCGGGTCATAATTCTGCAGAAGCCACAGTAAAAGGTCTTGCTACTCCCATTAACCTTGTGTATAGAATTTATTCCTTATAAATATTAAGCGGTTGTTTAGATATTAAATTTGTTCAAATGTCTAGATATTTTGAAACACATGTTTATTTCTGCCATTTTTCCCTTGTCTGAGCATTATTTGTTCATTTCGGTGAATTTAAATGGGCTATCAAATATGCAGTACACAATATTTATTCATAAATGAGAACAGTATAAGTAATGTCTATTAAGTAGATGCATAGATGCTTCAAAATACTATCTCCATTCCTAAATATCTAAATATACAAGTTAGTTGATTTTTTTAGAGATTCCTAAGAAAATTAAATATCATAATTAAAAATTGAATTTCCTAAATTTTTTTCCCTAAACTAATTTATTTGACTTATAAACTGACGCTAGCAAAATCCCCTGTGTGATGCACAGATCGTGACAACATACATGTTTCTTCCAATATGAGGAAATATTTTTCTTAGACTGACGCACAGTTAATCCAGATATCTTTCCTATATGAGAAGTTTATTCTTACAAAAATATTTTGCTAAGTGTTTTTTGTGTAAAGTATTAGGAATGCTTTTTTTTTTTTTGTGAAAGCTTATATGAAATGTGGATTTTGGAATTTTCTAGTAGTGTTTCATGAATGCTTGTGATTTCAATTCTGATGGGTTGGTAAATGTTTTTTTTAACCAAATTATATGAATCCCCTTTAATTTTAAACTTTGTACAAATGATGCAAATAACATAAGTTTAATAACAAACTTCTAGCTAAGAGAAGTTGTACGCTAGGCATAATTTTGTACAATAACATTCAACATAATGAAAAAGGACAAGAAATTGATTTGTTGTTATACAAATCTAGTAATATACAAAATATATTGTGGTTAAGTGGTTCATTTCGCTTAGGATTCTCTAAAAAGTTAATTAGCTCTTATATTTAAGAGTAAAAGGAGTATACTTTCAAAACATACAAGATCTTAAACAAAACATTTGGGTGGTTGACTCTCCTTTGATAAAAATTATGGGGCATTTGAGAACCATAATATAAGACATGTCATTACCTATTCAACAATGGTATGATGTGGATGTGACATTCAGTCTAATGTGGCAAAATGGTTCGTTTGTCTCCTCGTCAACTTGGGTATAAATGCTAGGATAGGGCATTTAAGATTTGATCATACAAAAATACGTGTGTATTGGGTGCTCTTTTAAAAAAAAAAAAACTTTGTGCATTCAAAGCCTTAATCCTTTTATAATATTTGTCCATTTTCAAAAATAAACCTATTAATGCTTTAGGGCAAAAGTGCTGATCTAATAATTAACTATTTCGGTTTGGGCAAAAATAATAAGTGACTGTTTCGCGGTGCATAAATAATAACTAACTTTGTGACCCGGTGCAAAAATGATAAAACCGGTGCTATGTGTTATTTTGTAATTATGTGGTACCTTATTGATATTGTTTTTCAAAGTAAAAATACCACTTTATCCCCTCTCAATTAGACTTAAACCTATTGTCTTCTTCCTTGTCCCTCTCCTTCCTCTTTCCCTTCCGAAAAAACACTCATCATCCCCACCCTCTTCCTCAACCACTGCCACCATTAACAAGCAGCGCAAGCCCATTATTTCCATACAAGATTCTTTCATTCCTTGCAAACAATCAGCTCAGAATCTTAATTTATGTTTTCAATTTCCATTGAAGTTATTGGTGCAGCTGAATGTATATTTTGTCTTTTATTTATTTATGGATACAACAGGAAAAAATGGCTGGAAAACTGAACAAGGGGAGGGGGGCAAGAGAGCGTCACACAATACTGTGAATTCTTCCAATCCCTCAGAGACAGTTGTTGTATGATTGTATCTGATGTTCCTGTAGAGGGCAATTCTGGGAATTCACCTTTTTCACACCCCACGCCGTTTCCTCCACGATCCACTCCTCCACCAACATCGATCACCACCAAATCTCTGTTAACCATCACCGCCGACCCTTTTCAGTTTACGGCTGCCGTCTCCTCCGCCGTAACACCACTTTTCAACCATCCAAAGCTCCCACCGAAGCTCTTCAATCTCCTCCGCTGTAACATTAATTAAAATTGCAGAAAATAACAACAGATGAAAGCAAAGCCAGAATAATATAAATACACATGAATGAATATAGTTGGGAGGGGAAGGAGGTTTTTGGGAAGGGTGGTCTTGATAGTGGTGGCGGTTGATGGGTGTTTTTGGGAAGGGGAAAGAGGAAGGAGAGGAGGAAGGAAGAAGGATGCAAACAAGATGTTTAAGTTTAATTGGGAAGGGTAAAATGGTATTTTCACTTTGAAAAATAATATCAATAAGGTTCAACATAATTACAAAATAACACATAGCACCGGTTTTATCATTTTTGCACCGGGTCACAAAGTTAGTTATTATTTATGCACCGCGAAACAGTCACTTATTACTTTTGCCCAAACTGAAATAGTTAATTATTAGATCAGCACTTTTGCCCTAATGCTTTATTACACTATTCTGAACACATTTACCACGATCTAGTATATATGTTGTTGATGGCATGGTATGCTCAATGAAGAATTCTTAGAAGAAGTTCTTTCTGTATGAACTTGAGGCACAATGTTAAATAATGGAGGAAGCACTCAATATTTCTTTCCTAATTATTTGTAACAAAAACGTGAAAAGACATTACAAAAGAAATGTCGTTACCTTTTTTTTAACACATTTTCGGACCAAACACAACAGCAAAACCAACTAACGCGGTTGGCAAGTTGAAGTGCGAATGTTCTATTTATATACTCACACACACACATTCCTGGTCGATGTGGGACTAAGAGATCCTACAAGGACCCCCCAGTACGACGCAAGTGCCACCCACATTAACATATGCAAGGCACATGCCATTTTTTTTTGAACATATTTTCGCACCAAACACAACAGCAAAACCAACTAACGCGGTTGGCAAGCTGAAGAAAAGAAATGTCTTTACCTAAATTGCATTTTCAATCATTCTATTTTTGGGTATAAATTTAGTGCTCATCCTAGCGATTAGAAAGCAATTTCTCATCTTGATTTTTTAAAAGTTGATAGCAATAAGATTTACTTTATTTTTCATTTTGCTTCTATCAAAATAAAAATTTATCAAAAATATTAAATTTTATTCAAATAAATAAAAGAAATTTGATTGGTCTATCATGATAAGAAATCCATAGCTCATCTTTATGATGATAATAGAATGGCAACCCCTACTTTTGCCTACAAAAAGTTTCAATTTGATGCACTACTTGAGAAAGTGCCTTTGTAGAAGACCCATCATCTTCCAAAGCAGAAGCAGCAGCATCTTTCAATTCCTCAATTCTGCTGCGAATTCCATAACCTTCTTCCCTCTCTTCCATTAAACTTCTCACCACCCTAGCAATCTCTTCCTTTTCCACTATCCCTCTTTCATTTGCCTTCGGCCTCACAGCCACCTTAATCCCTTCAGACAGCCAAACAGCGTTCATCTTTTGCTCTGCAAATAACGGCCACGCAATCATTGGCACACCACACACAGTGCTCTCGAGTATTGAATTCCACCCACAGTGACTCAAAAACCCACCAGTTGAATCATGTCTTAGAATCTCACCTTGTGGGGCCCAAGATGGCACAATTAAACCTCTTTCTTTTGTCCTCTCCAGGAATCCCATTGGCAAAAATTGCAATGGATCTTGTTCTTCTTCACCCAAATAAGCAGAATTGGCTGATTCACTTGGTTTTCTAACAACCCACAAGAACTTTTGACAACTCAATTCTAACCCCAAAGCCAACTCATTAACTTGTTCCTCACTCAATGTCCCTCCACTTCCAAATGAAACATACAAAACAGATCGTGGGGTTTGATTTTCCAACCATTCAACACAACCCGAACCATTCTTTTCACTACTTGAACCACTTTGAACAATGGGTCCGATTGGAAACACGTTTTCATGAAGAGCTGAAATTATACTCTGTTCCATTTCAGAGAAGGTGTTCACCAAAAAGCCATCAGCAAGAGAGAGTCTTTTACAACGTTGAAGTATAAGCTCATAAGAGAGGCTAGATCGATCTTGGAGATGCTCAGGAAGATCATGACCATTGATAGGAATAGTACTATTGCCAGGTATGATCTGGATGGGATCCTTCAAATCTCTATACTCACATGAAATCTCTCTGTCCAGCCTTGGTAAGTTCAAGAAGAGAGAAAGAGTCATGGCAGATTGAGGGAAATACAGGAAGGATAACATATCAAGCTCCTTGGATACTTCAAGAACTTCATTGGCAAATATATCTGTGATCAAAGCAACAACAGGCTGCGAGGTGGAACGGAGAGATTTGAGGGTTTCATGCAGAGAGGGAAGAGATTGAGAAACAGCAAGTTGGATTTGAACAGCAGGAGGAGAAGAATTGGGAAGGTGGTGTTTGGGGATGGGAGGGAGGAAGATGCAGTGAATGGAAGAAGGGAGGGATTGGATGAAGGAAATGGTTGGTTGAGGAGGAGAATCTATGGTAGGGAAGATGCAGGTTACCTGAAAGTGAGGGTGGAGATTAATGAGACGTTTTGAGAGTTGGAGAATGGAGGCTTGGTGGCTAAATGCTGGGATTGAGATTGCTGCTATGTGAATGGTTGGTTTGTGATGATGATCCATTGAATTTGGCAATTGATTCGTGCTCTATGATTTATGGAAGCTATTTTGGTACTTCGTAGTAGTGTATATGGGTGGTTTATATAGGGCACATGCAAAATGGCAAAAGATATACTCCTAAATATAGGATTTAATTAACTTTTTTTTTAGAGATTAAGGTTGTGAAATAGGTTATTAAATGATGACATATTTGATATATTTTTAGATTATCCATTAGTTTATAGGTAAAATAAACTAGTTTAAGGGAAAAATTAGGTAAATCAATTTATAATTAACTTACTTGTTTTTTTAAAAATTTTATAGAAAAAGTCAATTAGGTCTTATATTTAGGACCGGAGGGAGTATTATATGAATTGATTGGTATTATAAGGGTCAAAAAAAGAATCTATTGGTATTATATACGACCGTGTGATAAAATTTAATAGAGTTTATCGGCATACCAATGTTGACTTCGAGTACCAAGCAGCCATTTTTTTTAATTTTTGTTGTTTGCCTTAGCTGCCTGTGAATTGTGATAGCCTCGTTTGAATACGTTAACTATAATTTGGACTTCTTTGATGATTTCTAGACAGAATTGAATTCACCAATTTGGAACATAAATAATGAAATGGTTCACGAATATATATAACATCTTTCTTGGCCAAAAATATCTAGTATAAATTTATGATATATAGATGGCTCCAACACTTCAAACCCAACTGTTACTTTTTTAGGTGCAATGAGCTCAGCGTCTTTGAGCCCATTTTATTTTTGATGACTTGGGCCAGATAATTACGCCCACATGAATTCTACCTTTCTTATTACTCCCTCCGGTCCTAAATATAAGACCTAGTTTACTTTTTTGAAAAATCCTAAAAAAGCAAAATATAAGTCAATTATAAATGGATTTACCTAATTTTTCCCCTTAAACTAGTTTATTTAACCTATAAACTAATGAATAATCTAAAAATATATCAAATATGTCATCATTTAATAACATACTCCTATTTTGTAACCTTAACATCTCCAAAAAAAGTCAATTAGGTCCTATATTTAGGACTGGAGGAAGTATTTTTTATCCCGAAAAGATGAAAAGATATGATTGTTCTTAGGGAAGCTTCCTTTGGCAATAAGCTTTATTAGCTCAGAATTTTTTTTAATAAGTAATCATCTTATGCCTTTTCATCTTTTTCTGGTGTTAGAATCTTAAGTTTTGATGAAGACTAAAATATGAAAGAACAAGCCAAACACTTAGAGAATACTAGGTTAATATAGAACCTCAAACTAGAGTGCTTCCGGATGTGGATTTACTTCCGGATGGACTAAGACTAGCGCTCGCGGATGAACGTCTCATCCCCCAGCGACAGCAACTATATCACCAAGTCATAACTCAGTCTAAGAGCATTAGTGGATAAAATCCTTGAGACTAAGTTAGGAAGCTTCCAGATATAGATTTGCTTCCGATTGTATTAAGACTAGCGCTGGCCGTGGGTATGGATAACACTGAGCGCCAGTGACCATAAACCAACGTCCAGTGGATTTACTTCTGAATGCCTAGTGACTAGCGCTGGCTGTTGGTATAGATAACACTGAGCGTCAGTGAGGAAAATGTGAACATAAACCAACGTCCAGTGAAAGTGCTTCCGGATGAAAAAGAACTCCCTTAGACTAAGTGAACTCCCACTGCATGTGAGTATGTGCCTTTATTGTTAAGACTAACGTTCAAATGCAGTACACTGAGTAAAGTTGCTTCCGGATGTGGACTTGCTTCCGCAAGCAATCAGAATGTCAGAACGTTCAGAGCAATGCAGTGTCAGAATGCTTTTGACAGAGCAGAGGTGTCAGAACTACTTTTCAGAGATAAAGCAAAGTCAACCCTGCTAAGCATTAATGGAGCATTAATTGGGCAAACGGTAAATTGGGAAAAACGGCCATATTCAAACGGCTAACCCACCTACCAAGAGTGAGAATACTTGAAGACTATATAAACAAGTTCACCTTCATTTATGAAGACAACTAATATCTTTGACATCTTGAAGAAAGCTAGAGAGAGAAATCGAAAAATCCTTCAAGCATTCAAAGCTGCCCAGAAAAGAGAAAGAGCATTTAACTCATTGAGTGATCTTTTCATCTACTTATCTTGTACTCTTTGTAGTTAAGTCTCTTCTTGTATTAAGAGCATTCATTGTTCTTAAGTGTGTATCATTATCTGTTCTTAAAGAGAACTAAGTTAGAAAATCCTTTATTTGTAAAGGTTGAACCCTTGCTGGTTGTAAGGGGGAGCTAGTTAGAAAAGGTTGCAAGTGAGCCTTGAGTAAAACTTGTGGTTGTAAGGTTGCAAGTGATCCCGTTCAAAACTTGCGGTTGTAAAGGTTCCAGGTGAACCCGTTGTAAAACCTGGGGATAGTGGAACTCGGCCTGGGTGGTTGAGAACTGGACGTAGGTCAGAAAAACCGAACCAGTATAAACTCTTGTGTTGATTTTGTTTGAGTTTTTATATTGTATCACAATTCACCCCCCCTCTTGTGCATCCATTACTTTCATCTAGGACATTGGAACATATTGTTGGACTATGTGTTATGGCTTGCCTTCTTCCATGGGCTGCATCCTCTTAAAGAAGATCTGATTGATGGAAAACAATTTTGGATAATTCGAAAATTGGCTTAAACAAAAAAAGTGAATGCTTGATAACAATTATGAGAGACAATTATTTATTATAGCTGTATTCTTCTTTTTAGTGTTTGTCTTGAGCACTACATAATATAAGGTGTATTTTTCACTAGTTTTCCTCACCTCATCCAAAAAGTCTTTTAGGCTTTTCCTCTCACTGCTTTCTTTCTAGTGCTTTGCTTTACAAATCACCTCTAGACTCACGTAGTTTATAGTAGTTGAGTGAGTTTAGAGAATTTTTAGATTCTCTATTGTGAGAATAGTTTTTTGTTACTATATGTGAACCTTCACATATCTTCTGAAAAAATATGGAAAAAGAGAATGACATGGTATATTACTAGCGTAATAGGCTTATAATCTTTCTATATAAACTTGAAGATATACCTTAACATTTTGCAATTCTAAATACTACGTTTATCAAGTGAAGATTTAATACGAAATGTTTATGTTGAAATGAAACATGGTTTGCTTAAGTTCATGCCTAAATTTGGCTATAATATTTTACTTTTTTTTTTAACTGACTATAACTTTTTACTTTAATGTTCAAGTTTAGAAAAATTTTGCATAATGCATAAGTACAAGAGTAAGGCTGAATATACATAGAGGAGATACTTGTGTCAAAAAAGAAAAGTCACAAACTTCAAAACTTTAGCACTCAATTTTTCAAATACCTGTTTATAAGATTTTGAAAAAAATGTCATCTACCAGTTGATAGATATAAATAACGCCACTAATTTTCAGAGAACATAAAGGATATTTCCAAAAAAAAAATAAACTTGGAAAAATGTCAAATTAAATGAACAAGCACTATACATTTTATACAGGAAATCTGTTTGTTTACTTAAAAAAAAATAATACAGGAAATGACGCGCAAATTATGCTCATTTATTAAGAGACTTTATGGTGATTACAATCTTATTTGGGACATTGAAATTAGTTTACTTGATATTAAAAGGATATTTGCTTAAAATCATTAAGAACTACAATTATGTTATTTTTTTATTGAGGTTGTCAAAGTAACGAGTTCAAACCACAGGAAAGATAGTGTCACGATAAAATTTTTTCTTTCCTCTCCTCTGTGAGAGTTCTCCTTCCTCTCCTTTGTGAGAGACTTCGTGGTTCGTGCTACCCACTCCCTTCCTATCCCTTTTCCGCCTCTCCTCCACCCTTACCCACCTTAACCATTCAATTTACTCACCCACTCATACTTATGGAGTCTAGCGAGAGCAGCAAAAATCGAAAATCAACAAAAAAAGTTTTTTTAAATTTAGAAAATCCAAGCAATAAGAAAGGTTTCACTCTGGTGGGGAAACTCTTCACTGGAAAAAACCTCAATAAAGCAATTGTGGTGTCCATGATTCGCAAAGGATGGCAACTGGAAAATGAAGTTCTTGAAATTCATGATATGGATCAGGTACGCCCAATATTTCTCTTCAGATTTGTTAAGGAAGAAGATTACCACCGAATCCTAAAGGGAAGACCATGGTCCATCCAAGGTTTTCTATTAAGCATCCAATTGTGGGAAGAGTACATGGTTCTGCCAGAGGTTAAGTTCAATACTTCTCCCTTTTGGGTTCAATTTCATGGTCTCCCCATTGAAGCGTTTGATAGAGGAAATGCAATCATATTGGGAGAACAAGCGGGGGAAGTCTTGATGTTTGAAGATCCAAGTGTGAACGGAAAACTGAACAGAAGCTTCATACGAGTCCGTTGTCTGATCAATCTAGATAACCCTCTAGAATCAGGATTTTGGGTCCCTCGTGCAGACAAAGAACCAACGTGGGTTTCGCTCAAATACGAGAGACTACAAAATTTTTGCTATCACTGTGGTCGAATAGGTCATGATGAGAAAACTTGTAAGTATAAGAAAGGTGATGACCAAAAGGATGAGGAAAACAATGAGTTTGGCCATTGGTTGCGTACGTCCCATGTTAAAACTATGGAGGAGTTCTTAATCATCCATAAAACAGGTTGGGTTGAAGCACCTCAGGTTCAACAGACGGCAGCACCACCGTATCATACCCACCACAACCAAACGGAGTCAACAAGTGATATATCTGGTAAGAATCGTTCCTTGCTTGATTCCCGCCATTCATTATCTGATCCGATTACCGTTATTGCAGGTATTCCAACGGTAGAAACAATTAATGACTTTAATTCGAATATTTCCAATAATAATGGAATATCTCTGCATTTAAGCGGCCAAATCGGTGGTATTGTTTTGCACCAAAACGAGATATTCGAAGCCTTAAAAGATGACGCAATTGATGCTTACTGCTCCCCTATGAATATTAAACATATTGATTTGAACAAAAGGAAAATAATCCAAGTGGGCCGACCCCAAGATTCTGAGAATACCCATAAGGCCATCATTCATAAGATACCTAGTCATTCTCCTATTGCTGAGCCCATATTGCCATACCAAAGCATAAGCCCGTTCTCCCTCAAGACCATACACCAAATGACAGTCCAATCAATTCTTCACGTGCTATTGTTCCATATGGGACCTTATCACCTATTTCTCAAGTTACTCTGCACCTCCAGAGCGTGAAGCTGAAACGTAAAGATAGTGAGCTAGATGAGGTTCCCGATCCTAAAAGAAAGAAAAAGCTTGAGTTTGAAGATCTTCTCAGTCCTCAGGAAGAGAAACAAGTAGTGGCTAAACGAGCTCCAAAAAACAGAAAATCCAGCAAGAATCTCAGGCGCACAACAGGTATTCATACTCAAATCAAGTTAAATGAGGTAAGTTCTCTAACTCAAGTTATTAAAGAAATTGATTTCCCAACAGAATGGTTAGTCACCAATAGAGATAATGGTCATTCTATCTCTCCTGGTAATAGCCAAAACGCCGGTGGCCGGATGGAACCGACCACCGGTTCAAAATGAATCTCTTATCATGGAACTGTCAGGGTCTGGGGGCTTCCCTGACAGTCAAGAAATTGAAAGATGAATGTCTTAAACATAAACCCCATATAGTTTTCTTAATGGAAACGAAACAGAAAAGTTCTTATGTGACTAAAATTAGGAAAAAATGCAATTATTCAAATGAATGGGTAGTGAATCCAATTGGTATTAGTGGTGGATTAGCATTATGGTGGAATGATGATGTGTTGATCAATATTTTGTCTTCTTCTGCTAATGTTATCCATACTAGTGTCTCAGGTTCTGCTTTTGAAGCACCAAGCTATGTGACTTTTGTGTACGGCCCTACTGATGAAGGAATCAGAATGTTATGCTGGAAAAAAATCACTAATATTGCCAATCATATGAATAACTCTTGGATGTGTGTAGGTGATTTCAATGATATTTCCTCACTAGATGAAAAAGAGGGAGGCAAGCCTAGAGCCATAAGGAGAATTCTTAACTTCCAGACTTTTATCTCAAATTGTGAGCTCATTGACCTTGGTTTTAATGGCTATCAGTTTACATGGTGTAATAATAGAGAGGGTCAAGCTACGATTAGAGAAAGAATTGATAGAGCCCTTGGAAATGTGTTGCTCTGTGAATGCTTTCCTAAGCTAGAAGTGTTTCATATTGACCCCCAAGGGTCCGATCATCATCTCCTCCTGATTAACTTTTGTTTCAACAAAGTAATTCGCCCCAGGAATTTTAAATTTGAGGCTCGGTGGACAGCCCACAAAGACTATCTTCAAGTTGTCCAGCAAGGGTGGCACCAAACAGAGGTAAATGATACCACATCACTATTAATTTTTCTGACCCGTCTTGTGTCTTGTAAAGATGTATTATCCAGGTGGAGCAGAAAAGAATTCCCTAATTCCAAGAAGTTGATAGAGAGACTCTCAAATGAATTGGCCAATTGTCTTCAAGGTTATATCACTGATGATTCTAAGAAAAGAGCAGAGCAATTAAAAGATGAAATTGAAGCAGCTTATGTCCAAGAAGAGGAGTACTGGTGTCAAAGATCTAGAGTACAGTGGCTTCAAGCAGGAGATAGAAATACCAGATTCTTCCACCTCTCTACTATGAAGCGCAGGAAAACCAATAGTATCCTTAGATTAAAAAATGATGATAATAGATGGTTGACAGAACAGAACGATATTAATAATAATATTTCCAATTTCTATAAGTTACTGCTTTGTTCAACAGGCGAAAGAAGTATGGAGGAGACATTAGACTTCATAGACCCATGCGTCAATTCTGACATGAATACTAAGTTAATGTCTCCAGTCACTAGAGAAGAGATTAGGGCAGCTGTATTTAGTCTTGGTAGCAATAAATCTCCAGGACCTGATGGTTTCTCAGGTAAATTCTACCACTCAGCGTGGCCAGAGATCAGTGAACAGGTCTGTAGTATGGTGTACGAATTCTTTGACGGTAAATCTGATCTAACTGCCATAAATGAAACTAATGTTGTGCTTATTCCTAAATCGGATAAACCTGATCATGTTTCACATTTCAGACCAATACGGCTATGTAACTTCTCATATAAAATCATTTCTAAGATATTAGCTCTAAGGATGAAACCAATCTTGGATAAATGCATCTCAAAAAATCAGAGTGCCTTCTTACAGGGTAGATTAATTCATGATAACATTATTATTGCCCATGAGGTTTATCACTATCTCAGACGTAAGAAAAAAGGGCCAAAATATGAATTTGCTCTTAAAATGGATATGAGTAAAGCTTATGACAGGGTAGAGTGGGATTTTCTTAAAAAGTGTCTCCTTAAATTTGGCTTTTGCATGGATTGGGTGTTATTAATAATGAAATGTATAGAATCTGTGCAGTTGAATTTGTGTGTTTCAGGAGACAAGATAGACTCTATCATTCCTGGTCGCGGACTTAGACAAGGAGATCCGCTTTCTCCTTATCTCTTTATCCTCACGGCAGAAGTCTTGTCCATGATGATCCACAAGAGCATCTCTAGGGGAACTATCAAAGGAATCACGCTAATCAAAGACTGCCCGGAGCTTTCTCACAGTTTCTTCGCTGATGATGCCCTGTTCTTTATGAATTCCAGCAGATCTAATTGTATCAATCTTGCTAAGATTCTGAAAATGTATTGCATAGCCTCAGGTCAAGAGCCTAATCATGATAAATCCACCATTGTATTCTCAGCAAATACACCTCAGGAGGTCAGGACGATGGTGAGCCAGATTTTAAATATCCCGGAGGCAGCTGATCAAGGTAAATATCTCGGTATTCCTAGCATCTGGGGAAAAACTAAGCACCAGGCTTTGGCTTATATCAGAGAAAAGGTTGCTGCAAAAATCCAAGGGTGGACTCAAAAATCTCTCTCATATGCTGGCAGGGAAGTTATGATTAAAGCAGTTGTCAATGCCATTCCCATCTATCCCATGAACTGCTTCAAATTCCCAATCAAAACTTGTAAGGAGCTGAACAGGATGGTGTCAAATTTCTGGTGGGACGGTACTGTGGATGGTGGAGGTACTCATTGGAAAGCATGGGATTTTCTCACCAATTCCAAATCCAAGGGAGGGTTGGGTTTCCGCGATTTCGTTACTATGAATGATGCCATATTAGCCAAAACTGCATGGAGAATATTGAATAATCCTAATGAGTTATGGGTCAAGGTACTTAAAAGCTTATATTTCCCGAAAGGGGAGTTTATTGACGCCATAAAGGGTCACAGAGCCTCTTGGTGCTGGAGTAGCATTATTGTTGGACGTGATTTATTGAAAAAAGACTTAACATGGGATATCGGTAACGACGCTTCCATAAGAATTTGGGATGACCAGTGGGTTCCTAATATTAAATTCCCTCCCAAGCCAACTGGTAGCAATAATTATATTGTGAAAAATGGGAAGGTGGCTGATTTAATTGTGGATGGTCAGTGGAATTTATCTCCAATTGCAGGCCTTGTTTCTCAGGCTATACAGGAACAAATTTATAATATCTCTATTCCCTCATTTCCACTTGAAGATAAGCTTGTATGGAGATCTGCACTAAATGGTCATTACACGGTTAAAGTTGGCTACTTTAAAGAACACAACTCCACAGCACATCTTGCTAATAATGCCTCAACTTCAGTGGTGTTATCCAAAACAACTTGGAATAAAATGTGGAAGGTCAAAGTCATCCCACGGGTCAAACACTTCTTGTGGAGAGCTTTAAATAATTCAGTTGCTACCAAAGAAGCGCTCTGCCGTCGACATCGTGGGTCATCCAATACTTGCAGCGTTTGTGGATTAGAGCCTGAGACTTTGGAACATTTGTTTTTTAAATGCCCATGGACAAAATGGGTGTGGTTTGGATGCTCTCTTTGTTTGCGAATCGAGGAATTAAATGTGAATAATTTCCCAGCTTGGTGGATGGATATTTCGGAGAATTCAGAACAAATTGATGACACTAAACTCTCTCAAATTGCTTTAACCTTATGGCATATCTGGAAGCAGAGGAATGAGAAAGTGTTCAACGATAAAGATCCTGACCCATTTGCAGTTATTAAGGCTGTAAATAAACTTAACTTTGATTATATGGCTTCTATTCCTTTGCTGATTCAGGAAACCACAGAAAGAAGCCATGTCGCTAAGTGTAAACACTGGTCCAACCCACCAGTTAACTATCTGAAAATTAACTCTGATGGCTCCTTCACTGATATTTCCAATGAAGCTGGAATTGGCATTGTTTGTAGAGACTATGAGGGCACCTTCAAGTGGGGTTTTATAGACAAAGTTAAGTCAATCTCGGCCTTTATGACTGAAGCGCTTGCATTGAAAAGAGCCTTGCTGCTAGCTCTTGATCTTGGCTATGATATGGTCATGTTTGAAACAGATTGCATGCTGCTGAAACAAAATATTATTAAGGATGGATCTGAAATATATGAATGGCAAAGTCGTAGCATTATCCTCGAAATTGTGAAGCTTCTTTCTTCCCAAGCTGGGTTTTCTATTTGTTTCACTCCTAGGGAGGGAAATGGTATTGCTGACCATCTTGCAGCTGAAGCTCATAAAGAGGTGAACCCAATTGGGTGGGTTCATACGCCATCACCTCTTTTGTCTCATCTTCTAGCTTTGGATGTTAAGAGGCTGAACAAATTGCCTCGATCCACTTACGACTCTACTTCTCAATGGGTCCAAGATATGAGAGGAGTTCTTCTACCTTCTTCTCCCTCATCGCACTGTTCCGGAATAGGCTGATTGTGCTTAGCTATTAAGCCCTCAGTTTATCATTATTGTTAGGATAGCTTTTGCTGTTGCTTTGTATTGTTGCTTTGTATTTCTGGAACTTGCTTGCTTTAATTAATAAATAGAAGGAAATTTCAGTCCAAAAAAAAAGTAACGAGTTCAGGTAAACTCATGATGAAAATATCAAATTGGATCATAAATTTGTAAGAATTTTCTTTTATTACTTCATGTATATTTAATGTTTAAAATTCAAATATGAATATAAAAATCACAATAATTCAATTTAAATATATTTTAAATCTGACTGGTTGATGATGAATATATTAACAGCCATACTTTTTCAAAATTAATAAAGACATTTCTATAAAAATTTAAATATAAATTCATTGAATAAGGTAAAATAAAAATAATTGACATGAAATTTAGAACAAGTTACCAAGATTATTTCATATGGTAAAGTTGGTGGTGTCTAATATCACGAAATTAAATGAGTTTATACCTAACACAAATTTAAGTAACTCGTAACAGTTTTAGATAGGTAGAACTGTAAAATGTCAACACTTTAATTTGACAACAATGTATATTGTACAAGAGATAACATCTAAGTTGCCTATATTTAATATGCTTAATCAGATGGCTTGAATATAAAATGCATCATGTTTTGAAATTATATTTAACCCCTTCATTTCCTAAACATACACTTATTATTTGGGCTTGTTTCCAAATTTAACCTTTATTTTTTTTTCAATATTACCCTAAATTATCCATATGAATTCTCTCTAATAAAGAAATGAGGGATGATGAGGTAAAGATAGATGGCCTCCATGTATTGATAATATCAAATAATTTTAACTAACTTTTTTTATCTAATCAATGTAAGTAATTAAGTCTTACATTTAGGAATGAACAAAGTATTACATTTCTAGCTCAAGTAAAAAATATTGTAAAGATTTTTTTATACTGAAAATTGCAGAAATTAAATCTTATCCATCTTATTTTACATAACATATGAAATTTGAAGTACTTCTTAATATGAATGAATGTGATACATTTTTGGGCGAAGATGTAAAAATGATACTAAACTTTACCCAAAATTGCGTTTCTACATTTTTGAGTAAAGTTTGTGTAAATTTTAGTATCATTTTTGGGTAAAGTTTCGGTAAAGAATTAGAAAATAGAAACACAATTTTAGGTAAAGTTTAGTATCATTTTTGCACCTTCACCCTAAATTTTTCATCCTAAAAATTGTAAGTACGGATTTTCATGAGGAGCTCGCATTTTTCATCATTTCTCTTGCTCTCTCTACTTCGTCAAAATGATGGGATATGATGATTAAGAAATTATTATTTGATGGGAATCACAAAAGAATCAGAAAGATGACAAAGAGATTTGAAGATTATCATATTAGGATTTGATTATTATCAATTAGTATTTCTATATTATTCTATTTTAATTTTGAATTAATTGTTATCAATTAGCATTAAGTATGATTTATATTCAAGAGTATTCTATCATTAGGGTTTAGGTTGAGGTCTATATATAGTCCCTCAACTATTTACTATGTAGACTTTTATGAATTGAATAATATAATTTTGAGTTGTTGTCTTCCTCTCTTATATCTTACTTCTAAATTTTCTCTTCTCTCTTCTTATTCTGCCTCTTATTTCTCTAATTCTCATACACCCTCTCCATTCTCACAACCATTCTGCATCAACCACTTTTACTTTCTCACATAATAACATCTGTTTTACTCCCCCTAGTAACAACATCCCTTTTGTCTCAATTGAGTATATCAATTTTCCAATCATATTCCTTCCAATGCTATTTGAGAAGATCTTCATGCCGAATTGCATCATCATCAAATATCCTGTTAAAATATATTCCTCTAATATATCCCCATGATATATCTTACATCCACATATTTATTCAAAGGCATTGCTAATTTTGAACCTGCAACAATTAAATTCTTCTACAAAATTGTGATATGTAATAGCAATAAAATTAACAAATATTTATGAGTCCTCTATTTATGACTAAAATGATTATAGAATTTAATAACTTGATTTATATGTCAAGTAATATGCAAAATCATATATTTTCTAATGATAAAATATTTTGTCTAAATCTCTAATATATGCTTCTGGCATTTTTCAATAATTCAAGAACACTCATGTAAATTTCATCATCAAGTGGGGTATATACAATTATTGTTGCACTTTTTCTTTTTATATATTGCCAAACTAATACTATTTGTAGTATACTTGTATCCACCACAAAATAATATATTTTATCACAATCTTTACCGATAAACAACATATTCATGTAATTCAAAGACAACTTTAGTAATATAATAACCTACATTTCATGTGGAAGATAACAAATTTACTTACTCATACAAATTTGGATTTCAATCCAATTGAAATTTATTTCTCTTTCATAACCTTAATGAACCAAAGTTCTTTTTCCTTTTTCTTATGCATATGGGCTAAAATCCTAGTATCAAAAAATGAGTCTTGATTTTCATAAAAAATTATCCAAGAACTACATGAGATTATTGCATTCATCTATATTTCATTATCAATAATTCTCTTCAAATTGCTTCATTTGAGGGTTAAAGTATGAATTGTTCAAAAGTTTTCTCTATATAAAGAAATATGAAGAGATATAATCAAAACACATAATGATCACAAAAATGAAGGGTTATTATAGAATAAATAACATTAATTCAAGAGAAACTCAAAAACAGATTATAATGCTAAAGAATCAATGAGTATAAGATAATTGTAATTTGTTTTTACAATTTTTCAATCTAATTAAATACCCATATTTCTATTAAGCACCCATAAATTCTACTTTCATCAAACAAACCAATATCACCGCCAGCATTCTTAGTGATTTTTTACATAAACCAAACGAATTTTTATTCTCTCGATTACAATATGAGATAATCATATAACTTTTATCTACAAAATTTCACATAAAATCAATTTATTCTAATATTCATATTAACATCACCATTAAATGTATAAAACTTACAATAGTATTATTCACACCATATAATTATTTTTGTTAATAAAATTTAACACACTGTATAACAAATAATTTCTATTTTTTTACTGTCAATGAGTCATATTAACATCCAAATTTGAATGTAAGAAATTCATATAAAAGTAATATGGGTAGAATTATCGGAGAAATTTAATAATAAAATTGAACACTTTATCAATCATAAGCCTTTGAAAATGAAATTATAAAATTCTCCAAACCTGGTCAATAAATTGTAGTGGAAAAGGGTCCCCATAGCATCACTTATCTCCAATGCAAACTCAATTATACTTTTGATATTTAATTTCATATATCCTTTTTCACACTTATTAATATAACAATATCAAATAATAATTATAGTTATTTCACTAACAAAATAATCACAAAAAATTTGAAGAACAATAAATTTAAACAATAACAGTAAATATCATTCTTATTGGAAATTCACAAATCATTATCACTATATTTAATTTCTCACATTCGTTTTGCATATTATTAATATTTCCAAATATTGATTAGTCTTCAGGACCATACCATTGTGTTATTTGCTTTCACTGACTATAACTTCTCCAAATATTGATTTCTAAGTCATATAGACTTATCATCAAAATCTTATATTTTTATATCGCGAAATGTTGGTGTCTTTAATTAACAATATGGTCATTGTTCATGTGAGATTATTATAGCAAAATATGCTAATCAGTCTTCAAGACTTTTTTTAACGTATTTCTCCCACAAATTAATCACATCAAACGAAATAACAATAATAATATCATCAAGGAATAAAATATATAAAATGACATATTATGAAAGTATAATATAGGATATATGCAATATGTAGTACCTTATATATATATATATATATATATATATATATATATATATATATATATATATATATAGACACACACGCAAAATAACAAGATAATTAATTTACATACATAATAAAATAAATAAAAATATTAAATTATGACTGAAAATAAACATCAATAACCCTTCAGGGGTTATCAATATTTCTTATGCATTAAATCAATGACCCTTCAGAGGTTATCTTCTTTTGCATTACAACAAATTAATATATGTGTTTTCATAATTCATTGCCTATGGTCATTTATATGCATCATAATAATAACTTGATACATATTTATTCATATGACATTTAGTCATTTTGCAAAATTTTCTTTCTTTTTTCTATATGACTTCTGGTCATATTTTCACATTTTCTCATAATATTTGTTTTCAAAACCACATCAGATATCTTCCAAAGCTATAAAACTATTTTATGTGATTTGATGCTTAATTCATTTGTCACTTAAAGTTATTTCACATTGGCCTTCAAGCTAGATATTAATATTTTGAGCATCAAATTTTCACTCCTCTTTTTCATGCCCCTTTTTAAATGAAAAATCATAATACAGTCTTATACCAACAAACTTTATCAAAGCGATGAGACTTTAGGTCATCTAATAAAACAAATTTGGGAGTGTCATAGCTTCATGCCATTATGATAAATTGAAAATTATCAAAAAAATTCAAATCATATAAAAGTAAATAACATACATAACAAATTTTAGGTAGTTAGAATAATATGAATTGCAATATAAAATAATAGATATAGATAACAAAAATAATAAAACAAAATAAAAAATAAATGACATAATATAAACAAAATATAATGCATAACATAAAATAAAAAATAATAATAAATAAATGTGAATATTAAATGTCATAATATTGTAATAATACTATATATAATATTTCTTTCTACCTTATTGTTTAAGAGTATGAAAGAAGTATACCTAAATTGGTTAGAGTGTTGTGCTGATAACGTGTTATATGAAAGCACATATAATATAAACATAAGAAGAAAGAAGAAAGATGAAGATAATATATGACAAAACTAGAAGAGGGAGGAATAGAACATTTCTCATTCATACATATTTCTTGGTACAAAATGTTTTGCACTTGACCTCTATTTATAGGCCTTCACACATTAAAACCTAGAGCTATGATTACAAAAATTAAAGATGGACATAATTGCTAATAATCATAAGAAACCTCCACAAGTCATTCATGGGGAGGTTATAGGAAAAAGAATCCTAAGAGTTGTGACATCCACTCATACAATAATATTCATAACAATATCAGAATAATTCTATATGCTACTTATTTGCAAATAGTAGCAAGCTCAAAGATTCAAAATCAACCCAATTGTCGAAAAGAACTAATTGCTTACGCATATGAGAATCTGCATTTACTTGTGGTAGAACAAAACATGAAGCTGGATATGAGTATGGACAATCAGCTTCTTTTTGAGTAATGCATCAGAAAAGAAGTGAACAAAACATTCATATATCATCAATCAGAAGATTTACAAGTTTCAACAACTCTCATAATCCGTTCAATAATTATAGGAACATCTTCCAAAGCGAAAGTAGTAAAACAGATACGAAACCATCCTGGTTCTATGCAATGACAAGCTGAACCTGGAGTCATATTGATCTTGGCAACCCTCAGAAACTTCTCCCATAAGTCAAGTTCCCCTTTCTCACTGTATGGGCGGATTATTTCACTCATATCAGCTTATGAGTGTCGGTGAAGATGATGGTTACCGGAAGGAAGGAGTATATATGAATTGTATTAGTGGACGGGTTAATCGGGGGAATAAATAAAAAAGAGAAGATATCAATTATATATCTTACAAGCTTGTGCCTTCGACGTCATTGGTCCACTTGACATCATAGTTGTCTGACAAGTGTCCCAGTTGAATAAATTAATAAAATCAATAATTAATTTTTTCCCACACATAATTGATTTGACATTAAATTAGATTTGCAATTAGCTAATCATCATTAATATAATTGATTTGAAATTAATTTAAATTTTGTAATTTGGAAATAATATCAATTATTAAAATTTGTAATTAATAATAAAATCGAATTCACATATCAATAATTGATTTGACATTAATCAATTATTCAAATTTGTAATTAATAATAAAATCGAATTAATTTGACATATCAATAATTGATTTGACATTGAATTTTATTTGCAATTAACTAATTATCATTAATATAGTTGATTTGAAATTAATTTTAAATTTTTAATTCGGAAATAATATCAATATCAATTATTCAAATTTTTACTTAATTTGACATATCACACAATCAGAAGAAAATCTTGCAATTTAATTACAAACATTATGAAATATTTATAAAGAGCTCATGTGCTGGCACTTCAAAAATGTACCGGTCTGTTCATCACATATCATACTCGATCAAACATGGTGTGGTGGAGAGATGGCGGGGTGAGACGGAAATAACAAGGGAAGAAGAGAGCTTGGACATACGGCGGTGGTGACGAGCTCGGTGGCAATGAATTCGGCTATGGTGGTAGATTGTGTGCACGTTCCATGTATGGTCGATAATCATTTCGCTTCCTTCCATATCCATGTATGGTTGAATTCGGCTCGGTGACCTAATCATTCGTTGGTGGCCTTACGTAGAGACGGTTTTTTGCGTTTCATGTTATCTACTATGTATAGGGAAGTTTATAATTTCGTGTTGTTCAATTCGATGTTTTTTATTTTCATTTGACCCTTTGTGTTTTTTCCTCCTGTACTGTTCTTGTAATAAAGAGACTTGAAATTTCAATGTATTTTTTTGTGTTTTTTGCTTTTTTTCCTTAAGAGGTTCTTTGAATTGTGAGAACTAATGTAAAACTTATCACAAATCAACAATTTCTATACCATATCATCATGTGCTTTGCTTAAATCAAATATTCAAATCAGTTTTCTTTTAAAAAATATCTAAATTGTAAGTCAACATTGTCTTCTTAGAAAGGTAGGTGGAATCATCTGCATTAAAAATGTTAACACAAATGGAAAACTGTTGTTACACTACCACAGATTACCTCATTTACATGCGCTTATTTTGGCCTCTACATGCGCTTTTAAAGCGCATGTAGAGGGGGGCGCTGGTAAAGGCTCTACATGCGCTTTTTAAAAGCGCATGTAGAGGGGGACTCTACATGCGCTTAAAGCGCATGTAGAGGTATGTACCTCTACATGCGCTTTAAGCGCATGTACAGGCACCTCTACATGCGCTACATGCGCTTAAAGCGCATGTATAGAATGTTTTTTTTAAAAAAAATATATTATAAATTTACATTATTTCCCAATATAACCACCAATACTAGCTGTAGTATTGGTGGTTATATTTCCGAAGAGGAAGAGGGATGGCTACATGACAATTTTCTTTCCTCTTCCAAAAGTTCTTTCTTAAAAAAAAGTCTTTCAAATTTCATATAAAGAGGGAGGACTTGGAAGTTGGAGAAGATGAAAATAAATAGTTTTCTGATCCTATCTTCCACACTAACATACCCTAAAGTATAATAGTAGTACAAGGAACTTTTTACAGTAAGAAACTGACATTGTAACCTTGGAGGCCGCTTAGGTCGGAGTCAGGAAGATTTGCAGGGTACCATTGGCCTTTTCTGCGTTTTATGAGAGGCCACATAACTCCCCAAGAAAGGATTCCTCCAAGGAGCACTGATACATTTATAATATATGGGCAAATCATTCCCACGCCAACATAAATTGTAGAGAAATCAAAATAAAACCTGCAAACAATAAAAATTAGATTAAGCAATTTAAATTGAGAGTGGTTCTTATATGAAGCATGTTTTAGTACATAATGCTTATTTTCATATCAAAAAGGAATTTTTCAACTAAATAAGGAGATGAAATCCAAGTGCTTAGAGTAGTACTTGAAGCAAGCATGTGATGTGAGGTTAGGGGGATAAATCCTAGTGCTTAGAGTAGTACTTGAAGCAAGCATGTTTTACTCAATGCTTGTTACATTTTGAAAGGCAGCAATGGAAGAAAATATCAAAGCGTGAGGGAAAATTTGAATGTCATTTCTGTTCCACATACTACAAAAATATGTAGAAAAAAAATTAACAAGATTGCTCCTAAGCTCTACAGAATTTTAGATTAGTTCCTTCCTGCCAATATGATTTCCACAGACAATGAACTACTTCCAATATGAAGATATTGATTATTTTGTATTCAATTGGTTGTACATAAGATGAAAGATTTCCATCAACTCATTTAAAAGTGAGCAAGTTAAAGTGTAGAAATTTATTTCATCAACACACGTGTATATGCAAACCTCCCAATAACAATTTTTCAGACAAAATGAATCCCAGAAGGTCATTAGGAATAAAATCAAATCAAGTGATATTTTCCTATCATCAACAAGGGATTAATCTTAATTACAGTATAGTATAAAAGTATGTGAAGGATTCCAAGTAAAGAAGCATATGAAGAATAAAGTAGGTTCCAACCTTCCATGCCCATCCCCATCTAAGGGAGAAGCAAAATCACTAGTCGGATTAAATGCCCCAGCAGCTATTGCAGCTTGAGAAAAATGTTGTGCTCCAATAATTTTCCCATTGCAGTAGTCCTTCTTTGTATCTGGATCAATTTCACATTTTCCTCGGTATCTTGGGACTGGACCATATGGTTCAGTATTGTGACTGGCGAAGCTTGGATGATGTGGATAGATCCCAGAGTCTATAAATCCAATCACAATGTCTTCTCCAGCTCTGTCAAAACCACCTCCAGCTCTGCCTACTAATATAAGAGGATAAAGTAAGAAGATTAGAGTTCAACATTAAGACCGCAAAATCTTACTTTTTATTGAAAAGTAAGATTTTGGTAACCAGAAAATCCAAATCATTTTTCTTTTATTCCTTTAAGGGGGAAAGTGCAAAAATATCTATGGTAAGTTAGCAATTGTGCATCTGGACAAAATAGTTTTTTCAATGAGTTAACGGAAGTTGAGTCGTGGGACCACAAAATTTTACAACAAAATGAGTTAACTGCCATTAATGATGTTCACTCATAATGGAAAAATAATTCTTTACCCTTAAAAATTTACAATGGGTATTTATGCACTCTAAGATTTTATTATGGTGTCATATGCACATTCTCCAATTTACAAAAGGTACTTTTGCACCTTCACTCTAATAAAATCTCCAGTGCAGAAATGTGTCGTAAATTAATAAGGGGACAAAAAAGTTTTTTCTATTAAATGAGTTAATGGCAGTTAAGTTGAGTTGTGGGTCCCATGAAATTCTACAACAAAATAAGTTAACAGCTGTCAACACCATTAACTTATTTTAAAATAATTTTACACCCTTTACAATTTACAATAGGCATTTATGCACTCAAGGTTTGTTTATGGTGTCATGCACATTTATGCACCTGTGTTAGAATCTTAAGTTTTGATGGTGACTAAGGTATGATATGGTCTAGTACTTAAAAGAACATAATTAACACTTAGGAAGGATTAGATGACATGGTTAGAACCCTGAGTTAGATCACTTGGGAATGCAAGATCATTTCCGGAAGTATTAGCACTAGAGTCACAACCGGATGTCTAGAGATGTCTAGAGATGAGAAGAAATGAGACATGAGATGTCTAGAGCTGAAAGATAAGATATCTGGGGAGAGAACTGGGAATGAAATATAGTTCTGGAAGTGATCTAAGTTTAATTATGTTCTCTAGTCATCTATGGGTTTGTCATCATCAAAAAGGGGGAGAATGTTAGAATCTTAAGTTTTGATGGTGACTAAGGTATGATATGGTCTAGTACTTAAAAGAACATAATTAACACTTAGGAAGGATTAGATGACATGGTTAGAACCCTGAGTTAGATCACTTGGGAATGCAAGATCATTTCCGGAAGTATTAGCACTAGAGTCACAACCGGATGCGGATTCACTTCCGAATGAATTAAGACTAGCGCTCACGGATGAAAGACTCATCCCACAGCGGAATCACAACCGGATGCGGAATCACTTCCGGATAGACTAGGACTCGCGCACGCGGATAAATGTGTCATCCCCCAGCGGCAGCGAGTAACTCACTAGGGATTTAACTTAGTCCATGAACATTAGGTACACAAACCTTAAGAATAAGCTATGACTCATCCGGAAGCAACCTTACTTAGTGTGCTGTATTTGAACGTTTGTTTATCAATCTAAACACATTGTCTCATGCAGTGGGTGTTCTCTTGGTCTATGAAGCATCCGGAAGCACTCCTTCATCCGGAAGTGCCAAACTTGCTCTGCAAGTGTTAATCTCCGAAATCCAATGCCAAGAGTCTTTGCATCCGGAAGCTCATTTGCATCCGGAGGTGTGACTAAATTCTGCACATAATGGTTAGTCCCACATAGCAATATATATATATATAATCAAATATCAAATATAGTAAGAACTATACATGCTGTGGGAAACTTGTTGGCTATGGGGAGTTGTCTTACATAGACTATGTTCTGACTTAGTGTATTATACACTTTGATCGTTAGTCCTCTTAGTCTATGATGTATTCGGAAGCACTTCTACATCCGGAAGTGAAACCACTGGATGAAGGATTTTGTTCACTACTGCTCACTCTCGCTCAGTCTATTTCATTCCTAACAGTCAGCGCTAGTCACTGAGCTATCGGAAGCACTTTCACTTGACGTAGTGAACTCACTGACGCTTAGGGTTATACTTCTTTTATCAGCCTGTGCCAGTCTAAATCCAACAGGAAGTAATTTCACTTGACGAGGCTGATTCATTGACGCTTGGGGTCATTCTATTCTATCAGTCTGCGCCAGTCTAAATCTAACAGGAAGTGCTTTCACTTGACGTAGTGAACTCACTGACGCTTAGGGTTATACTTCTTTTATCAGCCTGTGCCAGTCTAAATCCAACAGGAAGTAATTTCACTTGACGAGGCTGATTCATTGACGCTTGGGGTCATTCTATTCTATCAGTCTGCGCCAGTCTAAGTCTAACAGGAAGTAAACTCACTTCCGGTTGAGTCATAGCTTAGTCTTAAGGTTTGTGTACCTAATGTTCATGGACTAAGTTAAATCCCTAGTGAGTTACTCGCTGCCGCTGGGGGATGACACATTTATCCGCGTGCGCGAGTCCTAGTCTATCCGGAAGTGATTCCGCATCCGGTTGTGATTCCGCTGTGGGATGAGTCTTTCATCCGTGAGCGCTAGTCTTAATTCATTCGGAAGTGAATCCGCATCCGGTTGTGACTCTAGTGCTAATACTTCCGGAAATGATCTTGCATTCCCAAGTGATCTAACTCAGGGTTCTAACCATGTCATCTAATCCTTCCTAAGTGTTAATTATGTTCTTTTAAGTACTAGACCATATCATACCTTAGTCACCATCAAAACTTAAGATTCTAACATTCTCCCCCTTTTTGATGATGACAAACCCATAGATGACTAGAGAACATAATTAAACTTAGATCACTTCCAGAGCTATATTTCATTCCCAGTTCTCTCCCCAGATATCTTATCTTTCAGCTCTAGACATCTCATGTCTCATTTCTTCTCATCTCTAGACATCTCTAGACATCCGGTTGTGACTCTAGTGCTAATACTTCCGGAAATGATCTTGCATTCCCAAGTGATCTAACTCAGGGTTCTAACCATGTCATCTAATCCTTCCTAAGTGTTAATTATGTTCTTTTAAGTACTAGACCATATCATACCTTAGTCACCATCAAAACTTAAGATTCTAACATTCTCCCCCTTTTTGATGATGACAAACCCATAGATGACTAGAGAACATAATTAAACTTAGATCACTTCCAGAGCTATATTTCATTCCCAGTTCTCTCCCCAGATATCTTATCTTTCAGCTCTAGACATCTCATGTCTCATTTCTTCTCATCTCTAGACATCTCTAGACATCCGGTTGTGACTCTAGTGCTAATACTTCCGGAAATGATCTTGCATTCCCAAGTGATCTAACTCAGGGTTCTAACCATGTCATCTAATCCTTCCTAAGTGTTAATTATGTTCTTTTAAGTACTAGACCATATCATACCTTAGTCACCATCAAAACTTAAGATTCTAACATTCTCCCCCTTTTTGATGATGACAAACCCATAGATGACTAGAGAACATAATTAAACTTAGATCACTTCCAGAGCTATATTTCATTCCCAGTTCTCTCCCCAGATATCTTATCTTTCAGCTCTAGACATCTCATGTCTCATCTCTAGATATCTCGTGTCTCATTTCTTCTCATTTCTCTCCCCCTTTTGGCTTCATCAAAATTCAACAAGTGCAAGCTAGCCTTAGGGATGGGGATACTTCTATCGTTCTCCTAGGAATGGGCTTTCTACCTAATATTTTTCCCTATGTACCGTTAATAAAGATTTGGTCTAGACTATTCAATACAGCATACGAGAATTAACAAGGGATAGCAATAATGATTCATGATCTTAAATGATTGTATTCTTCCCTAAACATTATGTAGGATAGCTAATCATGATATCAAAATAATTTTGGTGCGTTTAAAATTATGATTATGATATCAATTGAAAATTTGTGATTTCAAATTCGTGATACCAAATGAAATCAAATGAAATATGTGAGTTTGAACTTGTGATATCAAATGAAATGGTTAAATGCCAAGTGAAATTTGTGAAACCCTATGAAATGAAACCAAATCAATGAAATTTGTGAGATTAAAATGCCAAAAGTAATTTCCAAACAAATTTCATCACAGCAACACCTAATGATTTTTGAAATCAATGCAGATTGAGAGAAAAAAAATCTTAAATTGACACCCTTACCAATACCATGTATGCATCATATATAAGCGATGGTAAGGTGTAGATGTTACCACAGATGAGGAATCCTCATACTCTATTAGACTTAGGATTCTGAATCATACGCAGATAAGCATGCTTCCTGACATCTTCAAGAGGTGTGCTATCTCAAGTGGAAACCTCTAGCGCAAGTGCTTTGATGATTCGCTTCGGCAAGCTGAGCTACAACCACAAGCAGACATGACTGAGCAGTCACTCTACTCTTCCCATGGTTCAATAGTTGGCCTGCTATCGAAGACGCCGATTGTTGCGAAAGCAACCTTGCTCAAACTTGATGATTGGTCCTGCATGTGCTTGAGGAAACAAGTGCTTCCTGATGGTCAGTGAAAGAACTTAAGATTTAACATTGGAGACCATCCACAGAACATACAAGTCAATCTGCGTTAATCAGCACAAGTTAATAATTTTAAGAAATCATGCTTGCTAATTGGTTTAAGAAAATATGAGCAATGATTGTGTGAAAGCTACTTTTGAAATTGTCTATACGTTCACATAGTTTCACTATCAAGACATGAACTCTATTTATACCCTCATAGATAAATATCAATGTGATAGTACAGGGAGTATCAAACAGGTGGCATATTTTAAGAGTTTCACAAGCAAGTATAGTTCAATAAATATGCCTTAAGGATGTTCATGTTAGATCATGAAGACATGTGAATTATAATGAAATTTTGAAAAATCTTCATCCTCACAAAAATGAAATACTGGAAATCTTCATGCTCACAGAATAGTTTGATTTTAAAACTAAATCCGGTTTACAAAGACAACCAAATTTCAGCATATGATTACGAGAATAATTTCCAAATTTTAGCTCAAGTTCTTCTAGATATGCTCAGTGTGATCTCATTGTTCTTAGGATATCAACAAGCTTGAAATTAATACAGATTATAGCATGCTTGTGATACTATGCCATGTTTTACGGATCTAGCAGAGTTTAATTCAAGGCATTTCCTAAGATTTCTAATGCATGTCAGACAAGAGAGAGACTATCCATTTAATTTCACAACAGAATATGTAAGGGATAGAAATGCTCATGTGTATTGGCGAGAGTTTCTCCGGTTTAGTATAGCCATTCCACACATCTTGATAAGGGGCATTTTCGTTGTCATTCTCTCTTGGTTATTCTCATTGTTCAAGCTTCAATAATCTGTGTCAACATTCTTAAACCACAAACTTGAAACGAGATCATTAGTGGATTGAGAACTTAAAGATGTAATTAAGAGGGATGTATTGTTCTCGAAACCATAGCTGCTTATGCATTGAAAAAAAAAAACTTGATGCACGAGATACCACATGAAATGGAAAATCAGAAATAACTTTTGAATGCTATCATGAGGTATGGTTGTTATGTAAGTTTTTTAAAAAAAAAGATCGGAATCTGTTTTGAAAGTTTGCATTTCAAAAATGATCTTTCAAAAATCAAGGTGAATGCATAAACTATTTTCTTTCATGAAAGGCGCTCTTAAAAAAATTCGCTAAGCATATATGAGTAAAACTGTTAAGCCTATCATGCATTTACTACCCAAGTGATTATTCAAGTAAAGAGGAAGGTAGGAATGATATCACCATAGCTTCATTCGCATCAAGTAGTAGCTCGCTTGATTTTGGTTGGCAATGCAAGGATTCTATTTTCAGAGCAGCACCAAAATCTATGCGTGACGAATGCTTATCAAGACTTGACTGATTGTTCAGATGAGATACAGTCCTGAGTCTTGCTGAACCTCGGAATTGCCTTTCCCAAGAAGATCTTCTATACTTATCCTTGGTTCGAAACACTTTCTTTTGAGAGTTAGGATTCAAGTGCCTTTTCAATGTTGATCGAGGAATCCACTCTCTCTTGTTCTTCTCAGGATAGTTGAATGGAACTTTGTGATAGCTCATCCTTGAGACAGAACCATTGTTCCTGGTGGTTGCGCATTGCTTCTTATGATTGTACCAGGAGTTTTCAGCAGTTGCATCGCCACGAGTTCTCTTTATTGGGGTAAGAGGAACTCTTGATCTTTCCTGCACAAGTAAGGCACTAGGAGGATGTTTTGGTACCCATTTGTACTTGGGTCCTACTTGGTTAGCACTGGACCTTACTTGTCCTTTAGGAATCCATACAAACTTATTTCTCACATTTGAATTTCTTCTAAAACTGCATGTGTGAGAAATATGTCCTAATCTACCACAATAATGACAGATAATGGAATGATAATCAAAATGGGGTTTTCTATCATTATCATGATTAGTTTTCTTTAGAAAAGTTTTTTGTTCCTTTGAAATCTCAGTTTCTTTTGAAAGCTTTTCTTTTTCCTTCAACAAGTGTTTACAATCAAAACATTTTTCAAGACATGTTGAAGTTTTCCCTGCCGATCGTGGGCTAACTATCGGAACCTCTAGTTCTTTAAAAGAAACCTCGGAAACTTTGGACGTAGAAGAAGAAATTAGTTTTTCAAGTTTTCTACCTTTTTCTTTTAAGCCCAGAAGTTCTTTTGCAAGTTTACAATATTCGGTATATAACTCATTGTATGCATCTTGCAATTCAGAAGGTTCAAGTTCAGATCCAGATACCTCACTTTCTGAATCTTCTAGGCAGAAATGGATACTCTCTTCACTGAAGCCTGCTTCCTCAATGTCAGCTTCCAGAAACTCATCAGTAGATGATCCACAATGAGCACGAGTTGAGCTTTGGACAGCTGTGCTTTCAAGAGATGGGTTAGAAGCATATATCACATCAAGAGTATTCCAAATGTCTTTAGCACTAGAGCAATGTTTGATTTTCTGGAAATCATTTTCAGTTAAGCCTTTGTATAAAATTTGCATTGCTCTAATATTTAAGGAAAACAAATTTTTCTCCTTTTCAGTCCAGTTTCCTCTTGGTTTGAAATCAAAATCATTTTCAAAAATATCCCACATTTTGAAATCCGTGGATAGTATAAAACTTTTCATCCTACCCTTCCATAAGTAAAAATCAGCATTTTCTAACACGGGTGGGATAGTATGGTCAAAACCTTCAAAACACATTTTGTAACCCAAGTCAGCCTAGGTCTTTGCACTTGAGATCGTTGGATCCTTTAAACAAGTGACCTGCTCTGATACCAAATGAAATGCGTGGCTGTCACCCAAGAGGGGGGGGGGGGTGAATTGGGTGTCAGAATAAAAACTTTATTTCTTTTCCGAAAGACTGCTTGTGCTTGGTGATGATGTTAATAAGTAATGGTATGCACAAGTCAGTATGTTATGTGATGCAAAATAGATTGTTTAAATGTAAATTTATGCACACATAAATTTATCCTGGTTCGGTCACCCAGACCTACATCCAGTCCCCAAGCTACACTTGAGATTTCCAATCCACTATTCTTGTTTAAACCGGGCACAAGAGAAGCCTTTACACTTTAGGTTTTACGAGCACGGGTTCACCTAACAACCCACAGGTTTTACAACGGGTTCACCTGCAAACCTTACCGCAAGTTTTACGGGATTACTTGCAACCTTTACAACCACAAGTTTTGCGGGCTCACTTGCAACCTATGGAGATTTAGACAACCTCTAAATGCTCCCCCTTACAAATGTAAGATAACAACTATGTTCACTCTATGAACTGATTGTGCTAAACACTTAAGCTCAACTAAGTGGGTTCACTCAATGAACAGATTATGTTACTCACTTAAGTACAATGATTGCTCTCCACTAATTTTCTCTAAGAGTATTACAACTTCATAATCAGAGAGTAGGAGATGAGAAGGATATTTCAGATAGTAGGCTTGAGCTTCTTCATTCTATTTCTCTTGCTTATCAAACTCATGAAGCTCTCTCTCTCGCATCTCTTCAGAAATGAAGAATATCTCCTTTTATACCAGCCTCTGATTATCCAACCGTTGGAGAGGCAATAAGGCCGTTTGAATATAGTCGTTGGGGCCTTGTTTACGTTGTCCTCATTAATGCACAGCAGGGTTGACTTTGCTTTATCTGAAAAGGTGCTTTGACCAGCTGTTCTGTCAACACTGTTCTGACAACACTGTTCTGGCAAAAGTCGTTCTGACATCTATACACTGTACGGTCTGACTCTTGGTTGTTGTCAGATGAGGACTTCGTTCCTCAAGCATAAGTCCAGGATGCTAAGAGACTTACTATCGGAAGCTCTCTTGCTATCTGAAGTGAAGCTCGTGGACTCTAACATTCTGCTTGCTATCACATAGAGGAACTTTGTCTTCCAAGCACTTGTCCATGAATGATAAGAGCGCTTTGCTATTGGATGCTCTCTTACTATCAGAAGCTCTCTTATGGACTCTGATTCCTGTGGGTAGTATGAGCTTTGACATCTTGAATGAATCTTCAGATTATGTTCTTCTTATCTCTCATACTCCTCATGCTTGGTAGGTAACAATGTTGTTTGAATATCGGTTAATCTCTTGTTACCGTTGGGAAGTTCATCTTCTTAAACGCTCCATTAAAGCTTAGCAGGGTTGACTTGCTTTAACTCTGAAAAATAGTCCTGACACCTCTGCTTGGACATAAGCATTCTGACACTGCATCTCTGAACGTTCTGACATTCTGATTGCTTGCGGAAGCAACTTCTCATCCGGAAGCAACCTTACTTAGTGTGCTGTATTTGAACGTTTGTTTATCAATCTAAACACATTGTCTCATGCAGTGGGTGTTCTCTTGGTCTATGAAGCATCCGGAAGCACTCCTTCATCCGGAAGTGCCAAACTTGCTCTGCAAGTGTTAATCTCCGAAATCCAATGCCAAGAGTCTTTGCATCCGGAAGCTCATTTGCATCCGGAGGTGTGACTAAATTCTGCACATAATGGTTAGTCCCACATAGCAATATATATATATAATCAAATATCAAATATAGTAAGAACTATACATGCTGTGGGAAACTTGTTGGCTATGGGGAGTTGTCTTACATAGACTATGTTCTGACTTAGTGTATTATACACTTTGATCGTTAGTCCTCTTAGTCTATGATGTATTCGGAAGCACTTCTACATCCGGAAGTGAAACCACTGGATGAAGGATTTTGTTCACTACTGCTCACTCTCGCTCAGTCTATTTCATTCCTAACAGTCAGCGCTAGTCACTGAGCTATCGGAAGCACTTTCACTTGACGTAGTGAACTCACTGACGCTTAGGGTTATACTTCTTTTATCAGCCTGTGCCAGTCTAAATCCAACAGGAAGTAATTTCACTTGACGAGGCTGATTCATTGACGCTTGGGGTCATTCTATTCTATCAGTCTGCGCCAGTCTAAATCTAACAGGAAGTGCTTTCACTTGACGTAGTGAACTCACTGACGCTTAGGGTTATACTTCTTTTATCAGCCTGTGCCAGTCTAAATCCAACAGGAAGTAATTTCACTTGACGAGGCTGATTCATTGACGCTTGGGGTCATTCTATTCTATCAGTCTGCGTCAGTCTAAGTCTAACAGGAAGTAAACTCACTTCCGGTTGAGTCATAGCTTAGTCTTAAGGTTTGTGTACCTAATGTTCATGGACTAAGTTAAATCCCTAGTGAGTTACTCGCTGCCGCTGGGGGATGACACATTTATCCGCGTGCGCGAGTCCTAGTCTATCCGGAAGTGATTCCGCATCCGGTTGTGATTCCGCTGTGGGATGAGTCTTTCATCCGTGAGCGCTAGTCTTAATTCATTCGGAAGTGAATCCGCATCCGGTTGTGACTCTAGTGCTAATACTTCCGGAAATGATCTTGCATTCCCAAGTGATCTAACTCAGGGTTCTAACCATGTCATCTAATCCTTCCTAAGTGTTAATTATGTTCTTTTAAGTACTAGACCATATCATACCTTAGTCACCATCAAAACTTAAGATTCTAACAACCTGCACTCCTTAAAGTTCCTTCTTTTGAGGGAATTTACTTGACTGACAGACATTGTAAACCCGAATTACTCTCCACTTTTCTTTTCCTTGTCTTATCCTCCTTTCATGTAGTTGTCTTCCAAATAAAGGATTCATTTTCTATGCCCCAAAAAAATACTGATTGTCTCAGCATTGCAAACACAACAGCAGGCAGGGTATTTAACACTCCAGAATATTTTCCGAATCCGATTAAACAATTTTACATCTACGCATCAATACCAGTTTTGGACTTTTAGTACATAGAACTTTATATAAGGAAATGAGACATGAAAAAATATAACTTGGAACTTCGAAAAGATACATGAAGTAAAGTGAAAGAGAACTGACCCTCAACAGCTGCTAAAGCCTTTATTTGGCTCTTCATAGATGGGTTCCCAGGTTCAAGGACAATGGCTCTGTTTTAGAGAACACAGAAAGGATCTTTGAGAAAGATGTAATAAATTATATTTTGTTAAAAAAGTATTAGGTGGAAAAGGACAAGGTATACTAGGGCATCATAAGATGCGACAAAAAGTAATAAATCAAGAGATAACTTTCCAATTGTTTCAACCACATGAAAGGTAATTCAAAAAAATTAAAACCATCTATCGGGCATAAGCATTTGAACATGAAATGCCTTGGAAAAATACAATTAAATCAATATTTCAACAAAAGAATTAGAGGGTCTTCACAGAGAAAAGATGTCACTGTTAAATAAATCATTCACCAACCAGTTAACTAGAAAAGGAAATTGACTTTTAACTGAATGTTGTATGCTGTGATACTATGCAGTGGGGAAACCAAAAACCTGTTCCATTCAAATGAAATTGAAACCCGCTAACAAATGTACAATTAATATGCAAAACTTATTTTTGAATGACAACCTAACCGTCTACATGACAATAACTGAAAGAATTCAGAAGAGATCGACAAGAAGAAAATGTAAAAACTTCACTATCAAGATAAGCTTGAGCAGTACAAACTAAGAAACACTTGAAATTTACATAAAGTCAAGCACTGAACCTACAAATTCAAAACAAAGGATAAAATTAAGAAACTTCCAACCACTCACAAGTTACCATCTACAAAATGTCGCAGAATTCATTCTAGACATATTTATCACAAAAACAAGGCCAGTTGATTAGAAGCAACATCAAGTTGTTAACTAAATACAAAAATAATAAGGTAATAGCATGTTGACAACTAGGAGTAGCAAGGAAGACCAATGCACAATGACAAAGTTCAAATAATATCAAGTAAAATAAATCAGAATAAATACACACTTGCGTGACTTGTGCTTGCGTTCAGCTTCCTCAGACCGCATTTTGACATGATTCTTAGTTGATTCATCCAATATCCGCTACACATTCAGCTTCCTCCAGGCAGAACCAGATTCAGCAAGCAAGCCCTTTCCATCTTCACCACTTTGACGCTCCTCATATATATCACAAAGGTCGCCAAATTCTTTAGACCATGTAAATTTGAATTCCTTCCCACCAACATCAATGATCTGGAAAAGGTAAACGGAATTCAAACATTATATCAAATGTATACTAATTCACAAACATATGACACTCAAAATGCAGCAAAGTGATCCAATACTCTCCATTATCCTCATCAATTAGATAAAATCAAGCTATAACACAAGAGTAAAATATATCCCCACAGCTGCAAATCATGGACATCACAAAGAAGTATGCAGTCATATACTAATATTATTATCCAATCTCATATTGACACATTGTGTAGTGTTTAATGCTGGGCACATACCATCAATCTCATAGATAGAGATCAAAGAAACCCCAAACAACAGGACAAGGAAAAAGGGAAATTGCCAACATCAAAACCATTAAAACCAAATCAAACAAACATGCCGTTTTTAAATCAAATTATAAATGAGTTATTATAACAACCTATTAGATGTTTTTAAGTCCCAATTTCCAAAGAAAGCCTTTTGATTGAAACCCCAAAATTCAAAAGCAATTAGCCAATCCAACAGAAAACAACCATGTAAGGCCATATTACTCAAACAATGTTCAAATCTTCTTAAAACATCAAATTCGAAGTCTGAGCATTTGTTTACTTAATTATTTAACCCAAATGGCAAACCCTAACACTCAAATCTCACTAAATCGCAGAAGGAGGGGTAAAACCGGGATAAAGGGAACTACCTTACTCATTTTCGACCTCACCACATTTGGCCAGAGCTTCGCCGCCGCCGGAGACAAAGATAAACAGAGGGAAGACTCGGATTTGAGAAAGGAAGGAAAAAGAAAGTGAGAAATCAACATTAAAGGTGGAATAGTTCGAAAGCACAAGAAAGCTGAAGTGTTACCATTAAGTTCCGCCGCCATCCGCCGCCTATTTCACCGAAGATCGAAGAAACCCGCCGGAAAAACAAGGAAAACGAAGGGAGGATTCGAAAACGAAGAGGCATTGAAATTCCGATTGTGAGGGGAAAACAAAGGGAGAGAAGAGGAAGATGTGTTGGTGAAGGAGGGGGCGCCGCGCCGCAGGCCGCCGTGGAGATGGATGAAGAAGTAGGGAGTTAGGGTTTGGGGGAGGGGGGTGTCGGGTTTGAGAGTATTTGTGGGAGGGGAGGCCGTGTTTGGTGTTTTATAAGGGAGGAGAGGCTTTTATTTTAATATTAGGCCTATACATGCGCTTTAAGCGCATGTAGAGCCTCTACATGCGCTTTAAGCGCATGTACAAAAAGTGGTAATGGAGCTTTGAAACACTAATTCCACAAGTAGAAACACCTTATGAGGTCTGAGGAGGACCTCTTATGCATGACTCCATGTTTTGCACTTCAGTAGTGCCTTTACATGCGCTTAAAGCGCATGTAAAGGGTGTTTCAACATTTTCATAGCACCCAAAAGTGGTAATGGAGCCTTGAAACACTAATTCCACAAGCAGGAACACCTTGTGAGGTCTAAGGAGGACCTCTTATGAATGACTCCATGTTTTGCACTTCAGTAGTGCCTTTACATGCGCTTAAAGCGCATGTAAAGGGTGTTTCAACATTTTCATAGCACCCAAAAGTGGTAATGGAGATTTGAAACACTAATTCCAGAAGTAGGAACACCTTATGAGGTCTGAGGAGGACCTCTTATGCATGACTCCATGTTTTGCACTTCAGTAGTGCCTTTACATGCGCTTAAAGCGCATGTAAAGGGTGTTTGTGCCTTTACATGCGCTTAAAGCGCATGTAAAGGGTGTTTGTCCCTTTACATGCGGTGTTTCAACATTTTCATAGCACCCAAAAGTGGTAATGATGATTTGAAACACTAATTCCACAAGTAGGAACACCTTATGAGGTATGAGGACATCTTATGCATGACTCCATGTTTTGCACTTCAGTAGTGCCTTTACATGCGCTTAAAGCGCATGTAAAGGGTGTTTGTACCGTTACATGCGCTTAAAGCGCATGTAAAGGGTGTTTGTGCCTTTACATGTGCTTTAAGCGCATGTAAAGGGTGTTTCCATATGATTTTGAGCTCTTCACCTAAGTTTATTTTATATTTTATCTCTAAATACTTAAATCCTTTTCTAGTCATTGTTTTAGTGAATTTTAATTGATGCACATTTCTATACATGCGCTTAAAGCGCATGTAGAGATATGGCCTCTACATGCGCTTTAAGCGCATGTATAGATTCTTACCTGTACATGCGCTTGAAGCGCATGTAAAGGACCCTCTATACATGCGTTTCTTCTAAGCGCATGTAAAGGTGCGCTGGTAGAGGGACAATTTGTAGTAGTGTTAGTTAATTTGTTGTAAATTCACATGTAAAGAAGTCCAACTTTAAAGATTTGAAAGTTTCTATTTGAAAAATACCATCTTATTGTCATCGGTGAATCCGGGTAACACGATTTTGAAGAAGTGGGTTGGGGTAGAGACAGGCATGTTGTTCCCTTTTGAAGCGAGGATGAGTGTTAAAGAACAATGTTTCGTTGAGAAGCGCGTTAAGAAGAAGGAATGACTAATAGAAACAATGTGTGACAATAAGAATCACATTATTAGGCTTTCTCAATAAATAGGAACGAAAGAATGTTAAAGAATTGGTAATGTTGTCCACGACTCTAATAGTATTTCAAATCATCACTGTAATTATTTATGGAATAGGAAATGAAGATGTAGTCAAAATACGTTGGAATTAAATAGTGTTTTATTTAAGAAATAAACTAATGAAGAGTAGCGAAATGTGTTTTTTGGAAAGTTTGATTGCAAAACAAATTTAGCACATTATCAATTTCGGTGCTTTTATGTCAATTAATGTTTTGCTAAGGCTATTGTTTTGAGATGTATATAGTAATTACAATTACAATTTTGAATACATGGAAATAAATATGATATAATAATTTGGAATTAAATAGTGTTTTCTTTATGAAATAAGCTAAAGAAATCTGGCGAAAAGGTTTTTTTTTTTGAAAGTTTGATTGAAAAACAAAATTGACTTGAAATTTATAAGTTTATTATTTTGTTTGACTAAATAACTTATAGTAGGAAACATATATTTGTTTTAAAAATCCAACCTACATTAATTTAGACGAAAATTGAAGTAAACTTGTACAACGTAACATTAGTGTGCTAATAAAATTTTCAAAATTATTTATTATTATGACCCATATGAATTAAACGTTATTTATAAATTTGTATATAGTAGTTAATGATTAAATGTATTCGATGGTCAATTCATGGTTTTGCTAAGGTATTGTCCTGAAATGTATATATTAATTACCATTTTGAATACATGGAAATAAAAGTATATAATAATTACCATTTTGAATACATGGAAATAAAAATATATAGTAATTACCATTTTGAATACATGGAAATAAACATGATATAGTAATTAATGGTCTAATCTGTTCGATGGTCAATTCAGTTAACTCAATTTATTTCCAATCGCAATTCATACCCCATATTTTTTCTAGCAATTCATATGTCATTTATAATAGATCTGATTTAGCACATTTATTGCCTATTTACATACTCATTAATTACTATATCATAATATAATTCCATAATTATTCTCCAATAAATATAAATTAATGAATTCTTTTACACGATTGTCGCCATTAAATATAATTTAATGAACTTATTGAGCTTTCCCTAAATTTCGTTAATCTTGGATTTGGTCACTGGTTGCATTTAGAACGATGAAAAGAAAATACCAATGTTGTGCAAATTAAAATGTACAGCTTCCTAAGCGAAAAAATTTATTATTATCATTAGTATCAATGAAATGAACTAATTTGATTTTCCTAATAGTCAGACGATAATTGATGAATAAACAGAATTATTATTATTGATTTTGATTGTTGTTTTTTTTAAAATACAATAGATGATTTTATTCTACACTTTTCATGTGATGAAGAGACTGAATATTTTTGTCATTGGCGATTTCTTTCACACACAACATTTTATATTGTCCAACATGTATCAGCGTTCTTTAATAAATAATGTAAAAAATTATATGTAACATCCTGAAAATTTAATACAGGATTAAAGAGTGTTTTGGGGAAAATGATAAAAGGAGAAATTAGGAATTTTGGAATTTTTAGGAATTTTTGGAGATTTTTGAAAATTTTGAGTAATTAATGTGCATATAATTACTAAAGAAATGAAGAGTTTGAAATATGAGGGAATGGTAAAGCTAAAAATATTTTGAAGTTTAAGAAGATTGGAGGCTGGTTTAAGTGGTTTTAAATCAAAATGATTACACTATAGCAAGTTTAGGCTTTAAATAACCAAAATCACCCTTATTTCCCCTTAAACAAACACGCCCCTCCCTCTATTCTTATCAATAAACTCGGACTCCCTCCTCCCTTCTTCCAAATCGGCGGCCACTCCTCCTCCCTTTACTTTCTTCTTTTTCCCACACCCACACATACACTCATTCAGCTCTCTTGATTCATAAAGCTCTCTGACTTTGTTTTTCATTTTCTCCTCTCCTCGGGTCTGATAGGCCGAGTCCGATCGGCGGCTTGCGGTGGGTGACCGGCAACGTAGCTTTCCGGCGACGTGAAGCATTGGACCAAAGGAAAGGTCCGATTTTTCTTGAATTTCCTCATGTTGTTTTTCCTTTTCTATGTTATAGCATCTTTTCCTGAACTCCTCAATCTCTTCCAGTTTCGATTCGCGTATGTGTGTGTGTGTCCGTCGCATTTTTCCCTTTTTCCGGCGACGGTGGGCATTTTTCCGGCGAAGGAAGTTGTGGTGAAGGCAGGTGATAATTTCTCTAGTTCTTTTTGTGATTTCTTCATGTTCCAACTTCATTTCTCATTTTCCTTCTTCCTTTCTCTTGCTCAAGCTCGGCCAGTCACTTAAGGGCCGATTCCGGCGAGTTCTGGACGGCGGCCGGCAGCAGTGAAGCTCCTCCCTGCGTTCTGGAACTCTGTAAGCTTGATCTTTGCCTCTTGTGAAGTTAATTTTGTGAAATTTGGTCTCTTTGATGTTAGGGTGTTATGAAAAATTGGGACTTTAGGATTTATAAGTTATTATTATGATTATTCACTGCTAAATTGAAGATGTTTGAGAAGTATTGAGGTTTATTGAAGTTGGAAAAGATTTTGGGGATTTTTGGAAATTTTCTATGGCTCTTTGAATTGGGGTTTTGTTAATGAAAGATGATTTGAATGAATTAGTTGTTGATAAATACCTGTTAAGGTTATAATAAGATGTGGGAAGTTGATTTTGATTGAATTGGTGTTTAGGAAGGAATTTGGAAGGTAATAGAGCATTTTTGGACTCTTTAAGCTAGGGCTATGTTAGTGATGATGTTCTGGAATAAATTGGTGCTTAAGAAATGCTTGATGAAGTTGTTTGGTGATGTTGGAAGGTTGGTTTTAGAAGGATTGATGTTTGTAAGGAATTTTGTTAGTTAAAGTATTAATTTGAAGTGACTTGGGTAGATTATAGGTTGTTTATTGATGTTGGAATTGATTGAGGTTTGAAAGGAAGTTGGAAAGTTAAAGTATTGATTGAAAGTGATTTAGATGTTTTAAAGGATGGTTTGGTTATGGTGGGTAATGTTATAAATTCTTCAAGAGATGATTAAGGTTGAAAGTATTGATATTGTAAAGATTTGGTAAAGAGAAGTTGGAAAAGGAAAGGATATGGATGTGGTTTTGGTATTGAAGTATTTTTATACTTTTAGTGTTAATGAAAGTTATTTAAAAGGTTGAGTTAAGTCACTGGCAAAGTGTCTTGACCCATTTTTAAATTGTGGCATTATTGTAGACGGTGATCTTTCAAGCGGACTTTGAAGATAACTGTTATCTGCGTATATCTGCTGCAGTGAAGTTTAGCAGGTAATCACGCTTAACTGACTGTGATACTGAGGGTGATGGTAGTTGAGGATTTTCTAACATCCTCTTCTACTTATTTATACATATATAAATAAAATCAATTCAGATTATGTTATACTTAAACGTGGGCTATAGGGTACCTTTCAACTGAACTGTACTTTATATAAATTCATATTTATATATAATCTTTTGTATGTTGCATGACACTGGTTATTAGTACCGTCGGCCGATGTAACCTATCGATTTGCGCAAATCGATAGGTTAATTGTACGGGTTCCTCGGATTGTAAAGGAACCAGGGATTTTCACATTGATTAGAGTGGTCCCTTTTTATGCTTTTCGGATTGTAGACCGGGCACAGTGTCACACACGTTTATTTCTGTCTATTGAGAGATGGATGCATTTGTTCTGTATATATATATGTGTATATTTGTAAATGTTATATGATGTATGCAGGTTTTTGAACTGTGGTACCCTGTAGACACTCCACTACCCCACTTCTGAGTGTCACAGTGAGTTAAGTAGTGATTACTGAGACATTGTTTTGTCTCACCCTATTCCCTTTATTTTTACAGGTGATCATGCCCAGGGGGAGGCGCAGAGGAAGGGGAAGGGGCCGTCTGGCCCATACTGATATAGTAAGTAGGCCAGAGGTGACCTTTTAGGGACATATATCGCCGTTTCACTAGGCTGCACCAGCTTCTGCATATATGAATGTTGTTTTGAGTGAATTTTATTGTATTTGTGAACTGTATGACTTGTAATGTAACTTAATGTAACGTTTTGGTTGTTATGTAACATTGTTCCTGCAACTGAGATAGTTCAGGAACTACCTTGACTAATATGTCAAGCTTGGTTGATGTATATTCTGTTTTCCAGGTGATGAGAACTTGAATGGATGTACATAGGAAACTCGATTTTCCTAATATGTTGATGTGGTAGATGGAAGATGTATTGAGTGTTTTATGTTTTCCTGTGTGTAATCATATTAGATGGGCCCCGCTCTAATATGGTTTATTTTTAGATAGTTTGGTTAGTTCTTTTGCTAACCATGTTAGGTGAATCTTTTACTAACATGGTTAGACTCCATTGTTTGGATTGATTCAATTAACAATTGATTTAGGTTAAGGTAAATTATATATTAGAAAGTGGTACTTTACATTATACAACCGGCATGAGATATTAAAAGGACATTTTTACTTTTTAATTCAATTGAAAGGCACTTTTGACATTTTACCCATATATGCATGTGTGTGTATATAATCCATATATTGCTATTATGGAAAATTAAAAAAAAATTAATTCAATACAATTGAATGTCTCATTTAAACATGCTTGTGAACAATTAATTGGCAAATCAAGATGTTAATATACACATTATGCATAATCAAATTGTTGCAATTTCATTTTTATGACTTTCCAGTAAAAGAATCAAAGAGAAATCTCCCTGATTAGCAATGTTTCTTTCTCTCTTTAATCTACAAGTGATACCATATTCAAATTGTTCCCATTTCAATTTTTGGACTTTTTTAAACTACAAAATTTTTGGACTTTAGAAGTAAAAGAATAAAAGAGAAATATTGTTGATCTTTCTTTCCCTGTTTAATTCATGTTTCAAGGCATATATAGAAACACATGTGTCAATCAATAATCAAAATTCCCTCCTCTTCCCATTTTCAATCAAATGTGCCTTTATAGTGTGTAAGGAAATATATAAAATTTTCCAATTTAAGTTCAATTGTGAATGCTTCTGTTTTTAGAGTATTCTTCCACATTTGAAAATCTACACATGTTAATGTACATGGAACAAATAAAATAAACCATTAATTGTCTTTTAATCTCAATTCAAACATGAAGCAAGAAATAAGAAAATATCCTCTAAGATCTTACAAGTGGATTAAATTTTTTAAATTTTGATGTGTCCGAAGTTGGGGATAGAGTTTAACTTTTTGTTTCCACACGTGTATGATTTTGATTTTTGACCAAAGTTTAAAATATTACATGTGATATAAATTGAAATTATTTGGAAATATCAACTACGAAAAAATGTAGTCTAAGTGAACTTTTGAATGGGGGAGGTAGGAAAATTTATTTTTTTTTCTCCGGGGGGGGGGGGGGTTGATAGGGGTTGGAGATGAAATTTGACTCTTCTTATACACAGGTGAATTTGATTGTTAGTCAAAATAAAAATATTTTATATTATTTTTTTAAAACAATTCATTGGAAGTAATTATAAATATCACAATAAAGTGAGAATATACATAATGGTTGGGAAACACCATAAATATAATGTTTAGGTGTATTAAGAAGATATATTTGTGTTAGTGAAAGGGCATTGGGGTATTTATTTTTCTTTTTTGGTAAATTACCGCCCGGTTTAACCCGGACTCGAGGGGTAGGAGTGTTGCCCACATAGGCAAGACACTACTACAAATTGTCCCTCTACCAGCGCACCTTTACATGCGCTTAGAACAAACGCATGTATAGAGGGTCCTTTACATGCGCTTTAAGCGCATGTACAGGTAAGAATCTATACATGCGCTTAAAGCGCATGTAGAGGCCTTATCTCTACATGCGCTTTAAGCGCATGTATAGAAATGTGCATCAATTAAAATTCACTAAAATAATGACTGAAAAAGGATTTAAGTATTTAGAGATAAAATATAAAATGAACTTAGTTGAAGAGCTCAAAATTATATGGAAACACCCTTTACATGCGCTTTAAGCGCATGTAAAGGCACAAACACCCTTTACATGCACTTTAAGCGCATGTAAAGGCACTACTGAAGTGCAAAACATGGAGTCAAGCATAAGAGGTCCTCCTCAGACCTCATAAGGTGTTCCTGCTTGTGGAATTAGGGTTTCAAAGCTCCATTACCACTTTTGGGTGCTATGAAAATGTTCAAACACCCTTTACATGCGCTTTAAGCGCATGTAAAGGCACTACTGAAGTGCAAAATATGGAGTCATGCATAAGAGGTCCTCCTCAAACCTCATAAGGTGTTCCTGCTTGTGGACTTAGTTCAAGGCTCCATTACCACTTTTGGGTGCTATGGAAATGTTCAAACACCCTTTACATGCGCTTTAAGCGCATGTAAAGGCACTACTGAAGTGCAAAGCATGGAGTCATGCATAAGAGGTCCTCCTCAGACCACATAAGGTGTTCCTGCTTGTGGACTTAGTGTTTCAAGGCTCCATTACCACTTTTAGGTGCTATGGAATTGGTGAAACACCCTCTACATGCGCTTAAAGCGCATGTAAAGCCTCTACATGCGCTTAAAGCGCATGTAAAGGCTTGTTTTTCAATAGAATTCACTATAACATTGTCAAGCACAAGATTTGAGTATTTTGAGATGAAGTATTGAAACAATTTAGTTGAAAAGCACCAAATCATATGAATATCCATATAATTAAAGGGACATTGGTCTTTATGTAACATCCTAAATTTTTAATTATAAAATAAATTAATAAATACCCAAAATTTAATCTTGCAAATTAATTTAGAAAATTCAACATGTTTCTTTTAGGAAATCTGTTCAGAGTAAGAAAGAAAATAATTGAGTATTAAATTTAAATTTAGGATTATTTATGAAGTTATATCAAAAAGTAATTACTTTAGAAATTTTTATTTAGAATGTTGAAACCTCCTAAGAATCTAAAGTGAAATAAAATATAATAAAAGGGAATTTAGGAAATAGAGAATTGAGAGTAATTTATATTCAATGCATTAAATTGGAAATTATAAAGACATTATTAATAAATTAGAAGGTTAGATAACTTTTGCAGTTACAATATATTAAAGCTAATGAATTGAGATATTATAATATTATTGATTTTTTTTAATTTATAATGATAAGACTAATTCAAGATAACTTCCATGTTGTTAATTTTATTTTCTAGTAAAAATAAGCAAGAAAATATATTCCTCTCTCTTTAATAATATATATGCAAATTCATGGGGTCTTTTGGTAATTATAATAGCATCTCATAACCCTAATGTTCCCCTCCTATATAAACTTATCTTTCTCCTTCCCATTCTCTATTTTATAGCCGCATAGGCACATACACCCACCATGAAAACAATACCACCTTCATCCTCTCCCTTCTTCATCAACAACTTCACTATTCTTTCTTCAATCATCATACTCCTCACCATTCTCAAGCTCTTCCTCAACAGTTCCCTTCTCTCTTCCTCACTCTACCTCGCGTTTTGACTTCAATTTCTCACTCCCCAGCTATTCCTTCGTCCAGTCACCTCTGTCGATGGTGAAGACAAAGAAACCAGCGGCGATGTACGGCGACTCTTAGGTGAGCTTCTTTCTCCTATGGTCTTCTTTTGTTCATAATCGATTTGAGTAATGTTTGAGGAAAGGAAACGTCATTTTGGGTTCTGGGGATTCTGGATTCTAAACTCAACTCAAACATAAATATAAAACTTGCTTCTTATTGTTGTGACTGCTATTTGAAGTAGTTTAAGTTACTAGGAGTGTATGGCTGTGAGTTTTGTGTATTTCCTGTTATTCCTGTGTACTGGCCGAACTGATTTTGGCTTTGTTTGGGCTGTTATAATTGTTTTTGCATGTTGGACTTTTATTGGGTGTTTGATTTTCTTTTGGAGAACCAAGTAAAATACTCTGTTCTGGTATGGTTTGATGAGGAGGGAAGAATGGAATTAATGTTTAAGTAGTGGATGAGTGGATGGTAATTAAAATGGGAATGTGTTTTCTTCTTGTTGTTGTGCTGTTCGGTTATGATATTATAAGGAGTGGAAGTTTTTGGTATACATAAGATTAAATTGAAAGCATATGATGTGGCATAATTAAACATTGTTTCTTTTCTTGAACTGTGAATTTGCATCAGAATTTGTGAAGGTGGGGATTACTCTAAATATTGAAGAGTTATAATTGATGATAAGGATTGAAATATTACTCATGAATATGGGTTTACCTAATGGTTGTTCTTTTACCCTAGGATTAGGTTATGAGATGGTTGATTTTGAAATGGAATATGGTTTTATTACTAAAGCATTCAAAGGATTAAGAGATATTATAGAAAAGGGATTTCATTTTGAAAAATTAGTAGTTGGAGGCAGCCATTGTTTAATTTGCAATCTTAACAAGTGATTTGTTTTTATAGTTTTAGGCTTTGTAATATAAATGGAATTGTTTGAATGGTGATTTAATCTTAGGCAAATGAAAGCTTTGTGCGCTGCTTGTTATTGGTTACCTTGTTGATATGATTTTATTCAAGGAAGAGAGCTTTTGTTTTCATAATGATTGTGAAGTGTGATGTTATTTATCATGAAAGAACAATGATATAGATGGTATTAAATGTGAGATATAGTTTGTGAAGCTAAACTGAAATTTGAGCTATTTGTTTTTATTTGGTCACGATTGATGAGTATTATTACTGTTTTATTAGACCTTGTAAAATAAGATGCTTAATTGCTTGGTCTAGTTCCTATGAATTGAATTGAATTGTATTGGTTTTGATTGGTTTGAAAAATGACTTCATAGAATAGAATATAGATAAGCAAAAAGGGATTGGGTAGTACTTCTAGGAACGAGAGCGACGTTAATTAATATACATGACCATTTATTAATTTTTAATCATTGGTATGTGCTTGTAGAGGTTGTTTATTGACGCTTGAGCACGTGGGAGCATACATTTATATTTTTGGTTTAAATGCAAGGAGGTAACTACTTAAACTTGTTTGCGTGTGTGTATGTTGGTAAACATATAGGTTAGTTTATGAATTTGCGATGTTTCTTTTCTTCTTCGACCTTATTTCTCATAAACCAAATATGGAATAGATTTCCTCATGTGAGGCCCTCGAAGTAGCATAGTCATTTATCTATATCAATGTTTCGTATGACTCTTGAAGTAGTATTAGCTGCCTTTTTGAATGATGTGAACTCCCCTTATATTTCTTCCTTTCAGTTGCCTGATTTTCTCTGTTTAGGTTGTAAGAGTTCATGATTGATAACAATTAACTGACTGGCTATTTTATGACTTTGTTCTTTTTATTCTTACATCAAAATGCTCAACTGAAATAACTTGATACATATCTATGAATTACTTTCAGCAATGGTTGACTTCTTTTTCTCAATTTCTTGATGGATAGGGTTTAGTAACACCGGTCTCCCTTTTCAGTTCCGCCCTGAAGTTATTTTATGTCTAGCTCTGTCATTTCATAACATTTGCATTTAAAGTTTTCTTTTTCTCTCATTTTCGTTTACTAATTATTTTCCTTTCTTAGGAAAATATGCTATACATCTTCCTTGAGCTTGTAAAAGGATCATTGGCAAGACTCTATCAAAAGTACCGTCTAAAGGACTCTCAAGTTTCTGCATACACTAGGCAGATTTTAAGTGGTTTAAAGTATCTTCATGATCGCAATGTGGTTCACAGGTAATACTAGTTACACTACAAATATCGATGCCTCACTGCAATATGATATATGTTAGGTAAGAAGTATAACTAGCTTGGTTATTGGCATTTCATTGATGCTCGAAGCGTTCAAGGGAATTTTTCGGTGCATTATGTGCTAGGAAAAGATATTGTTAAAAGTTTTTGGGCAACCAAAGTGGTTCTTTGCTCTTCCTGATGTTGCTGTTTTAAAATGTGGAATTTCTTTTTTGGTGGAGCTGGATAATAACTGATAATTTTTATGGTGAATGACTTTTAGGGACATCAAGTGTGCTAATATATTGGTTGATACAAATGGATCGGTAAAACTTGCTGATTTTGGGCTAGCCAAGGTACCTTTTTTCATTGAGATAAAATTTCTATCCAGGTCCCCATTTTTTAAACTTAAGGAGGAAGTTAGGGATGGCCTTATCAATGTTTATTCTAACTGCCACTTGATTGTGCATTATATTGATCTTTTTATGTTAACAGGCAACCACTATGAATGATGTTAAATCAAGCAAAGGCTCCCCGTATTGGATGGCACCTGAGGTTAGTTGCTGCCTTTGCATAATTTGTTTGTTATCGTAATACTACTATAATTCTTATAAATGGATGAGCTAGAATGAATTGACAATTTTCCTTGGGATGCATTTATAAAAATGTTCTGATTTGCTGAGAAGTTTTGATTGGTAAATCTCTAAATCATTCATCTAAAACATAATGTTCCATTAGTTTTCTCATACCGGAGTTCGCTTTCACTATCTGATGATCATTAAATTTACACTCCTATGTTATTTACTGGAATTTTTTATTGCTCTTATATCTATTCTCATAATACATGAGCTTACACGTAACTGGTATAAATGAAATTGTTTGATTGTAGGTTGTAAATCTACAAAGCCGTGGTTATGAGAAAATTCTTTTGATATAATGCTAGTTGGTTCTATGAACTACAGCTAGTATTGGTGGTTATATTGGGAAATAATGTAAATTTATAATAATTTTTTTTAAAAAAAAAAACATTCTATACATGCGCTTAAAGCGTATGTAAAGGGGCCACCTGTACATGCGCTTAAAGCGCATGTAGAGGTATGTACCTCTACATGCGCTTTAAGCGCATGTAGAGGCACATGTAGAGGTATGTACCTCTACATGCGCTTTAAGCGCATGTAGAGGCACATCTACATGCGCTTTAAGCGCATGTAGATGTACATGCGCTTAAAGCGCATGTAGAGGTACATACCTATACATGCGCTTTAAGCGCATGTAGAGCCTTTACCAGCGCCCCCCTCTACATGCGCTTTAAAAGCGCATGTAGAGGCCAAAATAAGCGCATGTAAATGGGGTAATCTGTGGTAGTGAGAGGGGACACCCCTCTCCCAATGAGAGCGCTTCCCGGGATTCGACAACGCGTTCTCCTCCTTGCGGGGGTTGTAGTCCACTTACCAGCTCAGCCAACTACCCATTGGTGGGGTATTTATTTTTATAGTAGTTGAAATATTACAAGTATTATTGTTTCTATTTTATTTTCTAAAACATTTTAATTTGTGGTAGTCCTGTACATTGCACTTTAAATGCTTAGATGATTGTTTAGGGCTGAATCCAACAACTTGAAATGGTGTTTTAAAAATTTGGAGTTGATTATTAGCATTTTGCATTTGAAAAATTTTAGTATTGAGATTTAGGAGAGTTGTAGTCATATTGTTAAAAAAGTTTCAAACGATAGCAACATGGTAAATATAGGAGAATTAATATTTGGGGGGTTTGGATGTGGGAGATTAGAAATAAAATTTGACTAGAAATAAAGTTTGATTTTCTTTTGTTTTCATACATTTTGATTCTCGATCAAGTTAAAAATCACTATACAAATTTTATGTTTATTTGTATACAAACTAACTTGACTTATGAATTGATATAGTATAATATAATAAAATGTTATATAATAATTAAGTCTTTTGTCTTTTTTATTCTTCACAAATATATTGAGAGTAGGTGGATATCTTTATCAATGTACAACACAAACTAATGTATAATCTAACATGCAAAACAACTAAATGATGAATGTCCCGCGCAACGAGCGGGGTACATTCTAGTTTATGAAATGAATGGATGAAATTGAAAATTAAGTCAAATCTCTTCGATCGCCTCTCTTGGGTTGGCTCTAACCTCTCTCCCCCCTCTCTACTTTTCGGGTGGTGTCGGATCTTTTCTCTTGACTTTGTACGAGTTTAGTCATCGGCTTCTCCTTCCCTGGTTTATACCGAGGAAGGAGAGTTTCTTTCGTCTTGAATGACATGTCTATGCTAAAATAAATTGGTCTGAGAGTTGCGATGACAACAGTAATTTTTCTACTCAAGCTTCACCTTTATTAGTTTTGCGGGTGTATTTGTTTCTGTGTGAACTACTCATGGAGGCTTTTTGAAAACAAAATTGAGTGGTTTATTATCTATAAGAGGTGTGGATCCGAATTATTTGGGATGGTTCTTTGAACAACCACTACTCAACGGCTTTTCTGTTGGTGACGGTTCTTTTCTACCCACAAATTCTTATGAAGGAAAAATGAAGAATACGCTAGGGATTTTGCGATGACGGCTACTCACTCCTACCCATGATTATCTTTTTAGGGTTTTTCTTTTTCTATGTATTATTGTTCGAATCTTAAGTTTTGATGAAGACTAAAATATGAAAGAACGAGCCAAACACTTAGAGAATATTAGGTTAATATAGAACCCCAAGTAAGAGTACAACCGGATGTGAATTTACTTCCGGATGGACTAGGACTAGCGCTCACGGATGAACGTCTCATCCCCCAGCGACAGCAAGTACTTCACTAAGTAATAACTCAGTCTAAGAACATTAGTTGTATAAAATCCTTGAGACTAAGTTAGGAAGCTTCCGGATGTGGATTTGCTTCTGATTGTATTAAGGCTAGCGCTGGCTGTTGGTATGGATAACACTGAGCGCCAGTGAACATAACCCAACGTCCAGTGGATTTGCTTCCGATTGCTTAGTGACTAGCGCTGGCTGTTAGTTTGGATAACACTGAGCGTCAGTGAGTATAATGTGAAAATAACCCAACGTCCAGTAGAAGTGCTTCCGGATGTGAAATTGCTTCCGGATGTAAAAGAGCTCCCTTAGACTAAGTGAACTCCCACTGCATGTGAGTATGTGCTAGTATTGTTAAGACTAACGTTCAAAATGCAGTACACTGAGTGATGTTGCTTCCGGATGTGGACTTGCTTCCGCAAGCAATCAGAATGTCAGAACGTTCAGAGCAGTGAAGTGTCAGAATGCTTTTGACAGAGCAGAGGTGTCAGAACTACTTTTCAGAGATAAAGCAAAGTCAACCCTGCTAAGCATTAATGGAGCATTAATTGGGCAAACGGTAACATGGGAAAAACGGCCATATTCAAACGGCTAACCCACCTACCAAGAGTGAGAATACTTGAAGACTATATATAAACAAGCTCACCTTCATTTATGAAGACAACTAATATCTTTGACATCTTGAAGAAAGCTAGAGTGAGAAACTAAGAAATCCTTCAAGCATTCAAAGCTGCCCAGAAAAGAGAAAGAGCATTTAACACATTGAGAGTTCTTTTCATCTACCTATCTTGTACTCTTTGTAGTTAAGTCTCTTCTTGTATTAAGAGCATTCATTGTACTTAAGTGTGTAACATTATCCGTTCTTGAAGAGAACTAAGTTTAGAAAATCCTTTATTTGTAAAGGTTGAACCCTTGCTGGTTGTAAGGGGGAGCTAGTTAGCAAGGTTGCAAGTTAGCCTAGAGTAAAACTTGTGGTTGTAAGGTTGCAAGTGATCCCGTCCAAAACTTGCGGTTGTAAAGGTTCCAGGTGAACCCGTTTTTAAAACCTGGGAATAGTGGAACTCAACCTGGGTGGTTGAGAACTGGACGTAGGTCAGGAAGACCGAACCAGTATAAACCCTTGTGTTGTTATTGTTTGATTTTTATTTGGTAGCACAATTCACCCCCCCTCTTGTGCATCCATTACTTTCATTTGGTATCAGAGCGGGTCTTTCTAACTTGATTCCAACGAATCTAGAAAGTAAAGATCCAGTAATGGATACAGATTATTCCTTGCCAGATGTCTCTGTTCAACCCAACAAGCCTCCAGGTTTTGATGGGTATAACTATCCATTCTGGAAATTCCGAATGGAGACCTACATCAAGTCCAGCGACATCCAACTCTGGGATGTGATTGAACATGGGAATCACACCCCTCTAGATGATGATGGCTTTGCAAAGCGGCGATCCAGATACACCAATGAGGACTATGCTCTAGTCCAGCTAAACTTCAGGGCCATGCACTACATTCAATGCGCCCTTAGTCCTAAGGAGTTTCATAGAATCAGCCACCACAAAACTGCTAAGGATATGTGGGAGGCTCTTGAGGCTGCTCACTCTGGAACCAAGGGAGTGAAGGCAAGACGGGTCGAGATGTTGGTAGAAGAATTTCACAAATTTGCCATGATTAGTCCAACTGAGCCAATCAGAGAGCTGGAGCTCAGGTTCACTCATCTTATCAATAACCTGGCCTCCCTGGGCAAAGACATTCCTGAAAGAGAACAAGTCAGCAAGATCTTAAAAGTCTTGAAAGGTGATTGGATCACCAAAGTTACAATCTTGCAGGAAGTTCAAGGAGAGTCAACCAGCTCCATCACTGCACTGTTTAGTTCTCTGGCTGAATACGAATCAACCCTGCTGGCTCAGAGAGCTCCTCAAGCCTCATCCAAAACCAAGAATCTTGCCCTTGTTGCTCCCAGCAAGGAGAAGAATGATGATAATGATGATGATGAGGATGATGAGGAGGAATTGGATGATGAGGAGATGGCTATGATGGTGAGGAAATTCAGAAAGTTCTTCAAGAAGAAAGGAGGCTTTCAGAAAGGTGATTCCAGCTAAAGGAAAGGATCTAAGAAGGAAAGGGCCCCAGTGTGCTTTGAATGTAAAAAGCCTGGCCACTTCAAGGCTGAGTGTCCAAGCTTGCAGAGATCAAAGGGGAAGGACAAAAGAAAAGCCTTTGTATCCTCTATCTGGGTGAATAGCTCAGACGAGGAAGCAAGTGATGAGGAAGAGGTTGTCAACCTCTGTCTGGTTGCCAGAGAAGATGATGAGGGAGCATCCTCAGATTTTGATCCCATCCAGGAGGACAGTGAGGTAACTTTTTCTGAACTACAAGAGGCTTATAATGAGGTTCACGAAGAACTCTCCCGATTATGTAAAGCCTATAAAGTATTGAAAATTAAAAAGGAATCACTTGAATCCAAGGTGGACTCACTGAGTGAAGAGCTAGCGGAAGCCAGAAAGCTTCCGGTAGCGGATGGCAAGGGTTCTTCCCAAGCAGAACCCAATGCCTCAATACTTGAGAACTGCCCTAGTTGCAGCAAAATCTCAGCTGAAAGAGATAAACTGCAAAATACCCTGCAGAAGTTCACAAATGGATCTGAAATGTTACATATCATTTTAATGAATCAGAGGGCATATAGGGACAAGACTGGCTTAGGATACACACCTAGAGGGAAAAAGTGGGTGGAACCAAAAGTGAAGCCCTACTTAAAATTCTTCCATAGAGCCACTGAGCACAGCTCCACACCTTTTAGCTTCTGTAATTATTGTAACAGGAAGGGACACTCCACGTCCACCTGTAATGCTACGAAGCATGGAGCAAACAACTCCTATAAATGGGTCCCAAAAGGAACCAAGGCTACAAAGGATCCTCCCCCAAGAAAAGAAACTAAGGGAGGACAGGGATCCAGAGCCTGGAAACAATCCTCAAGGAAAGCCCAAGAGCCTAGAGCCAACACTAGGCCAGAGGCACAGATTAATCATAAGCCCAAGGTCAAAACTAACACTGGACCAAGGGCTCTGGGAACTAATGACAGAGGACACAAGAAAGGTTGGGTACCTAAGCTTGTTTGATTCTTTTAGGTGTGTCTCAAAGCATCCAAGAACAGGAAGTGGTATATTGACAGCGGATGCTTGACACATATGACTGGAGACAGAGACAAATTCAAATCCTTGGTGATCAAAGACGGAGCCACAGTTACCTTTGGAGGAAATCAAAGTGGAAAGATCACCGGAGTTGGAGAAGTTGGGCCAGTGAAAGACGTCTATCTGGTGGATGGTCTCTGTCACAACCTGCTGAGCGTGAGCCAGAGCACTGACAAAGGAAATTGGGTAATCTTTGATTCACATGAGTGCATGATAGTAGATAAGCAGGATCTGAACCTAGATAAGGCCAACCTAAAATGCAAACTTAAGGCAAATAGAAATGGAAACCTATACACTCTAGATTTATGTCAACAACTGGAAAAAAAATGCTTAATATCTAGTGATGAAAATAGTTGGCTTTGGCATAAAAGGCTAGCACATGTTAATTTTACTCAACTTGACATGCTGATTAAGAAAGAGCTAGCTATAGGTATTTCATCTTTTAAGGTTAAGCATGATTATATTTGTGAATCCTGCCAACGAGGGAAGTAAACAAAGTCCTCGTTCAAAACCAAGAAGAGAGTCTCCACCAGCAGGCCCTTGGAACTAATCCATATGGATTTGGTTGGGCCAGCGAGAGTGAAGAGCTTGGGTGGAAACCTGTATGCTCTAGTGGTGGTGGATGACTATTCTAGGTTCACTTGGACAATGTTTCTTGCCTCTAAGCAAGATGCTTTTGATGCCTTTGTTATCCTGGCTAAGAAAGTGCAAAATGAGAGAGACCTCAAAATCACAGCCATAAGGACAGACCATGGAGGAGAATTTGAGAACCATAGCTTCTCTGAGCTGTGTGAGCATAATGGTATTGACCATAACTTCTCAGCAAAACGGTGTAGTCGAGAGGAAAAACAGGGTTCTGACTGAGATGGCCAGGAGCATGCTCAATGAGAAAGAGGTTTCTCAAGTGTTCTGGGCGGACGCTATGAGCACTGCTTGCTACATCTCTAATAGAGCCTATGTTCGCAAGGGCTTGGACAAGACCCCCTATGAGCTGTACAAAGGCAGAAAGCCCAACATCAGCCACCTCAGAATCTTTGGATCAAAATGCTATGTGCATAACAATGGAAAGGTAAATCTGGGTAAGTTTGATCCAAAAGCTGATATAGGTGTATTCATAGGGTATTCCCTTAGGAGTAAGGCTTACAGAGTATACAACATGAGGACCAGAACTGTAGAAGAATCTATGCATGTTGTATTTGATGAAACTCCTACATGGGAACAATCCACAGAAGATGATGGGATACTAAACCTTCCAAAACCATCATCATCTTCACCACCAAAAGAAACACCAGCAAGCAATCTCAAAGAAGAAGATGAACCCAGTGATGAGCCTATAGTGCAGATAGTGCCTGATGAGGCACAGTTGCCAACAGCTAGGAGACATCACAGGGATCATCCTCTTGATCAAGTGCTTGGTGATGTTTCTTCTGGTGTCAGAACCAGAAGGCAGGTTCAAAATGAAGTTGAGTTTGAAGCCTTCTTATCTCAAATCGAACCAATTTCAGTTGAACAAGCTCTTGAGGACTACGACTGGATTATTGCCATGCAGGAAGAGCTAAACCAGTTCGAAAGGAGCCAAGTTTGGGAACTAGTCCCAAGGCCGTCTCATCAATCCATAGTTGGGACCAAGTGGGTCTTCAAAAACAAACTGGATGAGACAGGTCAAATAACAAGGAACAAAGCCAGATTGGTAGCCAAAGGGTATAACCAAGAAGAAGACATAGACTATGAAGAAACTTTTGCTCCAGTCGCTAGACTCGAAGCAATAAGGATTCTTCTAGCCTTTGCATCCATGAAAGGCTTTAGATTATATCAAATAGATGTAAAGAGTGCATTTCTTAATGGTTACATCAAAGAAGAGGTTTATGTAGAACAACCTCCTGGCTTTGAGGATCACAAGCATCCTAAACATGTGTATAGGCTAAAGAAAGCTTTGTATGGCCTGAAACAAGCTCCTCGAGCTTGGTATGAGAAACTCAGCAGCTTCTTGCTGGGCAAGGGTTTCTCAAGAGGCAAACTAGATAATACACTGTTTATTCTACACAAAGATAGAAACATGCTAATTGTCCAGATTTATGTCGATGATATTATTTTTGGGGCAACTAATGAAAAACTTTGTGAAGAATTCTCTAAGACTATGCAGGGAGAGTTTGAAATGTCAATGATGGGAGAACTAACGTTCTTCCTAGGCCTGCAAATTAAGCAAAAGAAGAATGACATATTCATCTCCCAAGCTAAATACTGCAGAGAGCTACTCAAGAAGTTTGGGATGGATGAGTGCAAGGAGTATGACACTCCGATGAGTACCACTGCCGCACTTGATGCTGATGCAAAGGGTAAATCTGTCAGTCTGCCCATGTATAGGGGAATGATAGGTTCCCTGCTGTATTTAACGGCAAGCAGGCCTGACATTCAATTTAGTGTAGGCATGTGTGCTAGGTTTCAAGCCAACCCCAAGGAGTCACATCTAACCTGTGTTAAACGTATTCTAAGATACCTTGAGGGAACACAAGAGCTTGGTCTTTGGTATCCCAGAGGTAACCAAGAGTTCTTGTGGGCTTACTCTGACTCTGACCATGCAGGTTATAAAACTGATAGAAAGAGCACCAGTGGACAATGCGCCTTCCTTGGTGGTTGGCTGGTCTCTTGGGCTAGCAAGAAGCAAACTTGCATGTCCTTATCATCCACAGAGGCAGAATACATTGCTGCCGCAAGCTGTTGTGCCCAAGTGCTGTGGCTGAAGAACCAACTGAGAGATCTTGGCTTGGAATTCCCTGAGGCTCCCATCCTCTGTGACAACACAAGCACCATCAGCCTCGCCAAGAATCCGGTTCAGCACACAAGGACAAAGCACATTGATGTCAGACATCACTTCATCAGAGATCATGTTCACAAGAAGGATGTCAAAGTGCAATTTGTCCCCACTCAGCATTAGCTTGGTGATATTTTCACCAAGCCTCTGGGGGGTTGATCAATTTACATTCATAAGAGGTGATTTGGGAATGGTAAACCCAAATGAAGTTTAATTCTTCAAAATAAACTTGTGCTTAATTGATTAAAACCTGCATCTATACTAACTTAGGCATCGGAGTGCCAATCTTTAGTTTTGCAGGTCCCCCAATGTTAAATCTTAAGTGAGTCCAACCGGAAGCAAAACCACTTCCGGATACTCCTTTGCTGGCGCTGGATGACAACTCAAAGTGACCTGGAGCGCCACTCCAACCGGAAGTAAAACCACTTTCGGTTGCTCTTCTGCTGGCGCTGAGTGTCGAATCAAAGTGAGCGGGAGCGCCAGTGTCTGAACAAAGGGACACGTCACCTCAGAAAACGTTTCATCTTCTCACACTAAAAATTGTGCCTCTTCTGACATTGTGCAGAGACACGTGTCACAAAGGTGCGACGTTTCAATTTGAATATTTACGTTACCCAATGAACAAACGCATGCTTTCAATGTAGAGTCATTATGTGCATTTCATCCGTCGCAACTCTATATAAATAGGAACCAACAGTCACTTCTCTTTTCACTTTTTCACTTACACAAACTTTTCACCCAAACTCTCTGCATACATTCATCGCATTTTCTTCATCTTCTTCATCTTCTTCTTCTGTCATTTCACTCCATTCATTCCACTTAAAAACCCTAAACACAAAAATGGCCGGATCACATGAGACAAACCCCAACACTGAGATAGCCACTACATCAAAGAAGTCCAAAACTGGGAAATCGGGGCACTCGAAATCTGGGAAATCCAGAAAACAACATGAACAATCTGGGCAAGTTCATAAAATTTCTGGGAAATCTGAGCAAAGTCAAGAACAAAGTGAACGAGTCCAAGAACAGCCAGAACAGTCTGGGCATGTTGAGCAACCCCAGCAAGAACACTCTGGGGAATCTGGGCAACAGCGAAAAAGGTTGCAGAAGAAGGGTAAGAAGAGGGTTCAATTCAGAGAGGAATCCCCATCCAAAAGACAGCGAGTAGAGGAGTATGATGATCCTCGTGTATACAGAGATGGGCCATTGGAGGCTGTTTCCTCAAAATTTGAAACTACAAAACCCTACTTCAACACCGGGATGTTCATAGATCTGGACAAGATAGATGATCTAGGGTTTCCACACTTGAGACCATTTCTGGAGAAATACATGCCCTGGCTGGGGATCAACCAAGAATACAACGTCAACGTCCTGCGGGTATTCTGCCAGTTCCTCACCTCCAAGGTCAAATATAAGAAGGTGGATGAGAAGGATCAGATTCGAAGAGTCACCTTCACTGCCACACTAAGAGGGAGAACCTTTAGCTTCACTTGGAGAGACATCAACAGCCTGATGGGGGTCCCTGAGGGAGAAATGAATGAATGGCTATTCCCTAAGAAACTCAGCAAGGAGGAACTTGCAAAGGTCTATGACACCAAGGGGAAGAAGGAGTCTGGGATGTCTGACTCCAACCGACTCCTATACTATGTCTACTCCCGCATGATGACACATAAAGGGGAGAACTACAACGAGTTCACTCTCCTTGACAATCCTTGGTTCCCCAGATTCCTCTCCCAGCAGCCAATCAACCCTGAGTAGTTGATCAGTCTAGAGCTGCAAAGGTGGATTGAAAATCATAAGTCTGGATATCTTCCCTACCCCACTGTCATCGCCTTCCTCCTAGAGAAAAATTTGATCAAGTCAACATCCACTGAGGCGGACGAGAATGTTAAGTGCGTACCTGTCAGCGCAGTTAACATTGGCAAAATGGGGATAAAGTACGTCAAGCAGACCAAGGCCACTCGCTCAGGGTCTCAGGCAGGCAGTGCCTCTCATACCTCAGCCCCCTCTGTATCTTGTTAGAATCTTAAGTTTTGATGAAGACTAGAATATAAAGGATTAGACCGAGTGCCTAGGAAGCAATAGGATAACATAGGATCCCAAGTAAGAGTGCAACCGGATGTGGATTTACTTCCGGATAGACTAAGACTCGCGCACGCGGATGAATGATTTATCCCCCAGCGACAGCGAGTAACTCACTAGGGAAATAACTTAGTCCATGAGCATTAGGTACACAAAACCTTAAGACTAAGCTATGATTCAACCGGAAGTGAAAGTGCTTCCTGTTAGATTTAGACTGGCGCAGGCTGACAGAATAGAATAACCCCAAGCGTCAGGGAAAAAGCCACGTCAAGTGAAATTGCTTCCTGATAGATTTTGACTGGCGCAGACTGATAGAATAGATGTAACCCTAAGCGTCAGTGAGTCTACCTCATCAAGTGAAAGTGCATCCGATAGCGCAGTGACTAGCGCTGACTATTGGATTGAGGGACACCGAGCGAGAGTGAGTTATAGTGAACAAAAATCCTTCATCCAGTGGTTTTACTTCCGGATGTAAGAATGCTTCTGGATACATCATAGACTAAGTCAGAACACAGTCTAAGTAAGACTACTCCCCATAGCGAACAAGCTTCCCACAGCATGAATAGTTCTTATATATATTGCTATGTTGGACTAACCAGTATGTGCAGAACTTAGTCACACTTCCGGATGCAAATGAGCTTCCGGATGGAAAGACTCTTGGCATTGGGATTCAGAGATTAACACTTGCGGAGCAAGATTACCACTTGCGAATGAATGAAGATCATCCGTCAGCAAGAGTACAAGAGTAACCATCACATACTCAGAAGTCAGAATGCTTTTGTCAGAGCAGAGGTGTCAGAACTACTTTTCAGCGATAAAGCAAGTCAACCCTGCTAAGCATTAATGAAGATGTACCTCTCAACGGTAACATGGGATTAACGGCTATATTCAAACGGACATATTCAACCTGCCGCCCAAGCTTTGAAGCCGAGTATAAAAGGAACATCTATATTCAGAAGATAGTGGGAAGAACAAAGCATATTATCTGATATATCATCTTCTACATTCCTCTCATCTTCTACTCTCAGATCAAAAGTTGTAACATTCTTAGAGAGTCATTCTATTGTACTTAAGTGAGTAACATCATCTACTCTTAGAGAGAGTCATCTGTACTTAAGTGTTTAGCACAATCCGTTCATAGAGTGAACACATCATTAAATCCTCTAATTGATAGAGGCTGTTCTAGAGCTTGTGCTTGAAGAACAGTATTGTTATCTTACAAAAGTAAGGGGGAGCATTTAGAGGTTTTCTAAATCTCCATAGGTTGCAAGTTAGCCCGCAAAACTTGTGGTTGTAAGGTTTGCAGGTGAACCCGTTGTAAAACCTGTGGGTTGTTAGGTGAACCCGTGTTCGTAAAACCTAAAGTGTAAAGGCTTCCTTGTGCCTGGTTCAAACAAGAAGTTTAGTGGATTGAAAATCTCAGGTAGAGCCTGGGGACTGGATGTAGGTCTGGGAGTGACCGAACCAGGATAAACTTGCTTGTGCATATTCTGCTTATTTAAATTTCACACCAAGCACCACACCACTACATACTCACTTGTGCTTGGGATGATCCATCGTCACTCTCATCAAGCACAAGGAGTAAAGTTTTCAACAAGGGAAAATTATTAAGTTTTTACTCTCCACCCAATTCACCCCCCCCTCTTGGGTGACAGCCACGCATTTCATTTGGTATCAGAGCAAGGTTACTTGTTTAAAGGATCCAACGATCTCAAGTGCAAAGACCTAGGCTGACTTGGGTTACAAAATGTGTTTTGAAAGTTTTGACCATACTATCCCACCCGTGTTAGAAAATGCTGATTTTTACTCATGGAAGGGAAGGATGAAAAGTTTTATACTATCCACGGATTTCAAAATGTGGGATGTCCTTGAAAAGGACTCTGATTTCAAACCAAAAGTAAATTGGACAGAAGAGGAGAAAAGTTTATTTTACTTAAACCTTAGAGCAATGCAAATTTTGCACAAAAGTTTATCTGACAATGATTACCAGAAAATTAAACATTGCTCTAGTGCTATAGATATTTGGAACACTCTTGATACTATGTATGCTTCTAATCAATTTCTTATGTGCTCCCTGTGAATCCACCTTTGATGAGCTACTGGATGGTGATGTAGTGGAAGCTAGCATCAGCGAAGAGAGTGTCAATCCATGCCTAGAAGATTCAGAAACTGAAGAAAATGAGGTACCTGAACCTGAACCTTCTAAATTGCAAGACATTTATAATGAGTTACATATTGAATTCTGTAAACTTGCAAAAGAAGTTCTAGGCTTGAGAAATAGGAATAGGGAACTTGAGGAACTTATTCTTTCTACAACCAAGGAGTCCAAAGTTCCATTCTTAAAAGAAGAATTTTCAAAAGACTCTGAGATTTCAAAAGTTAACAAACATAGTGTCTTTGAAAAGAAAACTGACCAACACAATAATGACAAGAAATCTTATTCTGAACATCATCCTATTGTCTGTTATTATTGTGGTAGAACAGGTCATATTTCTCACACATGCAACTTTAAAAGAAATTTAAATGTGAGATACAAATATGCATGGATCCCCAAAGGACAAGTAAGGTCCAGCGCTAACCATGTAGGACCCAAGTACAAATGGGTACCAAAACTCCCTTCCAGTGCCTTACTTGTGGAGGAAAGATCAAGAGTTCCTCTTGCCTCAAAGAAGAGAACTCATGGTGATGTCACTGCTGCAACCACCTGGTGCAATCATAAGAAGCAGTGCGCTACCATAAGGAACAAAGACTTTGTCTCAGGGATAAGCTATCACAAAGTTCCATTCAACTATCCTGAGAAAAACAAGAGAGAGAGGATGTCTCAACCAACATGGAGAAAGCCTATGAATTCTGTCTCTCCTAAAGTGCTTCAGGCCAAAGATAAGTATAGAAGATTCCCTTGGGTAAGCAAGGGATCACTTAAGGTTGAAGCATGCAATAGAAAAATCTCCTATGCAAGTGTTAGATGGACTTATTGAGATTTTACATCAAGCATCATATATATGAACATTATATGCCTTATAAGAGTTTATCACAATGTTCATAATCTACATGCTATCTATGACTATCATTATCAGTGTATAACCATGTGCATATAGTCATAGTTGATTCGCAATGCATATTCATAGTGAATAATCTTTAGGTGCATGTGAATCACATACTTCCTACAAACTGACAAGTCAGATCCAAGTCTGGATACTGAAAAGAGAAAAACGGGGTTATTTGATATATTGTAGGAAAGAAGACTGGAAGCAACAACAAGATTCAAGACTATATTTCAGCTGAGATATTTGTCATATTTTGGGATCTAGAGTTAGAGCTTAATCGCTAAAAGGCAACAAGGAGGGAAAGAAAGAATTGACATTTACAAATGATGCTTAGGCATACTAAATCAATCAATGGAAGTTCTCTCTCTTGAGACTCATTTTGACCTTCAACGACAAGGATAATGATGGAGAAGAAAGATAACTCTCAACATTGTAGCTTCTTCTCCTGACACTAATGTTGAAGCTGTGAGGAAGTACAAAAAGGTCCCCCACAATGTTAAATCTTAAGTGAGTCCAACCGGAAGCAAAATCACTTCCGGATACTCTTTTGCTGGCGCTGGATGATAACTCAATGTGATCAAGAGCACCACTCCAACCGGAAGCAAAACTACTTCCGGATGATCACTCACTGACACTGGATGATCAAGTCAAGAGAGCGCCAGTGCCAGACCAAAGGACACATCACTTCAGAAAACGTTTCAACTTCCTCTATGAAACGTTGTGCCTTCTCTGACTAATTGAAGCAACACGTGTCATCAGGTGTGTCGTTCCAACTTAAAAACTTACGTTACCCAATGTGTGAAAATTTGAAAGAAGATGCCCATTTTATCCTCAGAAGTTTTATCTATAAATAGATGTCATTTTTCACTTTCACTTTTTACTTGCATCATTTTCACTTGCATCTTTTCTCTGAAAATTTACTACATCCTCTTCATCGTGTTCTTCATTCTTCTCTATATACTCCTCGCATTTCATCTCTATTTACCACAACATTCATACAAAAAATGGCCGGTTCGAATGAATCCAACCCAGTTACCCAGAAAGCCTCTTCATCCAAGAAACACAAGTCGAAATCTGGGAAATCAAGTCACAAGCACTCTGGTAAATCTGGGCATCATGAAGAACATCGCGATGAACATCATGAACATCGTGAAGTTTCTGGGCAAACACCAGGGCAGGATGAAAGCGTTCAGGGTCAGCCTGGAACTTCTGGTCGAGTAGAACAGGTAGTGGTTTCTGAACAAGAGAGGATGCTCAGAGAAAAGGAAAGAAGAAGAAGGTTCAATTTGCTGAGGAGCCTTCCTCCAAGAGGCAGAGGGTCGAAGTAGATGATCCCACAGTATACAGAGATGGGGCATTGGAGAGTGTGACCGCCGAATTTGAGACATCCACTCCCATCTTCAACCATGGCCTGTTCATCGATCTGGACAAGATGGATGAACTAGGGTTTCCCCATCTGCGCCCTTACTTGGAGAAGTATATGCCTTGGCTGGGCATCAACCAGGACTACAACGTCAACGTCTTGCGAGTCTTCTGCCAATCCCTCTCTGGCAGGGCCAAGTACAGGAAGGTTGATGGGAAAGAGCAAATCCACAAACTCTCCTTCTCCGCCACAGTAAGGGGGAGAACCTTCAGGTTCACGTGGAAGACGCTGAATGAGTTAATGGGGATAACGGATGAAAGCATGAATGAGTGGCTATATCCAGAGGTGCACAAGTACAGCAAGGAGGATCTTGTGACACTATATGGCACCGATGACAAAAAGGTGTCCAAAATGTCTGATTCATACAGACTGCTGTACTATGTTTACTCCCGGATGATGACTCACAAAGGGGGTAACTTCAATGAGTTCGCCAACATTGACAACCCTTGGTTCCCCAGACTTCTCAAACAACAACCTATCAATCCTGGCCAGTTGATCTGCTTAGAGCTTCAGAGATGGTTGACCAATGACAAGTCTGGCCATCTTCCCTATCCCACCATCATTGCCTTCCTCCTTGAGAAGCATCTGATCAAGGCTACATCTGCTGCGGAGGAAGAGAATGTCAAGTGTAAGCCTGTGGGAGCAACCAATATTGCGAAGATGGGCATCAAGTACTTCAAGCCTCCTAAGCCCACTCGCTCAGGCTCACAAGCCAGTAGTGCTTCTGGCACTTCAGCTCCCTCTGCATCTGGAGCAGGGGATCAGGAAGTTGACTCCCATGCTGGGCCAAGCCGTATTGCAAGAGTGCCGGCCTCTGTTAGGGCCTTTGCCGAGGAAGTAAAGGAAGAGCTTCTCTTCAGATTGCCTGAGTCATTGGTGGGTCCTCTCCGTGCTGAGTGTGACGCTGGTTTCCAGCACCAAAGGGAGCGGATCCAGCGGCTCGAGGACAGAGTAGGACAACTTGAGAATCACCTTGCTAGGGTGGATGCAAAGTTGGATCTCATCCTCCAACACCTACAAATTCCCCAACCATCTCAAGGTAACCTAACACCTCCTCCTCCTCCTCCTCCTCAAAACCCACCTCCTCCACCTCCTAATCACCCTCAACTCCCCCCTCCTCCTCCACCTAACACTAAACAACCTCACCCACCACCACAAAATGACCAGCAACTCCCACCATCACCAAACAATGACCACCAATCCCAACCTTCCCCTACCCATGACCAAGAAACCCAAGACTCCCCTCAACACTCCCCACGTCATTCTCCTAGAAACTTCTCATCCTCACCTTCCTCTTCCTCATCCTCACCCATTCTCTCACGCCCTGGCGCTCCTACACGCTCTCCACTCCGTTTCTCCAACCCTACCCATCCAAGCCCTAGACCCATAAGATCTGACACAGCCATTCACCCCCTCAGCCAACCATACAGCGAGTATCCCCGCCTTCAACCACTCACTGATGACCATTTACCATTTACCCCAGACTCCAACTACAAGGCATACTCCTCCACTCATCCTTATGAGGGTCTTTTTGTCACCTCCGGATGGTTTCCCAATCCTCCTCAAACTCCAGAACACCTATCCTCTCCCACATCCTCTACCTCTACCCTCTCACCCTCCCCTCCTAAGAGATTTGGCCCTGAGCCACCTCCACCCTCCTCATCCACTCCATCCCTGGCACTCACCCTTGTTGATGATGACAAAAGGGGGAGAAATGTTATGTCTACTCTTCGCCTAAGTATGGCCACAAGGGATGTTCTCAGCCAGCCATCACTCTGGATTGATGAAGACATCACGGCCGCCCTGCGTCGTGCATTTGAGTCTCAGAGGCTGAGTGGTGCAGAAAGCCTCATAAGAGGAGAGGCCATCCGTTTCATGCAGCAGAAGAGAACGGATGAGCAAGGATCACATTTAGAGATGGTTGTGTTTGGGCAGAATGAACAATCCTCACAACCTGAGTCATCATCAGAGCCTCCTCCAACTAAAACAAGTAGAGAAATGGTTGAGGAAATCATGATGAAGTGGGGACTGAAGAAACCCAACCATCCTCCCATTGTGATAGCCAAGCCTGTTCCTGCATCCTCTTGGCAAGAGTCTGAGATCCCTTCATCTGAGCAATCTTCTGATCCTCCTCCCTCGTCTGAGCCAGCAGCCAGATTCAGTGAGCCCAGAAAAAAGGTCGTTGCTAGGAAACGTGCCAGGAAGTTAATTGCCACCACTGAATCTGATGAGTCTGAGGAAGAGACTCCATCTGACCTACCTGAGCAAGGAACTTCATCTGCCCAGGTTGAGCAAGAAAATCCAGTGGTTCAAGCGGTTCCAATTCTGAAGGAAGTCAAATTGGAAATTGAAGACATGACTCCTGAGGAATTTGAGAAGTTTGGATTCACAGACAAGCTATCCTTTGGTCAGATGGCTTGCCTCGATGCTGATAGAGCAAGTGCCTTGCCCACTCCTCCAATTAGCAAGAGCAAAGGGAAGAGCAAAGGGAAAGGGAAAAGGAAAGCCCAGGAAGTTGAGGAGGATCCCAACTTCCCTGTATGGAACGTGAAAATTCGGGCTGTTCACTATCCCAATGGAGAGGTCCTCTACTTCAACGATGCTACTGGGTTCCCTGGGTATGAAGAAGTAGAGAACCTAAAAAGGGCATTCGAGGAGTCTATCGAGTCAGAGAGGCTCAGAAGGGAAAAAGATGAAGAAGAGCTTCAAGAGATCATTGCCCAGATAAACCAGAGTGAGCGTGAGGCCAAGTTAGCCCAACTACAAAAAGAAAATGAAGAGAGGCAAAAAGAGAGGGAGAAGAAAAAGAAACACAAACCCTAAACACCCAATCCAAACATTTTGTTTTAACTTAGAAAGTTTTTCTTTTGTATTGTGTTTTCATGCATACTTTCATACTTGCTTAAGTTAATTACTTGTAGATGTTCTTTACTTGTAAATGTTATTTGATTGTATACTCTGACTTGTAACTCTTACTTGTCAATAATATTTGTTCAAATTACTTGTTCTTATCCATTGCTTTTATTCTTTTGCTAATCCTTCCTTAGGAACTTAATTGATAAAACTAGGTTTGTCATCATCAAAAAGGGGGAGAATGTTAGAATCTTAAGTTTTGATGAAGACTAGAATATAAAGGATTAGACCGAGTGCCTAGGAAGCAATAGGATAACATAGGATCCCAAGTAAGAGTGCAACCGGATGTGGATTTACTTCCGGATAGACTAGAACTCGCGCACGCGGATGAATGATTTATCCCCCAGCGACAGCGAGTAACTCACTAGGGAAATAACTTAGTCCATGAGCATTAGGTACACAAAACCTTAAGACTAAGCTATGATTCAACCGGAAGTGAAAGTGCTTCCTGTTAGATTTAGACTGGCGCAGGCTGACAGAATAGAATAACCCCAAGCGTCAGGGAAAAAGCCACGTCAAGTGAAATTGCTTCCTGATAGATTTTGACTGGCGCAGACTGATAGAATAGATGTAACCCTAAGCGTCAGTGAGTCTACCTCATCAAGTGAAAGTGCATCCGATAGCGCAGTGACTAGCGCTGACTATTGGATTGAGGGACACCGAGCGAGAGTGAGTTATAGTGAACAAAAATCCTTCATCCAGTGGTTTTACTTCCGGATGTAAGAATGCTTCCGGATACATCATAGACTAAGTCAGAACACAGTCTAAGTAAGACTACTCCCCATAGCGAACAAGCTTCCCACAGCATGAATAGTTCTTATATATATTGCTATGTTGGACTAACCAGTATGTGCAGAACTTAGTCACACTTTCGGATGCAAATGAGCTTCCGGATGGAAAGACTCTTGGCATTGGGATTCAGAGATTAACACTTGCGGAGCAAGATTACCACTTGCGAATGAATGAAGATCATCCGTCAGCAAGAGTACAAGAGTAACCATCACATACTCAGAAGTCAGAATGCTTTTGTCAGAGCAGAGGTGTCAGAACTACTTTTCAGCGATAAAGCAAGTCAACCCTGCTAAGCATTAATGAAGATGTACCTCTCAACGGTAACATGGGATTAACGGCTATATTGAAACGGACATATTCAACCTGCCGCCCAAGCTTTGAAGCCGAGTATAAAAGGAACATCTATATTCAGAAGATAGTGGGAAGAACAAAGCATATTATCTGATATATCATCTTCTACATTCCTCTCATCTTCTACTCTCAGATCAAAAGTTGTAACATTCTTAGAGAGTCATTCTATTGTACTTAAGTGAGTAACATCATCTACTCTTAGAGAGAGTCATCTGTACTTAAGTGTTTAGCACAATCCGTTCATAGAGTGAACACATCATTAAATCCTCTAATTGATAGAGGCTGTTCTAGAGCTTGTGCTTGAAGAACAGTATTGTTATCTTACAAAAGTAAGGGGGAGCATTTAGAGGTTTTCTAAATCTCCATAGGTTGCAAGTTAGCCCGCAAAACTTGTGGTTGTAAGGTTTGCAGGTGAACCCGTTGTAAAACCTGTGGGTTGTTAGGTGAACCCGTGTTCGTAAAACCTAAAGTGTAAAGGCTTCCTTGTGCCTGGTTCAAACAAGAAGTTTAGTGGATTGAAAATCTCAGGTAGAGCCTGGGGACTGGATGTAGGTCTGGGAGTGACCGAACCAGGATAAACTTGCTTGTGCATATTCTGCTTATTTAAATTTCACACCAAGCACCACACCACTACATACTCACTTGTGCTTGGGATGATCCATCGTCACTCTCATCAAGCACAAGGAGTAAAGTTTTCAACAAGGGAAAATTATTAAGTTTTTACTCTCCACCCAATTCACCCCCCCCCTCTTGGGTGACAGCCACGCATTTCATATCTGGTGCAGGGGATCAAGAGGTAGACTCTCATCCTGGTCCCAGTCGTGTTGCGAAGGTGCCAGCTACAGTCAAGGCCTTTGCTGAGGAAGTAAAGGAGGGGATCCTTTTTAGACTGTCTGACTCTCTGGTGGCTCCCCTTCGTGCTGAGTGTGACAGTGGCTTCCAACAGCAGGGTGAGAGAATCCAGAGGCTCAAGGACCGAGTAGGTCGAGTCGAGGATCAACTAGCGAGGGTAGACGCCAAGTTAGACCTCATCCTCCATCACCTTCAAATTCCCCAACCACAAGGTAACTTACCACCACCTCCTCCTCCTAAGCCACCTCCACCTCCTCCACCTAATCAACCATTACTCCCTCCTCCTAACACTCAACAGCCACAGCAACCTCCTCCACAGAATAACCAACAACCTCAAACATCACCCAACAATGACCATCAACCATCACCTCAAAACTCCACTCAAGGCTCACCCCAACACTCCCATCGCCAATCACCCCTTAACCCCAATAACTCTCCATCTCCACATGACTCCCCAAACCGTTCACCATCCCCAAACCCCACAGAGCCCTTCAATCCTCCTCCTAACACTCAACCCACCATAGCCCAAACTCTTGGGTTTCCCTCTCCTGATCACCCACTTCACACCTACTACCTCCGAGACCAACCCCCTATTCCATGGAGAGTTAAACAACCCGCCGCTTACTCCTCCACCTACCCCTTCGATGGGCTATTCACCCACCCCGACTTCTTCGAAAGAAACACAGTCCTCTTCCCAAACCCTCCTAATTCACCAGAACACACCTCACCCGCATCCTCACCTGAAACCTCACCACCTAGAAGACTTGGCCCTGAAGCTCCACCCTCCTCCTCACCCAATCCATCCTCCCTGGCCCTCGCCCTCATTGATGATGACAAAAGAGGGAGAGATGCTGCTACTGCCCTCCGCCACACCATGTATTTGAGGGATGTCCTAACTCAACCATCCATTTGGCTAGATGAAGACATTACTGCTGCTCTTCGTCGAGCCATGAACCTTCAAAGATTGGGTAGTGCTGAGAGTCTGATCCGAGGGGAAGTCATCCGATTTATGCAACAGCAGCGATCAGATGAGCAAAGGTCCAAGTGGGAAATGGTTTTGTATGAGCAACCTGAAGAGATCCCACAGCCAGAGTTTTCATCATCTGAGCCTCCATCCTCTAAGCCTGCCCAAAATTTAATTGAGGAGATAATGTTGAAGTATGGGCTGGAGAAGATTAACCATCCACCAATTGTGATAGCCAAGCCAATCCCTTCTCCTTCTGGACCAACCCCTACTCCTCCTCCTTCTGAGCCAACCTCTGCTCCTCCTCCTCCAGTAGTCAAGTACAGCGAATCAAGGAAGAAGGCAGTTGCTAGAAAGCATGCCAACAAGAGTACTACTTCTACTGCGTCTGCTGTGAGTGAGCAAGAGGTTCCATCTGTTCAAACTGAGATTGTACCTGAGACTCAGTCATCCTCTCAAGAGACACATGCCCCTCCGCTACTCAAGGAAGTCAAGCTGGAAATTGAGGACATGACTCCTGAAGAGTTCGAGAGGTATGGGTTCACGGACAAGATCTCATTTGGTCAGATGGCCTGCCTAGATGCTGAAAGAGCAAGAGCCAAACCTACTCAACCAATAGGCAAGGGCAAAGGAAAAGGCAAGGGCAAAGGGAAAAGGAAAGCCCAGGAAGTTGAGGAGGACCCCAACTTCCCAGTGTGGAATGTGAAGATCAGGGCTGTCCATTATCCCAATGGCGAGGTCACTCCCTTCTCGGATGCAACTGGGTTCCCTGGGTTTGAACAAGTTGAAAATATGAAGAAATCCTTTGAGGAATCCATTGAGTCTGAGAGACTCAGAAGGGAGAGGGAAGAGGAAGAGCTTCAAAGGATAATTGCTCAGATTGACCAGAATGTCAAGGATGCCTACTTAGCCCAGCTTCAAAAGGAAAATGAGGAAAGACAAAAAGAGAGGGAGAGGAAAAAGAGACATCAGCTTTAAACCCCACTCTACCCCATACATTTACCTTAGAAATTTTTCTTTTCTCATATTTTTCATGCATAGTTCGTTTTGCAATGCTTTTAATTACTTGTGAATTTTATATGTTATTCTAACTTGTAATCTTTTGTTCGTCAATGATAATTATCTTAGTTGTTTGTGCTTTATCTATTTGTTACTTTTAATTCTTTCATATGAACTTAATTGATAAACTTAGTTTGTCATCATCAAAAAGGGGGAGAATGTTAGAATCTTAAGTTTTGATGAAGACTAAAATGTGAAAGAACGAGCCAAACACTTAGAGAATATTAGGTTAATATAGAACCCCAAGTAAGAGTACAACCGGATGTGGATTTACTTCCGGATGGACTAGGACTAGCGCTCACGGATGAACGTCTCATCCCCCAGCGACAGCAAGTACTTCACTAAGTAATAACTCAGTCTAAGAACATTAGTTGTATAAAATCCTTGAGACTAAGTTAGGAAGCTTCCGGATGTGGATTTGCTTCCGATTGTATTAAGGCTAACGCTGGCTGTTGGTATGGATAACACTGAGCGCCAGTGAATATAATCCAACGTCCAGTGGATTTGCTTCCGATTGCTTAGTGACTAGCGCTGGCTGTTGGTTTGGATAACACTGAGCGTCAGTGAGTATAATGTGAAAATAACCCAACGTCCTGTAGAAGTGCTTCCGGATGTGAAATTGCTTCCGGATGTAAAAGAGCTCCCTTAGACTAAGTGAACTCCCACTGCATGTGATTATGTGCTAGTATTGTTAAAACTAACGTTCAAAATGCAGTACACTGAGTGACGTTGCTTCCGGATGTGGACTTGCTTCCGCAAGCAATCAGAATGTCAGAACGTTCAGAGCAGTGCAGTGTCAGAATGCTTTTGGCAGAGTAGAGGTGTCAGAACTACTTTTCAGAGATAAAACAAAGTCAACCCTGCTAAGCATTAATGGAGCATTAATTGGGCAAACGGTAACATGGGAAAAACGGCCATATTCAAACGGCTAACCCACCTACCAAGAGTGAGAATACTTGAAGACTATATAAACAAGCTCACCTTCATTTATGAAGACAACTAATATCTTTGACATCTTGAAGAAAGCTAGAGTGAGAAACTAAGAAATCCTTCAAGCATTCAAAGCTGCCCAGAAAAGAGAAAGAGCATTTAACACATTGAGAGTTCTTTTCATCTACCTATCTTGTACTCTTTGTAGTTAAGTCTCTTGTATTAAGAGCATTCATTGTACTTAAGTGTGTAACATTATCCGTTCTTGAAGAGAACTAAGTTTAGAAAATCCTTTATTTGTAAAGGTTGAACCCTTGCTGGTTGTAAGGGGGAGCTAGTTAGCAAGGTTGCAAGTTAGCCTAGAGTAAAACTTGTGGTTGTAAGGTTGCAAGTGATCCCGTCCAAAACTTGCGGTTGTAAAGGTTCCAGGTGAACCCGTTTCTAAAACCTGGGGATAGTGGAACTCAACCTGGGTGGTTGAGAACTGGACGTAGGTCAGGAAGACCGAACCAGTATAAACCCTTGTGTTGTTATTGTTTGATTTTTATTTGGTAGGACAATTCACCCCCCTCTTGTGCATCCATTACTTTCAATTATTATTTGAATTTTCATTTTGCATACAAGAAACCTATTTTGTATTTCAATTTTCTAGTTTAATAAAATCATTTATGATTTTTGATAAAAAAAATAAAAAATGGATGGAATGGAATATAGATAAGAATGGATTGGGTTCGATGTGTATAAATTTGGGGAAAGATATTTTGAGTCATAATATAATTTCTTTAAATATTTTTTAATTTCCAAATTTATTTCTAAAATTTCCTAAATACTAGATAATACTGAAGATTTCAAATATTGTCTTGTTTATTCTTTTAGAAATTTTGGGTGTTACAAGAAGCATATATGATCTCATACTCAATACTCACCAATCACCATCGCCACCACCCTCCAATCATTACCCTTCAGTTCCACAATTACCATTTTAGCCTCTTCTTCCTCTTTGATCTCAACAACTTTGATATTGTCTTCTTTTGATGCTTTCTCTCTTTTGAAGGCTTCAGGATTTTTCACTATTGGAGAGATATGTTGAAGAAAAAATCCAAAAGCAAATAGCATAGCAGTAAAATAAAATAACAAAATAAAAAAGAAAGCATGTGCCAGGTTGAGAAAAAGTATAGTGAAAAAGGAAGAAAAGTGAGAGAAGATACTAGATAGTTTACGCAATGGGCTAAAAAGTGTTAAATGCTCTAGTTGTTTGAAATACATATGTCATGTTTTTAGTGGTGAACTGGTTGCATTGGTGTTACTACATTAAACCTAAGTTTTTTCCATTTGACTATATGTTAGTTTTAATTTTGAAGAAAAATAAATATAGAAAATTTAAAATGATTAATTTTGCATCATTTATTTTTTTAAAAATGTTATAATGGAGTCTAGCCAAAAAAAATGTTATAATGGAGTTATAATTTGGATAAGAGAGAGTACTTTATTTGACCCATTAAAAGGATAAAAATATTCATAGAAAATGCACAATTTGATATCTTCATTTCATTTGTTTTGTGTAAAAAAAAATTTCACTTTCATTTTTTCTCTGAATAAATAATCATAACATCTTGTTTAAACCAGGTACAAGTGTGAGCCTTTACATCTCATAAGTTTATCTAGACACTTGTGAAGTGTAACACCCCGAATTTTATTTCATAATATAATAAAGTTAAAAAGGGAATAAAGAATATAAGTTATAAGTTAAACTTTTATAAAATGGAATAAAAGAGAAAATTTAGGACAAAATATTAGAAATTATGAAAATAATGTTAATATTTCCTATTTTTTTTATTAGTAGACTATTTGTATATTTTAGTCATAATTGTGAATTATAGTATTAGGAAATAATTAGAGTAGAAAGATATTTGTTCTTATTAAGGATTTTATTAGGTAAACTTATATGAGACATTTATTATTTTTAGGAAACTTTTTATATTATAAATATGTTATTATATCAATGAAATAATCTTTAAACTATTCACTCATATTTGTTTCACACAAAACAAGTTTTATTAAATAAAAATACGAAGGAGAAAGTCAAAGGGAAACAAAGGGATATAAGTGTCATGTAAAAGATGTTGGTGTTAGAAATATAATTAATAATGAACAATTAGATAGATAATTAGAATTTTCACTAATAATTATACATGTAAGCATGTCAACAACCCTAGCCACTTTCTCCCTAAACCTAGCCGTCACTTCTCTTCTCTAAACAATTCTTACCTTCTCTTCTTTCAAAACCCAAGTTACTTCATTATCTCAATTCTTCTTCCCTTGTTCTCACAAAATAATTCAATCATTCTCAATTCCTTAACCACAAAACTGTCGAGCTCTCCTCCCACTCCATCTGTTAGTCCCTTTCACTTTCTCTCCAGAACACCATGTTAACTTTCTTCAATTTCAATTTTTCTTTCTTCGGTCTAGCAACATATTTTGACGAATCAAAGGCGTTGAATGACACCGATTGCTTCAAGAAATTTAGGATTTGAACTTAGGTGAGTTTTCTCTTTTGATTTATTCCCGTATCTTATTGTTTTGTGTGAATTGGAGAGAGAGTCCGAATTGGGTGTGAGGTTTTTGAGTGGTGAAATAGTTTAGAATGAAGTTTGTCTAAATACTAGGTGTTGTAAAAAGATATAAGCATTGTTTGTGTTTGAATAGGATAGCTCAAAAGTCGCAATTTGAAATTGTTAAATTTTAATGTGATTCTTTGGGTTTCTATGTTTTATTTATGGCTGGATTTTGCTTGGTATTTTTGGGGGATTTTGTTTTTGTGAGTAATCTGGAATTTGCACGGAAAATGTGATTTAAATGATTTCTCTATTGTGTTTAAGTTTTGACTTTTAGTGATTAGTCTTAATAATGATTAACTCTCTATATTTCTTATTTATTTATGAGGAATGCTTTAAACCATGATTTTCCCTTAAACTTTCCTCAATTCTCATCCAACTTTTGTTTAGTAATATAATAACTTGTTTTGGCTGAAAATGTAATGTTAATTGCTATCTACGATTGATGTTGTGGATGACTGATATTTTGGGGTAACATTGTGAAACTAAAATGAAATTTCGTTTGGCTACTTTTTCTAGATTCTGGTTTGATAATTATTGTCATTACTTTGTTTAGATTCTTTAGGTGAGTTAACATTTGTTGCAACAATAGCTGCTCTGTTTTATGGAGTTCAACAATTGGTGTTTTATTTGAGTGATGTTTTGAGTTTGGGGCTGATTTGAAAAGTTAAAGAAAATTATTTTCATAGTATTAATGATAATCTTATTTGGGCGGAATATATATATATATATATATACACACACACACACACACACACACACACACACACACACACACATATATATATAAAATCCTCAGGATGTAAGTTGCTGCTATTTCTCACTAAAATGACTAAATAGATCTTTAAGAAAGAAGGATATATTCACTTTATATTGGGCTGTAAAGGTGTATTAATGATGAGATTGTTGATTAACGCTCACCTTTCTTGTTTTGATTATGAATGGTTCATTGTATGTGCTGGTGTGTGTGTAAAAATATGGTTTTGTAATTATTGTTTGGTTGTAATTAAATTGAATACTCACTACTGTGAATTAAATAAATGGCAATATGAGAAGTTGACCATTGTTACTGTCATAGGTTATGAGGCATAAATATAGAAGAATAATTATGATGGTTGTATCTTTGGATGGGCTGAAATATATTTGATTGTAAATCTTTGATTTCTTTGTCAATTACAATATGGATTTCAAAATGCATGATATGATAACTTGACCTTGTATCGGTGATTGATTGATATTGTTTGTCATTTTCAATGGTGAATTTGTATGTGTAAATGGTACGTGTTTATTTGGAAAAGAAAAATTAGAAATAATATAATTATAAAGAGGTGGGTAGTACTATTAGGATCGAGAGAGAGACGCGATATTTGATCACATAGAATAGTTTCTTAATTCTATCATTACTTGATATAGTAATAGGAGAATTTAGTGAGGAAGATACTTGGAGGCACATTACAAGCAAGGATAAGGAGAAACAGTGAGTTGCCTACATCAGGTAGCGGTTTATTTCATGCACATTAGGAGGGTCGCTCCCCCTATACCATATTGTATTGAATTTATTTTTCCTAGAAAATCCTGTCAGGTATGCTTACTACGAAAGGTGAATATATTACTATAAGTAGTGAGGTGGTGCAATAGGCACATGTATTTAATATTCTACCTATAACAAATATATTGTTAAGGTAGGGGCCCTGTATGAGTGTTTTACTAACAGGTAGTAATCACCAACAGGTAGCGTCACTATCATTATCTGAAGTAGGATTAAATGAATCAGCTTCTACGCCAAAACACACGTCTATTACAAACAACTTAATGGCGTGGCTAGATTTGTCCCATTTTGGTTTATAATGTACGATTTTGCACCCTCGAAATTATGAGTGCCAAAGTTATCCATTTTGGAAATTACGGTGGCTATTTTTGCCCCTTTGCCCCAATTTTTATCCTCCTAGCCATAATAGAGGAAACCCTAGACATGACTATGAGGACGATATTACTAAGAAAGTTAAAGTAGAGGCCCTTGAATTTGATGAGAGGTTAGACCCCACATACTTTCTAGATTGGCTTGCTAACATGGAGGACTATTTCGATTGGTATGATATGAATGACACCCAACGAATACGCTTTACCAAGATGAGACTTGTGGGAGCTGCGCGAACTTACTGGCACACGGTAGAAGTCACCCTTGAGGAACAAGGTCAACTAGCTGTGACAACATGGGCTAGGATGAAGATGAAGTTGAAAGAGAAATATGTGTCACCTCGGTATAAGTGTCAATTATTCAGTAAGCTCAATAATATAAGTCAAACCTCTACTGTTGCTGACTATATAGGCCGTTTTGATGAACTTAGGCTAAGGTGTGGACTAAAAGAAGACCCTTTGTCATTATTAAGTAGGTTTGTTGATGGTCTTCGGCCAGACGTACAGAGGGATCTTAGATTAAATTTTCCTGAAACCCTTGAGGATGCCTATCATAAGGCACAAGAAATAGAAGCTTTAACGAAGTACTCTAACTTTTGACGAGCTACTTCACAAGGCACAGGGTTTAGACAAACTCGTAGTTTCCTTCCTACTGAGAGAATTGTAGGACCATCATCCAAGTCTTCTCAATCTGGACAAGCATCGGGCACCAAGCCGATTAATGAATCCATAGGCTCTATCTTACGACCTAATGGATCAAGCATTGAATGCTTCAAGTGTCACACTAAGGGTCACATTGCTTCGAAGTGTCCCCAGCACAATCTACTTCTTGAGTACCAAGACTATAACGAGGACACTCCTGATGTTGTCATTGACCCTGTCGACAGCCCCTCTGATGTAGATGAAGAAATAATCGTAGATGATATTCCATCTGAGCACCTTGGGGTAATGCGATGTCTCTTAAATGTTCCTTCGCTTGATGATTCGTGGAAACGCCACAGCATATTTCACACAAATGTGAAATACGGTGATAAGTCATACAAACTCATTATTGATAACGAAAGTGAAAGAAATGTCATCTCTAGTCGAGATGTCGTTCGACTTGGGTTAAAAACTGAGCCTATACCCAAACCTTTTCGTGTTGCTTGGATAGACAATACCTCCCTTCCTATCACTCAATAGTGTCGCGTACCTCTTCATCTCGATGATTTTAAGGAAGATGTTCTCTGTGTTGTCATTCCGATGGACGTGTCCCATATTCTCTTAGGACGTCCATGGTTTTACGACCATGACGTCATCATACATGTACGGTCAAATAATCATGTGTTTAAGCATGAGGGAAAACAATCCTTTTACGTCCAGCCATGCCTGAGCCCAACAGAAAAGAAGCTTCCAACTCAAAGGGTTTTCCCTCTAAGTCCTCGAAACTTCACCTTCTAACAGAGAATCAGTTTGTACAAGAAAGTAAGGAGACTGATATTATTTTTGCCCTTGTTGTAAAGGACAACACCTCATCTACGTCTAATGCTTCAAACTTACCCAAGGAGGTTTCACAATTGTTGGATGACTTTAAGGATGTTGTACCTGATGAGTTGCCCCATGACTTGCCACCAATGCGAAATATTCAACATGCCATTGATTTAGTTCTAGGATCTCAACTCCCTAACTTGCCGCATTATAGGATGAATTCTAAGGATAGGGAAGAGCTTAATCGACAAGTCAATAGTTTATTAGAGAAGGATTATATTCAACATAGTCTTAGCCCATGTGCAGTACCCACTTTATTGACACCAAAAAGGATGGAGCTTGGAGGATGTGTATTGATAGTAGAACTATGAATAAGATCACAATTAAGTATAGGTTCCCCATACCTAGACTTGAAGATATGCTTGATCTAGTCTCAGGAGCATGTTGGTTCTCTAATATAGACCTCCGCAGTGGGTACCACCAGATTAGGATTCGACCTGGAGATGAATGGAAAATTGCGTTTAAGACACAAGATGGTTTGTATGAGTGGTTAATAATGCCTTTTGGCCTCACCAATGCCCCAAGTACCTTCATGCGTGTTATGACTCACCTCTTTCAGCCATACCTAGGAAAGTTTTTGGTTGTCTACTTTGATGACATCCTTATCTTTAGTAAGTCGGTAGCTGAGCATTTGACGCATCTTCGCCAAGTGTTCCTCATTCCTCGTCAAGAGAAGTTCTATGCTAATTTGCCTAAGTTCTCATTTCTTCAAGAGCAAGTTCTTTTCCTTGGATTCATTGTTTCTGCACAAGGGTTGTCTGCTGACCCTGAAAAGGTACGAGCTATTCACGAGTGGCCTAAACCTACTTTCTTTCATGACGTCCGAAGCTTCCATAGTCTCGCATCCTTCTATAGGCGTTTTATTCGAGACTTCAGTACTATTATGAGTCCCATCACAGAGTATCTAAAAAGGGATAAGTTTCATTGGACTAATATTACATCTCGAGCTTTTGGACTCATTAAGCAAAAGCTTTTTGAAGCCCCAATTTTAATATTACCTGACTTTTCCAAATGCTTTGAAGTCGCTTGTGATGCCTCTGGAATTGGGATTGGGGGTGTCTTAAGTCAAGGAGACCACCCTATTGCCTTTTTAGTGAAAAACTAAAGAAGACAAAACAAAAGTATTCCACTTATGATAAAGAATTTTATGCCATCGTCCAATCTTTTGAACATTGGAAGTACTATCTCTTGCCCCAACAATTTGTTGTGTATTCTGATCATCAAGCACTTAAGTTTCTCAACTCTCAGCGACATTTGAACCCTAAACATGTCAAGTGGGTCGAATTTCTTCAAGAGTTTACCTTTGTCGTAAAACATCGTGTTGGGATAGAAAATAAGGTGACAGATGCCTTAAGCCGTCGAATCAACCTTTTGCATACTATGCAAGTACAAGTTGTAGGTTTTGAATGGTTGATCGATGATTATCTTACTTGCCCTGACTTCAGCTTAATTTACCAAGAGGTTATCAATGGATCTCGACAGGACTATCCCAACTTTCTTGTTAAGGATGGTTATCTCTTTCGTGGCAGTAAATTATGTGTTCCCCGCATGTCCTTACGAGACTTTCTAATTTGGGAACTCCATGGAGGAGGTTTAGCTGGTCATTTTGGGAGGGACAAGACTACAACCTTAGTTGAAGATCGATTTTATTGGCCCTCTCTTCGACGTGATGTTGCACGCATACTCTCACAATGTCATACGTGTCAGACTGCAAAAGCCAAGAAACAGAATACTGGATGGTACACTCCTTTACCAATTCCTAATGCACCATGGAAGGATCTAAGTATGGATTTTGTTTTAGGCTTGCCAAGGACTGTTCGACAGCATGACTCTATCCTGGTTGTTGTCGACTGATTCTCTAAGATGGCACACTTCATCGCTTGTAGCAAGACCACTGATGCTTCTCACTTAGCTAAACTCTTTTTCAAGGAAGTCGTGCGCTTGCATGGTCTACCTTCTATTGTATCTGACCATGATGTTAAGTTTGTCAGCTATTTCTGGAAGACTATTTGGAAATTGTTTGGGACTCAACTAAAGTTCTCTTCTGCTTTTCATTCGCAAATGGACGGTCAAACTGAAGTGACCAATTGTAGTCTTGGAAATTTACTTAGGAGTCTAGTCATTGACAAGCTAGGAAATTGGGATCTCATATTACCTACAGCTGAGTTAGCTTATAATAGCTCTGTCAATCGAACCACTGCCCGATCTTCTGAATCCGCGGAATCCCTAGCACATCGCCTTCATGAATTGCATGCTGAGATTAAGCGTAAAATTGTACTTAATAATAATCAATATAAATTAACAGTTGATGCTCATCGATGAGCTCAAAATTTTGATGAAGGAGATTATGTAATGGCCCGTATTCGCCTTGAACGTTATCCAAAACATTCATTCAAGAAATTGCATGCTCGTGCCTCAGGACCCTTTCGTATTCTAAAGAAACTTGGTTCCAATGCTTACTTGTTAGAATTACCTTTTGAAATGTCTATTAGTCCGGTTTTTAATGTTGAGGATCTTATGACTTACTGAGGCACTTTTGAGTCTCCCCTATTTTCTGGTGATTCTTCTGCAGGTTCCAGGATCAGTGCTCCAATTCTGCCTTTGCCATGTGTTCCTCCAACACAAGAAGTGATCGATGCTGTTATGGATGAAGAAACCATTTTTACTCTAAATGGTCCAGTTCATCGTTATCTTGTTTGATGGAAGGATTCAACTGACACAGATGCTACATGAATTACTGAAGATGAGTTCCGCCGGATCGATTCCACTTTACTTGACTCTTTCAATACCCCTTCCTCACCAGAGGCGAGTTCTTTTCAGCAAGGGGGGAATGATGGGAATCACAAAAGAATTAGAAAATTTCCAAAGAGATTTGAAGATTATCATGTTAGGATTTGATTATCATCAATTAGTATTTCTAGATTGTTCTATTTTAATTTTGCATTTATTGTTTATCAATTAGCATTAAGTATGATTTATATTCTAGAGTTTTTTATCATTAATATTTAGGGTTATGTTGAGGCCTATATATAGCCTCTCAACTATTTGCTATGTAGACTTTGATGAATTGAATAATATAATATTGAGTTGTTGTCTTCCTCTCTTGATCTCTTCCTTCTAAATTCTCTCTTCTCTTTTCTTATTCTGCCTCTCTATTCTCTCTTCTTATTCTACCTTATTTCTCCAATTCTCACACACCTTCTCTATTCTCACAACCACACTGTATCAACTGGACATCATCCTCAATTCCTTATTTAATTATCCATTTTCATTTCGTCCACTGATTTAATTGGTACCTTCATTTCCCCTTTTCTTTTCTTTGAATATTGCTTACATTTAATTTCACATGTTTTCGTATTTTCCATTTTGCAGTGTATCCAGCGAGCAGCATCACCGATCTGTCGGCGGTGGATACTACGCTCAAATCTCTAGAGCTTCAAACGCAGGCCAAGAGATCTACTTCTCTCTCTAGTTGATTGATGATTTAGATATAATTAGGGTTTGAATAAGACTATGTGTAGTTATGTTCACTTAAGTGACATGCTTCCTCCTGTCTTAAATATAAGACATCTTTTTTTCTAGTTATTGGTTAAATGTCATATTTGTACTTGAAGTATGTACAAGAGATCTATATTCTCCTAAAGTATTTTTTTTGTTCAAATTTGCCCCAAAAACTTGCAGGAACGATCATATATTCCCTCGAAGTATATATGTAGGGTCATATATGTTCTGTAAGTATGCACGAAACCGAAAGATCATATTTAACCGTTAATACTCTAACTATAAAGGGAAAATATGATTCCCTTGCATACTTCAGGGGCAGATATGACCATCTATACATACTTCAGGGGAAATATGACATTAATCCTTCTAATTAATTTAATCCTAAAGATTCTAATCAATTATAAACTAGTAAGAGATGGAGGCTAGGGATAAATTTGGATCATGGATGTATATGATGCTTCGGTAATATCACGTGATTTGAAGTGATGAGCAGAAGGCTTAGAGAAGTAGTTCCTATTTAATAGGATATTGGCTTTACTTTTCATTAACATCACTTAAAGTGAGGAGAAATATGCGTTGATGTGAATATTGTATAAGGAATAATTGTTAACCTGAATCCTGCTTCATTTGGGTTTATTCTATGGGGGATTGAATCATTCCTTTAATGAGCATCGACAGAAAGTGAATGGAGCATCGATCATAGCCCGTAAATGCAGTTTTTGACGATTTTGCCTTTGATTTATGATATACATTCATATGGCTTGGAAGACTATAAAGCAAAGATTTTATTTCATTTTTGTTCGTTTGAACATTAATGTAGCAGAAGTTAGTAATTGAGTGATACTGATCAATTAGTTCCACATGCTCTAAATACTGATCATTAGTTTGGGTATATCTACTTGATTGTAGAAACTCATCAAGGCATCATTGAAGCAGCAATAGAAATTGCAGAACATGTCTCTTCATGTTCCCTCACTTGTGCCTAATAAAATGATAATGTCAAATTTGGAAACAAATAGATGGTAGTTGCATTGTTTTCTTTCTTAACTTGTCATTTTGTTAAAATCAATTTGTCTTGAGATGTCCAAGTATTGTTGTTTATCAGTTTATTTTCCGATTTCTCTACACAAGATCATGGAGTTGAGTCTCTAAAGCTTGACGAGGAGCCTAAAGCATTACCTAAGGTAAATGCAAGCCTATCACGACATAATGTGTATGATGCTATCAATCAGTTTTTTATGCTACCATCATCACCTTGAGTAAAATCTAATCCGATAAAATTTATATAGGGAGGGAGTCAAATATGGCACAGGTGTTGTAAGGTTTCAATGGTCCTTGTCCTCCTGTATGTCAATACTTGTGATTCTCTCGGTCTAATTAAAATATGTCTTCTGCTTCATTCTCATTAAATTTTCTTTTCTTCTTCAATTTTCATGTTTTTAATTACTTTTGGAGTCTAACCAGCAAGACAAAAATTCTATTAAAAGAGGGAGCTGTTCTTATATTTATATTCAAAGAATTTATACAAATATTATTCCTTGATGGTTGCATAGGATTTTAAACTTGGCTATACTATTAAAGTCGCTGCCTTAATTTTCTCATAATGAGAACAGAACAAATGCATGTGCATTTGCTGCATGGTTGAAACATATGAAAAAAAAATTGTAGTGAACATGAAATGTTTGAATCACAATCATCATCATCAATATATCTGTTAAAATCTCATCCTGGCCTATTTTCTTTTTCATACTTTAAACAAGTTTTCTATGTGGTTTATCAAAAGTTGTTTGATCTAAAACTATAGAAATTATTTTTCGGAAACCATTTATGTTGTGCGTTGCAGTTGAAGTGAAGTGAAGTGTCATTAAAATCGAGTTGCTTCGTTCTCCACACCCACTATTTGATGCCATATATTCCAGTCCCCATCTATCTTATTCTTTTATGTTTTATCTCTATCTCCTTACTCTCGCCCCTCTTTTCTTTTGGAGTCCGGCTTTGCATTTAATCATGCGCTTCACAAGGTTCATGGTGCATTTTATTTTCACGCTCCGCAAAGGGTCACTATCATTAGTTTGGACCTAATTCTTCCAATCCTTAGCACTCAAGAGACACGTGGACCTAAGAAGAAGAGAGGTGTATTATCATTCATCATCAACACAATATCCTCCTTTTTATTCATCAACATCTATCTTCAGTTTTGGAGAGGAGAAGAACAAGGCCGAAACAATAGAGAGAGATTCCATTTTGGGTTCTTAATTCTTTTTGTTTTCCTTGTGAATTGTGATTTCAATGTTTATTTGTTGTGATGATTTTGATGGAACCTATGTGGGTTTAGTTTTCTTTTACGACCTAGAGTACTACGAACTTATTTGTAACTTAGAGATTTTTCTCACTATTTAGTTATATTTAATTTGATATAGTTTATTTAATCTTGATATTATTGACTAACTGTTTAGTGTTTGATCACCATCAGACATGTTTAGGGAATTTAGAATTGGACTTAAAAGAGGGAATTTTAAATAGACCTTGAGATTAAAAAGTGTAGGATTGGATTTTTAATCTGATTTGCGACTAGGATAGACATATACCTAGAAGCCCTACATAGTCACATTAGAGAGGTATCAGTATAAATTAAGCATAGTAAATTAGTGCAAGACATTGTGTAATCAAGCTAGGCAAGGATATAGGTGGAAACCGAAAGGCATTTATAGATATTAGTACTCTAAAATTTAGATTAGCTAGTTGAATTAATTCATAATTTATTTAGTGGGAATAAAATCTAAGAAGCAGATTAGGGATTAGTGACTCTAGGTTGTTCTTTTAACTCATGAATTTCATCTGTTTGAATATTTTGTGTTTTGTGCTATTTTATTTTCTTAGAATCTAGGTAATTAAAATCAGCTTTGTGTTACTCAACTTAAACGAAAATAGGAGATTTAATGCTTATTTATTAATTGTCTGAGTTTTTGTAGGATCGACCATGATTTGCCACTTTACTAATTTACGATCCGTACACTTGCGGAATTTTTATCAAAATTTTGGTAGCATCAAGTTTTTGGCGCCGTTGCCGGGGACTCAAGGCAATTAGTAATTAGAATTAAAAATCTTTTAGTAGTTTTAGCTTGAGTTTTTTTTCTTTTGGGGAAAAATAGAAAGATGGACTTTTCAGAGCTTAATAATCACTCTTAACAAATCTCCACACTGCAAAACTCTTAGCACGCAGGTTTCCATAGATAGAAGGAAAACATGAGGAGGGATAACCCCAAATCCCAAAAAAAAACATACAAATCCCCTTATGCGACTGGACAATAATGTCCTAAGGCTTCTCGATTCAGACTCTCATAAAAAACAGAACCTATGTGACTATATGACTCTTTCTTTCTTTGAGTATCAAAAGGGTGGCCAAAAAAAGCATTAAAATGAGAACATAATTCACACACGGTACAGTGAGAAAAAATATGACAAAAGCAAGAAAGCAAGAAAATAGTTCAAGAAAGAAAGAGTTAATATAATTTCTGCGAACTTCAACACCAACATACAAGATATCCAGGCAATAAATGAATACAACAACGTAATAGTTATTATAATGTAAAAGTAACATGTTTATTTTCTATAACTAACTTCTATCATCAAAAAATTCAGTAATTGTTAAAATTTTACTTAAACATTGTTAGAACGGGATGAGACCATTTATATTAGGGCCAAACGAAACCATATCTTGCCCACAACCTTTTAAATTGAAGCTTAGACTCCATTCTAACTGATGAAGCAACCTTAAAACTCCAGAACCTAAATCGATTTTAACCTCAATCTCGCCCAGAAATCAAAGAAAAGGAAGGAATAAAAGAAAAGAAGTTCACCTGAGTTGAAGACTGTTAGAAGATTATTAGGAAATAATTATAGTATTAGGAAATAATTAGAGTAGAAGAATATTATGTTTTTATTAAGTAATCATGTTAGGTAAATTTGTAGGAGAAGTTTAATTGTCTTTTAGGAAACTTTCATATTATAAATATGTAATCATATCAATGAATAAAGGGAAGACTATTTTTGAATCCTCCTTTGTTTTCAACATGGTATCAGAGCAAAAAGGCTTTTAGGTTCTTGTTTTTCATTGCTATCTTCCCCGGTTCGGAGTACTGTTCATGTGAATAGTGAACAGAGGTGTCTCAGCCGATCCGTTCCTTTCCGATCTTCTCCTTCGAACACGCGCCGGTCCATCAGCACCGGAAGGCTCTGGCGAACAAACCCCAGCCGGTCTGACCACAATCCTCCGTCGCACGTGCCTTCACGCGCTGCCGTCCGCCTCCCAAGCGCCTTCACAGAAGTCCCACGTTCCTGGTGAAGTTTTGTAGCTCATGGTGAAGCTATTTTGTTGTCTACTTGCTTGTTTGATGTTTATTTGGGATTTTTGAATTGTTGCTTGTGTTCAATGGCTAAAAAAAAGAAAAAAAGAAAAAGAAATAAAAAGGTGCTCGTGGATCTTGTGGTTCCAGATTCTAGTTGATTCAGATTTTTTGGTGTTGGTTTGTGCCTCTTGCTGGCTGCTATAGTTTGGTTCTTGGCATTTTTGGTTCCTCCTCTTGTGATTTTGATGCTATTTCCATTGGTGGTATGGAGTTCTGTTATTTGGAGTTCTGTTCAGACTTCAGTGTTTTAGTTTGGTTATTGGTTGGTTCGAGATCTGGTTTGTTCAATCTTTGTAATTGATTTGGTGGTTTCAGATCTGTTCTGACATTTTAGTGGTTTGAATTCGGTATTTTGGAGTTGTCAAGACGTTTCCGGTGAATCCTTGCGTGATTGATTGCATTCGGGTTTTGTGTTTTGATGAACTTCGTATTTTGGAGTTGTCATCCCGTTTCCGGTGGATCCTAGTGGTGATTGCATCGGGTTTTTTGTTGGGATACAACAAGCTCCAGTTTGGTGTCTCTATGTCATGTTTTGGTTGCTCTGTGTAGAGCATTTTTGGATTCAGATTGCAATTCTGGTTTTGCATCAAGTGCACCGATTTGTTGCTCATGGGGAGTGTTGAGTTTTGTTTGTTTTTGGGATTGTCTTTGTAACAAGTTGGATGCTCCAACTTGAGCGGGAATGTTAGAAGATTATTAGGAAATAGTTATAGTATTAGGAAATAATTAGAGTAGAAAAATATTACTATGCTTTTATTAGGGAATCATGTTAGGTAAACTTGTAGAAGAAGTTTAATTGTCTTTTAGGAAACTTTTATATTATAAATATGTAGTCATATCAATGAATAAAGGGAAGACTATATTTGAATCCTCCTTTGTTTTCAACAAAGACGAACCCGTGAGCTCTGAATAAGGGATCTCTGATTAATGGCAGAGTGAAAAGAGAGAGCTTCTGAATTAGAAGAACAATATGAAAAACCGAAGAGAACAGTTAAAACAACCATTAAATGACAAATCATTTAGGTAGGTGGGATGAGAGATTCAACGCATTTAGGTGGAGAGATGCATATGAATCATTTGAAATACTGAACAGACGGAACCGAACAGGCATCAAGAATTATGAAAGAATTATGACGAAGTAAAGTGGAACTCATTAAAACGCACACAATAATTCATTCTAGTGTAGAGTGAACACGTAGTGTGAACGCAAAAGGGGTGAAATACGGTCTATTTTAGTATATCACAAGAAAAACTTAGGTAATATCACATTAAAAACAGTATCAGGTGTGAACACAAGGGAATATTCCACACGGCTAATTATAGTATATTATAGATATAGATGAGTAGAAAATCATACCAGAACAGTTTTAGATGCTACTTATTTGCAAATAGTAGCAAGCTCAATGATTTAAAATCAACCCAATTGTCGAAAAGAACTAATTGCTTACTCATCTGAGAATCTGCATTTACATGTAATAGAACAAAACAAGAAGCTGGAAATGAGTATGGACAATCAGCTTCTTTTTAGCATCAGAAAAGAAGTGAACAAAACATTCATATATCATCAATCAGAAGATTTACATGTTTCAACAACTCTCATAATCCGTTCAATAATTATAGGAACATCTTCCAAAGAGAAAGTAGTAAAACAAATACGAAACCATCCTGGTTCTATGCAATGACAAGCTGAACCTGGAGTCATATTGATCTTGGCAACACTCAGAAACTTCTCCCATAAGTCAAGTTCCCCTTTCTCACTGTATGGGCGGATTATTTCACTCATATCAGCCCAACAGTACACACCACCTCCACTTTTAGCACATTTGATTCCTAACTTATTTAAACTAGCCACAAATGCTTTGTGAACTTCACTGATTCTCTTTTGGTTGGTCTCAATGTACTCCTCAACAAATCTTTCATCTGAAAGCATTGAAGCAGCAATCCGCTGAGTTGGAGCAGACACAGAGCAGAATCTAGTCAGCTTCTTGGCAGCAGCCAAAACACTCTCGTTGAATGAATATATAGCCCCAACTCTAAAGGCAGGAAGGGCAAGGTCTTTTGACAGACCATATATTATGTGAACCCGATTCTTGTCTATATATTCCAAATCAAGAACTTCAGCTACACTCACAAACTTCTCACCTCCATACAAGGAGCTTGCATATATTTCATCAGAAATTACATGAATATTTTTCTCCTGGGCAAATTCTACAATACTGTAAAGCATGTCCCGTGAAAGCAGGTTACCAACAGGATTCGAAGGATTAGAAAAAAGAATTCCACGAACTTTAACTCCTCGTTTTCTCGCTTGGCTATATGCTTGTTCAAGGGCAGTGATACTTAAATTGAAATTGTCAGTACTACGGCAATAAACAGGAATCAGTTCCACTCCAGTTCGCCATCTAACATCCCTGTCAAAACTGCATATTTCCACTTACGTCAACTTCTAGAACTACAAAAGTAAAAATAATTACATGCTTAAATTAATTACCCTGGATAGTAAGGTGCGGGAACAAGAAATGCATTTCCATGATCAGCCAAGCAGAAAGACAGTATTTCAATTGCCGGAGTAGCTCCAGATGTCAATACAATATTGAATGGATCAAAATCCACAGACCCTCTCAATGCCTGAGACATAAAATTTGACATGGCCTACACATGAAGTGAAAATAAATAATAAAAATCAAAATTATTAGATACAACAATAACACAAGCCCAGCTAAACTGAACTGATAAGTAAGCTCAAGAAGAGTGTGGTTTCCATCCTTTTAGCATAGCAAATGGGCAAAACACTTTAGTACATGAACCAAAATGCCTCTATTATACCAACAAGTGATCGGTCGAGATTGTGAGTGGTCTCCCCCACATAAGGATGAGAACATGTTAGAAGTCAAATCCCTAATTCTACAATCCCCTGACTATGTACAGCATTCTCTTACGTCATTCCCTTAATTAGAAACTAGGATTTTTCTCATTTATGGCTGGCTGCATTTTAATTTATAGTTGATTGTCTTTCAACCTCCATATATTGTAATACTTTCTTCCCAGTAAGATACAAGTTTGTGAATGATTCACCACAAAACACAAGTTCAATTCCTGGGAAGTACACTTGTTGGTAGAAGAGTTAATCCACGACGCACTTTATCTCCTCAAGTAGAGAATAGTTGGTTGCTCGGTTTTGGACCAACTGGCCCTGTGCTGGATACCAGGTGGTGAGGTTTCCGCTTATAAAAATAAAAGGACTCTTTCATGATGCAAGCTGTAGATGTCTATGTTTTGTAAAATGGTAGAAAGCAAGCATATACACTTCACATGTTCATACTCTGATTATTGTAAGCAGAAAGGCAGTTATGCGTTACCAAGCAAACATAACCCCTGAAGAAAAATTAACACTTGATTTTTATTTCAATGTTCAAATTCTGATTATTGAGAGCAGAAAGGAAGTTATACTGTACCTGATTTTTATTTCATATGTCCAAATTCTGATCATTGTAAGCAGAAAGGACCTTGTGCATTACCAAGCAAATATAACCCCCGCAGACAAATTAACACTTGACATGATAGTCAAACAAAATCATAAATATAGACATCAATGCTGCATAGGATTTCAGAACTAAAACAAGAAACAAGACATATTACACCCAATATGCAAACATACAACACTACAGCAGTAATGAACTACACGCAGAATTTACTTTACCGTTTTCATTTCCTCTAATCCATCAAACGGCTGGTAAATTGTAATCCCATGGATACTCAAATTGACATCATCAGTCCCAAGAAGAGATTCCCTCACATTTGCTGACATCCACTTCTCAATCAAATCCAAACATAACTACCACAAACAAAAGCACCAAGTGAAGTCACAACGAGATAAAAGCAAAAAAAAAAAAAAAAGAAAGAACTAGAGAAGGGACATTTGCACCTTGATCCCAAATAAGAGACTTAATTTCAAAGTGGTCCCAAGGATTTGTTAATAACTACTATTACAAGTACAATAGCGTTCATTAACAAGTGGTAACAACTCCTTTGAATCTCTTTGAAATTAAATCACCTAATTGGGACTTAGGTGCAATTGTCCCACTAGAGAATGCAGTGTGGGCGTTTCAGTAGTGAGGGGCATGTTTGTGAATAAATACTCCCTCCGGTTTTAAATATAAGACCTAGTTGACTTTTTTGGAAAATCTCAAAAAAGCAAAATAAATCAATTATAAATTGATTTACCTATTTTTTTTCTTAAACTAGTTTATTTAACCAATAAACTAATCACTAATCTAAAACTATATCAAATATGTCATAATCTAATACTACATTCAGTTCTAAATATAAGACCTAATTGACTTTTTTAGAGAACCCTAAGAAAGTAAAATAAGTCACTTGTAAATTGGTTCTCCTAATTTTTTCCTTAAACTAATTTATCTAACCTATTAACTAATAGGTAATCTAAAAAAATATCAAATACTCCCTCCGGTCCTTATTATAAGTGACTAACTACCTCTAATTTTTGGTCCTAATATAAGTCACTAACCGCCGCATTAAATGATTTTTCCCACTTTATCCTGTTATAAATGAAGATTCAAAATTGAAAATGTGAAAAGACATCATCATTTAATGAAGGGTGATGTTGGAAAAAGTGGAAAAGTAAACATGAATTTTAAGACCCAACTACACCATTCCTTGGTATGTGAGAAATGGGTAGTTGGTAACTTATAATTAGGATCGGAGGGAGTATGTCATAGGTAACTAACCTACTTTGCTTCCTTAACTTCTCAAAAAAAAAAAAGTCAACTAGGACCGGAGGAACTAACATATTTTGTAACCTTAACATTTCCAAAAAAAAAAAGTCAACTAGGTCTTATATTTAGAATCGGAGCGAGTACAATATATAGGGGAAGTAATAACTGTAATTTGCTCATAACACTAACCATATTATCAGACAAACCAAGCTGAATGATCCCCTGAGGGTTATCCAAGGGGTGGTAGGGATCGAGAGAGACGCTGTGAAGGCCAATGTAATAGGGGGAGGAATCAGGCTTGGCAAGGCACGTGGCAAGGGAAGAGAGGGTGACGGATGCACGTGTCGAGGAGAGATTGGTGCGGGAGGAGGAGCGAGGGAGGTTGTTGGTGTTGTTGTTGTTGGAACGGTGTCGTTTGAGGTAGAGCTGGAGGAAGTAGAAGAGGGCGCAGGGGATGAGGGAGCCCAGCAGGAGGCCGCCTCTGCCTTGCACTATGCCTTGCAGAGGCACTATCAGCTTCATGCCTGTGGAGGTCGAAGTGTTTCTGTTCTTGTCTGTTGCCTTCCTGGCGGTGGGACCCGCCTGGGGCGGATTAGCTTTTGACGCCACCGCTAGATAGGCTTAGAAGAAGATTGATTGGGGATTTGCGATGGATGGGCAGCTCTTCCTTTTGTATCTTGTCAATGAAGGGCGAACTCGGTTCCTCGTGTCGTGAATGCGTGGGTAATCTTTCCTTTTCCCTAGGATAAATCGAAAAAAAATACTACCTCTGGTCCTAAATATAAGACCTAATTAACTTTTTTTTGAAGAGGTTAAGGTTGCGAAATAAGTTATTAAATCATGACATATTTGATATATTATTAGATTATACATTAGTTTATATGTAAAATATACTAATCTAAGGGAAAAAATTAGGTAAATCAATTTATGATTAACTTATTTTGCTTTTTTATAGGATTTTCTTAAAAAGTCAATTAGGTCTTATATTTAGGACCGGAGGGAGTAGTAAAATATTTTTTTTATTTATCCTTCTATCAAAATGGGAATGTTAGTTTTTTTTATCAAAATGTATGTGAATGTTAGTTGGGTGTCTGGAGTTAATGTTTCAGATATTAATAGGGTTTATTTTAAGCTGAAACACTCCACATAAAATTTAAATGCTGAAAATAAACTTTATCAATATCTGAAGTAGTAATATTAATGTTGACAAAAAAAATAAACAAGCAATCCTCATGGGTATGAAATGAACTCCTACTTGTTATATTTAACACTTTACTATTTCTCTTTACCATTGCTTGTACCTTGCCTCCAACTACCTCCTTTAAGAAATCAAATTCGCAAGTTTGGTGATAGAACATGGTTCAAGTCAACGAGAGTCATGTGAAAATCACAATTGAGAAAAAGAACTCTACAAGCCTAGCTTATAACAACCATTCATGATATTGCAATAGTAGTTTAATTAGTATTTCAGCACCTCTTCAAAATAAAGTTTCTCTTTTTTACTGTCAATTTAAATTAATAACACTCTATTTCAACTTCAAGTATATATTTTATCATTTCTACATGGAGCAAATCTAAGAGAATATTGGGTTGACAGAACAACAAAGAAAAAAAACACAGATAATCATCACACAATTAATTAAATCCATAGTATCAATGAAACCAAAGAGAATGCTAACAAGCAAGACCAAATGGACACAAGTCAGTTCATCTCTTCCTCATACCAAACAGCAGAACAGAGAAACAAATCAACAACAACAACAAAATGAACTTCATTTGATTCTTACTATCCTAGAATTTATGCTTTGACCCTTCAATATTTCACAAACATTAAAGGGTACTCCTTCACGCAGCTGAGAGAGGAAGGGAAGAATTTTGTAAACTAATATTCATTTAAATTGATTAATCAAACTTGCAGTGACCTCATTCTTTCTTTCCTGCCAGTACCCATTCGGCCTCTCCCATAAAAATAGCACAAAATTGTAAGAACAAAGTACAAGGTGTAGTAATGGGAGGATAGAGTTAGAATACATATGTGTGTGTGTATTTATTAGGAAATTTTCAATTATGTATCCACTAGTTTAATCTAAATTATATTTTTGTTCCCAAAATCTTATATATGACGCTCATACCATTTTCGTTCTATTTAACTCTCTTCTTCCTATTTATTTAATAAAATTTAAACTTATAATTTATATTCCCCATTTTCGCTTAATTTAATTATATTTTGAAAATAAATAAAATTTCAGCATGTTACAGCTATCTTTCAAGAACATCTCACATCTCACACTAATCTTAATGGCTGATTGTGGCCAGCCACCTTGATTGGTGGAACAGAAGAGTTTTCACGCGCTCAATATCTAAGTGAGGATGGAACACATGATCTTGATCAAGGTTAGATGAGTTCCTTACTAATAGTGGGCATATTAATTTCAGAAGTTTCTCCTTCGTATTCAAAATATAAGATCACTTTGATTTTTTTTAGAAGTTACAGAAATAAATAGGACTATTAAATTATCACATATGTCACATGTAATGCGACTAGGACTATACTTATATCTAGTGCACTACAACTAGTTCAACAAGTGTACCACTCAATGCGTGCCACGTGGCAAATATATCTGGTTCCTACTCGACTTGGGATTAAATACAAGATTTATTCAAAACCAAGGACTGCAAAAAGTGGTACAACTTCTGGTCGTCTCTCTTGAGGAGTCTTTTATCTATCCTAAGATGAGCTAAATGCAATTGAATCGAGTAAAAGTGTAGGAGGTTTCGGTTTGATTTTATAAATTAATTAAATTATTAAGAAAATGTAAATGATTGTTTTTTTGGTGTTTTTCAATTAATAGTATGAAGGTTTTAAATCAATGCAATGTAACGGAGATTTGGTAGCATTCATCAGTTTTAAATTCAATGAAGGTTTATTTTATTAAATGGTTCAATTGCTTCTTTAAAACTGATTTTGGAAATATAGCATTCATCAAGTCTAGTAGAGAAATCCCAAAGCAACCACTAAGGGTATCCTTGGCACAAATTAATAGCATATTTAGTAATCGCTTGAAACTAATCATTACTTAGGTTTAGAGTTAAGTAACAGTTAATTTGTACTGAAAATAAGTTCGAAAATCACTTTCCCCTTGAGAATGTGCAAACACAACACCTCAATTGAAATATCAACAATATAAACTAAGTAAATTATTATATGGCTTGAAGCAATCTCCAAGAACTTGGTTTGACATGTTCACTAAGGCATTGAAGAAGATGGGCTTCATCCAAGGACAAGCAGATCACACCTTGTTCAGTACACATAAACGTGACAAAGTCATTATCTTAATTGTTTATGTTGATGATATTGTCATTACAGAGAATGATGAAAGTTCCATAGTTCAATTGAAAAAAATGATTGCACCATACTTTAATATATATTTCATGGTCAATTTCATTGAGTTAATGCAGGATTTATAGCTAAGTGTACCTAGTTGGGACAAATTTTACACTTATACACGTTATAGGGATTTGTTCCAATCAAGTGCATTTTGGTCATTCTTAGCATGTTTATTGTTTTACATTTTTTCAATGACATTTGATACTACCTTTAATACATTTGAGTGTGCAGGTTGTGAGGATATCGTGAATATTCAAGAAAATGGGTCTAAAATAAAGTTTTTTTGACAAATTTTGAAAATTGCCAAAAGGATCAAAGAATTTTTGAAACTTTGTGTTTTAGTCCCTGATGGCTCGTCAACTGGCGAGCCACTGGAAAGCAACTTGCAAGCCACAAGAAGCGATTCTAGTTTCTCGCCACTTGGCTCACTGACTAGTGAGCACGATGCTGACAAAAAATTGCATATACGAAATTAGGGTTCTTAAGCCCTATATAAGCTTCTTAATATCTCCAAACCATCTCCAATTACCCTTTTGGCCGAAAATAAGTCTCTTAATTTAGGGTTCTTCAATTCCCTTCCATTCCCAATCAATTTCATCCACTTCCATTCTATATATCTCTTCCACTATTTCTCTCATTTCTGCACATCTTCCACACCTTCCACCTTCTTCTACCCTCTTTTTCCATGGATTTTTATACGATTCTTCTTCTTGGAGCTTCCCTTAAAGTTTATATGTTTAATTGAAGGATTCTTCATCTCTTGAGGATGGGTTGATGGTTGCTCAACCATGGATTCATCATGAGGAGTTTTTCTTAGTTCATTATGTGTTTGGATCTCTCTTGTAGATGTTTGTATTTATGTATTGGATTGAGATTCTACATATGTATATATGATGATTGACCTTGCTGATTTGGATTAGGCCATAATGCTATGCACAAAACTGGAGGAGACACACATGGATGAAAATGCAACCTAGAAATAAAATGGATAGAGTTCCTATTGATACAAAGAGATACAGAATAATTGTTGGGAAACTAATATACTTGACTCACTCATCTTGATATCAATTATGTAGTGAGAATAGTAAGTCAATTCATGCACCAACCACAAAAGGAGTATATGAATGTAGTAATAAAGATTCTTGGAGACTTGAAGTTAAATTCTAGTCTAGAAATACTCTTTAAGAAAGGTATAGCTAGGAATATGGAGATTTACACTCATGTTAGTCATGCAAAAGATCTAGAGATTTGAAGGTCTACAATAGGTTATTGCATGCATCTCTGGGGTAACTTAGTTACATAGAGAAGCAAGAAATAGTTTATTGTATCAAGAAGTAGTGCTAAAGCAGAATTAAGTGTTGTAGCTCTTAGTATATGTAAAGGAATATGGATCATCGATTTACTACATGAATTGAGAATTACATCTGATAGACCACTACAAAAATGGTGATAATAAGTCTATGCTGACCAAGAATTTGGTTTAGCATAATTGAATCAAACATGTTGAAATTGAAGACACTACATCAAGAAGAAAGTGGAAGCCGAGATCATGACATTATCAATTTATCATACATTTGATCCTCCACATAAATTGCTGATATGATGATAAAGCCACTTGTTAGAGTCAAATTGAAGAATTTCAAAGTATGCTAAATATGATAGACATCCATTTTCAAGCTTAAGTGGGAGTGTTAGAGTCTGAATAATTATAATTACGGGAAATCATCTCTTGATTGTCATTTCCTAATTCACTAAATTCATAGTCCTAGAGTGTTCTATGCATTTATGTTGTTGATTGTAATTTCCTTTTTTTGATCGTATCTTATCCTCTATACAATGTACTCTTTCTATCAATCAAGTACATCAATAAGAGAATATTATCTTCTCTAAAATCTCCTTTCATCTCAAATTCATCAAATAAAAACATACATGGTAATGTCTACATAAAAACAGTACATTTTCATCTCAATGACATCAATATAAATATATGTTTTGCTAAGGCGGTTTCAAGTTTAATCGATAAGATTACAAAAAAAGCGAAGCTAAATAACCAAACAATATCCAAAATGTTACAACAAATCCCTCTTAGGCCTACAGGAAAACAGATCAATTCAAAATGCAGCATAACATTCATTATGCGGCAAAAGCTATATTCAATTGTAAAGCTGCTTGAATCTTCTGCAGGCCTCCAATATATTTTCCCGGTGACCAAAGGCACTAACCCTGACAAAACTTTCCCCACCTGGTCCAAAACCGCTGCCAGGTGTTGTGACCACATGAGTCTTCTCCAGAATCTCAGCAAATACATCCCAAGAACTTCTGCCAGGAAAATGAACCCACACATATGGAGCATTTTTGCCTCCATATACTTTAAATCCCAGAGTTTCGAATGTCTCTGTTATTATGTTTGTATTCTCTATGTAGAATCCAATAACATCTTTCATAGCCTGCATTATTCCATTTCATTAAGTCTATCATCACGATGTTTATCTTTAGTTCTTCCAAATTTCACAAATCTCTATCAAATCAGAAAAATTTCTCTATGGTATGCAATTAAGTGCACTGAATCTGGTCAAATAAATGTATATAACATATAGTATATGCCTATGGCAAGAATACAAAGACTTTAGGCAATAAAACAATAAAGTAACAAAAATGATACAACGACTCAAGGAAGTAATTCAATCACCCAAAGAATTGTTGACAACTGAGGAGCATGCGATGATTCTAGGGCACGAAATTACACGATTAGGCTGCTCACTTGTCATTAAGACTTTTTGGAGATTAAATCCTTCCTTGAGACATCAAAGTAATTCTCCCTATATCAATGACTAACCTTAAGGCCTTCTGGTGAGAGGCAAGCCATAGCACCTGCTTGAGAAATATTGGAAGCACCATTGAAGCTAGTACATACAATGCGATTAAAATCCTTGGCAACTGGAAAACCATCAGAGAATAACAACTGCTTTGGGACAACCGTCCATCCCAAACGAACTCCAGTGAAACCAGCATACTTGCTAAATGATGACGTCTCAATTGCGACCTACAGTGGTTGTAAGGAACATATAATCAAGCTACAAAAATGCAAAACAGTATTTACTTGTTGGTCAAAAGCGGTTTCTTGAATGAAGTCAATTGGTTTTTGCTTATTAAAATACATGACTAGTGTAGCCCTTTGCCTTGCAGGTAACAGACATGCCAAATAATCATGGAGATGGACGTTTAAATACGGAAAGAATGTGACATGAAGAGAATAATAATCAACTAAATGCAAAATGAATATCTCACAGCATCAGTGATTGTGTGAGCGCTCATTCGTTTCCAAATTCAAATAATATGAATTTTTAGCTGAATAATTAAAAGAAACAGTATATTTGCCAAAAGACTTTATTACTAAGACCTAAAGTGGAACTGTGACATGTAGAACATCTTAAGCAGCTCATAACATTGAACTAGAGAAGAATCCAAAGGTTACATTGAATGGTAAAACAATCAATAATCATACCTTAGCAATCAAATTCAAATCAGCTATCAATCATGAAAATATTAATGATTAACAAAATGCTAATCATTAGTAATCATAGTCAAAGGATTCAGGAGTTAACAAAATGCTAACAATCAATAGGCTTAGAAATCTATTTTGCCCTAAAAGCTTTCGCTTAGGAGCTAGCCCTATAAGTATTTTTTTGTCCAATGTTGCCATGGAGGAAAAAAAGAAGAAGCAATTTTACAGTTAGAATATTTACAGTCAATGTCAACTTATTAGCAGACAACATGAAATTTTTAATGGAATAGGTCAAGATTTCTATTCTTGGAAATTTAAAAGACAACTTCGAGCCAAACAAAACTTGCAAGGCAAAATAGCTCCAAAACAAAAACTTTCAGGATAACATAAACCCTCAACCATAATTAATAATCAGAGTCAAAGGAATGAAGGGGTCAAGGAAATGCAAATCCTTAATAATCAGTTCGGATACAGGGGGTGAGAAGGGTCTTCTTGTATACCTCTTTGGCTCCAGGAATTTCAAAGATGGAGTGAGGTTTGTCATCTGAAATATACATGGCATATGCAGAATCATAGACAATTATAGACCCATTGTCTTTGGCAAACTGAACTAGTTGAGTTAGTTGCTCCTTTGTTGCTACGGCACCAGTAGGATTGTTGGGAGAACAAAAAAATATTATGTCTGTTCTAGAAGTTGCTGATAAATCAGGAAAGAAACCATTTTCTGGACTACATCTCATGTATTCAATTTTCCCATACTTCTCAGCATCCTTCAGATATTGGCCAGTTTGACCCATAATGACACTAGAGTCCACATAAGCCTGCATAAAAATAACAAGACATTTATAATTATATATTTCATCTTTGCCTGTTCATCTTCTTTAGTGTCAGAAGACATAAACAACTCAATAAACGAAATAAACTCATACAGCATAATGATAGTAAATTCAACAACGCTATCAATTCAGGCAAGGGATGAAATTAAACTTATCATACACATTATTACATAAAAAGTAAAAGCAAAATGTCCAAGAAATTTATCTATCAAAATGAACTGTGCATAGAAATTACCGGGTATGATGGGTCTTGTACTGCCATTGTTACATTTGAGCCAAACATCATCTGACACAAAAAGAATATAAAAATGACATTAAGTTACATCTAAAAATAGTATTTCAATATTGAAAAACTCCTAATTCAATGCCCCTTATTTTTTTCCCATCCTACAACCAAACTAAGATGGTATAGACAGATTTAGACATGATATTGAAGAATAAAGTAAACCTGGAGACGAGATATGTCACATTTTGCTCCATCAGAAACAAATATATCATCTTCCTCAATGCCAAGACCGTTGTAAAGTGTTGAAGCAATTGCCTTTCTTAATGGCTGCATAGATCAGCAACTCCTGTCACTCTTAAAGAATCTTAAATTTCATGAAAAATAAAATAAGAAACACAATTTTACTTATCAATACTATCATTCTAAATAAGAATGAATGAACTAATACTTCCATGGTCAAATCTTGCCCTTTACTTAATTTTCTTAAAGATAAACATTAAAATTTGTTAACTGGATTTCAAAGGTTTGTTTATCACCCCATAGAAAGAGATTATTCCATTGTTGGACTAAGATTTCTATAATCGAAGTTTAAATAAAAAAGAAACAATCTCCATACAATGACATGCTTATTGAATGATTAAGGAAGTTACAAGCATTAGCATTTGCTCAAGACAGCAGCCACCAAAGACACAAGATGGCACACTAATCCAATCTGCTAAGCTTGGGTAACTCTATGTGCAAATAGAAATTGGTAGAAATCCACTCCGCACAAACTCTAGAAGGAAGAATAATTGAGCCAGAGTGAGTAGTTGCAGGAAGGGCAGGTGAAGAAAGACAAGACAAAAACAATTAGCAAGGGTCAATAATTATTCCTCAATGACTAGAACATGATATGTCAAGCGAAGCATGATGAAAAGATATATAAATTTATAAATATAATTGTGAGAATATTCTGTAATTATTGTAAATATTCTTGCTGATTATGTAGGCTCTTATTAGCTTTATGAGTTATCATTAGCATTAATTAGGGATTAGTATCATGTCTTCCTTCTAGCCTATAAGTAGGCTCTTGTACATCAACTTTGATATAAGAAAATATATTTTCTCTCTATCTTCTTCACAAATCTGTCCATGATTATCCACATGGTATCAGAGCAAAAGGGCTAAAAATTGTAGTAAGGGAGCATAGGCATAGATCAAAATGGTGAAACCCTCTCTTCTAAACATCTGGGTGTTCATGTGCGTGATGATGGAGACACTCTGGACTCTCACCGCCGGCACCATCGAAGAGAGGAGGCCAAGATCGGCCAGATCCCAGAAATCCACCGCCAACGGAGGCGCGCGTGGGGTCCACGAGCCGCCGTACAGTTCGCCGGCAGACGCGCCGGGGCTGCGCGTGACGGCGCGTGAGAGGGAGGTTTCGGAGGCGACTTCCACCGCTGCGTTCGCCACTCCATTTCCGGCCATATTCCGGTCTCAGATGTTGGATCCGAGGTCGGGTGCGGAACTTTCCAGATTGGGCAGTGTTGTTTGGGCACTGTTTGTTCGTGTGTTTACCTTTGAAGGTTGTGGGTTGCTGTTCAATGTCACTAAAATGATGTGTCGAGGCATTGAGACATGTTTTTGGTTAGTTACAGATTTGGTAGTGGAGAAGATGATGACTTTAAGCCTTTTAGTCAACGCTACCATAAGATTGGTAGTAAGGGAGGCGACTCATTCATCAACTGAAACAACCGTTGCTATGGAGACGGTATCTTTAACGTTTGTAGCAAAGCGTGGTAACTTTCTCCAAGCTCTAAAAACCTCACAGGATCGACAGGTATGGATTGTTGATTCTGGAGCCTCTGATCACATGACCGACAATCACAAATTGTTCACTAGTTACATCCCAAATGCTGGCAACATGAAAGTGAAAATTGCTGATGGCTCACTCGCTACTATTGCTGGGAAAGGGAGTATTAAAATTTCAGAGAGTATCATTCTGGAATCTGTTTTACATGTGCCGAAATTAGCGTGCAATTTACTATCTGTCAGTCAATTGACAAAGCAATCGAATTGTTCTGCTAATTTTTTGCCTACTCATTGTGTGTTTCAGGATCTATCATCGGGGATGGTGTTTGGTCATGCAAAGGAATGTGAGGGACTTTACTTCCTCGAAGACGCCAGAGTGAGTCACCAACCTATCAGAAGGGTATGTAACACAATCTCTAAAAATGAAGATATTATGTTGTTGCACAAGAGAATGGGTCACCCTAATTTCCATTATTTATCCCGTATGTTTCCAACTATTTGCCCACCATCAAACCTTGATATGAAATGTGAAGTCTGTGAATTGGTCAAACACCACCGGTCATCATATCCTAGAGCTCCATATATTCCTACCAAGCCATTCACTACCATTCATAGTGATTTATGGGGACCTTCCCGCAATCCAAACCGTACCAAAGCAAGGGGGTTTATTACATTCATAGATGATCACACTCGTGTTTGTTGGGTTTATCTGTTGAAGGACAAGTCTAAGGCACCAAATGCTTTCATGAGTTTCTATGCTATGATAAAAAATCAGTTTAATACAAGTATCAAAGTTTTACATTCTGACAATGACACTGAGTATTTTAACCGAACTTTGAGTGATTTTCTCCAAACTCATGGTATTATCCATAGAAGTTCGTGTGTTCATACCCCTCAACAAAATGGGATTGCTGAAAGGAAAAATAGACACATCTTGGAAGTCACTAGGGCTCTTATGATCACTTCAAATGTACCAAAGTTTTATTGGGGAGATGCCATTTTAACTGTCACCCACCTCATCAACCGAATGCCAAATAAGGTGATATCTTTTGAAACTCCACTCAAAATGTTACAAAGTATCTTTCCTACCACTCACCTTGAATCAAATCTTCCATTTCGTGTTTTTGGTTGTACTGCCTTTGTTCATGCTCATCCAAATAACAAATTTGATCCTCGTGCAGTGAAATGTATTTTTCTTGGGTATTCTCCAACTCAAAAAGGGTACAAATGTTTTGATCCTGTCTCTAAACACCTATTTGTAAGCTTTGATGTTACTTTTCATGAAGATACACCTTTCTATCCCAAATCTTCAATTCAGGGGGAGAGAACGAGTGAATCTCAGACTTGGGTGTCTGAACCTGTACAAGAATATAACACTCTTGAACAATGGATAACCCTTCCACAGATAGAATCATCACCTTCACCTTTACCACAAACAGAGTCATCACCTCCAACTATACCACAGACAGAGCCATCACCACTACCACAAATCGAACCTCCCTTAACCCAACCATCTCTTGTGCAAAATTTGAATGCAGGGAACAAAGATATGATGGTGTACTCACGAAGGCAAAAATCTAAGGGAGGAAAGAAACTTGCATCTGAAGCACTCAAGCATTCAGAACCAGTGATAGCTCCTGAAGAACCAAAGGAGTCAGAAGTGGTGGTGGCTGCTGAAGAGACTGTTCCAGAGGTATCTCAGGAAATTCATGTAAATGTTAATGAATATAATGACCTTGATTTGCCTATTGCTCACAGGAAACAGTCTCGATCGTGTACTCTACATCCAATTCAAAAGTATATGTCCTATAATGCTCTTTCCTCAGGCTATAGGGCATTTGTTACCGGTTTGGATAAAGTCCATATTCCTAAAAACATTCAGGAGGCACTTGAGGTACCTGAATGGAGAGCAGCAGTTATGGAGGAGATGAGAGCTCTTGAGAAGAATGAGACGTGGGCTGTTGTTGAAAAACCGAGAGGCAAGAAACTTGTTAGTTGCAAATGAGTGTTTACTCCTAAGTATAGAGCTGATGGTACTCTTGACAAGTTAAAAGCAAGACTTGTGGCAAGAGGTTTCACTCAGACTTATGGTCTAGACTACCAAGAGACGTTTGCACCAGTGGCAAAATTGAACACTATCCGAGTTTTATTGTCTGTAGCAGCTAACTTGGAATGGCCACTTCATCAGATGGACATTAAGAATGCCTTCTTGAACGGAGAGCTTAAAGAAGAGGTTTACATGACTTTACCTCCTGGTTTTGAGGAGGGAAGAGGTGATAAGGTTTGCAAGTTGAAGAAGTCTCTCTATGGCTTGAAACAGTCTCCCAGGGCTTGGTTTGACAGGTTTTCAAAGGTCCTGAAAGTTGAAGGCTACAAACAGTGTTTATCAGATCATACTATGTTTGTCAAAACAGAGGGAGGAAGAAGATGTATCCTTATTGTGTATGTTGATGATATAATTCTTACAGGTGATCATATTGATGAAATGTCTAGGATAAAACTTGCGCTTGGCAAAGAATTTGAAGTCAAAGACCTAGGAAATCTGAAGTACTTTCTTGGAATGGAAGTTGCAAGATCAAGGAAAGGAGTTTATGTGTCCCAAAGGAAGTATATACTGGATCTCCTCGAAGAGACAGGCATGTTGGGGTGTAGTCCTGAACCAACTCCTGTTGTACCTCCTAAGAAAAAGAAGAAGCCTAGAAAAGAGGGGGATTCAGAAGAGGATGATCTTGATGATGATACTGAAGCTGAAGAGGAAGATAAAGAGCTAGAAGAGCCAGTAGATAAAGAAAGATATCAAAGACTTGTTGAGAAACTAATTTACCTTTCCCACACAAGACCTGATATAGCGTTTGCAGTAAGTGTTGCTAGTCAATATATGAGTGATCCAAGGAAGAAGCATATGGATGCTGCGTGCAGGATATTGAGGTGTCTAAAAGGTACTCCCGGGAAAGGTTTGTTTTTCCGGAAACAAGAACGAAGATCGATTGAAGTTTACACTGATGCAAGTTGGGGAGGAACACATCCTGACCGAAGATCTACTTCTGGTTATTGCTCATTTGTATGGGGAAATTTAGTAACTTGGAAGAGTCAGAAACAGAGGGTTGTGTCTAAAAGCAGTGCTGAAGCTGAATTAAGGGCGTTGGCTCAAGGAATAATGGAGGAAATGTGGTTAAAACGTGTTCTTTGCGAGATACAAGTCCAAGTGGATTTGCCACTCAAGCTCTATTGTGACAATAAGGCAGCTATAAGCATGGCCTTAAATCCTGTTCAGCACGAGAGGTCAAAGCATGTGGAGATAGACAGACATTTCATCAGAGAAAAAGTTGAAGAAGGGACCATATGTTTGATCTTTCTTCCGACAAACCTTCAAGCTGCTGATGTACTAACGAAGGCGCTACTCAAACCCGCATTTGATAATTGTGTAAGCAAGTTGGACATGATCGACATATATGATCCAACTTGAGGGGGAGTGTGAGAATATTCTGTAATTATTGTAAATATTCTTGCTGATTATGTAGGCTCTTGTTAGCTTTATGAGTTATCATTAGCATTAATTAGGGATTAGTATCCTGTCTTCCTTCTAGCCTATAAGTAGGCTCTTGTACATCAACTTTGATATAAGAAAATATATTTTCTCTCTATCTTCTTCACAAATCTGTCCATGATTATCCACAATAATAATAAAGCAATAGTAGCTCATGAAATTGTTAGTCCAGCATACCTTTTCACCTTGTTCAGCGCCATATCCACTATAGCCTTCAATGGTAGATAATGCAAGTGATCTCTGATACGGAAAAATAGACAACTTCAGGGCATACATCAGGAGAACGACTAGTTTTATATAACTGAATAAAATATAGTCATTCATCAGGCCACTTTCCAGTCAGCAAAATAATAGAAGTGCATATTCATTAAATATGATTTTCTTACACAATCCATGATGAATAGAAGGTAAAACTTAGCAAATGCAACGAAGTATATAAGAAACATATAGATGGTTACCGTGAATAGCAAAGACAACTTAATCTATAAATCCTAAATAGTCCATATCAAACATCCTTTGAAAACTTGATTATGAGACTATCTTTTGGATGGCCATTTAATAAAGAGTGCCACAAAAAGTTAAACAGTTAACATGGTTCAGCACAATAAGAGCACACCACTACATGATTAATTTTCAATAAAATCCACAATCAATGGACACCTTTCATAGTCATTAGTCATTACTAAAATCCTTGATACTATAAATCATAAAGCTCCATTGAGTTGCAATTTTATAGGAATAAAATCACATTTTGGAATCTTAAAATACAGTAGCTTCATTCAAATGAAAGCTTAACCTTTGCCATTGCAGATGTTATGACATCAGGAATTGGTTCAGTAGTATCACCAATTCCCAAACTTATCACTTTAGCATCAGGGTACTTTTGTAAGTGTGCATTCCTTCTTCTAGCAACCTATTGTCAACAATTAAATGGAAAAAACAATGAATGTTAGAGAAAAGAAAAGTGTAAAGAAATATCAAACAGTTTAATAAAGATAACCTCAAAGTTTATGGATGGGAAACAAAGAAAAAATTGCCCATTGCGTCAGCTTACCTAGGCTAAAAAAATGGAGCATGATGCATTTGTTGTCCTCCATTATAAGTCCATCTCAAGGTAGACAAGATAAGCCATTATTAAAACACAACATCTCATTTCCACTATATTTACTCTACATCAAACTAGTACGACTACTTTAATCAAATAACAACTTTTTCAAGTTAAGGACCAACCTAAGAGAAGAAGTCCTTGAAAACATCAATCGAATGACAATTTTAACTTTTATGAAAACAATTTCATGCTCAATCTCTCTCCGTTACTATTCAAGAAAACTAGGACTAGACCACTAACTAGCATCAACATACGAACTTTGAGCTGAAACATGTAAATTAAGACAAAGATTACATTTTGCATACATGAATGGAGATTCTCTTTCCAAGGAGAAAATACAAATTTTTTAGGATGGGACAACTACTGAATAAAGCTGTATTAGTCATCAAAACTTCATTGCTTGCACGGTTATAATGATTAATGAAGAAGAACAAGGCTAGCGACATAAAATGTCAAATGGAATTTCGAACCTCTGGAAAGAGATACCCAGCTTGAAGTTTTGCCATATTTGAATTGCGAGAAACCTGTGTCTTGTAAGCTTCAAAATGAAAAGGAAAGAAATGTATTGTCAAACTAAATTTTAATTTTAAATAGCAAAAGAAGACGGATTCTAAGTTTCTGGTCATGGCATGTTCTTTTTCATATGCACTATACACAAAGTCCATAAATAAAAAGATACTCACATGCTGACGGAGATACAGAATTTTGCACAAAAGTTTAAAAAAATTATGGAAGTAACTAATATTTAAAAAATAACACTTAAAATTCTAGGAACCAGGGCTCAAAGTTAAATGAATGGAAAACATCAATTTATTGTTGTAATTCAAAAGGGTTTAAATATTTCATAATTATAGTTTACATAACAAAGTAGAGATGATAGTTCACACATTTTGTTTCAGCAATATGTGAATCTCATCATTACACCCAAAGATAAATTTGGGCTTGATGTAAATTCTTTCACTTCCCAAAAATGCACATGTATACATCACATTAGCTTTTTGCTTCTATGAACATATTTTTAAAGATTATACCGTCTACAATAAATCTTCCAAAATATGTTCTACCATATGCTAGAAAAAGCCTTTTCCACTACAGACACCACCTCAAACTTAAAATGATTTCGACTAATATCTTTGTAAATTTGTACAATATGGGAAAAACGCATTTTAAAGATTATTAAACTAATATATAGAATAGAAAAAAAAGACAAAACTTAAGTTCATAAACCAGTCAAACTAAGATGTTGATGAAAACATATAATTCTATTTTTTAGACAAAAAGAAAACACATGACTCAGTCCCCTTCCAAACACAATGACTGATCTAGGAATTCAATGATAAGTAAATGCACTGCCTACCTATAGGCTATACCCACCAGTACTGTATTTGCTAACAACAAAAATCACAACTTGCAATATATAATAAAAGGAAAAAAAAACGAGCTATGAATTAGAAAAATCAACAGCACCTGTGATCACTTCTTCAGGTGTGGCAACACATTGACATATGCCCAGTCTCTTGGCATTCAAGGTCACATTTTGTCTCCTGCAACATTCAAATTAAGCAGAAAAGGAAAAACTTGAAGTTTGAGAGAAGCATTTCTCTAGTAAAAGCACAAAAAGCAAAAACCGAAAAGAAATTCAGAAGTGAAACGAACGAATACCTTGGATTAAAGTTTGAGGGAGATAAAAAAGTTGAGGATGAGGAAGAGATTGAGATGGCAAGGTTGTGGGAAACCATGGATGACATCTTCAAGTGTGATATTGGCGAAAAGTTTCTCTCACCTGAAGTGGATTCACTCACTTTAATTTTATTGAAGAACAGCGGCAATGAAGAATGAATAATTATATTAAGTTTATAAGTGAAATGCCACGTGTGAAAAAAAAATTAAAGACCACTTGATCCTTCTAGGCTTCTTGTGCCTTTGATTTGGTCAATTTTTAATTTTTAATATTATATCCGTCTAATTCTTCTTTGATCATAAGAATAACTTATAATCTCATTACAAACAATTTTAGGAAAATATAAAATAACCCCTCTAACAAAAAACAAGATAACCATATTCCCCCAAATGAATCTGAAATTCACTTTGACCTTAGGAGCAAAAAATTTAAATCTCTCAACTAAATGACCAAGATGTCCTTCTTGAATTTTGTAATAAAATACTTCATTAATGTTGTAAAGTAGCATAAACTTCATGGAATTCCCCATGAGTCTTGGAAATCCAATTGTGAAATGTTGTTGTGAAGTTGTTAAGGTATGCATTTATATAATTACAGAAAAACCAAAAAGCTGTGGCATCGAGTGCTTTTTATTTCTTCTCCAGTATAATCCTCTTCTGATACCTTTACAAAACCTTTGTAAAAATATAGCATACTAACCATGATTGAAAATTTGAAATAGTTCAAGATTGCAAAACCATTTGGTTATAAAAAACATATCCCTTCTCATAGATAAATTTTACTTGCTGTTACCTGATTCCTCTAATATCCCTAGAGACCTATGTTCCTCTAAATAACTCTTAAACCTTGGTTTAATCCAAAAGTTTTGATTCACAGCTTTTGATCTCAATGTGTAACATATAGAACCATTTAACCACATATACACCCCTTTATATTATCTTTTTTGCAAAATCCAATTCTTGTCGACACACTTAAAGACACCTATATGGCACTTAGAATCACCACAATAGAAACTTATACTCCCTCCGTTCCTAAATATAAGAGCACTTTGACTTTTTTGGAGAATCCTAAGAAAGCAAAATGAAAAGTTTAATCATAACATATTTTAAATATTATTAGATCATATGTAAGTTCATAAGTCAAATAAACTAGTTTAGTGGAAAAATTTGGGAAAATCAATTTTAAATTACCATATTTTGCTTTCTTAGGATTCTCCAAAAAAGTCAAAGTGCTCTTATATTTAGGAACGGAGGGAGTACTAAATTTCCAGCCTTATATAGTTCTTTAAACCACTTCAAATTGTATCTATCAAGCAATGAGGAGCCCAGAAGTTGAAAATCATGAAACAAAAAAACCAAAATGGGAATCGGCTTGAATGAACACATGCAGTCATATATAACAACCCAAAAATAAAATTCCCCTAAAAACCCACCTTTATTTTTAAGACAAAAAACGAAGATAGAGAGAAGAGACTCACCGGAGTTTGAGTATGTGTTAATAAATGTGAAGCTGCTGCTTGAGAATACTAGCAGCGATCTAAGCAGATGTTAAGAGGTGAAGGATATGATTGAGAATATTTCTCCGGCGGGTTTGGTCGTCGGTGGCAGCGCCGGTGATCGGCGAGGGTGGAATGAAGGTCACGTGTGTGTGTGTCGGCGAGGGTGGACTTATGTGAGGAGTGTTTTTTATCATATAGGGAGGAGGAATGTTGGGCTTGTGTTTTGGGCTTCTTTATTGGGGTATCTTGTTATTTTCTGATTTTCGGTCTAACACTGAAATTGGTTTGGATAAACTGAAACCGAAAACCAAAAACGAAAACCAAGTATTGCCTAGATTTTAAACTGAAACCGAAAAACCGAAATTCATTTGGTTTAGTTTGATTTTCCTTTTCGTTTTAATTTGTCCACCCCTATGAGTGAGGGTATTAGCGGGTGGTAAGGTTAAGTAACAACATAGCAGGATTTGAAAATTAATGGAAATGGTAAAAAAGGGGCAAAAAGTCAAAGAAAGTGAGAGAAAATGACTTACATTACAAACATTAGAAGAGAATATGGCCCAAACACTAATGCTCTTTTGAAATAAAAAGATGAAATATTTTTTATTTAAGGCCCTCATTCTTCTTAGTTCTTACAAACTTACATTATTAATTATTCTACCAAGAGAACAAAAATTTATCCGCTAAAATGTATTTTCTAAGCGTTATAGATTTTTAATTATTATTTTTTACAAGATTTTCAATCAAACTACAATAATTTTATATAACTTCATTTACTAATGATTTTTATATTTAACCTAAACAAGTTTTATCACGATTTAATATGAACATTTATATTCATTATAATTAAATTAAACTATTTTAGTTATTACCGATTTGACCCGGTTTGTCCCGGGTTGACCCCCAGTCGAACCATTATCCCTTAAACCGGTAACTCAACCATTTAATAGTATATCCTATTTTTTTAACTTAGTTAAGTGACCTTTTTACAATATTGCAAAAACCAAACTGGCATCGTGAAGTGGGGGACAATATGTTAGAATCTTAAGTTTTGATGAAGACTAAAATATGAAAGAACGAGCCAAACACTTAGAGAATATTAGGTTAACATAGAACCCCAAGTGAGAGTACAACCGGATGAGGATTTACTTCCGGATGGACTAGGACTAGCGCTCGCGGATGAACGTCTCATCCCTCAGCGACAGTAAGTACTTCACTAAGTAATAACTCAGTCTAGAAGCATTACATGTACAAAACCCTTGAGACTAAGTTAAGATGCAACCGGATGTGGATTTGCTTCCGATTGGTTAGTGACTAGCGCTGGGTGTTGGTATGGATAACACTGAGCGTCAGTGAGCATAACCCAACGTCCAGTGGATTTGCTTCCAATTGCTTAGTGACTAGTGCTGGCTGTTGGATGGATAACACTGAGCGTCAGTGAGCATAACCCAACGTCCAGTGGATTTGCTTCCGATTGCTTAGTGACTAGCGCTGGCTGTTGGTATGGATTACACTGAGCGTCAGTGAGTAAAATGTGAACATAACCCAACGTCCAGTGGAAGTGCTTCCGGATGTGGAATTGCTTCCGGATGAAAAAGAGCTCCCTTAGACTAAATGAACTCCCACTGCATGTGACTATGTGTTTATATTGCTAGACTAACGTTCAAAGTACAGCACACTGAGTAAAGTTGCTTCCGGATGTGAATTCGCTTCCGCAAGCAATCAGAATGTCAGAACGTTCAGAGCAGTGCAGTGTCAGAATGCTTTTGACAGAGCAGAGGTGTCAGAACTACTTTTCAGAGATAAAGCAAAGTCAACCCTGCTAAGCATTAATGGAGCATTAATTGGGCAAACGGTAACTTGGGAAAAACGGCCATATTCAAACGGCTAATCCACCTACCAAGAGTGAGAATACTTGAAGACTATATAAACAAGCTCACCTTCATTTATGAAGACAACTAATATCTTTGACATCTTGAAGAAAGCTAGAGTGAGTAACTGAGAATATCCTTCAAGCATTCAAAGCTGCCCAGAAATTCAAGAGAGCATTTAACACATTGAGAGTTATTTTCATCTACTTATCTTGTACTCTTTGTAGTTAAGTCTCTTCTTTTATAAAGAGCATTCATTGTACTTAAGTGTGTAACATTATCTGTTCTTAAAGAGAACTAAGTTTAGAAAATCCTTTATTTGTAAAGGTTGAACCCTTGCTGGTTGTAAGGGGGAGTTAGTTAGCAAGGTTGCAAGTGAGCCTTGAGTAAAACTTGTGGTTGTAAGGTTGCAAGTGATCCCGTCCAAAACTTGCGATTGTAAAGGTTCCAGGTGAACCCGTTTGTAAAACCTGGGGATAGTGGAACTCAACCTGAGTGGTTGAGAACTGGACGTAGGTCAGGAAGACCGAACCAGTATAAAACCTTGTGTTGTTATTGTTCGATTTTTATTTGGTAGCACAATTCACCCTCCCTCTTGTGCATCCATTACTTTCACAATAGTCTAGCAGATGGATGAAGACACAAATTAGAGAAAAAGATGGAATAGACCAATCCATAGAAAAAATAGGAAGAAATCATTTGAACATGAAAAAGGGTGAGATAGAGAGAGAAAGAGATGGTGGTTGATGGTGAGCCTGTAAATGTAAAATGAAGATCTAGAGGAATGTAGAGAGTATAGAGAAACCCAAAGGGTTGGATAATCAAATGCATTGATAATTTCTTATTAAATTTTATTTTCCCTTATTTATTGGTTTTTGTTCCCCATCCATGTTCATTATTTAATTTCATAGAGGTTTGAAAGAGTTGTCAATGACCCCTATTAACAACTGAAATAGACTTTGTTAACAAATAAAGAAGTTGTTGGTTGACCTTTCTGATATTATATCTTTTGATTGAGATCTGTAACATTGTGTTACTAATTCCCTATTTAACCTACGATATCCTTTTTAAATTCAATTATCTCTTTACTAACTATGATAGCAAAAGGATTTCCATATATCAATGTCTATCATAGTTAGAAAAGGAATTTCCTAATGACTGAATACTATCCATGATAGAAAAGAATAAACTAATACAACCTGAATACTATCATGGATAATTAATAGCTAACCATGTTAGAAAAGAATCACCTAACATGGTTAGAAAAATAAACAACCTAATGTTCAATAATATCAAATACATATAAATATATGCGGAAACGAATGCAGACCTATACAAATTGGCAATATACAATTCCGAAGAAACTATATAACTTCTACTACCTAATTCCCTAATAGCTTGCGTCTGTGCATGAATACCTGCAAAAATGTCAGTAATCGTGGGATGAGACAATTTGTCCCAGTAATCACCGCTTAACTCACTATAACAGTGAGATGTGCGGTAGCGAGGGCGTCTAAAGGGTACCTCATTTTAAAACCAATGATATATATATATATATATATATATATATATATCCATGTCAATTCTTCTTCCATTCATCTCTCAAATCCCTCCATCAATTCCACATCACTTGTCAATACTTTAATCAACGACATCAAATGTTTCCCCACAACCTAACTCACCACAATCTCAAACTCAACAACAAAAATAAACGTGATTGACACTGTGCCCAGTCTCAAATCTGAAAGCATGAAAAAGGGAGCACTTTAAATAGTGAAAACGTCGCCGAAAGAGGGAGCACCATAAAAAGTGTACACATCCCTGGTTCCTTTACAATCCGAGGAACCTGTACAATTAACCTATCGATTGCGCAAATCGATAGGTTACATCGGCCGACGGTACTAATTATCAGTGTCATGCAATACTCACAATCCCTATTCTATATTCCATCAACATAACTCTCAACTATCTCAACTCAACATATAACCCTCTTTTCTATCTTCATCACCTCTTAAACCACTATCCAACACTATCCCTATATACATTCCACGCCATTCCAGATCAATGGCCACCACCAGGCAGGATAATAGTATATATAATGTGTAAAAATCTTTTATACAGAAATAATCGTGTTTAAAAGGCACCCGATAGCCTGTTTTGTATAAAAATAACCTTTCAAGGATAAAATGTATATATATAGAGGGTGAGAAAGGATTTTACAAAATCCTAGCTAACATCACCCTCAATGTTATAGTAAGGTTAAGTGTGATTACCTGTCGCCCTTAGCACTTTATTGTTCTTCCCTACCGTTCCTTGTAGGTTTTTCCTTCCAAGCACCTTCCATAGTATATTCTCCTATTTCATATAACAAGAAATGTGAGCATCTATTCTTGTTTATGTTACTTAGCGTCACTCTCGATCCTAATTACTACCCAATATCTTTTTATATATTTTATTCTTAGGTAAACATTCTTGAGTCAAAGCCAAAGCCAATAATCAAATTCAAATTAATCAATCAAAAGCCAAGGAACAACAGGCATACATTTCCATCAAAGCAATATAGGAATTAACACAATTAAATTCACCAATTACATTTCATTTAAAATTCCACCCACAATTAGGCCACAAGCGAATAACAAGACAAAATGATCAATTGTAAAATCAAGAATCATCAACATCCATAGTTTATTAATTGAGACTTTACACTACATTGAATAAAGCCAACTTCAAATACATAAATCATCTTCCTACTTCATTTATCCAGCTATCTGTTTTCTTTGATTATAAAGAACTAGTTTAACATTTAAGGACTAGAAAGAACTACTAACATAAAAATCTGTTTTCTTAATAAAGTTGGCAAAACAACAGGGAAAAGATTCCACAGCAACCACTTATATCTAGATTCCAGTAACCCAGAATGAACACTTACATCAAACAAGAAAAACAACATCTACAACACTGCACCAATGCCATTACAACAGCACCATATTCAATTAGCCCATAATTTCTAATAAAATCATATATAAAACCAAGATCTCACATTTCAATAGTAACTGAACATGTAACGATCAATAAATAATCCTCTTCAGTTCAGCCCTAAATAAAAAAAAAGAACCCAACATTTTGAAATCCACATGTAGTTCATCACAAAAGAATATAGCCTTTACTTAAGCCTATCACAATAGAACAGAAAATGAAAGTAGCATTACCAAGAATCTCATCAAACTTATCAAAACAAAACACCCACAGACCAAAGCAAAATAAATATGAGAATGATATCGAATTTATGTCTTTTACTAGGATACTAATACAAGTGTGTATACATTCATTCATTCTATCTTACCAAACTAACACGGTACCCAAATGAAGCAAGGAACAATTTATACTATCTAATAAATAAAACACCCAAACACTAATCATCCAACATCCACACTTCCTTTATGTTTAGAGTCAAAATTTGTTAAAGATAAATACAAGATTTGAGGATAATCAAGCAAGAACATAAACAAATTAACCACACGGTCCAACAAAAGAATAACATCCTAATCCACCCTTACATGGTAAAATAAGCTAGATATCCTAACCAACACTGTCCACAGCGGAGCAATGAAAATCCTCAATGAACATACATAATCAATTAAGAACCATACATAATAAGACCATTCACTTCCACCACAATCACCACAATCAGACCTGGGAAAATCATTCTATAGCTCTATTAAGCTTAAAACATTTTTTTAGATGGTTTTAAAACCCAAAACTCAAGCCCTAATCTTGGCCTCCCCTCTCTACACGCGAAAATCGAAGGAATAAGGTAAGAAATTGAAAGAGGAAACTCACTGGTTCAAAACCCAGTTCGCCGGCCTTGCTTGGGCTCGCCACGGCCGCCTCACAAGTCCGTCGTTCGCTGGAAATCGTGACTGGCCGAGGGAAGGACGAAACAGAGGAACCCAAAATGAAAGGAGCGTGAGAGGTTGAAGTTAAAAAGGAAAAGAGGAGAAGAGTGTGAAAGGGAAATCTTACTACTATTGTTGTTCACCCTTGGAGCCGCCGTCGATTGTTCTCGCCGGAAAAGCTTCCGCCGCCACGAGGTGCTCGCCGGATTCCAGAGAGGGAGATCGAAAATGAAGGAGCTGAACGAAGATAAAGAACGCGAGGGAGAGAAGTGATGAAGGAGGAATGGTTTGATGGTGGTGGTGGTGGGGCCGGCGCCGCCGCGCGCCTTGGCCGCCGGAAACGCGAGGGACGGAGGAGAGGAAGAGAGGAGAGTCATCGAAGGTGGGGGGGGTTCGACTGATATATATATAGAAAGGAAGGAGGGTGTGTTTGGTTAGAGAGAAATAAGGGTGGTTTTTGATATTTAAAGCCCAAATTTGTCATAGTGTACTTATTTTGATTTAAAACCACTTAAACCAGCCTCCAATCTTCTTAAACTTCAAAATATTTTTAGCTTTACCACTCCCTCATATTTCAAACTCTTCATTTCTTAATTAATTATATGCACATTAATTACTCAAAGTTTCCAAAAATGTCCCAAAAATTCCTAAAAATTCCAAAATTTCCCAAAACACTCTCTAATCCAGAATTAAATTTTTCAGGATGTTACAAGATCTACGTGCAATTGTTCCGCTTTATTTCTAGAATCACCTTCCCAATTTAATATATAAGGGTCTTCTTGGATGGAGGAAAAATGGGCTAGGAAAATATAGGGAGAGGTATGGACAGCATTGGGATTGTATGTTTCAATTTTGTTTAAAAAATTTATGTAATAAAATTTGTATATTGTACTTCAAGTTTACTTGGTTCTGTTTTCTACTTTTGTCTTGCTAATCACGTGCAGCAGTGTCTTTGCAGTTAATTTTGTTGAAGATGATGTTAGTTTCCCCCTCTGTGTTGTGGAACAACAGGTGATGTTTGCTTCAGAAAGGGGTCCTAGAACTTTGGATTACACAGATGACATCTTTATACGGTATCCTGGTTTGAAGGTTGGAAAGATGTGGAATGAAGAGCATGATATAATGTTACTGTGTGCTGTGTTGAAGTAAGTTCCTTTAATTTCATACTCACCAGAAGCTGCATTACTTAAGGCAGCAACAATAAGTATTTATACTCTGATTTCTTGCATATGTATAGGATATGTGTGTTTTTCCATTAGCAATAGAATTCATTATCCCAAAGTCACTCTTTTGATCATTCATAAAACATTTTTCCAATAATACCAAGTATCCTATATTATTTTTTTTTCAATTTTAGATTTAAAGTATTTCACAACAGTAAACAATATCCTTTAAAATATTGGGTGCTTCTGTTAAAGCACTTCATGGTGCTGCATAGAGCTTATCCCTTTATTAAAGTGAAAGCTAATATTTCTCTGATTTTACTGATAGTAGTATGAGGTAACCTCAAAATTGGGCAATTCTATGCCATTTCACAAAAAACATCTTCCTTTAGTTTATTGAGAATACCAAACAGAAATACATATATAACAAACTCTATAACCAGTAATAATGCTTTATGGGCAACAAACTCATTCCCCAAAATGTTTGCAGTTCATAATTAGAGAATATTTCATAGAAAATATATTCATATACACTGATATGAATTCCAAAATTGATGGTTGAAATAGTTGGGTATGGGAAGCACAGTTCAAACAGTGTGTGGGCAAGCATATGGGGCAAGAAAATTATCAGCAATGGGAATAATATGCCAGAGAGCAAACATCCTACACTTAAAAGCTGCAATAATTTGCCATTCCTGTACTGGTATACTGGGGCAGTCTTAAAAGCAATAGGCCAATCTGAAAGTATAGCAAAATAAGGCCAAGTTTTTTCAAGAGGAATTATACTTCAGCTTTATGCATTTGCCATAAGCTGCCATATGTTACAAGCACAAAATATAGTAAACCCTTTGGCTTATATGTCTGTGGGAGTTTTCCTTCTTCATGTGGGTTTAAGCTATCTGGTTGTCTATGTTTTGGAATATAGACTCCTTGGTGCTGCTCTTACTCATAGCTTTTCTTGGTGTGTCCTTGCTATTATAAATTGTCTTTACATTATTTTTAGCCCAAGGTGTAAGGAAACTCGGAATGTCTTCTCTATGAAAGCATTTACAGACATTTGGCCTTATTTCAAGTTCAATGTTGCCTCTGCTATTATGTTGAGGTATGCGTTCATATCTTACCTATTTTCCACCTTTTTGTTTTAACCATATTTGTGTTTAGAACATATCCACTATGAGTTTGATTCTTTTTCCATGTCAAAGCTATCTCTTTTTGTAAACAAATGCAAAATTTTTAAACTATAAGAACAAGAGAAACACTTAAATGAATCAGCTTCAAAACCTTGTAAAGGTGGGACTTGTGAGTGAAATGTGTGAAAATGGGGTAATACTATACATGAATAACTTTCTTAATAACCTTATACTCCAGTTTTTCATATCATTCATTTGAATAACTTTTGGCCTGAAAATACATCTTCCTGCAGTTTGGAGATATGGTAGAATCAAGGACCTGTGCTTATATTAGGACCACTCCCTAATCCTACAATAGCACTAGACTCCATTTCCATTTGGTATATTCATAACCAACTCTCTCATTGTCCATTGTTTTCCAGTATCGGTCATGTTGCCTAATAAATACAATCTCCATTCTGATTTTCTTTCAGTATGAATTACCTGAACTGGGACATGCAGTTTATGTTAGTTCTCAGTGCAGAAGCTAGGTTAGTTTCACAAAATTAATACTCCCTTTGTTCTAGAATATAAGTAACTCCTAGAAGATTTTATTGATCCATGATATGAACCACTTAAAAGTGATTGGTGCTTATATGTCAATTTTGCCTCTATATTAATGCTTCAATGTGGATTGTATAATTTTGTCTCTCATTCAAAACCCCATTCAATAAGGTAAAGTTTAACATTTTTAATATAAGACAGAATGAATGAATTTAAGAGTTTTTCCTTATTTCCAGTGATGTAACTGAAATGAATTTATATTGTGGATTGGATGGATTATTTTTTTTCTTAATTTACATTCTCTTAGATTCCTATTCATGAGAATTTTTGCACAGCTGTGTGAAAGAGGTGGATGCACAAGAGGGGGGGTGAATTGTGCTACCAAATAAAACTTAAAACAATGAAAGACAAGATTTATACTGGTTCGGTCTACCTGACCTACGTCCAGTTCTCAACCACCCAGGTTGAGTTCCACTATCCCCAGGTTTTACAAACGGGTTCACCTGGAACCTTTACAACCGTAAGTTTTAGACCGGGATCACTTGCAACCTTACAACCACAAGTTTTGCACAGGTTCACTTGCAACCTTGCTAACTAACTCCCCCTTACAACCTGCAAGGGTTCAACCTTTACAAATAAAGGATTTTCTAAAACTTAGTTCTCTTTAAGAATGGATAATGTTACACACTTAAGTACAATTAATGCTCTTAATAAATGAAGAGACTTTACTACAAAGAGTACAAGATAAGTTGATGAAAAGAACTCTCAATGTGTTAAATGCTCTCTAGCTTTTCTGGGCAGCTTTGAATGCTTGAAGGATATTCTCAGTTTCTCACTCTAGCTTTCTTCAAGATGTCAAAGTTATCTTCATAAATGAAGATGAGCTTGCTTATATAGTCTTCAAGTATTCTCACTCTTAGTAGGTGGGTTAGCCGTTTGAATATGGCCGTTTATCCCATGTTACCGTTTGCCCATTAATTGCTTCATTAATGCTTAGCAGGGTTGACTTTGCTTTATCTCTGAAAAGTAGTTCTGACAACTCTGCTCTGCCAAAAAGCACTCTGACACTGCACTGCTCTGAACGTTCTGACATTCTGATTGCTTGCGGAAGCAAGTCCACATCCGGAAGCAACATCACTCAGTGTACTGCATTTTGAACGTTAGTCTTAACAATAATAGCACATACTCACATGCAGTGGGAGTTCACTTAGTCTAGGGGAGCTCTCTTACATCCGGAAGCAATTCCACATCCGGAAGCACTTCCACTGGACGTTGGGTTATGATCATATTATACTCACCGACGCTCAGTGTTGTCCAAACCAACAGCCAGCGCTAGTCACTAAGCAATCGGAAGCAAATCCACTGGACGTTGGGTTATGATCATATTATACTCACTGACGCTCAGTGTTGTCCAAACCAACCGCCAGCGTTAGTCACTAAGCAATCGGAAGCAAATCCACAACCGGTTGCATCCTAACTTAGTGTCAAGGATTTTATACAATTAATGTTCTTAGACTGAGTTATGACTTAGTGAAATACTTGCTGCCGCTGGGGGATGAGATGTTCATCCGCGAGCGCTAGTTCTAGTCCATCCGGAAGTAAATCCACATCCGGTTGTACTCTTACTTGGGGTTCTATATTAGCCTAATTTTCTCTAAGTGTTTAGCTCATTCTTTCATATTTTAGTCTTCATCAAAACTTAAGATTCTAACATTCTCCCCCTTTTTGATGATGACAAACTAAGTTATCTAATTAAGTTCATATGAAAGCAATAATCAAATAAAGGGCACAACTGAACTCAAAGATAATTATCATTGATGAGCAAAAGATTACAAGTTAGAAGTATAATAACAGATAAACTACACAAGTAATCAAAATTGTGCAAGTTGAGCTATGCATGAAAGATATGAAGAAAAATTTCTAAGTTAAATGCATAGGGTAGAGTGGGGTTTATAGGTGGTGTCTTTTTTTTCTTTCCCTCTCCAACTGCCTTTGCTCATTCTCCTTTTGAAGTTGGGCTATGTGGGCATCCTTCTCGCTCTGGTCAATCTGAGCAATTATACTCTGAAGCTCTGCCTCTTCCTTCTCCCTTCTGAGTCTCTCAGATTCAACGGATTCTTCAAAGGCTCTCTTCAGATTTTGAACTTCATCAAACCCAGGGAACCCAGTTGCATCGGAGAAGGGAATGACCTCGCCATTGGGATAATGGACAGCCTTAATCTTCACATTCCACACAGGAAAGTTGGGGTCCTCCTCAACTTCCTTGGCTTTCCATTTCCCCTTGCCTTTGCCTTTACCTTTGCCCTTTCCTTTCACTTGGGTAGGCTTGGCACTCGCTCTTTCAGCATCTAGGCAAGCCATATGACCAAACGAGATCTTGTCAGTCCATCCATACCTCTCAAACTCTTCAGCAGTCATATCCTCTATTTCCAGCTTTACTTCTTTTAGTGGCGGAGGGGCATATGACTCCTGAGAGGGTGACTGAGTCTCAGGCACAACTTCAGCTTGAACAGATGGAACCTCTTGCTCACTTTCAGCAGGCGCAGTAGTAGTAGCACTCTTGTTAGCACCCTTTCTAACAACTGCTTTCTTCCTTGATTCGTTGTACTTGACTACTGAAGGAGGAGGAGCAGAGGTTGGCTCAGAAGGAGGGACTACTGGAGGAGAAGGAGGAGCAGAGGTTGACTTAGGAGGAGGGACTGGTTTGGCTATCACAATGGGTGGATGGTTTTGCCTCTTCAGCCCATACTTCATCATAATTTCCTCAATTATGTTTCGGCCAGGCACAGAGGGAGGAGGCTCAGAAGATGAAGGCTCTGGCTCAGGCTCAGGCTGTGGGTTCTCATCAGGTTGCTCAAACAAAACCATTGCCCATTCTAATCTTTGCTCATCTGATCGCTGCTGTTGCATAAATCGGATGGCTTCCCCACGGATCAGACGTTCAGCACTACCCAATCTTCTCATATCCATGGCTCGATGAAGGGCAGCAGTGATGTCTTCATCTAGCCAGAGGGAAGGTTGAGTCAGGGCATCTCTCATATACATGCTACAGCGGAGGGCAGTAGCACCATCTCTCCCCTTTTGTCATCATCAATGAGGGCGAGGGCCAGGGAGGAAGGATTGGGTAAAGTGGAAGGTGGAGGGTCAGGGCCAAATGTTCTGGGTGGTGAGGTGTCGGGCGAGGATGTGGGTGAGGTGTTTTCTGGTGAAGTAGGAGGGTTGGGGAAGAGGGCTGTGTTTCGTTCGAAGAAAGTGGGGTTGGTGAATAGGCCATCGAAGGGGTAGGTAGAGGAGTAGACGGGGGGTTGTTTAACTCTCCACCGAATAGGGGGATGGTCTCTGAGGTAGAAGGTGTGAAGTGGGTGATCAGCAGAGGTAAATCCAAGAGATTGGGCTATGGTGGGGCGAGTGTTAGGAAGAGGATTGGAGGGCCTTATGGGGTTTGGGGGTGGTGAACGGTTTGGGGAGTTATGAGGTGAAGGTGAGTTGTGGGGAGATGGAGAGTTATTTGGCGAAGTAAAATTAAGGGGTGATTGGCTAGGGGAGTGTTGGGGAGAGTTCTGAGTGGAGTTGTGAGGTGATGGTTGATGGTCATTACTGGGTGAAGTTTGGGGTTGTTGGTTATTCTGAGGGGCTGGTTGTTGTGGCTGTTGAGCATTAGGAGGAGGGAGTGATAGTTGATTAGGTGGAGGAGGTGGAGGTGGGTTAGGATGAGGAGGTGGTGGTAGGTTACCTTGTGGTAGAGGGATTTGAAGGTGATTGATGATGAGGTCTAACTTGGCATCTACCCTTGCTAGCTGAGCCTCGACCCGACCCACTCGGTCCTCGAGCCTCAGGATTCTCTGCCCCTGCTGCTGGAAGCTAGTGTCACACTCATCACGAAGGGGACCCACCAAAGAATCAGACAGCCGAAAGAGAATCTCCTCCTTTACTTCCTCAGCAAAGGCCTTTACTGCGGCTGACACCTTCAGAACACGGCTTGGACCAGGATGAGAATCGACCTCTTGATCCCCTGCACCAGATACAGAGGGAGCAGTGGTATATGAGGCACTTCCTCCCTGAGAGCCAGATCGAGTAGCCCTTGGTGGCTTGAGGTACTTGATCCCCATCTTGCTGATATTCACTGAGCTGACGGGCAAGCACTTAACATTTTCAGCCTCCTCAGTGGATGTGGATTTGATCAGAAATTTCTCCAAGAGGAAGGCGATGACCGTTGGGTAGGGAAGATTTCCAGCCTTCTTGTTTTCAATCCACCTGTGCAGCTCTAAACTTATTAATTGCCCTGGGTTAATCGGCTGCTGGGTGAGGAATCTGGGGAGCCAGGGGTTGTCAAGAAGAGTGAACTCATTGAAGTTTCTCCCCTTGTGAGTCATCATCCGCGAGTAGATATAATGAAGGAGCCGGTTGGAGTCAGACATGCCAGACACCTTCTTCCCCTTGATGTCATAGAGTTTCTCAAGCTCCGCCTGGTTGAGTTTCTTAGGGTATAGCCACTCGTTCATCTCTCCCTCAGTGACCCCGAGCAGACGGTTGATGTCTCTCCACGTGAAACTGAAGGTTCTCCCCCTCACTGTGGCTGTGAAGGTGACCCTACGAACGGTCGCCTTCTTATTCACCGTCTTATACTTAGCCTTGGCCGAGAGAGACTGGCAGAATACCCGCAGGACGTTGATGTTGTATGCATTGTTGATCCCCAGCCAACACATGTACTTCTGGAGAAATACTTGCAGATGAGGAAACCCTAACTCTTCAATTTTCTTTAGGTCGATGAACATCCCATTATTGAAGTAGGGCTTTGCATTCTCAAATTGCCCAGAAACAGCCTCCAATGGTCCATCTCTGTATACGAGTGGATCATCCTCTTCAACTCGCTATCTCTTTGAAGGGGATTCTTCCCTGAACTGTACCCTCTTCTTACCCTTTTTCTTGGACTGTTCATCTTGATGTTGCTCAGAACGCCCAGACTGTTCTTGCTGTTCTTGAATTTACCCAGATTTCCCAGAATGTTTATGCCGTTTCCCAGATTTTTCAGATTTAGAATGCCCAGATTTCGACTTGGATTTCTTGGAAGTGGTTGGGATCTCAATGTTGGGGTTAGATTCATGTGAGCCGGCCATTTTATGTAGGTTAGGGTTTAAGTGGAATGTATGGTATGTATGTGATGAAAATGCAGAAGAAATGTAGAAGAAGAAGAAGAGAATGCGATGAAGATGAAGGATGATTTCAGAGAGTTTTGGGTGTTTGATTTGTGTGAGAAGTGAAAAATGAATGACAATGGCCTATATATATGCGAAGTGACAAGCGATGTGATGAATCATAATGACTCTTCATTGAAAATATGCACCTTTTGTGGGAAAACGTAAACATTCAAATTGAAACGTCGCACCTTTGTGACACGTGTCTCTGCACTGTCAGAAGAGGCACAGTTTTTGGTGGGAGAAGATGAAACGTTTTGGTGACGTGTCCTTTTGCCCAGACACTGGTGCTCTCGCTCACTTTGATTCAACACTCAGCGCTAGTAAATGATCATCCGGAAGTGGTTTTGCTTCCGGTTGCACTTAAGATTTAACATTGGGGACCTGCAAAACTAAGGATTGGCACTCCGATGCCTAAGTTAGTATAGTTGCAGGTTTTAATCAATTAAGCACAAGTTTATTTTGAAGAATTAAACTTCATTTGGGTTTACCATTCCCAAATCACCTCTTATGAATGTGAATTGATCAACCCCCAGAGGCTTGGTGAAAATATCAGCAAGCTGATGCTGAGTGGGGACAAACTGCACTTTGACATCCTTCTTCTGAACATGATCTCTGATGAAGTGATGTCTGACATCAATGTGCTTTGTCCTTGTGTGCTGAACCGGATTCTTGGCGAGGCTGATGGTGCTTGTGTTGTCACAGAGGATGGGAGCCTCAGGGAACTCCAAGCCAAGATCTCTCAGTTGGTTCTTTAGCCACAGCACTTGGGCACAACAGCTTGCGGCAGCAATGTATTCTGCCTCTGTGGATGATAAAGACACGCAGGTTTGCTTCTTGCTAGCCCAAGAGACCAGACAACCACCAAGGAAGGCGTATTGTCCACTGGTGCTCTTCCTATCAGTTTTATAACTTGCATGGTCAACATCAGAATAAGCCCACAAGAACTCTTGGTTACCTCTGGGATACCAAAGACCAAGCTCTTGTGTTCCCTCAAGGTATCTTAGAATACGTTTAACACAGGTTAGATGTGACTCCTTGGGGTTGGCTTGAAATCTAGCACACATGCCTACACTAAATTGAATGTCAGGTCTGCTTGCCGTTAAATACAGCAGGGAACCTATCATTCCCCTGTACATGGGCAGGCTGACAGATTTTCCCCGTTGCATCAGCATCGAGTGCGGCAGTGGTACTCATGGGAGTGTCATACTCCTTGCATTCATCCATCCCAAACTTCTTGAGGAGCACTCTGCAATACTTAGTTTGGGAGATGAAAATGCCATCCTTCTTTTGCTTAATTTGCAGGCCTAGGAAGAACGTTAGTTCTCCCATCATTGACATCTCAAATTCTCCCTGCATTGTCTTAGAAAATTCTTCACAAAGTTTTTCATTAGTTGCCCCAAAAATAATATCATCGACATAAATCTGGACAATTAGCATGTTTTTATCTTTATGTAGAATAAACAGTGTATTATCTAGTTTGCCTCTTGAGAAGCCCTTCTCCAGCAAGAAGCTGCTGAGTCTCTCATACAAGCTCGAGGAGCTTGTTTCAGGCCATATAAAGCTTTCTTTAGCCTATACACATGTTTAGGATGCTTGTGATCCTCAAAGCCAGGAGTTTGTTCTACATAAACCTCTTCTTTAATATAGCCATTAAGAAATGCACTCTTTACATCCATTTGATATAATTTAAAACCTTTCATGGATGCAAAGGATAGAAGAATCCTTATTGCTTCAAGTCTAGCGACTAGAGCAAAGGTTTCTTCATAGTCTATGCCTTCTTCTTGGTTATACCCTTTGGCTACCAATCTGGCTTTGTTCCTTGTTATTTGACCTGTCTCATCCAGTTTGTTTTTGAAGACCCATTTGGTCCCAACTATGGATTGATGAGATGGCCTTGAGATTAGTTCCCAAACTTGGCTTCTTTCGAATTGGTTTAGCTCTTCCTGCATGGCAATAATCCAGTCGCAGTCCTCAAGAGCTTGTTCAACTGAAGTTGGTTCGATTTGAGATAAGAAGGCTCCAAACTCAACTTCATTTTGAACCTGCCTTCTGGTTCTGACACCAGAAGAAACATCACCAAGCACTTGATCAAGAGGATGATCCCTGTGATGTCTCCTAGTTGTTGGCAACTGTGCCTCATCAGGCACCGTCTGCACTCTAGGCTCATCACTGGGTTCATCTTCTTCTTTGGGATTGCTTGCTGGTGTTTCTTTTGGTGGTGAAGATGATGGTGGTTTTGGAAAGTTTGATATCCCATCATCTTCTATGGATTGTTCCCATGTAGGAGTTTCATCAAATACAACATGCATAGATTCTTCCCTGTCCTCCCTTAGTTTCTTTTCTTGGGGGAGGATCCTTTGTTGCCTTGGTTCCTTTTGGGACCCACTTATAAGAGCTGTTGGCTCCATGTTTCTTAGCATTACAGGTGGACGTAGAATGTCCCTTCCTGTTACAATAATTACAAAAGCTAAAAGGTGTGGAGCTGTGATCAGTGGCCTTATGAAAGAATTTTAAGTAAGGCTTCACTTTTGGTTCCACCCACTTTTTCCCTTTAGTTTTGTAGCCTAATCCAGTCTTGTCCCTATATGCCCTCTGATTCATTAAAATAATGTTTAACATTTCAGATCCATTAGTAAATTTCTGCAGGGCATTTTCCAGTCTATCTCTCTCACATGAGATCTTGCTGCAGTTAGAGCAGCTCTCTGATGTTGAGGCTCTGGGTTCCGCTTGGGGAGAACCCTTGCCATCCGCTACCAGAAGCTTTTTGGCTTCCGCTAACTCCTTAGTGAGTGAGTCCACCTTGGACTCAAGTGATTCCACCTTGGACTCAAGTGATTCCTTTTTAATTTTCAAAACTTTATATGCTTTACATAAGCGGAAAAATTCTTCACGAAGCTCATTATATGCTTCTTGTAGTTCAGGGAAAGTTACCTCACTATCCTCCTGGATGGGATCAAATTCTGAGGATGCTTCCTCATCATCTTCTCTGGCAACGAGATAGAGGTTGGCAACCTCTTCCTCATCACTTGCTTCCTCATCAGAACTATTCACCCAGATAGAGGACACAAAGGCTTTTCTTTTGTCCTTCCCTTATGATCTTTGCAAGCTTGGGCACTCAGCTTTGAAGTGGTCAGGCCTCTTACACTCAAAGCACACTGGGGCCCTTTCCTTTTTATATCCTTTCTTCTGGCTGGATTCACCTTTCTGAAAGCCTCCTTTCTTTTTGAAGAACTTTCTGAACTTTCTTACCATCATAGTCATCTCCTCATCATCGATGTCCTCCTCATCATCCTCATCATCATCATTCTCATCATTCTTCTCCTTGCTGGGAGCAACAAGAGCAAGGGTCTTGGTTTTAGATGTAGCTTGAGGAGCTCTCTGAGCCAGCAGGGTTGGTTCATATTCAGCCAGAGAACCAAACAGGGCAGTGATAGAGCTGGTTGACTCTCCTTGGACTTCCTGCAAGATGGTAACTTTGGTGATCCAATCACCTTTCAAGACTTTTAAGATCTTGCTGACTTGTTCTTCTTCAGGAATGTCTTTACCCAGGGAGGCCAGGTTATTGATAAGATGAGTGAACCTCAGCTCCAGCTCTCTGATTGGCTCAGTTGGACTAAGCATGGCAAATTTGTGGAACTCCTCAACCAGCATCTCGACTCGTCTTGCCTTCACTCCCTTGGTGCCAGAATGAGCAGCCTCAAGAGCCTCCCACATATCCTTCGCTGTTTTGTGGTGGCTGATCCTGTGGAACTCCTTAGGACTAAGGGAGCATTGAATGTAGTGCATGGCCCTGTAGTTTAGCTGTACTAGAGCATAGTCCTCATTAGTGTATCTGGATCGCTGCTTTGCAAGACCTTCATCATCTAGAGGGAGGTTATTCCCACGTTCAATCACATCCCAGAGGCGGATGTCACTGGACTTGATGTAGGTCTCCATTCTGAACTTCCAGAATGGATAGTTATAGCCATCAAAGCCAGGAGGCTTGTTGGGCTGAATAGAAACGTCTGGTAAGGAATAATCTGTATCCATTACTGGATCTTTACTTTCTAGATTCATTGGAATCAAGTCAGAAAGACCCGCTCTGATACCAAATGAAAGAGGTGGATGCACAAGAGGGGGGTGAATTGTGCTACCAAATAAAACTTAAAACAATGAAACACAAGATTTATACTGGTTCGGTCTACCTGACCTACGTCCAGTTCTCAACCACCCAGGTTGAGTTCCACTATCCCCAGGTTTTACAAACGGGTTCACCTGGAACCTTTACAACCGCAAGTTTTAGACCGGGATCACTTGCAACCTTACAACCACAAGTTTTGCACAGGTTCACTTGCAACCTTGCTAACTAACTCCCCCTTACAATCTGCAAGGGTTCAACCTTTACAAATAAAGGATTTTCTAAAACTTAGTTCTCTTTAAGAACGGATAATGTTACACACTTAAGTACAATTAATGCTCTTAATAAATGAAGAGACTTTACTACAAAGAGTACAAGATAAGTTGATGAAAAGAACTCTCAATGTGTTAAATGCTCTATAGCTTTTTTGGGCAGCTTTGAATGCTTGAAGGATATTCTCAGTTTCTCACTCTAGCTTTCTTCAAGATGTCAAAGTTATCTTCATAAATGAAGATGGGCTTGCTTATATAGTCTTCAAGTATTCTCACTCTTGGTGGTGGGTTAGCCGTTTGAATATGGCCGTTTATCCCATGTTACCGTATGCCCATTAATTGCTTCATTAATGCTTAGCAGGGTTGACTTTGCTTTATCTCTGAAAAGTAGTTCTGACAACTCTGCTCTGCCAAAAAGCACTCTGACACTGCACTACTGCTCTGAACGTTCTGACATTCTGATTGCTTGCGGAAGCAAGTCCACATCCGGAAGCAACATCACTCAGTGTACTGCATTTTGAACGTTAGTCTTAACAATAATAGCACATACTCACATGCAGTGGGAGTTCACTTAGTCTAGGGGAGCTCTCTTACATCCGGAAGCAATTCCACATCCGGAAGCACTTCCACTGGACGTTGGGTTATGATCATATTATACTCACCGACGCTCAGTGTTGTCCAAACCAACAGCCAGCGCTAGTCACTAAGCAATCGGAAGCAAATCCACTGGACGTTGGGTTATGATCATATTATACTCACTGACGCTCAGTGTTGTCCAAACCAACCGCCAGCGTTAGTCACTAAGCAATCGGAAGCAAATCCACAACCGGTTGCATCCTAACTTAGTGTCAAGGATTTTATACAATTAATGTTCTTAGACTGAGTTATGACTTAGTGAAATACTTGCTGCCGCTGGGGGATGAGATGTTCATCCGCGAGCGCTAGTCCTAGTCCATCCGGAAGTAAATCCACATCCGGTTGTACTCTTACTTGGGGTTCTATATTAGCCTAATTTTCTCTAAGTGTTTAGCTCATTCTTTCATATTTTAGTCTTCATCAAAACTTAAGATTCTAACACTGTGTTAAGAGGATATGGTTCTTTTTGTTGTTTGTTTCAGTATAAGAGTGAGCAATGAACTAGGAGCAAATCATCCAAGATTAGCAAAATTTGCAGTGTCTGTAGTGACTGGGACAATCACCCTTATCAGTATAGTTTTCTGTGAAATTGTCATCATATTCTGGGTTTGTTTGAGCAAGCTCTTCTTCTGATGATGAAGTGACTGCAGAAGCTCATTGCATATTGGTTTTGTTGGTCATGCAACTTCATGTCAGAATCCTCAAGTGGCACAAAATTAGAATGATCCAAGTAATTCAACTATGCATTCTTTGGGGTTTTCTTCCGTGCACTTTTGTGACTTAGCTTTGAGTGTTATAGTTAATATTTAGCTTATTCTCAAACACACAAAGCACGGGGAACATTTGATTATATTGGAAAAAGTTTTTAATAGAATTTCTAATTAGACCAATGAAAGTGGGATTAGAGTTGGACATATGATTGTACTTTGTTTCTTATAACTGATTATAGTGAAAAAATTTGAGGGAAAATATAATGTTACTATCACATGATAATGTGAAAAATGATTGATTATGTAACTAACTAGGAAAGCATTTCATCAAGACAATAGAATTAAATGGTAGCAACGTTGAAAATGAAGTCCTCATACATAAGATCTTTTTACACTCCAAAAAGTCCAAGTCATATATATCAAATTTAACACAAATAGTAACTTCTTCATATCTTCAAGTGACATTTCAAATAATTCACATACAGAAACAAGTAAAGAACAAGCAAAGATGAAGCATGAAAGATGAAATTTAAGGAACCACAAATAAAAACTGTAATGACTAATATATATCAAACAGGTAATTTCATCAAACCATCAAATACTTGTACTGTGTAAGACCACCAAATGTACAAAATCACAAACATTACAATATACAAATTTAAAAAATATTAATGACATGTATTTTTTTTTTGCTCAGATAATGACATATATTTCAGTCAACAACATACCTTAATAACAAACAATAATGAAAATAATAAATAAAACATTGCCCGTGCATCGCACGGGGTCATTTCCTAGTTTAATATACAAGGGTCTTCTTGGATGGAGGGAAAATGGGAGAGGAAAGATGGGATAGGAAAATATAGGGAGAGGAAAGTATTTTCTCTTGCTTGGATAGGGAGAAAATGAGTACAGAAAAGTGGGTAGGTCATAACATTTTTTCTCCAATTTTCTTTCCTCCCCTCTTCTCTCCTCCATTTTTCTTTCCTCTCTCATTTTCTCTCCATCTAAGCAGAACCTAAGACATTTGTATTAATTTTGGGGAAATCACAATCAAGTTACTCACAAGAGACTTAATCACACACAAGTCTCATTGACAATTCAATTAGAACTTGTTTGTGATTAATTGCTTATCGACATACCCTCATCTTTGGGGAAAGTTGTTTGATTCATAATACTTTTTTGGAACCAACTATGGAGATAATTGGCCAGATCAATGAATACATGCTATTTATGGTCCCAGGAGATCCCCTTGACTTCTGAAGGTGAGATTCCATATGCAAGACTGAAGTAGAAAACAGTACTTTTGAAGATATGTACGATACAAAATTTATAAACACAATAAAGTGCTTTGGCATACTACATCACAAGCTTGTGCTTAAAGTTAGGGCTGTGCAAAAAATTCTCGTCCCGTCCCGTCCCAGTCGTCTCGTCCCATCCCGCGGCCTTTCGGGACGGGACAAAATCGGGACGAGACAAAAATGCCTTCGTCCCGTAGTCCCATTCCTATCCCGTCCCGAAGGTATATATTATATAAAAATATTATTTATTTAAAATTTTATCTCACTCTCTCTCAATGTCTCGGCCTCTCAGATCTCATTTTCACTCATATGCCAAAATGTCTCTCTCTCAAGCCTTCTTTTCAGCTTCATCTTCTTCCCTTCGATGGCTTCTCCTTCCTCGCTGTCTTCATTTACCTCTTCTTCCTTGCCCCTCTCAGATCTATTTTTTTTAAGTTAGGAAGTTTCCTGAAATAGCTCAGGAAGATGAGCATTGGTGAATGATGAGTTTGGTTCTCTTGTTGCTTTCGTTCTTCAAGGTGTTTTTGGGAGTAGCTTTTTTTTGTACAGACATTCTATGTTTCTAATCCTCCTCCATTTTCCTTTTCTCAAATCTCTGCACTTTTCTTATTTCTTTCAACTCATGTGCATGAGTAACTAGCTATCCGGTTCATATATTGAAAGCATGAGTTTTTTCTGTCCAAGATTTGATTCCAAGTTAGTGTATAAATGTGGTGATTAAGTGGATATGCGCAGGAACAAGTAATTGCTTTTGAAATTTGTAATAATAACTTTAAATGTTTGTTTTGTTTATCATACCTTTTTCCCAGATTTCTATTCCTTTCTAAATGTGATTTAGCAGGTTTGAGGGAGATTTTTTATTTTAAAAAAAGCGGGAATGTCCCGTCCCGGTCCCGATCGGGACGGGACAAGAATCGGGACGGGACGGGACACGGGACAAGAAGTGCGTCCCGAGACTTTTTCAGGTCGGGACACGGGACAGGGGTGTCCCGATCCTGTCCCGTCCTGTGAACACCCCTACTTAAAGTTGCTACTCCTATAATGCTAACTAGGAATGTTGATATGGTAGCAAGCCTTTTTAGTGGCACAAGACTAGAGTATTGGGCAAGAGGTTCTAATACACCATATGGATATAAATCCTTTGGATTTACGCACGCCATTCAAGATAAATTGCTGCCAATTCCCAATAATAGTTTTCTTCGCCATGACAGTAAATAAGAGCCAAGGACAATCAATGGCAAATGTTGGCCTGTATTTGCCAAACTTAGTCTTCTCACACATCCAACTCCACGGTAAAATCCATGATGGATTACAGGTTATCATTCATGACAATGGGAAGAATACAACTAATGTCACAACAAATGTCATATATCTTGAGGCATTTCAGAATGCCCCCCAAACATGAAAGCACCTATAATTGTCAATTATTGTAGGGCAAAAGTGCAATCTAATTATTTCACTTCTGGCATAAATAATAAATGATTATTTCATGGTGCAAAAATAATATTCAACTTTCTGACTCGGTGCAATCATGATAAAACTGGTCCTAGGCGTTATTTTGTAATAATGTGGAATCTTGTAATATTATTTTCCAAAATGGTGTGGCGGATTTCATTGAAGGAATTGTTTGTTTGTTCACCGGAGAGAGAAGAGGAGATTCCGATGAGGATGGTGGTGGGGGTGGCATTTCAGTTATATGGAGAGATGAAGGCCAGGGGAGGTGCAAAGAGGGGAAGGGGCTTGAAGAAGGAGAGGAAGCTTAGGTTGTGGATTAAGAAGGACTAAATTTACATTTAAAGGGGCAAAATGGTACTTTTACTTTGGAAAATAATATCAGTAAAGCATGGGACCGGATTTATCGTTATTGCACCGGGTCAGAAAGTTGAATACTAGTATTATTTTTGCACCAAAAACTAGTCATTTATTTGTCAGAAGTGAAATAGTTAATTATTAGATCTGTATTTTTGCCCATTATTGTATTCTTTGTAATTTCCTTTGTCATTTATCATCTGGAAGACATATCATGGTTCCTTTGTGTTACATATCAAAACACTAACATATAATGTGTTGTTACATTTAGTTCTCAAATTTTATTTTTGCGACTTATTTCTCCAAACATGTATTTATGAAACTTGCAATATCATTTTAATAGAAGAATTACAACCTCCCCTTGCATAGACAACGTTCATCTGCCAGGACACAGCCTAAAGCCCAACATTCTAGAATGTAAAAAGAGGACAAGGCCTTCGAGTGAAAAGCACTGACAAAACAGACTCACCGTCGCACACAACACCCTCATTTTCACTTATATCAGTCTCTCTCGCTTATCACCATTAACCTTCATCTTCTTCCTCATCACCATCAACATCTATCTCTATCCTCTGTATAAAGACAAATATATTAGTATAATGCTTATATTTAGGGAAGAGACAATCTAGAATTTTCTAAAGCATCAAAGTGTATTTTGAAAATATAAGAATCTCATAATTTAATTTATTAGTTTATATAAGTAGAAAATTTGATAGCTAAATGAGTGTATTTTTGTAATTTTTTGTTGAGCCCTAAATTCTAAATTTCCCTCTTATATATATATACTGCCGCACACAACACCCTCATCTTCCCCAATATCTGTCTCTCTCTCTCTCTCTCGTATCACCATTAACCTTCAACTTCTTCCTTGTCAACATCAACATCAATCTCTATGCTTTGTATAAATACAACTATTTTAGTATAATACTTATATATTTAGGAAGAGACAATCTAGGATTTGTTAAAACATTAAACTGTATTTTGTAAATATAAGAGCCTTATAATTAAATTTATTAGTTAATTTATGTAGGAATCTTTATAACTAAAATGAGGGCATTTTTGTAACACTGCTGGAAAGAAAGTCTTTAATGTAAAGTACCTCCTACTAAAGTAAAAATGAACCTTAACCTAAACCAATTGCTAAACAAATTAATCCAAACACTACTACAAATTAAGCCTATACCAGCGCAGCTTTACATGCGCTCATATATGCAGAGCAAAAAACGCATGTACAAAGGGACTCTACATGCGCTTTAAGCGCATGTAGATGTCTCCTCCTCTACATGCGCTTAAAGCGCATGTAGAAGGCAGCGTCTACATGCGCTTTAAGCGCATGTAGATGTACATGCGCTTAAAGCGCATGTAGAGGTATTATCCTCTACATGCGCTTTAAGCGCATGTAGAGACTCTATTGAAGTGCAACACATTAAAACATGCATAAGTGATCCTCCTCAGAGCTCAAAAGGTGTTCCTGCACGTCAACTTAGTGTTTCAAATCTCCATTACAACTTTTTGTTGTTATGATAAGGCTTAAACACCCTCTACATGCGCTTTAAGCGCATGTAGAGGCTGTTTATTTGAGAAAGAGCCTTTACATGCGCTTTAAGCGCATGTAGAGGCTCAACTGAAGGGCAAAACATTAAAACTTGCATAAGGGAACCTCCTCAGTGCTCATAAGGTGTTCCTGCACGTTAACTTAGTGTTTCAAAGCTCCATTACAACTTTTTAGAGTAATGATGTTGCTTAAACACCCTCTACATGCGCTTAAAGCGCATGTAGAGGCTGTTTATTTGAGAAAGAGCCTTTACATGCGCTTTAAGCGCACGTAGAGGTTCAACTGAAGGGCAAAACATTAAAACTTGCATAAGGGATCCTCCTCAATGCTCATAAGGTGTTCCTGCACGTTAACTTAGTGTTTCAAAGCTCCATTACAACTTTTTAGAGTAATGATGTTGCTTAAACACCCTCTACATGCGCTTAAAGCGCATGTAGAGGCTGTTTATTTGAGAAAGAGCCTTTACATGCGCTTTAAGCGCATGTAGAGGATCAACTGAAGGGCAAAACATTAAAACTTGCATAAGGGATCCTCCTCAGTGCTCATAAGGTGTTCCTGCACGTTAACTTAGTGTTTCAAAGCTCCATTACAACTTTTTAGAGTAATGATGTTGCTTAAACACCCTCTACATGCGCTTAAAGCGCATGTATAGGCTGTTTATTTGAGAAAGAGCCTTTACATGCGCTTTAAGCGCATGTAGAGGCTCAACTGAAGGGCAAAACATTAAAACTTGCATAAGGGATCCTCCTCAGTGCTCATAAGGTGTTCCTGCACGTTAACTTGGTGTTTCAAAGCTCCATTACAACTTTTTAGAGTAAAACATTAAAACTTGCATAAGGGATCCTCCTCAGTGCTCATAAGGTGTTCCTGCACGTTAACTTAGTGTTTCAAAGCTCCATTACAACTTTTTAGAGTAATGATGTTGCTTAAACACCCTCTACATGCGCTTAAAGCGCATGTAGAGGCTGTTTATTTGAGAAAGGGCCTTTACATGCGCTTAAAGCGCATGTAGAGGCTCTACTGAAGGGCAAAACATTAAAACTTGCATAAGGGATCCTCCTCAGAGCTCATAAGGTGTTCCTGCACGTTAACTTAGTGTTTCAAAGCTCCAACCACTTTTGGGTGCTATCAAAATTTTGATAGCACCCTCTACATGCACTTAAAGCGCATGTAGAGTCTCTACATGCGCTTTAAGCGCATGTAGAGCCTTATAGGTCTAATAATAAAATAAAAGTTTATTCATTTGATTTATTTAATGATGAAAAACTTAATATCACTCAATATTTGATTAATTTAAAATAAAATATTATTTGATGAAAAACTTAATGATTAATAAAATAAAAGATTATTCAATTTAAACACTATGATTAATTTAAAATAATTTTCAACAGAAACAATATCACAAATGTGAGATGTTATTATGATTTTGATGTGAACTATATATATATATACATATATAGAACAAAAATTTAGTCTAAGTTCTTTGATGTGTAATTGTTTTATTAAAAATTAATATTAGCCCCTGTACATGCGCTTAAAGCGCATTTATTGAGTAGAAATTATAAATTTCCCGCGCCTTTGTCTTATGAGTTCCCTCCCTCCCTATATCTGATCACTCTATAGCGCGCTCACAGAGCATGTCTTATGAGCATTCTTCATTCTCATTCTCATTCTCTTTTATAAAATGAAAACCTAATGTCATCTCTCATTTCTCATTCTCATTCACATTCCCTTTCCTCTTGACGTCCCCACACTTCCCTTCCCTAACACCTCCGCCGACTCCAGCTTGTTCCTCTTCCCTCACTCGAACCTCCCTCCCTCCATAAACCTCCACCGAACCTCCAAGCTCACTGTCGCCGTCATCTTCTCTCACTCGAAATCGCCTCTTTCCTCTCTTCTTCATCATCACTCGAAATCGCCGTCATCTTTCCTCACTGTCACCGTTTGGTTGCGAGACGAACGGCGGTTTGTTGGTTGCGAGAATGGGTAAAAGCTTCAACCTTTTTAGTGTTTCTCGGGCTATGCTTTCATTCTAAAGCATTTCTCATTGTTCCCTTTCTTTTTCTGGTTTCTTTTTCTTTTTCCGGCGGTGGTGTGCGATTTCCGGCGGGCGACGTGGCGGCCGGCGGCGGGTGGTCCTTTTTCTCTCACTGTTTAGGTCCTTTTCCATAAAACAACCAAAAAACATTGATCATCATCTTCAATTTCTCCTCGTTACTCTCATTTTGACCTTCAAAGCCACGTGAATACACAACTTTATCCTCTTCAATCATACGAGGTAACATGATCTTAATGTGGTAGTAGTTTTTGTTAACTGATTATGTTAGAATCTAATGATATATGCTTAAAATGTTGATTGCATTGTTAAAGTTTGAAACTTTGAAGTGAATTTTTGGTGGGGTGTATGTGTTTTGTGTTTTTAGTGAATGGTTGGTTGTATGGAGAAGAAAAGGAAGATACTTGGAAATGAATTATGTTAGAATCTGATGATTTATGCTTAAAATGTTGATTGCATTGTTAAAGTTTGAAACTTTGAAGTGAATTTTTGGTGGGGTGTATGTGTTTTGTGTTTTTAGTGAATGGTTGGTTGTATGGAGAAGAAAAGGAAGATACTTGGAAATGAATTATGTTAGAATCTGATGATTTATGCTTAAAATGTTGATTGCATTGTTAAAGTTTGAAACTTTGAAGTGAATTTTTGGTGGGGTGTATGTGTTTTGTGTTTTTAGTGAATGGTTGGTTGTATGGAGAAGAAAAGGAAGATACTTGGAAATGAATTATGTTAGAATCTGATGATTTATGCTTGAAATGATGATTGCATTGTTAAAGTTTGAAACTTTGAAGTGAATTTTGGTGGGGTGTATGTGTTTTGTGTTTTTAGTGAATGGTTGGTTGTATGGAGAAGAAAAGGAAGATACTTGGAAATGAATTATGTTAGAATGTGATGATTTATACTTGAAATGATGATTGCATTGTTAAAGTTTGAAACTTTGAAGTGAATTTTTGGTGGGGTGTATGTGATGTTCTTTTGAAGCCTAGCATACTCAATCTTAGATTAAGTTTCTAACTTTAAAGATTAGTGTTTGGCTTGATTACTTGGTGTCTTGTTAAATAAAGATGTATGCATCCTAGTCATATACGGTGCTGATAGGGCTAGAAAAGGAATGAACAGAGATTCAAAACCAAGGTGCTAAATGTTTTCCATGCATAGCAGCTGCATAGAGTGTAATTTACCATCTCACTGCTACTCTCCTTCAGTAGGTCATGGACCGAAAATGGATGCGTTGTGACCGAACTTCAAGTGAATATATAGATGGAGTAAAGGAGTTTGTTGAATTTGCAGCTGCTCATGCATGCGATGTTAACAACATTCTGTGCCCTTGTATCCGCTGTTTGAACGGAAAGCGTGTCGATCCCATAAACCTGTTGAATCATTTAATATGTAATGGGATTGATCAATCTTATACAAGATGGACAAAGCACGGTGAGACCGATGAGGTTGAATGTCGTGATCGTGAACATGATGTTTTTAGTGCTTCGAATGATGTCATTGATCAGAGTGACGAGGATTGTGTTGAAGAAATGGTGAGGGTTGTGGGTGAGGAGAACCCAGAAATATTTGAAGAGTTGAAGAGTGATGCAGAGACACCGTTGTATGTCGGATGTAAATACTCAAGATTGAGCGCAGTGGTTAAATTGTACAACTTAAAGGCTCGTTATGGTTGGAGTGATGCAAGTTTCACCGCACTGCTTACCTTTCTGCGGGATGTTTTGCCAAAGGATAATGTACTCCCTTCAAAAACATACGATGCAAAGCAAATTCTCCTCGCTATCGGTTTGAAATATGAGAAGATACATGCATGTCCCAACGATTGCATCTTATACCGGAATGAGTATACGTCGTTGGATAAGTGTCCGAAGTGCAAAGTCTCTCGATATGGGGAGAATGGCAAAAGTCCTGCCAAGGTCTTGTGGTACTTTCCGATAATTCCAAGACTGAAGCGCATGTATAGTAATAAGGACACAGCGAAACGTTTGACATGGCACGAGGATGAGAGGATCAAAGACAACAAGTTTAGACACCCTGCGGATAGCCCCCAATGGAAGAAAATTGATTACATGTACCCAGAGTTTAGTGAAGATCCAAGAAACCTGCGATTTGCACTGGCAAGTGATGGAATCAATCCGCATGGGGTTCAACGTACTACTTACAGCACATGGCCTGTCATTCTGATGAATTACAACCTCCCCCCAAATTTGATTATGAAACGCAAGTTTATGATGCTTTCGATGCTTATTGGTGGGCCCAGTCAGCCCGGCAATGATATAAATGTGTACTTGGCTCCATTAATAGAAGACTTGAATCATTTGTGGCACACAGGTGAAAATGTGTTTGATGCTTACAGTGAAGAAAACTTTACGTTGAGAGCCCTGTTGTTTGGAACAATAAATGATTTCCCAGCTTATGGTAATTTGTTTGGATATAAGGTCAAAGGGTATGGTGCATGCCCTATATGTGAAGCTGGTACCCATTCAATTCGTCTGGCTCGGTGTAAGAAAAATGTTTACATGGGGCATCGAAGGTTCTTACCGAGAAACCATCCTTGGAGAAGGTGGAAAAAGGCTTTCAATGGTAACTCAGAAGAAAGTACTTCACCTCTGATTTTAACAGGGGATGAATTGTTTGAGAAGGTAGAAGTGTTGGAGAACAATTTTGGCAAGCCTAACACTACAAATGTGGCAGAGAGTGGTTGGAAGAAGAGGTCCATATTCTTCGAACTCCCGTATTGGAAGTCATTATATGTTCGGCATTTTCTTGATGTGATGCATGTGGAGAAAAATATATTTGATAACTTAATTGGCACGATCTTGAATGTTAGGGGAATGACTAAGGATAGTGTTAAATCGAGATTAGACATGCAAGAGATGGGGATCAGGAAAGAGTTAGCACCTGTTCAAAAGTTAAACTTCACATATTTACCTCCAGCGGCCTACACCCTTTCTAGAAAGGAGAAAAAAGTGTTCTTTGAGTTTCTCAATGGAATCAAAGTGCCAGAAGGTTATTCCTCAAATGTTAAGAATCTTGTGTCCATGAAAGAGCTGAAGTTGAAAAACCTCAAAACACATGATTGTCACGTCATACTGCAAAATTTCTTACCAGTTGGCATACGAAACATTTTGCCGAAGAAATTGCGGGGCACGATCACTAAGTTGTGTTTGTTTTTAAGGCCATTTGTAGTAAAGTCGTCGATGTCGAAATGTTGCGTGATTTGCAAAAGCAGATTGTGCTCATCTTGTGTGAACTAGAAATGTACTTCCCCCCTTCGTTTTTCGATGTTATGGTTCATCTTGCAATACATTTGGTCAGGGAGGTTCAACTGTGTGGCCCAGTATATTTGAGATGGATGTACCCGGTTGAGCGTTTCATGAAAGTGTTGAAGGGGTATGTCAAAAATAGATATCGACCGGAGGGTTGTGTCGCTGAGAGGTACATCGTGGACGAATCAATTGATTTGTGTGTTGATTACTTATCTAGTGTTGAACCTGTTGGTATGTCAAAGTCTCGTCATGATGGTCGATCAAAGGGAAAAGGGATTGGTGCAAGCATATTAGTTAACATTTCAAATGTTGACAGAGAGTTAGCTCATTTACATGTTCTCCACAATAGTAGCGAGGTAGAACCTTTTGTTGAAGAGCACAAAAATCTTCTTCGACTTGCACACGGTGATAGAAATGAAAGTCTGATCACAAGAGAGCACAACAAACATTTCATTGATTGGTTTGATGGACGGATTCGCCGTCAGTTAGAGCTAGACGATGGGTCAGTGTGTGAGAAATTGTACTGGTTGTCACGGAGACCGTCTTTAAAAGCATTTTCTTATACGAGCTATGCAATCAATGGTTACACATTCTACACTAAAGCCCATGATGATAAGAGCCGAATGCAGAATAGTGGAGTCACAGTGGTTGGTGAGGGATGACATGTATCCAGTGCAAAAGATACAAATCCAATATATGCGGAGATGGCATATTTTGGGGTGATTGAAAGCATCTTGGAGTTGGATTACTCTGGTTTAAGATTCCCTGTCTTCAAATGTCAATGGGTTAACAACTCTGGTGGATGGCGGATCGATGAGTTTGGATCTGTGTCGGTTGACCTTTCCAAAACTGGATATAAGGACGACCCCTACATTTTACCATCTCTTGTTACACAGGTGTTTTACATTGCAGATCCTTCGAAGAAGAATTGGTCGATAGTCATGCAATCGAACAGAAATCATGTTGATCCTGTTGATGATGAAAGTACTGAAATAGATATGAATTATTTGATTGAGAGCGAACCTTCATTCTTCACATCAATCTTACAAGAATTTGATGAGCCAGAAAATGGTCTTAACGATGAACCTTTTTATTTAAGACGTGATCATAGAGAAGGCATTTTCATTAACACACCCAAAAAGCAAAAGCGAGTAGCTGTTATTCGTTATCAGCAGAGAAAAAGAATACGGGATACAAAAAAATGATTTCTCATGTATGCAATTTTTTGTTTTATTATCATTTTATCATTGTATTCATATTATTGAATTTTTTCTGGTTTTTCTTTCTTACAGGATAATGGAGGGACAAGATCATGACTGGGAAGAGGTGGCACACCCCAATGAGGGACAAGATGAGCATGTTGCAGACTACAATAATGAGAGGGAGAAAGCAAAGAAACTGGTGAAACGTGGTAGGACGGTGATGAAAGAAGTTATTTCACAAAGACATAAGGGGATTAAGTTCAAAGTAAGATGGAATGAGGAGAATCAACCAATTGGAAGAGAAAGTAAGTTATTGATCGCCTATATTGGAGTGGTTGTTCGGAACACCGTCCCAATCACATTAAACGATTGGAGATATTTGTCCCCTGACATACCAAAAGCTATTTGGAGAGAAATTTTGGTAAGTAACTTTTCTTGCAATTATGTTTAATACAATCTTTTTTTGGATGAGTTATTATGATTACAAGTTTATACTTCATTTGTTACAGACTGCCTTTGACTTATCGGACTGTGAGGATGCCAAAAGTTATGTGTTGAAGAAAGCAGCGTCAATGGCCCGATGGTGGCGATCCCATCTAGGCATATACTTTTTGCGCAATGTTGAAGGTGATATTGTTCCCAAGCGTCCAGTAGATTTCTATGATGTGATTACGCAGCAGCAATGGGATGAGTTTGTTGAGATACGATGCTCAGAGGAGTTTCGCGCCGTTAGCGAAAAGAATAGCCAGTCAGCAGGAAGCAATCCATACCCGTATATGCGTGGTAGAAATAAGTATGCTGATTTAGAGCATGAAATGGTACGTTAACATCTTCATTAATGATATAAATGAATGTTCCTATAATTAATTCATGTTAACCTATTTTTCGGTTACAGTTGACTGCTGACCCTAATCGCAAAGTAGATCGCTGCGACTTGTGGTTGGAAGGTCATACAAAGAAGGACGGGACTATACACCATGATTCGGTCAAAGCGGCTCGTGATCGAGCAGTAAGTCATTTTCTTTGTTATATTCTCAGTTTCTTATATTGCTTGTTCCATAACCAACAATTATCATTTCCTTCCTACAGATTGAACTAAAGCAAGGTGCATCAGGAGAAATCCCGTCCCATGGCCAAGATGACTTGCTTGGTCGAACACTTGGCCGCCCAAAAAGTACAGGTCGTGTCAGAGGCAAGGGGTTTGGTGTTTTGCCCTCACAGTTTTTTAAGGAGAAGCTGAAAAGCCACCAAACGTCCGCAATTGAGAAGCAGTACAAGGTCTTGTGGGAATTGTATGCAGACTTGCAAGAACAAGTTAATGAGATTCGATCAGGGCGAGGTCAGGGATCAGGCCATCAATCTCATGCTCCATCGGCTCATGAAAGCCCGGTCATAAAGAATCATAGTTGTACAATGGAAAGTGTCCCCATTCCAGAGGTAATCTTATGCTTTTCACTTTTAAATATTAATGTTCTTATGAATTGTTACTTCATAATTGATGGTGTTTCATTCATTTGTAGGGTAAGTCTTATTGTCAACTATATTCTGATCTGTCCTTAAATACCCTGGTTGCTCTGGCTTATGTCTTCAATGATGGGAGCAAAACATTGCACAATTCGCCTCTCCCTGCAGGCACGGTGAGGGTGTCCATCCACATCTCTCTTAGAAATAATTCACCGTTGCCATATCCCATTGATGGAATGAACGTGGTCGTTGACGCAATAGGCTCTTTTGTGGCATGGCCCAAAAAGTGGATGGTTCCTCAATCAGAGGTGATTACTTAGTTAGTTATACTTAATATATAATAGATAAAGAGATTTAATTAGTATGTCTAATTGCTTATTTACTATGTTTTACAGCCCGAAAAAGGACAAAGGAAGGAATTGGGGAAAACAGACCGCCATGATGTCCAGCCACGTTCTGCTATTCCGACTAAACCTCGGAAAAAAAGTTTGAAGGTAACTATTTACTAATGGATTCACATTAGCTAGCACTCATTTTGTAGAAAGAATTATTGACATATTTCTTGAACAGCCAACTCCTACTCCTCGTGACACCCAACCGCATCAGCCGACTCTTACTCGTGTCACCCAACCACATCCCTCTGAATCATTCCGTGTTAAACTAAAGAACTTGACAAAACAACTACCTGATTTTCAACAAATTGAAGTTAAATTGACAAGGACAATTTATTACAAGATTGTCAGTGAGCACCTAGGTAGTGAAGTAATTATGGATGTGGTTAATCAGGAATGAATTAGTGCGTCAGCGATCAACATATGGATCAAGTATGTAATGTTGAATTTATTTTTATGTTATTGTGGTTTCTTACATTGTCATTTAGTATTTAAATTACAATAATTGTATGTGTTGATATGTTTTTTTGTATAGGTATTTGCATGATGAAATAATTGTGCCAGGGGAAAATGTCAATTTCGCATTCATAGATCCAAATACAACCTCAATGGTGACTGAAACAACTACCTAATGGGATGAAGGTGACGTGAAAGCACGTCTGGGGAGCTCTTCTTCAGATAAAACATTGTTTCTAGCCCCAGTGAATGTAGGGTAAGTTCTTACTCGTCATTAATAATTTTTTTTATTTTCCCAAATTTTACATGTATATAACTGTACTGTTAATCACATTTTAGGAATCATTGGGTTCTCCTTGCATTCAATCCCGTTGCACCAAAGCCTGTGGTGTACTATCTGGATCCTATTAGGTCGGGTAAACCTGAAAATAGACCTTCGTATATGATGTTTATCAATGGGTAATGATTTAACCTTACTAAATTATGTTAACTCATTTATAAATGTCACTCTTACTAATTTTGTTTGTCTCGACTTTAGTGTGATCACTTCTTGTAGGTCTAGTAAAAAAATGAAATACTCCAAAGCATATGACTGGCTCAAAATTCAGGTTAATTATACATGCTAAAACAATGATTTGAATTATGGACTGTAATCATATAAAAGTCTTTTGACAGATTTGTGGTATTTTGTTGTAGTGCCCATTCCAACCGAATGATAATGATTGCGGGTATTATGTCATGAAATTTATGAAAGATATTGTCACTCATGATCAACTGGTGGTCCCAGAAAAGGTAAGTTCTGAAATTTTCCATTAATTTAAAACTCTTTTAATTTGTTCACATGTTTGCTTGTATGTGTGGATTACTTTTAACTAACTTAAATTTAATTGCTACTTACATGTTTCTGTCCATCCAGTATTATGAAGACTGTCGTTTCGACAGCCTCTCCAAGGCGCAAGTTGGAGAAGTTATTGAAGAATGGAGCAAATTTGTATACCCCATTGTTGAACCTGTTGTTCTTAATCAGCCACCTGTTACTTATTAGGTTTTACTAAGGTATCTATCTTCATATATTACTTGAATAAAAAATTGTGGATTTGTCTTATGAAATTTTGTTATGTATCATGCTTGTTTATTCTATGTAATGCTATTTTGTCATGTAGGTTGATGATATCCCTTTTGGTGTTTTACTTGAGATCATCTTCATTTGTGGCGTTGAGGTACATATGATCTTTGTTGCATGTAGTCTTACTTAGGAGGAATTGGTAGTTTTATATTATGACTACTTGAAGGAATTTTCGTTTTGAGTTATGATCAATTGTGGCTTGTTTATTAGTTCATCTTTGATATTATACTATTCTTTCATGTAGGTTCATATCTTTTTGATTCTTTGGTGCAAGTGGCAAATATTTTGGTGATGAGGTAGATCTTCTTTTGGTGCAATGGCAGTAGTGCATACATATTTTGGTGATGTTTATATATATTATTAGGTTTTGAATGTAATGATCGATTCTGGTATATTTTGGTTAAATGATTCTGTTGAATGTAAATGATTCTGGTATATATTATTTGTATACACCATTGGTGCAGGGCAGGAAAGTACGTGTATGTGGCAAATGTAAAAAAAAGTATAATATATATATAAAAAAAAAATATACCTCTACATGCGCTTAAAGCGCATGTAGAGAATAATACCTCTACATGCGCTTTAAGCGCATGTACATCTACATGCGCTTAAAGCGCATGTAGAGGTGTCTTTACATGCGCTTTAAGCGTATGTACATCTACATGCTCTTAAAGCGCATGTAGAGGATAATACCTCTACATGCGCTTAAAGCGCATGTAGAGGCACCTCTACATGCGCTTAAAGCGCATGTAGAGCCCCCTCTACATGCGCTTTTTAAAAGCGCATGTAGAGCCTTTACCAGCGCCCCCCTTTACATGCGCTTTATAAGCGTATGTAGAGGCCAAAATAAGCGCATGTAGAGGGGGTAATCTGTGGTAGTGAAACAATGGAGTCTAACCATGTTAGTAAAAGATTCACCTAACATGGTTAGCAAAAGGATTTCTCTATAATTAAGAGATTACATATCTAACTATGTTAGAAAAGATAATCCCCTAACATAGTTAGCAAAAGAATCACCTAATCAATATCATAACCTAAATCTAACCATGTTAGTAAAGAATCACCTAACATGGTTAGAAAAAGGACTAACCAAACTATCTAAAAATAAACCATATTAGAGCGGGGCCCATCTAATATGATTACACACACAGGAAAACATAAAACACTCAATACATCCTCCATCTACCACATTAACATATTAGGAAAACCGAGTTTCCTATATACATTCATTCAAGTTCTCATCACCTGAAAAACAGAATATACATCAACCAAGCTTGACATATTAGTCAAGGTAGTTCCTGAACTATCATAGTAGCAGGAACAATGTTATATAACAACCAAAACATTACATTAAGTTACATTACAAGTCATACAGTTCACATATACAATAAAATTCACTCAAAACAACATTCATATATGCAGAAGCTGGTGCAACCTAGTGAAATGGCGATATATGTCCCTAAGGGTCACCTCTGGCCTACTTACAATATCAGTATGGGCCAGACGGCCCCTTCCCCTTCCTCTGCGCCTCCCCATGGGCATGATCACCTGTAAAAATAAAGGGAATGGGGTGAGACAAAACAATGTCTCAGTAATCACTGCATAACTCACTGTGACACTCAGAAGTGGGGTAGTGGAGTGTCTACAGGGTACCACAGTTTTCAAAACCTGCATAACCACATAACATATACACATATATACAGAACAGTTACAACCATCTCTCAATAGACAAAAATAAACGTGATTGACACTGTGCCCAGTCTCAAGTCTGAAAGCATGAAAAGGGAGCACTTTAAATAGTGAAAACGTCCCTGAAAAAGGGAGCACTATAAAAAGTGTACACATCCCTGGTTCCTTTACAATCCGTGGAACCTGTACAATTAACCTATCGATTTGCGCAAATCGATAAGTTACATCGGCCGACGGTACTAATAACCAGTGTCATCCAACATATAAAAGATCATATATAAATATGAATTTATATAAAGTACAGTTCAGTTGAAAGGTACCCTATAGCCCACGTTTATGTATAACATAATCTGAATTCATTTTATTTATATATATATGTAGAAAAGGATGTTAGAAAATCCTCAACTACCATCACCCTCAGTATCACAGTCAGTTAAGCGTGATTACCTGCTAAACTTCACTGCAGTAGATATACGCAGATAACAGTTATCTTCAAAGTCCACTTGAAAGATCACCGTCTACAATAATGCCACAATTTAAAATGGGTCAAGACACTTTGTAAGTGACTTAACTCAACCTTTTAAATAACTTTCATTAATACTAAAAGTATAAAATACTTCAATACCAAAACCACATTCATATCCTTTCCTTTTCCAACTTCTCTTTACCAAATCTTTACAATATCAATACTTTCAACCTTAATCATCTTTGAAGAATTTATAACATTACCCATCATAACCAAACCATCCTATAAAACATCTAAATCACTTTCAATCAATACTTTAACTTTCCAACTTCCTTTCAAACCTCAATCTAATCAACATTAACATTCCAACATTAATAAACAACCTTTAATCTACCAAAACCACTCCAAATTAACACTTTAACTAACAAAAATTCCTTACAACACCAATCCCTCTAAAACCAACCTTCCAACATCACCAAACAACTTCAACTAACATTACATAAATACCAATTTGTTCCAGAACATCCTCTACCAACATAGTCCTAACTTAAAGAGTCCAAAAATGCTCCATTACCTTCCAAATTCCTTCCTAAACACCAATTCAATCAAAATCAACTTTCTCACATCTTATTATAACCTTAACAAGTATTTATCAACAACTAATTCATTCAAATCATCTTTCATTAACAAAACCCCAATTCAAAGAGCCTTAAAAAGTTCCATAAATTCACAAAATAACTCTCAACTTCAATAAACTCCATTACCATTCAAAAATCCTCAATCAACCATTTAAATATTCACAAATTTTTGTTTATAACACTAAAGATTTACATATGGCACAACCCTAACTTCAAAGAATCCCAATCTTGACCAAAAATTCTCAAATGCTTAATCTCCTTTAGCAAATCCAATTGCTCCCAAGAATACTCAAATTCCATGCCTCAATTTCAATATTAAAGCATTAACATTCCAAAAATCACAATATAACCAAAACCTAACTCCAAAGAATCCTAAAGTATTCCCCAAAAATTCCAAAGTATTTTCCAACTTCAAGAAATATCAAATATCCTCACAAAACTTACATTAATCACTTAACAATTATTATGGTAGCTTGACAATCCTAAAGTTCCAATTTTTCACAAAGCCCTAAGTTTAAAAGAGGGAACTTTATTCACAAATCAACATCACAAGGTAGTAGGAGAGCTTACGGAGTTCAAGAATGAGAAGGGAGACACAACCGCCGCCGACCGCCGTCCAAAACGCCGGAAATCGGCCACTGTAAGTGGTGGTTGAGCATGGAACAGCCAAGGAAGGAAAGAAAAATGAGAGATTGACCTTGGAAGGGAGTAAGAACTTCAAGCACATAAAAAAAAACTACCACCAACCTCTCATCGCCCTTGGCCGCCGGAAAAACGAAGCAACCCGCCGGAAAACAACTCCAAGCTGCCGGCCGAACTGGAAAGAGGAAAGGGGAGTTGAGAAAATTGTGTTGTGAAGTTGAAGAAGGAAGAACAACATGAGAATCACGAGAAAAATCAAACCTTTCCTCCCTAAATGCTTCACGTCGCCGGAAAAGCTGCGCCGCTGGAAACCACCGCCAGCCACCACTCGAACTCACCTTCAACGGACCCGAGAAGGAGAGAAGATGAAGAACATAAAAATGGTTGGAGATCTTGGAAAGAGAGAGAGAGAACCGAAGTGGTGAGGTGTGAAGGAGAAGAAAATGGTGAAGGGGGAAAAGAGAGAGAGCGCGCGCGAGAATGGAGGGGGGGTCCGAATTTGTTGATAAGGAAGGGAGGGAACCGTGTTTGGTTGAGGGGAAATAAGGGTGATTTTGGTTATTTAAAGCCTAAACTTGCTATAGTGTACTCATTTTGATCTAAAACCACTTAAACTAACTTCCAATCTTCTTAAACTTCAAAATATTTTTAGCTCTACCACTCCCTCATATTTCAAACTCTTCATTTCTTTAGTAATTATATGCATATTAATTACTCAAAATTTCCAAAAATCTCCAAAAATTCCTAAAAATTCCAAAAATTCCTAATTTCTCCTTTTATCATTTCCAAAACACTCTTTAATTCTGTATTAAATTTTCAGGATGTTACATTTAACGACCAAAAGATTGGGCATTTAGCGCCAAGAAAACTTTGGTCGTTAATGCTTGCTTCACTTTTAACGACTAAAATTTTTAGTCATTAAAAACCTACATTTAATGACCAAAGTTTCAGAAACTTTGGTTGTTAAAAGTAGTTTAAGCCAAAAAAAATAAAAGTTTTTGTTGTTATAACTTTTAATAAACAAATATTTACTTTGAATGCAAATAAATAAGCATTACATTACAATCAAATCAAATCAGTCCCCCCAAATATAGAAACATTTAAATAATAAAGTAAATTATATCCTACAATCTTGCCTAAAACAAACTTATTAATTCAAATAATAAAAAGAATTATTTAAACACCAATGTAGTTGGTTGAATTGGTAAGTGAATTACAACCCCTGTAAGGACGAGAACATGTGCTCAAATCCCAGGAAGACCTCTTTTTGGGAGTGGTGACAAAACTTAAACCACGATGATAAGCTGCAATTTTTTATTAACTTTGAATGCAAATAAATAAGGATTATCTCCTACAACTTTCCTCTTCTTTATATATAATTCACTTTCCTCTGTCTTTTCTTTCCACTCACCACCGCATACAACACCCTCATCTTCAGCGATATCTGTCTCTCTCTCATATTAACCTTCAACTTCTTCCTCATCAACATCAGCATCAATCTCTTTGCTTTGTATAAATACAAATATATTAGTATGATTCTTATATTTAGGGAAGAGACAATCTAGGATTTTCTAAAGCATTAAAGTGTATTTTGAAAATATAAGAACATCATAATTAAATTTATGTTAATTTAAGTAGGAATCTTTATAGCTAAATGAGAGTATTTTTGTAATTTTCTTGTTGGACCCTAAACCCTAAATTTCCTTCTTTTATATATATATATATATATATATATATATATATATATATATATATATATATATATATATATATATATATATATATATATATATATATATTCCCCTGTGTTTTCTTTCCACTCACTGCCGCTCACAACACCCTCATTTTCACTGATATCTGTCTCTCTCTCATATTGTAAAGTGCCACATCGATTGGGGAGAAGAACGACAGGTGCCTTATAAGGGTCTCGATACCTCTCTTCTCGACTCTTTTTAAAGCTGTGAGGGGTGAGTATTCCCCAAAACGGACAATTTTGAGGGCGAGATGTTGAGATGTTACAGATGACATCAAAGCTAGGCTCAGATCGATGTGCCAGCGAGGGCGCTGGGCCCCAGGGGTTGGATTGTAAGGTCCCACGTCGGCTGGGGAGGAGAACAAAAGGTGTTTTATAAGGGCCTGGATACTTAGCCCCCTCGACGTGTTTTAAAGTCGCGGGAGGTGAGGATTCCTCAAAGTGGATAATTTCGAGAGTGAGGTGCTTGTATGTTACATCTACCATCATTAACCTTCAACTTCTTCCTCATCAACATCAACATCAACATCAATCTCTATGCTCTGTATAAAAACAAATACTCCCTCCGGTCCCTAATGTAAGAGCCCAAAATTTGAATGGTTTTGGTCCCTAATGTAAGAGCTCACCCCACATTCTCTCCTCATTTAATACATTTTTTCCTACTTTACCCCTAATTCTCTTTCATATTTATTAATGTTTATGTATTTCTCTCTCTTAAAAGTACCATAATAAATATGGGCAATTTTGGAAAAGAAGCATTAACTCCAGACATCCAACTAACATTTACATGTTTTCTTAAGAAGCGTTTTTTTAACGGCTAGCTCTTACATTAGGGACCGGAGGGAGTATATTAGTATATTGCTTATATTTAGGGAAGAGACAATCTTGGGTTTTCTAAAGCATTAAACTGTATTTTGAAAATATAAGAGCCTCATAATTAAATTTATCAGTTAATCTAGATTAATGTTGATGGTGGGGAGGAAGAAGATGAAGGTTAATGGTGTTAGGAAATAGAGACAAATATCGGTGAAGATGAGGGTGTTCTGTGCGGCGGTGAGTGGATAGAAAAGACAGAGGAAAGTGAATATAAATATAGAAGAGGGAAATTTTAGGTTTTAGGGCCAACAAGAAAATTACAAAAATACCCTCATTTAGCAATAAAGTTTCCTACTTAGATTAACTAATAAATTTTATTATGCGTTCCACGGCTTAAACAATCATCCTAGGAGCATTCCTGCTACAAATTGCTGGTCACCATTGACAAAATTGATGAGTTCATTGATGTTGTAAAGAGCTAACAGAGGGTTGTTAGTGCAGATATATTGACTTAAACAATCAAATGAAGGTTGCTTTGTCTGATTTGAGTTGCAAAATAGTTTTGATATGGCCGTTCTTTATGGATTTAGTTGTTTCAATGAGTGATGGCACTGTTATAGAAATTAGTGTCGTTTGTCCTCTGATTGTTCTTGTGGGTTAACCAAGAGATAATTTTCCTAGGAAGGGAGAGCTTCAATACGGTGGAGGAATTGATGAATCTTGGCAAAGCCCTTAGATATATTCTCTCTGAGTCAACTCCAAGAATATGCATTATTCAAGCTGTTGATTGATTTGCCATTGCAGGTTGGTGGTAGAAGAGCTTGAAAGATTCGGTGTTGCAAGGAGTCCAAATTACCTGCTCATCCCATAAATGAGCATGTTGTGCCTTTCTTATCAAAAAATCTCAGCCATCAATTATATCTAATCTTGACTGTTGCCTTTTCATCTTTTTTTTTTTTGGAAATAAACTCCAAGAAATTTGGATCTATTATGCATCATGGGCACACGTTAGTCTATTATATTAAAGCCCCATAAACCGTTTTGTTTTTCCATTAAATCCCCATAACTATTAGTCTATCACATTATTTCTTTCTCTATTGATGGGAAAACGTGTGGGTTTATTTTTCTTATAATAATCTATCTATCTATCTAATATAAATAACTTACTATTTTCCGTATTTGAACTCCCTGAGTTTTCACACTTGAACCTGATTAAGGTGTTACGTGTTTGTTTTTAATTGGGTGAATTTTAATTTAATGGGTGGCTTTTAATTCATATCCTCATATTCCTGTGTATGCGTGTGTGTGTTTGGAACGAGTGATTAAACCGCCCACAAAAGACAAAATCTGCCGTTCCATGTCCTTCCGTTTCCTTTCCTGCCTTTGTTTCTTCAAGTCAATTCCTTCTACAACCTTCAGTTCAAAAAAAAAAAAAAAATTCCGTCTACAATTGAATTAAGATATGACGTGGTTGTTTTTAATTGGGTGGCTTTAAATTTAATTGGGTGACTTTTAATTCATAACCCACATATTTATTTATTTTTTTATCAAAATAACCCACATATTTATGCCATCCGTTTCGATATATAGTTTGTTTGCCATGTGTGGTTTTCTTTTTATAATTAAATATTAGAGACCCTGTGCCGTGTTTGATTTCTCCTCCCCCAACACAGAGTGATTCGACTTCCGCATACGTTCACACAGCTCCCGGTCACTTCGTCTTCTCCTCTTAATTCTCATTACTATGCTATTGTAATCTCTATATATGCAAGTATGCAACCCGTCTTTTTTCAACGGCATTCCCATGCCACTATTTCACTTTTAAATCTAAAATTACTTTCAATGACCCGCTCAAGTATATGTGGGAAAAGGATACGCTGTAGAGTAAATAGAATTTCTGAGAAAGTTTCTGGGAGCAAACCTCCACCTTCAGGTGTTTCATCTCCCTAGCCAAGTGCTTCTTGAGATTATGAAAAGAGTCGGCCATGATTCATGCACCAGTTTTCTCAATGCAAAAGCATCTTGCAAGACTTTGAAAACTGTCGGTGAGGAGGTGGAAGCAGGTGTCGTTCAATCAGGTCCACTAAGAAGTTGCATAAGGTAATGGTTTGTTAAACCTTTAGGTGGAAGTTATAATGCTGATCGGTGAAAGTGCATTTCATTTTGGGACAACTCTTTACAGCTTAATTTTTGATAAGAGTGTTGCAGGGTTGTTTGTTTGACTGTAGCTGTTGGACTTGGATTATTTTTTTTAATCAAAAAGACTTGGATTATTTTTACTATTATCAAATTTAGTAGTTTTTAAGTCTTCAAAGAAATTTCCGTTCCATATGTAAAAAAAATTAATTTTAATAATATGGTTACTGTTTGAGTTCTACTCTCATCTTTAATTTGTCATTGCAAATTAGTTAAGTTTATTGATTTTCATTACTTTGCATCCTTTGCCTCTTTACATTTGTTGTCACACATAGCAATTCTTCTATGTATAAATTCAAAAGTCAGTATATTGTATTCTTTTGATTGTGAAAAAAATGTAAGAATAGCATATAATAGTTTTAATCTTTATATGATTTATTTCCCTGTAGGAAGTGTTTACTTAGAATGGATTCTTTTGATTATGAAAAATGTAAGTATAGCATATAATAGTTTAATCGTTGTATCTTTTATTCCCTTGAAAGAAGAGTTTAAACTGTTATGCTACCAATTTAGGCAAAGTGTTATCATCACCAAGACCCTTTTTTGATAAAAAAAAATACTTAATGAATCGTTATACAATTGCTTCAATTGAATTTAATTAATAAAAATATCAAAATGAATACACGCAAGTTTTTTTACAAAAAAAAAATCATATATCACTCCTAAATTTCAAGGATTGAATTTTTAGTAATTAAAATACAAAGGAAGTACTGGCAAAAAAATACAAAGAAATAAATTAAAGTATAAACGTAATTTCAATGCTCACTAATCGCATGCCTATTAAGAAAACTTAAACAAGTTTAACAACCTCAAAATATTATTGTCAGCTAGATTTGAGAATATTCATATACAATCTAAAAGAAATATTATATTTTAATTATGATAATTAAACTGATAAATATATGTAGAACTACCTACATAATGTTGGCCAAAAAAAACAACATACATACTAACCAAATGTTATATTTGCTTATGATAAAAAAACGTTATATTTGCAAATAATATGATGAAACCCTTGCTATTATCATAATTTATATCAGATCAGAAATTTGCACAGCTCTAATACAAACAAACAATGATTTTCTCCACACATTTAGGAAACGGCGTTACAAAACTTACAAAGTCCATTATTATCATTCATAATAATATATTTATGCCAACATTTTTTATTAGGAAGCATAAATATACAATGGAGTGATGATTTTTTTTTTGAACTGGCGATGGATAGATGATGATAATGATGATGATTTTGGGTCGTACAATTATCATATGCATTTAACTGATATTTATGCCAACGTTTATAACATGACAAAGGGCAATATAATTTTTTTATCAGGACAAAGGGCAATATAATTGATTGCATGCTAATCTTATTTTTATTCAGATGAATTGAATGATTTCAACATAAATTAAATTACTTGCCTTTCCATATGAGATACGTTACAGGTTCACACAATTCATTATTACCATTCAACTGTAAAGGCTATTATCATTTATTTGAGTATACTCCTATCAACGTTTATAACAACACTAAAATTTCAACAGCTCCATTATCAATAATTTATTACTGTTAGCTGTTAATATCTAATGCTCATATGTAATAAAATTTGAACATCTCCATTATCAATGCTTTAATTTAATTACGACTAATATGTAATGTTGATATATATATATATATATATATATATATATATATATATATATATATATATATATCTTACAGAATCAAACCTAACATTATTAAAACATAAATAATAATAATAATAATAATAATAATAATAATCAACATCATCATCATCATCTATCCATCTTCTACCCATTAGTGCGTTTTCATTGTAATTAATGTGTCACTTTCTACAATATCAGTTAAATGCATATGATATTTGGACAACCCAAAATCGTTTATACTTCCTATATTAATATACTGATATTTACATCCTTAACAAAGTACCCTTCTACTTGATTTGTCCCAGCCACAGATTTTTATCAAATTCACAGTCACCCTCAATCATCCGTTTTTACTTCAACAGCATCAATCCATTCAAATGGAAAAGTTTTGCTCTTACTAATAACTTGCATGATAAGAAGGAAACTTGGCCTATTACAACCAAATTTCTCAAAATATGGGAAGTCCGTCCAAAAGTTCCCCCATATATGCCATGAAAACTGTCTCTTATGTTACTAGATGAGGAGGTATATATTACTATGTTTTTTTTTTAAATTGAAAGGAGGTATACTATGTTCAATGGCTGTTTTTTAGAGTGATTGCCATTTAAATTATCCATCACAATATCTAATATCATCCTTTTTTTAGTAAGGTACCAGAATTGAAGCATTCACAAGTCTAAAAAACTTAATGGAACATTATAGCAATTCCCTCTAGAAGGACAAAATTTCTACATTGAAAATATTAAGATAGAATCCAGTGTTGACCAATTTTGAGTATCAACACATCTATACAAACTGAAACTTCATCCAGCAACAATATTTAGGAAATCAGATATACCTATCAATGCAAATGAGTGGAATTTCATTCCCATCAAGGGAATCTCTGTACTGATCATACAACAATAAGTATTGAATTTATAGGTGTGTTTATATCGTTTATCAATTTCAAAATTTCAGATATTTTGAAATTATATATGTATATTGCATTTGTTCATTATGATATGCATCACCCCACCTTCCCATCCTCTCTCATCACCAAAGCTGCGTTGTTTTTGTGTAGCCCAAGTGCGTGAGTTCAGCCTCTTCAGCTTTTTCACAAAAAGAAACAAACTCCACCAAATTAATTCACAATCGCATTCTCTCTTACTTTGGCCCCACCAATCTCCACTGACCACCCTCCCCCATCCTTCATCTCACTCAGAATTTTATTTTTCAAGAGCATTTACTATTTACAGAAGAAATTCATAATCTTATATAAATATTTTTTTAAAATAAATAAGAACAGGTTTTATGAATGAAGATTAAATGAATCTATAATTGTGTATTTGTATGAAAATTTCTCACCCGATCCTATCAATAATTCTTCAACTATTATTTTTTTGATAAAAAAAACTACAAATTAAAACTACTACTATGTAACAATTACAAAGTTTTTACAATAAAATAACCAACTCAAACAAAAAAACTAATAGGAAGCAGATCTAGGGAATCAACATGGACAAAAAAATCATCATTCATATCCTGAGCTTCTCCCTCAAGTATATCATCAGCAACACCGTTGGCATCTCTTGGGCATATCCTAAAGATCATCGTTCATTTCCTTCTCAAAAATCTTTTGATTTACTGCAAAGCCTTGCAATCCGGATAACAAATTGGAATAATCTTTTGCAAAATATTGACTAATTCATGCTTACTTAGAAACTTTATAATTGTTGCAGAGTAGTAGTTTTGGTTTGTAGTCTTTTTTTATCAAAAAAATAATAGTGGGAGAATTATTGATAAGGTAGCCTGAGAAATTTTCAAACAAGTACACAATTATAGATTCATTTAATTTTGATTCACAAAACATGTTCTTATTTATTTTTTAAAAAATATTTATTTGTGATTATACTCTTCTTTTTGTGAAAATACTGTAGGCACGCACACATGTGGGCTACATAAAACGACTCAGTTTTGGTGATGAGAAAGGATGAGAAGGTGGGGGTGATGAGCCTAGAATCAAGACCCGAAAAGACACATCAGGTAAAATAACATAAAAGAATATTCTTAATGTGCTGTTATTGAAATTCACACTAACATTTCAACCATCCCATTTAATAGCAGAATATACTCATGTTTCAAATGCCTACAACGCAACTACAGTTGAATTCAATCCTGAAATACCCGAAACAACAGATTTGATGAATAGGTAGTATTCATTTGTGTTGTAATACTCCTCTTTCAGCTTTAAGCATTCACTATAGTATTCTCAATCCATTCTTTTTTTGATAAAAGGAAAAATGATATTAATTAGCAAATAAGTTACAAGGTTCTTATAATGTCTCTAAAAGGAAAGTTGAAAACATCACATTGATCAGTAGAGAGTAAATAAACTGAAATGAAGGAGAAAGGCTTTAACAGCATCGCGATGTCGCTAGCTATTGCGTTCTTCACAGAGGGAGCCCAACAAGAGAAATCAACAGACCGTTTACCCACATTCTGAATGGAGAGACTTTGCTTTAGAAAATTTGAATGATAGATCCAATTCAAAGCTAAACGGAAGCATCCCAAAGCGAACAGATGTCCAGGAGTGAAGGTGCGCTGCCATGTAAAGGCCTGAGCGAGGGACCCATTCAAACAAATAAATATATTGGGCAATGACTCTATTTTGCTATCCAAGTAACCACCCTGGACTACTGAGCACCCTAAACTAACAACGGGTACAATTTTACCCTTGAAGTAACCAAAGTGGTCCAATTTTACCCTTTGGCGAACGTGTCAACATTACATTCGTCAGAGGGTAAAATTGGACCACTTTGGTTACTTCAAGGGTAACTGTACCCGTTGTTAGTTTAGGATGCTCATTGGTCCAAAGTGGTTACTTGAAGGGTAAAATAGAGTCAATGCCCATCAATTTTTTACAGTATGACTGACGGTGCACTAACCTGAATAAATTAAAGATTAAATGTTGATCCCACTACGACTCAGTTCTCCAAAATAGGCGTACTAGAGCCAGTTATTTCATCTCCAGAATCTCTCATGTGCTGAGTTTCCCAAGAAAATTTACTTTGGCTGAAATGCACTGCATGGAAACTGTATTGTGCAAACAATAACAAAATAATTACTAACCTTCTATAGTGTTGTTAAGAAAAAATAATTGTTAAAACATGTATTTCAATTTATAAACAATTTTACTGATTATCTGCAGTCTCAAGATGTTGTGACCAAAGTTACAATCCAAATGTTGCAAATCTCAGAAGATTGGAAATATGAAAGATGCTCATGTAATTCTAAACTTTACCAAATAGATAATGATAAACTTAGGGTAAAAAATGCCCTAGAGAAGTTATATCTACTAAACCTAAGTATAACTCATACTATTGTTGTGCTCTACATTTCAATAAACTGTATATATGCTATTTTAGCTTCAAACTTTGACTTCCTATTTACCCTTTTTCAGGTTTAAAGTGCATTACAAAGTGACCGATTTCATTAAGGAATCCCCGTTACTCAATTCAATTAAAGCTGTCTGGAATTTTTGCTTCAATGAATTTGATTAACCTTCGAAAGAACTTACAAATATATTTTACAAAGAAAATTTGTTGGAATAAACATGTTCTTAATTTCTTACCTTAATGACATTATTTAAGAATACAAGAATTGTATTTTACAAATTCCAAAGCTTAGGAAGCTTCACACATTCTAATATAATCATTTAGTTCATATTTTAAATTTAATAAAAAATATTTATCAAATAAACTACAGGTATAACATAACTAACAGTAACATTGATATACTTTTCAAAATCATATAAATGTAAATGAAACATCACAACAACCCGCTAGACTTCTAACTATTAATCATTTTCTTCAATAGATAATGAAAATTCTCTCAAAACGACAACAACCCCGTGCATAGCACGGGGTTAATTGCTAGTTTTCCTAAAACTTGGTGGTGAGCACATTATGGTGGCAATTTTTTTTTTATTTTTTTAATAATCTCCATTAATAGGACACAAATATTAGTTTTATTTAGTGGTATTGTTATGAATGATGGGCAAAAATAAGTTTTATTTTTTTAATAGGACACAAATAGGTTTTATTATTTTTAATAAAAAAATTATCTCCATAAAATTTGGTGGTGTTGTTGTTAGACATGGGTAAAAAATAGGTTGTATTTTAACATCTCATTTTGCCCATGATGCATAACAGATCCCCCGAATTTCTTGGAGTTTATTTCAAAAATAAAATAAAATGAAAAGGCAACGGTCAAGATTAGATATAATTGATGGCTGAGATTGTTTTGATAAGAAAGGCACAACATGCTCATTTATGGGATGAGCAGGTAATTTGGACTCGTGTTGCAAGCCCAATCGCCTTCTGCAAAATTGCTAGCAGATGATCTATGGAATGATTATCTTTTTTTTAGTTTTTACACTATTATTTCTCTTATAGTTTCTAGTATCTGGTTTATATATTTGGGTTTTTTTTGTTTTGGTTATGGTTGCTCTTGATGAGTGGAGCTTTTGTGGATCATATGATGTCTGTATAGGTCAGGTAAGGTAATGGCAATGTGATATGACTTTATACAATTTATATTGTGCCAATATTGCAAACGCATATGTTCGGCCAGTCACCACAGGGCCCGGCGATGTTTGTGAGCCACGTCTCTGATGTTTTACTGAACCAAACTTTCTCATATATGTTCACCAACTTAAAAGAACAAAATCTATATTGGTGGATTATGATCAAATAATGCAGCCAAAGCACCAAAGGAAGTGAGTCATTGATCAGCTGATCAATTAAGCGTGCAACTTGATGAAGAATGGATCATAGTCAAGTAGTAACTTCAACAAGTGCTTGTATGTACAAGGTGAATCACATGTGAAGATGGAATTATATATTCACCGTATAAAAATGAACTAGATTATCAGTGTATATCTATTAAATTTAATTTATTGGTCAAATGATATAATATATGAAGCAAGTATATATTCTTTTTCGATATGATGATATAGTTTAGTTAAAAATGAGTATTCTATTGTTGTGGCATTTAAAAAATGAATTTCAACGTCATTCAATTCTAATTTGATAATTTTGGAAAGATAGTGGAGGAAATTAGAGCCAAATTGAGTCAAATCCCATTCTAAACAACAATATGTCTATAAAACGAGTAACTCAAAAAGTATATAGCACCAATATCATCTTACATACGTCGGTTAATGCCACTAACTTCAAAGAGAAAAAAAATTATTAGTTGTTGGGGCACCAATTCAACATGCAGTTGTTAAATGATTTAGGCAGAAATATGTGGCAGATAAATTAAGAAGGATATGATAGACACCAATAAGAATATTAGTTAGTTTCCATGATTGAAATGAATAAATAATTATATATTAAATAGACGCGCATCGCCTGCCACCTCTTATTGAACTTTTTTCAATCTGATAGATTACAAAGAAGAATATAATCAATATCCTTTGTCATTTCTTTGTTGAGAAAATGTCGCACCGATTTTTACAACTCTTTGCCCTCTATTTGATTCGATTGGAATGGAAAGAAACGAAGGACGACGGTAGAGGAAAATTTTAATAAAATTGCAAAGAACAAACGAAAGTTAAAATTATACAATTTAATAGAAGAGAAGATATACGAAGTAAATTAAAGGACGAGAAAAGTATTTCAAAATGTTTAAACATAACTTGACCATTTTTTTTATCATATGCTCGATAAATTTTTTTTCTTCTTATCCTCTCCATTCCAATCGATACAAAAGGCAAGAAATTTTCCATTTTATGTACACTACCTAAAGAGTAACTAGTATCGGAATTATTTCACATTTAGCAGGTTTCATTTCAGAATAGTATATAATATTTGTTATTATTTTCACAAAAGGGATGTTAATAAATTAAATCAAATGTTAAGATTGAATCACTAGCCTGACTTGCATTTAAAATGACAAATACAGAAGAAAGGGGGATAAAATGTAAGTGATTTAATTTGTAAATGAAATAAACACACAAACAAAAATTGACATGTGCGTACATGGCACCATACATCATGCTTTCGATATTCTCATAGTATATAATTTTAAGATGCTTCCATTGACATATGCCTCCACATTCTATTGTTTACTACATTAATACTTTTGGTCTGTTATTGCTCTTTCCACTAGAGCCAATTGGAGAGCCCACGTGCACAGTGATTTTGTTATTCTTTATATACCAATTCGTTCCCTTCTCCCTTCACGTACTACTACATCGATCCACCACCACCTTGTTCTACTTAGTACAATAATAAGAAGCATCTTGTTTAATTTCTCGTTTTAGTTCTCAACTTGTTTCTATTATCACTCATACTATGTCTTCTTTTCGTGTTCTACCCGTCCATGTCAGTCCCTTTTACTTGGAACTGTTTTATTTCTTACTCATGTCTGCGTTTGGTTTCTTAGGTCTCAAAATATTAAAGCCAAGAGTTCCTCTTGCTCCTAATAACTTTGATCTATTTTTCACTTCTGTTTCTTCTGCCACTGTTTCCAGTATGACTGCCGTAGAAATGGAAGTTTTCTCTAATTCACAGCTCATTCTCATGACCTTCCTTATGTTTGTTGGTGGAGAGGTTTTCACTTCCATGCTTGGCCTTTTCCTTTCTTTATTAAAAACAAATGTAACTTCTCACCGTATTCCTCATGTTGCGAATTCCAATCAAATTGAGATCAACTTAGTTTCTCTAAAAATTAAGAATGAACTTGGTGTAAGTGTTGATCAAAGTGATGACTATAATATTTTTAAAGATGATAAAAAACGTAGGTCAGTTAAGTGTCTCGGGCTTGTGATTTTAGGTTCTACTTTGGTACTTCACTTGGTTGGTTCTGGTTTGGTCTCAACCTATATAAGCACCGTACCAAGTGCGAGACGAGTACTAAATAACAAAGGGATTAATATATTAACTTTTTCCTTGTTTACCATAGTTTCTACCTTTGCTTCTTGTGGTTTTGTCCCCACAAACGAGAACTTAATTGTGTTCAAGCAGAATTCAGGTCTTCTCTTGCTTATTATGCCATTTGTTTATATTGGTAACACCTTATACGCGCCATTCCTGAGGTTCGTGATCTGGATTCTGGGCAAAGTATTGAGAAGAGAAGAGTTCAGTTATATACAGAAGAACTATAAGGAGATTGGTTTTAGTCATTTCCTTTCTAGCGTTCATTGCTGGCTCCTACTTGCGACTGTTTTAGGTTTTAATCTAATTCAGTTGGTTCTGTTCTGCTGCTTGGAATGGAATTCAGAGAACATGGAAGGTCTAAATAGCTATCAGAAACTGATTGCTTCGTTGTTCGAAATTACAAATGCGAGACATTCCGGGGAAACTGTTTTTGATTTGTCTGCAACATCTTCTGCCATATTGGTGCTCTTCGTTGTCATGATGTAAGTAATCCTCACTACTCGCGGGATGTATATTAAAGTGAAAAATACTGGCTTCCATGCATATATATATTTTTATAACAAACGTGCGTTGGATTAATTATTTAAATAACCATTTTTAATTATACGTATTATAATCACCCATTCATGGAAACACCCTTATCCCATGTTAAGGGTGTTTCCATGAATGGATTATAATAGGTATAATTAAAATGGGTGGAGAGTTTATACTATTCTGGAAAATATTTATAGTTGTAAGACAAAATGGGTGGAGAGTTTATATTCATTGTTTTGAAAGAGTAAAATTTAGACTGGTCCAAATGATCGAGATCTAGATAATATTGAGCCTAAAGTATACTTTTGATCTTTTATGTTTGCATCAAGCTTCAATTTAGTGTTTTATGTTTAGAAAATACACTGTTAATCCTTTTTATTAACACTGTTAGTTTCTCCTAACTGAAAATGCTAACTTAACTATTTTAAATGGTTATTGAATACTGAAAAATGCTTAAATTAAAATACTTTAGTGTAATTATTCTTATATTTTCAAAATTTCTTTTTTATCTCCAATTTAATTGTGAAATAATCCTTTACATTTAAGTGAAATTAATGGTGTTAACAAAAAAGGATTAAAAGTGTACTTTCCAAATATAAAGGACTAAATTAAAACTCGATGCAAACATGCATAAGGGACCAAAAGTATACTTTAACTTAATATTGATATGCTCAACATTCCCTATTTATCTTTTTTACAAGGGAAATTAGTTATTTAAGAATAAAATAAACATTTTATCTTGCTCATATATTAAGGAACAATAAGAAATTAAAGGTAAATGTAGTAACATTTAAAATATTATTGGGTTAAAGTGGCAACATCTCGTTGTACATGAAATGACTTAGAGTGATAAGTAGCCACATATTGACACTTGATGATGTTCGTATTTCAATAGGAATCCAATAGCACTTGTGGCGTGCTCAACTTTCAACGAATTCCAACTATAGCCACATATTTCTAGGACATTTGGTACCAATTACGTGTACTATATATATATGTATGAGTGCAAATCTGGAAATTTCCTGGGTTTTTTTGTTACAATTGTAAATCTAGATTAGAAAAATTCTGTAGTTATCTCCTGTATTTATATTGCGTCCACATATCAATATGATATAGTGTGCTTGGTAGGTATTCCACATTTAAATTTGAATTACTTCATGTAGCTTTTATGCAAGTTGCTTTCTAATCTTGAAAGAGCCCACTTACGTTCTCTACTCTCTTTTCAGTTGGACAAAAAAAGTCATGATGATGGGAAAATGATTAAATATATTATATATATTATTCTTCTCACGCTACAGTTGAAAATAATTCAAAAAGCCATGCTGAAAAATTTTTATTATCTCATGAAAAGGATTTAAACTTTATGATAGGTACAAGTGAGAAAGGGAACGTCTAGGTTTATTTGAATGAATGTTTAAAGACGAATTAATGCTAGATTCTCCGCGCACCTTTACAAATTCTAATATGCAGAACTCTTTGTTAGTATAAATTTCCAACGAGAATATAATCTAGCTTTAAAGGAATGAGTATATATGGTTAATGATTGACTGCTCACAATATTACAACGCAGAACATATAAAATGAATCCATGTTATATATTCTGGCCCAAGTTTAATTCTTATAACTTCTTTTTTTCTCTTGATTATATAACAGGTACCTCCCACCATATACAACATTTTTACCCATAAGAGACGATAAAAATAATACGAAAAAGGCGAAAACAAGCTTAAAGGAATGTCTGGCTTTCTCTCAACTCTCTTATCTCGTCGTGTTCATAATTCTCATTTGCATTACAGAAAGCAAAAGTATAAAAGAAGATCCCCTCAACTTTAATGTGTTGAACATTACTCTGGAAGTTATCAGGCAAGTAATTCTATTCTCCTGCCTTATTTTAACTTGACAAAATTTCCTTAATTTCTTACACTACATTTTTATAATTTATCAATAACAAATTTTCAAATTTTCTTAATTATATGACAAATAATTATAGAATTTAGAAACATGTATCTTGTTCATATATACGCATGTAGATACTAAAGAAGAAAATGTTTTGTACCACATCATACAGTGCATATGGAAACGTGGGATTCTCAACGGGATATAGTTGCAAAAGGCAACTGAGACCAGATGTGAATTGTAGTGATTTGTGGATTGGACTTTCAGGTAAAATGAGTAATAAAGGAAAGTTCATCATTATAGTTGTTATGTTCTTTGGGAGGCTGAAGAAATACAATATGAAAGGTGGTCAAGCTTGGGATCTTTGTTAATGATTCCCAATATATGGGTGTGTTTAGGTGGATGGCCAGTAGTGTAGTATAATTATATGTGGACTTTCAATGTTTATTAAGCTCTGTCGTTAATTTGTCCGGTAATTGAAGGTTGGCTTAATAGTGTTTTGTAATTTTCTAAGCTATAAAATGTCCCATTTAAAGACCAGTATCTCTAAGCCCATGTGCGATATTCTTCCTATTACATGCATGAATCTTTCTTTGATGGTTTCCTTGTTAGGACAAATTAATGTGCAATTTTAATAGCAAAATTTAGTGTAATTAATTACAGGTCTCTTGCAACAGACATAATATAAGAAAGGTCTTACTGATTGGAGAAGTTAAAGTATAATCCCCTAGGACCATACTAATATAATTTCTAAAGATGTGGGCCCCACAATTAATAAAAAACAATCCCCACCCACCCCTCTCTCTCTCCTCTACCCTTCCTTCTTCTCCCACCGCCCCCACTCCCTCCTAGCAACTCACCCAGTCGCCCTCGAACACCGTTGTCGCCGCCTTTCAAACCCGCCTGTTTGAAAGTAACCATTCATGAGAGTTAGTGTTGGATTATGATTGATTCATCCTTGGTGAATTTACCCTAATTCATTAACCATTGGGGTAGTGACAGTGGAAGTAAATTGATACACACGATCCAAATCATAACAATCCATAACAAAGTGAGTATATAACAATCTAAAGCGAAGACCCAAAAATGATACACAACTATTGGCCAAGGAACAAAACTAGTACAGAATTATTCTGAGGTACAAAAATGATACCAAACTTTTAGCATGTGATCAAAAATGATATTTTCATTAATATGACAATAATATTAGACATGAAATGTCCAAAATGCCCTTATAAATAAATAAATTTTCACCGGGCGGCGATTAATTTATAAGGTCATTTTGGACTTTTCATGTCTAATATTATTGTCATACTAATGAAAATATCATTTTGATCACATGGTAAAAGTTGGGTATCATATTTGTACCTAGTAATAGTTATGTACTATTTTTGTTCCTTGGCCAATAGTTGTGTATCATTTTTGAGTCTTTGCCCTAAATTATAATGCTATGGATTGTTATATACTCACTTTGTTGAAATTGCATTAAGGATCGTGTGTATATTTTTATGGAGTAAATCGATGGAAGAACAATTCTATACACTTGTAAAATTGTAGGTGAGACAATTAAGGACTAAAACTTTCATAATTTTTTGTCGTTGACAAGAGGTGGCTTGATTTGGTCACGAGGTAAGGGACAGTTAATTCTCTTATTTATTCTCAATATAGTTGGGTATCAATCTTATTTATTTTCATTTCATTATGTCTACTTCCACCAACTATGTCAATCAAACACTAGAAAGAAAAAGTCTTATCACTTTTTGAGTGCATCTTTCCTGGTGATCAATGAAATCATTGAGGTAACTGAGAACGTGACTCACTATTTTGTGAAAAATATGAAGTTATGTAGAACTACAGATATCACTAGATCAAGGAACTCATTTGTTTTCAATGAGTAATTAGATTTTTTGACACAAGATTAAAAGTTATGGCTAAAGTTCAAAAATAATGCCCATATAATTGTCACGAAGATGCTAACATACCCATGTAAAATTTTTTGGAGCAAAACTACACGTGAAATTTCAAAAGTAGAGTGAAAATATCCATGTCGTTAAATAATGTAATTTCCGTTAGTCAATTTATGGTGCAAAAATACCAATTTAAAAGTTTTTTGGAGCAAAGCTACACATGAAATTTCAAAAGTGGAGCAAAAATATTCATGTCGTTAAATTAGGGTTGGACAAATGACGGGCAGGACCGAGCCACAAATATGCTCTAAGTCATACCCTAAAAATGTTGTGCCAACATTTTCAGCCTGATACCCGGCCCGGTCCTAAGAGGGTCAAGATTAAGATCGGGTAGGACATGTCACTCAGGCCACATGATAAGACCTGTTGGTCCTATAACATTTAAATTCTAAAAAAACTAATTTAACAAATAACAAAATACCGAGAGTAAGGTTTCGATTTCCGTTGCTTGGAATGAAGTCAGGGATGATGGGTGAAATTTGGTGTGTTGATGATGGGTCGTTGGAGAATTGGGATTTTGTGGGTGGGAAGAACAGAAAGGAGAGTGGGCCCAATATAATATAACATGGAATAGACACTTTTGCCCTACTTTTGAAATTTTTGGGGTAGTTTTGCTTCAAAAGAATTTTTACATGGGTATTTTTTAACATTCGTGACAATTACATGAGCAATTTTGCACCTTAACCCTAAAATGACTAACAGAAGTTACATTATTTAACGACATGAGCATTTTTGCTACACTTTTGAAATTTCATTGGTAGTTTTGCTTCAAACATGAGACAGAAGAAATTGACGTTATCACGCTTGAAAGTAATTCAGTTCATGATATAAGAATTAAGGTAAATACACTTTATATTAATTTCATTTATGTTGCTATTACAATTTTGTCACACTATTACTATTATATTAATGTTGTTATTTGTGATTTATAGTGCCCAAGATAGTCAAAGCATGCCGAGTGTGAGTATTATGCCATGAAGTACATGTTTGACTCAATTCATCATAATGTCCGACTAGGAAGATACAATAATGTATACAATTCTAATATTTAAATCCAGTAAATTAAATGATTGATAATTTACATAGTTTATATGTTAGAATCTTTAACATTACTTCCTTATTGTTGTTGAAATTGTTGTTGCGGTTTTATGGTGGTAGTATATAATCCTTTGGTCAATACGAGCATTCTGACTTGGTTCGTAATGAAATCGCACAATATTTTATTAATTTGTATGCAAAATTACTTGATGAATAGTTGAAGGACACCACGGTCGGTGTAGTGATGTATTGGGTCTAGTCCTTCAAGGAAATTTAGAACCAATGGCTAATGGAAGTTGCCTCTGGGTATCGTTCTCAGATGAACCTATTTATATAATTAATTACCCTAGAAACTAGATTAAAACTTGTTCAAAACTAAGGAAAATCATTTTTAATTAATTTCTTTTTTTTCTATTAAATCTGGAAAATACTTTGTATGATAAAAAATTGGAATAAAAGGAGGGTTTTGGATAAATGGATAATAAAATATTCTTAGTGATTGAGAATTTCAAGAATCAGGACTTATAAAAATATTTAGGGGTAAAGTGGTCAAGTCATTAAAATCCCTGGAGGAACCCCTCTAGGCTAGGCTTATATTAGTATAATTATGTCGGAACTCCTAACTTTAATTATCTTGATCTAAGTTGATTAAGCACATGACCAAATTAAATTTACTAACCACAAGGAGCTATTAATCCTACCATCGGAACCCTGAATTGCAACCTAATTAACTTACTAGCTTCAATTCATTTTGGGACCCCAATAAACAAATTAAAACTAGTAAGTTTAAGTTCAATGCTACTCAAGTTTTTAATAAATTTATTTTGCTAATTTCTAAGCAGGAATAGACAACATCATCGTCCACTAAATAAGAACCCTTACTTAGGACAAGAAAACTGATAAGACATGCATTTGTTTGGTTAAAAGAAAACTAATACAAAAATGACACGTGGACATTTCCAAAGTTGTGTAAATGCAAGTGGAGTCCAAAGCAAAATTGGTTTAAGTGTTTTGAATGCAATACACTTCTTTTCATGACAATGCTATATTATATATACATTCTGACTTGAAAAGTATAAGGTCCGATTATGAAAATGATTGTGTGAAGAGATTTTATTCAATTCATTAATTAAAATTTCTATTAAATGATTTTGTCAATATTTGAAAAAAATTTACATGTTTCTTTTTTAGAAAAATTATTCTTATATATATATTGTAAAACATTTTTGCTTAGAGCCCTCGGTTTTCCACACCCTTTGGGTGCAGACTAATCCGGAGTCGCCCCTTAGTTTGGGACTTTCTAGGGTTCAAACGCAAGACCTAGCGGGTACATTGCACATTTGATCTCCCTTTTAAACCAGCGTGCCAAGCTCCCCTGGGCTATATTGTAAATTTTTTTTAATAAAAATAGCTTAGTGAAGTATTTATATTATTAATTCTTGCTGGTTTCAAGTTTTATGTGTGATTGCGCACGCCGCAAAAGTCTATCTGTTAATTTCGATTATTGTGGAAAAGTAAAAATTAAAGTGGGCGAATATGCTAAAGACTAAAATATAGGCATATATACTTTTAGAGTATAATTCTATATTTTTCAAGAATTTGATATAATTTGAATGAATTTTAATTTTCTTATACTTGTGAGTTGAACTATTTTAATATATCCAATTTAGTCTTTATTATAAGACACCAATTTACCCCTTTGTCTTGGTCCTTCTGGTAAGGCACTTGGTAGTTTCCCATGAGCAGTAATTATTCATTCTGTAACAAAATATAAGTTTCATTTTATGATTGCCTAAGCATCTATTGCATTTTTATCAATTGTACCCACCTTTCCTATTTTCTTCGTATATTATTTTTATCTTTATTATACGAAGAAAATAGGAAAGGTGGGTACAATTGATTTTTGTCCACCAATATTTTTATCAATTCCCCCTTCATTTTCAATTTATTGCTACCCAATCTCTATTTCCCTCTAATTATTTGTTTCTTTTGATTTAGTTTTCTTGCATCACGTTTCTCATATTGGTAGTTATCCAGTAAAAGTGTTTTTGTCCTGCATAAACAAAAATCACCAGCCCCTTTTTTCACAATTTGTTTCTTTCCCATCACAATTTGCTCTTCATTACTTCCTTTTATCCAAACGCATTCTTCCTTTTCTGTGTGATTATGGACATACACACAGATTTTTGTTACAAACACGGAAAAAAATTCATATTTGTTAGAATCTTAAGTTTTGATGAAGACTAAAATATAAAGGATTAGACCAAGTGCCTAGGAAGCAATAGGTTAACATAGGATCCCAAGTAAGAATGCTTCCGGATGAGGATTTACTTCCGGATAGATTAGGACTTGCGCACGCGGATGAATGCTTTCATCCCCCAGCGGCAGCAAGTAAATCACTGGGAAAATAACTTAGTCCATGAGCATTAGGTACACAAAACCTTAAGACTAAGCTATGTCTCAATCGGAAGTGAAATTGCTTCCTGTTAGATTTAGACTGGCGCAGGTTGATAAATTAGATATAACCCCGAGTGTCAGTGAAAATGCAACGTCAAGTGAAGTTGCTTCCTGTTAAACTTTGACTGACGCAGACTGATAGAATAGATATCACCCCAAGCGTCATCAAGTAAAAGTGCTTCCTGATAGATTTTGACTGGCGCAGACTGATAGAATAGATACCACCCCAAGCGTCAGTACGTTTATCTCATCAAGTAAAAGTGCTTCCTGATAGATTTAGACTGACACAGACTGATAGAGGTAATATAATCCTAAGCGTCAGTGAATCAGCCTCATCAAGTAAAATTGCTTCCAGTTAGACTTAGACTGACACAGGCTGATAAAAGAAATATATCCCTAAGCGTCAGTGAGTTCACCATGTCAAGTAAAAATGCTTCCGATAGCTTAGTGACTAGCGCTGAGTGTTGGAATGAAATACACTGAGCGAGTGTAAGTAATGGTGAGCTAGATCCTTCATCAAGTGGAATCACTTCCGGATGTAGAAGTGGTTCCGGATACACCTTAGACTTAGGGAACACCCACTGCATGTGACTATGTGCTTATATTGCTAAACTAACGTTCAAGTGCAGCACACTAAGTAAGGTTGCTTCCGGATGAGAAGTTGCTTCCGCAAGCAATCAGAATGTCAGAACGTTCAGAGATGCAGTGTCAGAATGCTTATGTCAGAGCAGAGGTGCCAGGACTACTTTTCAGAGATAAAGCAAGTCAACCCTGCTATACATTGATGAAACAATTCATGGGCAAACGGTAACAAGGGAAAAACGGCTATATTCAAACGGACATATTCAACCTGCCGCCCAAGCTTTGAAGCCGAGTATAAAAGGAACATCTAATATTCAGAAGAAAAGAGAGAGAACAGAGCCTATTGTCTGAAACATTGTATTCTACATTCCTCTCATCTTCTACTACTCTCGGATTCAGATTTGTAATATTATTAGAGAGTCATTCACTTGTACTTAAGTGTTTATCACAATCAGTTCATAGAGTGAACATAGTGGTTATCTTACATTTGTAAGGGGGAGCATTTAGAGGTTGTCTAAATCTCCATAGGTTGCAAGTGAGCCCGCAAAACTTGTGGTTGTAAAGGTTGCAAGTGATCCCATAAAACTTGCGGTAAGGTTTGCAGGTTAGCCCGTGATAAAACCTGTGGGTTGTTAGGTGAACCCGTGCTCGTAAAACCTAAAGTGTAAAGGCTTCTCTTGTGCCCGGTTTAAACAAGAATAGTGGATTGGAAATCTCAGGTGGAGCCTGGGGACTGGATGTAGGTCTGGGTGACCGAACCAGGATAAATTTGTGTGTGCATAAATTTATATTTAAACATTCTACTTTGCATCACATAACATACTGACTTGTGCATACCATTACTTATTAACATCATCATCAAGCACAAGCAGTCTTTCGAAAAGATTTAAAGTTTTTATTCCCTCACCCAATTCACCCCCCCTCTTGGGTGACAGCCACAAATTTCATTTGGTATCAGAGCAAGGTCACTTGTTTAAAGGATCCAACGATCTCAAGTGCAAAGACCTAGGCTGACTTGGGTTACAAAATGTGTTTTGAAGGTTTTGACCATACTATCCCACCCGTGTTAGAAAATACTGATTTTTACTTATGGAAGGGAATAATGAAAAGTTTTATACTATCCACGGATTTCAAAATGTGGGATGTCTTTGAAAAGGACTCTGATTTCAAACCAAAAGTAAATTGGACAGAAGAGGACAAAAGTTTATTTTACTTAAACCTTAGAGCAATGCAAATTTTGCACAAAAGTTTATCTGACAATGATTACCAGAAAATTAAACATTGCTCTAGGGCTATAGATATTTGGAACACTCTTGATGCTATGTATGCTTCTAATCAATTTCTTGAAGTTAAGGCTGTCCAAAGCTCATTATGTGCCCCCTGTGAATCCACCTTTGATGAGCTACTGGATGGTGATGTAGTGGAAGCTAGCATCAGCGAAGAGAGTGTCAACCCATGCCTAGAAGATTCAGAAACTGAAGAAAATGAGGTACCTGAACCTGAACCTTCTAAATTGCAAGACATTTATAATGAGTTACATATTGAATTCTGTAAACTTGCAAAAGAAGTTCTAGGCCTGAGAAATAGGAATAGGGAACTTGAGGAACTTATTCTTTCTACAACCAAGGAGTCCACAGTTCCATTCTTAAAAGAAGAATTTTCAAAAGACTCTGAGATTTCAAAAGTTAACAAACATAGTGTCTTTGAAAAGAAAACTGACCAACACAATAATGACAAGAAATCTTATTCTGAACATCATCCTATTGTCTGTTATTATTGTGGTAGAACAGGTCATATTTCTCACTCATGCAATTTTAAAAGAAATTTAACTGTGAGAAACAAATATGCATGGATCCCCAAAGGACAAGTAAGGTTCAGCGCTAACCATGTAGGACCCAAGTACAAATGGGTACCAAAACTCCCTTCCAGTGCCTTACTTGTGCAGGAAAGATCAAGAGTTCCTCTTGCCTCAAAGAAGAGAACTCATGGTGATGTCACTGCTGCAACCACCTGGTGCAATCATAAGAAGCAGTGCGCTACCATAAGGAACAATGACTTTGTCTCAGGGATAAGCTATCACAAAGTTCCATTCAACTATCCTGAGAAGAACATGAGAGAGAGGATATCTCAATCAACATGGAGAAAGCCTATGAATCCTGTCTCTCCTAAGAAAGTGCTTCAGGCCAAGGATAAGTATATAAGATCTCCTTGGGTAAGCAAGTGATCATTTAAGGTTGAAGCATGCAATAGTAAAATCTCCTATGCAAATGTTAGATGGACTTATTGAGATTTTACATCAAGCATCATGTATATGAACATTGTATGCCTTATAAGAGTTTATCACAATGTTCATAGTCTACATGCTATCTATGACTATCACTATCAGTGTTTAACCATGTGCATATAGTCATAGTTGATTCGCAATGCCACATTCATAAGTGATTAATTCTTAGGTCCATGAGAATCACATACACTTCTCTTGACTGAAAGGCTTCTAGAACTTTATTGTGTTGACAATTTACATATCTTCATAATCTAGCATGAACACTCTTAAGACATATTTATCGAATTATACATGTTTATGAAACTCTGAAAAATATGCAATCTACTCTATACTCCCTGTACTATCACTGGTATTTATCCAAAAGAGTATGAGTAAAGTTCATGACTTGAGAGTGAAACTATGTGAAATTATGAACAAAATTTTCAAAATATGTTTTCACTTTATTAATGCTCTGTTATACGAAACTATCACTGAGGGTTGATTAATTTATCCTTATAAAGAGACATTTGGGAATGTTAAGATGAAGTTTAAATCCTCAGCAAACATCTGTACTTAATTATTAAGACCTGCCAACTGTGCTAACTTAGGCATCGAAGTGCCAACCTTAAGTCTTGCAGGTCCCTCAATGTTAGATCTTAAGTAAGTACAATCGGAAGCAAAACCACTTCCGGATGCTCTTTTGCTGGCGCTGGATGATAACTCAATGTGATCAAGAGCATCACTTCAACCGGAAGCAAAACTCCTTCCGGATGATCACTCACTGACACTAGATGATCAAGTCAAGAGAGCGCCAGTGCCAGACCAAAGGACACATCACTTCAGAAAATGTTTCAACTTCCTCTATGAAACGTTGTGCCTTCTCTGACTAATTGAAGCAACACGTTGAAATTCGTGGCTGTCACCCAAGAGGGGGGGGTGAATTGGGTGAGGGAATAAAACTTAAACTCTTTTCGAAAGACTGCTTGTGCTCGGTGATGATGATAATAAATAATGCTATGCACAAGTCAGTATGCTATGTGATGCAAAATAGAATGATCAAGTATAAATATATGCACACATAAATTTATCCTGGTTCGGTCACCCAGACCTACATCCAGTCCCCAGGCTACACCTGAGATTTCCAATCCACTATTCTTGTTTAAACCGGGCACAAGAGAAGCCTTTACACTTTAGGTTTTACGAGCACGGGTTCACCTAACAACCCACAGGTTTTACAACGGGTTCACCTGCAAACCTTACAAACGCAAGTTTTACGGGCTAACTTGCAACCTATGGAGATTTAGAAAACTTCTAAATACTCCCCCTTACAAAATGTAAGATTACAATTAAGTTCACTCTATGAACTGATTTTGTTAAACACTTAAGCTCAAAACTAACTCTCTCAAAGAGTGGATGATGTTACTCACTTAAGTACAAATGAATCACTCTCTAAGAATATTACATATCAAAGTCCGAGAGTAGAAGATGAGAGGAATGTAGAATAGTGTTTCAGACAATAAGCTCTGTTCTCTCTCTCTTTTTCAAGCCCCCTTCTTCAGAAATGAAGAACATCCCTTTTATACCAGCCTCTGAATATCTAACCGTTGGAGAGGCAATAAGACCGTTTGATTATAGACGTTGGGGCCTTGTTTACGTTGTCCTCATTAATGCACAGCAGGGTTGACTTTGCTTTATCTAAAAAGGTGATCTGACCAAGCTGTTCTGTCAACACTGTTCTGGCAATACTATTCTGACAAAAGTCGTTCTGACATCTGAACATTTTGTACGGTCCGACTCTTGCTTGCTGTCAGAGAAGACTTCGTTCCTCAAGCATAAGTCCAGGATGTTAAGAGACTCATTATCGGAAGCTCTCTTGCTATCTGAAGCTCGTGGACTCTAACATTTTGCTTGCTATCACATAGAGGAACTTTGTCTTCCAAGCACTTGTCCATGAATGATAAGAGTGCTTTGCTATTGGATCCTCTCTTGCTATCAGAAGCTCTCTTATGGACTCTGACTGTTGTGGGCAGTATGAGCTTTGACACCTTGAGTGAATCTTCAGATTATGTTCTCATACTCCTCATGCTTGGTAGGTAACAATGTTGTTTGAATGTGTCTGTTATCCTCTTGTTACCGTTGGAAGGAACATCTTCTTAAATGCTTCAGCAGGGTTGACTTGCTTTATCTCTGAAAAGTAGTCCTGACACCTCTGCTCTGTTAAAAGCATTCTGACACTGCATCTCTTTGAACGTTCAGACATCCTGATTGCTTGCGGAAGCAACTTCTCATCCGGAAGCAACCTTACTGAGTGTGCTGCACTTGAACGTTAGTTTAGCAATATAATCATATAGTCTCATGCAGTGGGTGATCCTAAATCTAAGGTGTATCCGGAAGCACTTCTACATCCGGAAGTAAATTCACTTGATGAGGGATTTAGTTCACCATGACTTGCTCTCGCTTAGTCTATTTCATTCCACCACTCAGCGCTAGTCACTGAGCTATCGGAAGCACTTTTACTTGACGTGGTGAATTCACTGACGCTTAGGGTGAAATCTATTCTATCAGTCTGCGCCAGTCAAGATCTAATAGGAAGCAACTTCACTTGATGTTGCATTTCCGCTGACGCTCGGGGTTATATCTAGTCTATCAACCTGCGCCAGTCTAAATCTAATAGGAAGTGCTTTCACTTGGCGAAGTAGACTTACTGACGCTTGGGGTACTAACTATTCTATTGCTCTGCGCCAGTCTAAGTCTAACAGGAAGCGCTTTCACTTGGGGAAGTAGACTTACTGACGCTTGGGGTAATATCTATTCTGTCGCTCTGCGCCAGTCTAATTCTAACAGGAAGCGCTTTCACTTGGGGAAGTAGACTCACTGTCGCTTGGAGTAATATCTATTCTATCGCTCTGCGCCAGTCTAAGTCTAACAGGAAGCAACTTCGCTTCCGATTGAACCATAGCTTAGTCTTAGGGTTTGTGCACCTAAAGTTCATGGACTAAGTTAAATCCCTAGTTATTTACTTGCTGCCGCTGGGGGATGACACATTTATCCGCGTGCGCGAGTCCTAATCTAATCCTTCCTAAGTGTTAATTATGTTCTCTTAAGTACTAGACCATATCATACCTTAGTCACCATCAAAACTTAAGATTCTAACATTCTCCCCCTTTTGATGATGACAAACCCATAGATGACTAGAGAACATAATTAAACTTAGATCACTCATCCTAGAGCTATATTCCTTTCCCCATTTCTCTCCCCAAAAATCTAGGCATCTTATCTATCTCTCAGCTCTAGACATCTCATGTCTCATCTCTCGCTAGACATCTCATATCTCATCTCTAGCTAGACATCTTATATCTCATCTCTAGACATCTCATCTCTCTCCCCCTTTTGGCTTCATCAAAATCCAACAGGTGCAAGCTAGCCTTAGGGATGGGAATACTTTTATCGTTCTCCTAGGAATGGGCTTTCTACCTAATATTTCTCCCTATGTATCGCTAATAAAGATTTGTTCTAGACTATTCAATACAATGTACGAGAATTAACAAGGAACAGCAATAATGGCTCATGATCCTAAATGATTGTATTTTCCCTAAACACTATGTAGGATAGTTAAACATGTTTTTCAAAGGAGATATTGATAATCAAATCTAATCATAATTAAATTAAGATCAAAACATACAAAACAGTTTTCTTTTTGAAGGTGAAAATTCTTTCCAAATGTAATTTTGATCCTCTCGAATTGATTAACATGATATCAAAAGTAATTTTGATGTGTTTAAAAATGATGATTATGATATCAAATGAAATATGTGATTTTAAAATTCAAATGAGATGAAATCTGATACCTAATGAAATCAAATGAGATCTGTGAGTTTGAACTTGTGGTATCAAAGGAAATGATTGAATGCCAAATGAAATTTGTGATACCATATGAAATGAAATCAAATCAAATGAAATTTGTGTTTTTAAAAGTGCCAAAAATAATTTCCAAACAAATTGCATCACAGCATCTTAAGAGTTTATTATCGATGACAGCATGTGACTCTCTATTTTCAAGGGATCATTAACAGGTAATGTCCACTTACTTCTCTTCTATATTAAGATTAATCATCATTAAATCAAGAAAGGAAGCATATAAGAGAGGTATGTTATCAATTACTTTCCAGCATGTCATTTAGAGGATACAGATGTGTGAGCTAGGATGATTTTCTAAGACAGTGAATGATTTTGAAGTCAATGCAGATTGAGAGAAACATCCTAAGTTGACACCCTTACCAATGCCATGTATGCATCATATGTAAGAAATGGTAAGGTGTAGATGTTACCACAGATGAGGGGTACTCATACTCTATTAGACTCAGGAATCTGAATCATACGCAGATAAGCATGTTTCCTGACATCTTCAAGAGGTGTGCTATCTCAAGTGGAAACCCCTAGCGCAAGTGCTTTGATGATTCGCTTCGGCAAGCTGAGCTACAACCACAAGCGGACATGACTGGGCAGTCACTCTACTCTTCCCATGGTTCAATAGTTGGCCTGCTATCGAAGACGCTGATTGTTGCGAAAGCAACCTTGCTCAGACTTGATGATTGGTCCTGCATGTGCTTGAGGAAGCAAGCGCTTCCTGATGGTCAGTGAAAGAACTTAAGATTTAACATTGGAGACCATACTCAGGACATTCAAGTCAATCTGTGTTAGTCAGCACAAGTTAATAATTTTAAGAAATCATGCTTGCTAATTTGGTTTTAAGAAAATAAGAGCAATGATTATGTGAGAACTAATTTTGAAATTGTCTACACGTTCACATAGTTTCACTATCAAGATATGAACTCCATTTATACTCTCATAGATAAATATCAATGTGATAGTATAGCGAGTATCAAACAGGTGGCATATTTTCAGAGTTTCGTAAGCAAGTATGGTTCAATAAATATGCCTCAAGGATGTTCATGTTAGATCATGAAGACATGTGAATTATTAACACAATGAAATTTTGAGAAATCTTCGTCCTCACAAAATAGTTTGATTTCAAGACTAAATCCGGTTTACAAAAACAGCCAAATTTCAGCATGTGATTACGAGAATAATTTCCAAATTTTAGCTCAAGTTCTTCTAGATATGGTCAGTGTGATCTCATTGTTCTTAGGATATCAACAAGCTCGAAATTAATACAGATTATAGCATGCTTGTGATACTATGCCATGTTTTACAGATCTAGCAGAGTTTAATTCAAGGCATTTCCTAAGATTTCTAATGCATGTCAGACAAGAGAGAGACTATCCATTAAATTTCACAACAGAATATGTAAGGGATAGAAATGCTCATGTGTATTGGCGAGAGTTTCTCAGGTTTAGTATAGCCATTCCACACATCTTGATAAGAGGCATTTTCGTTGCCATTCTCTCTTGGTCATTCTCATTGTTCAAGCTTCAATAATCTGTGTCAACATTCTTAAACCACAAACTTGAATCGAGATCATTAGTAGATTGAGAACTTAAGATGTAATTAAGAGGGATGTATTGTTCTCGAACCCATAGCTGCTTATGCATTGAAAAACTTGATGCAAGAGATACCATATGAAATGGAAAATCAGAAATAACTTTTGAATGCTATCATGAGGAATGGTTGTCATGTAAGTTTAAAGAGGATCGGAATCTGTTTTGAAAGTTTGCATTTCAAAAAGGATCTTTCAAAAATCAAGGTGAATGTATAAACTATTTTCTTTTCTGAGAGGCGCCCAAAAAAAAATTGCTAAGCATATATGAGTAAAACGATTTAGACACCATATGAAAAACTCTGAAGAAGGTTTTTTGTTTGCGTCAAAATTCTGAAACTAGTTCTGAATCTTCTTAACAATGTCAGAAATCTTGGAACACAATGATTCAGCATGCACAAATTTAGTAGGTTTTGAAGAAGGTTCAGTTTCAAAGTGTCAGACTTCTTGAATCTGTAAAATCAGTATGCATTATATCAGAAAATGAATTTGATATGATAGGATCATTTTTACAGAAAATAAGGTTATCACAGATAAGGGAAATCATATCAATTTCAGAGAAATAAAATCTGTTAAGCTCATCATGCATTTACTACCCAAAAGATTATTCAAGTAAAGAGGAGGGTAAGAATGATATCACCATAGCTCCATTCATATCAAGCAGTAGCTCGCTTGATTTTGGTTGACAATGCAAGGATTCTATTTTCAGAGCAGCACCAAAATCTATGCGTGACGAATGCTTATCAAGACTTGACTAATTGTTCAGATGAGGTACAGTCCTGAGTCCTGTTGAGGCTAATAGGATGAATTGGAGCTGGTGCAGAGGGATGAATTCACTTGGTGATCACTACTACTCGCATCTCTCGCCTCTTGAACCCATACTTCTTACACAGCTCTTCACTCAGATTAGGTGCTGGCGCAGAGAGAGACACAGGTTCAGCAGAGGGTATCTCCGCAGGTTGATCACTCAGTGCTATCTCAAGCTTGCCTCTGTGCCAGCAGACTGTTGGGGGCACATGAATCAGATGGCTTCCCCAAGGGCGAGCCTTCCTGCTTGGGCAATCCGCTTCATTTCAATTTCCCTTCTGAGGGCAGCAGTGACATCCTGGTCAAGTCCGAGGGGTGGCTATCTTAGCCTATCTCTCTCTGATTTTGTTCATGTTCCTTGTTCATTTTAGCCCATAACTCATCTTCACCCTTGTCTTGCTGAACCTCCGGATTGCCTTTCCTACAAAATATCAGATAGTTCCTTCCTTTTGTATCCAAGTCTGGATCTGAAGGTCAGTTTGTAGGCTATATGTAATTCACATGCACTTAGAGATTACTTGCTATGTGTATGGCATGGTGAATCTATCATGACTATATGCACAAGGATATACAAGGTTTTTGATCAAGATAGTCATGGATCTCATGTAGATTATGAACATTACTTATTTCTTTAAGCTTTCTTCAATGATGAATATAATGTTCACATCTTAGGATGCTTAATGTAAAATCTCAATAAGTCCATCTAATATTAGCATAGGAGATTTTACTATCAAATGCTTCGTTGCTAAGTGATCCCTTGTTTACCCAAGGAGATCTTCTATACTTATCCTTGGTTCGAAGCACTTTCTTCTGAGAGGTAGGATTCAAGAGCCTTTCCAATGATGATCGAGGAATCCACTCTCTCTTGTTCTTCTCAGGATAATTGAATGGAACTTTGTGATAGCTCATCCTTGAGACAGAACCATTGTCCCTTGTGGTGGCCGACAGCTTCTTATGATTGTACCAGTGGGTTTCAGCAGTTGCATCACCACGAGTTCTCTTCTTTGGGATAAGAGGAACTCTTGATTTTTCCTGCACAAGTAAGGCACTAGGAGAATGTTTTGGTACCCATTTGTACTTGGGTCCTACATGGTTAGCACTGGACCTTACTTGTCCTTTAGGAATCCATACAAACTTATTTCTCACATTTGAATTTCTTCTAAGACTGCATGTGTGAGAATTATGTCCTAATCTACCACAATAATGACAGATAATGGAATGATAATCAAAATGAGGCTTCCTATCATTATCATGATTAGTTTTCTTTAGAAAAGCTTTTTGTTCCTTTGAAATTTCAGTTTCTTTTGAAAGCTTTTCTTTTTCCTTCAACACGTGTTTACAATCAAAACATTTTTCAAGACATGTTGAAGTTTTCCCTACCGATAGTGGGCTAGCTATCGGAACCACTAGTTCTTTAAAAGAACCCTCGGAAACTTTAGATGTAGAAGAAGAAATTAGTTTTTCAAGTTTCCTATCTTTTTCTTTTAAGCCTAGAAGTTCTTTTGCAAGTTTACAATATTCAGTATATAACTCATTGTATGCATCTTGCAAATCAGAGAGTTCAATTTCAGATCCAGATACCTCACTTTCTGAATCTTCTAGGCAGAGATGGATACTCTCTTCACTGAAGTCTGCTTCCTCAATATCAGTTTCCAAAAGCTCATCAGTAGATGATCCACAAAGAGCACGAGTTGAGCTTTGGACAGCTGTGCTTTCAAGAGATGGGTTAGAAGCATATATCACATCAAGAGTATTCCAAATATCTCTAGCACTAGAGCAATGTTTGATTTTCTGGAAATCATTTTCAGTTAAGCCTTTGTATAAAATTTGCATTGCTCTAATGTTTAAGGAAAACAAATTTTTCTCCCTTTCAGTCCAGTTTCCTCTTGGTTTGAAATCAAAATCATTTTCAAAAATATCCCACATTTTCAAACTAGTTGATTTTATAAAACTTTCCATTCTTGCTTTCCACCAACAAAAATCAATATTTTCTAACACAGGTGGAATGGTATGATCAAAGCCTTTGGAAAACATTTTAACCCAAATCAGCCAAGGTCTTTGCACTTGAGATCGTTTGATCCTTTAAACAAGTGACCTGCTCTGATACCAAATGAAATTCGTGGCTGTCACCCAAGAGGGGGGGGGTGAATTGGGTGAGGGAATAAAACTTAAACTCTTTTCGAAAGACTGCTTGTGCTCGGTGATGATGATAATAAATAATGCTATGCACAAGTCAGTATGCTATGTGATGCAAAATAGAATGATCAAGTATAAATATATGCACACATAAATTTATCCTGGTTCGGTCACCCAGACCTACATCCAGTCCCCAGGCTACACCTGAGATTTCCAATCCACTATTCTTGTTTAAACCGGGCACAAGAGAAGCCTTTACACTTTAGGTTTTACGAGCACGGGTTCACCTAATAACCCACAGGTTTTACAACGGGTTCACCTGCAAACCTTACAAACGCAAGTTTTACGGGCTAACTTGCAACCTATGGAGATTTAGAAAACTTCTAAATACTCCCCCTTACAAAATGTAAGATTACAATTAAGTTCACTCTATGAACTGATTTTGTTAAACACTTAAGCTCAAAACTAACTCTCTCAAAGAGTGGATGATGTTACTCACTTAAGTACAAATGAATCACTCTCTAAGAATATTACATATCAAAGTCCGAGAGTAGAAGATGAGAGGAATGTAGAATAGTGTTTCAGACAATAAGCTCTGTTCTTTCTCTCTTTTTCAAGCCCCCTTCTTCAGAAATGAAGAACATCCCTTTTATACCAGCCTCTGAATATCTAACCGTTGGAGAGGCAATAAGACCGTTTGATTATAGACGTTGGGGCCTTGTTTACGTTGTCCTCATTAATGCACAGCAGGGTTGACTTTGCTTTATCTAAAAAGGTGCTCTGACCAAGCTGTTCTGTCAACACTGTTCTGGCAATACTATTCTGACAAAAGTCGTTCTGACATCTGAACATTTTGTACGGTCCGACTCTTGCTTGCTGTCAGAGAAGACTTCGTTCCTCAAGCATAAGTCCAGGATGTTAAGAGACTCATTATCGGAAGCTCTCTTGCTATCTGAAGCTCGTGGACTCTAACATTTTGCTTGCTATCACATAGAGGAACTTTGTCTTCCAAGCACTTGTCCATGAATGATAAGAGTGCTTTGCTATTGGATCCTCTCTTGCTATCAGAAGCTCTCTTATGGACTCTGACTGTTGTGGGCAGTATGAGCTTTGACACCTTGAGTGAATCTTCAGATTATGTTCTCATACTCCTCATGCTTGGTAGGTAACAATGTTGTTTGAATGTGTCTGTTATCCTCTTGTTACCGTTGGAAGGAACATCTTCTTAAATGCTTCAGCAGGGTTGACTTGCTTTATCTCTGAAAAGTAGTCCTGACACCTCTGCTCTGTTAAAAGCATTCTGACACTGCATCTCTTTGAACGTTCAGACATCCTGATTGCTTGCGGAAGCAACTTCTCATCCGGAAGCAACCTTACTGAGTGTGCTGCACTTGAACGTTAGTTTAGCAATATAATCATATAGTCTCATGCAGTGGGTGATCCTAAATCTAAGGTGTATCCGGAAGCACTTCTACATCCGGAAGTAAATTCACTTGATGAGGGATTTAGTTCACCATGACTTGCTCTCGCTTAGTCTATTTCATTCCACCACTCAGCGCTAGTCACTGAGCTATCGGAAGCACTTTTACTTGACGTGGTGAATTCACTGACGCTTAGGGTGAAATCTATTCTATCAGTCTGCGCCAGTCAAGATCTAATAGGAAGCAACTTCACTTGATGTTGCATTTCCGCTGACGCTCGGGGTTATATCTAGTCTATCAACCTGCGCCAGTCTAAATCTAATAGGAAGTGCTTTCACTTGGCGAAGTAGACTTACTGACGCTTGGGGTACTAACTATTCTATTGCTCTGCGCCAGTCTAAGTCTAACAGGAAGCGCTTTCACTTGGGGAAGTAGACTTACTGACGCTTGGGGTAATATCTATTCTGTCGCTCTGCGCCAGTCTAATTCTAACAGGAAGCGCTTTCACTTGGGGAAGTAGACTCACTGTCGCTTGGAGTAATATCTATTCTATCGCTCTGCGCCAGTCTAAGTCTAACAGGAAGCAACTTCGCTTCCGATTGAACCATAGCTTAGTCTTAGGGTTTGTGCACCTAAAGTTCATGGACTAAGTTAAATCCCTAGTTATTTACTTGCTGCCGCTGGGGGATGACACATTTATCCGCGTGCGCGAGTCCTAATCTAATCCTTCCTAAGTGTTAATTATGTTCTCTTAAGTACTAGACCATATCATACCTTAGTCACCATCAAAACTTAAGATTCTAACACACGTGTCATCAGGTGTGTCGTTTCAACTTAAAAACTTACGTTACCCAATGTGTGAAATTTGAAAGAAGATGCCCATTTTATCCTCAGAAGTTTTTATCTATAAATAGATGCCATTTTTCACTTTCACTTTTTACTTGCATCATTTTCACTCGCACCTTTTCTCTTAAAATTTACTTCATCTTCTTCATCGTGTTCTTCATCTTTCTCTATATACTCCTCGCATTTCATCTCTTTTTACCACAACATTCATACAAAAATGGCCGGTTCGAATGAATCCAACCCAGTTACCCAGAAAGCCTCTTCATCCAAGAAACATAAGTCGAAATCTGAGAAATCAAGTCACAAGCACTCTGGTAAATCTGGGCATCATGAAGAACATCGCGATGAACATCATGAACATCGTGAAGTTTCTGGGCAAACACCAGGGCAGGATGAAAACGTTCAGGGTCAGCCTGGAACTTCTGGTCGAGTGGAACAGGTAGTGGGTTCTGAACAAGAGAGGGATGCTCAGAGAAAAGGAAAGAAGAAGAAGGTTCAATTTGCTGAGGAGCCTTCCTCCAAGAGGCAGAGGGTCGAGGAAGATGATCCCACAGTATATAGAGATGGGGCATTGGAGAGTGTGACCGCCAAATTTGAGACATCCACTCCCACACTAAACCATGGCCTGTTCATCAATCTGGACAAGATGGATGAACTAGGGTTTCCTCATCTGCGCCCTTACTTGGAGAAGTATATGCCTTGGCTGGGCATCAACCAGGACTACAACGTCAACGTCTTGCGAGTCTTCTGCCAATCCCTCTCTGGCAGGGCCAAGTACAGGAAGGTTGATGGGAAAGAGCAAATCCACAAACTCTCCTTCTCCGCCACAGTAAGGGGGAGAACCTTCAGGTTCACGTGGAAGACACTGAATGAGTTAATGGGGATAACGGATGAAAGCATGAATGAGTGGCTATATCCAGAGGTGCACAAGTACAGCAAGGAGGATCTTGTGACACTATATGGCACCGATGACAAAAAGGTGTCCAAAATGTCTGACTCATACAGACTGCTGTACTATGTTTACTCCCGGATGATGACTCACAAAGGGGGTAACTTCAATGAGTTCGCCAACATTGACAACCCTTGGTTCCCCAGACTTCTCAAACAACAACCTATCAATCCTGGTCAGTTGATCTGCTTAGAGCTTCAGAGATGGCTGACCAATGACAAGTCTGGCCATCTTCCCTATCCCACCATCATTGCCTTCCTCCTTGAGAAGCATCTGATCAAGGCTACATCTGCTGTGGAGGAAGAGAATGTCAAGTGTAAGCCTGTGGGAGCAACCAATATGGCGAAGATGGGGATCAAGTATTTCAAGCCTCCTAAGCCCACTCGCTCACGCTCACAAGCCAGTAGTGGTTCTGGCACTTCAGCCCCCTCTGCATCTGGAGCAGGGGATCAGGAAGTTGACTCTCATGCTGGGCCAAGCCGTATCGCAAGAGTGCCAGCCTCTGTTAGGGCTTTTGCCGAAGAAGTAAAGGAAGAGCTTCTCCTCAGATTGCCTGAGTCCTTGGTGGGTCCTCTCCGTGCTGAGTGTGAAGCTGGTTTCCAGCACCAAGGGGAGCGGATCCAGCGGCTCGAGGACAGAGTAGAACAGCTTGAGAATCACCTTGCCAGGGTGGATGCAAAGTTGGATCTCATTCTCCAACACCTACAAATTCCCCAACCATCTCAAGGTAACCTACCACCTCCTCCTCCTCCTCCTCAAAACCCACCTCCTCCTCCCAACCATCCTCAACTTCCCCCTCCTCCTCCACCTAACCCTCAACAATCTCAGCCACCACCACAAAATGACCAGCAAGCCCCACCATCACCAAACAATAACCACCAATCCCAACCTTCCCCTACCCATGACCAAGAAACCCAAGACTCCCCTCAACACTCCCCATGCCATTCTCCTAAAAACTTCTCATCCTCCCCTTCCTCTTCCTCATCCACACCCATTCTCTCACGCCCTGGCGCCCCTACACGCTCTCCAGTCCGTTTCTCCAACCCTACTCATCCAAGCCCTAGACCCATAGGATCTGACACAGCCATTCACCCCCTCAGCCAACCATACAGCGAGTATCCCCGCCTTCAACCACTCACCGATGACCATTTACCTTTCACCCCAGACTCCACCAACTACGAAGAATACTCATCCACTCATCCCTACGAGGGTATCCTTATCACCCCCAATTGGTTTCCCAATCCTCCTCAAACTCCAGAACACCTATCCTCTCCCACATCCTCTACCTCTACCCTCTCACCCTCCCCTCCTAAGAGATTTGGCCCTGAGCCACCTCCACCCTCCTCATCCACTCCATCCCTGGCACTCACCCTTGTTGATGATGACAAAAGGGGGAGAAATGTTATGTCTACTCTTCGCCTAAGTATGGCCACAAGGGATGTTCTGAGCCAGCCATCACTCGGGATTGATGAAGATATCACGGCCGCCCTGCGTCTTGCATTTGAGTCTCAGAGGCTGAGTGGTGCAGAAAGCCTCATAAGAGGAGAGGCCATCTGTTTCATGCAGCAGAAGAAAACGGTGACAGCCACGAATTTCAATATTGTCTAACAATTATTTCTAAGAAAATTTTATTCCATCTTACAACTTCATGTTCTTATTCTCTTCTTCATAATTCAATCATTGACTATTTTTCTGAGAGATTTAATCATCTTTTATTCAAATACTATTTGGGGTTTCTTTCTATTGTGATTGAATCTATTCTCCACTCTTTTTCCATTCTCAAAACTATCACTTCTAAACTTGTCAATTTCAATTCCTATTAACATTTTCACCAAATTGTTGTTGTTGTTAATTACTGAAACATTATTTCCAATTTTCTTCCACATTCATTCCATTATTTCTTCTACCGGCCACTTTGTCATTTTCTTCCACAATCCCCTGCACATCTCCTCTAGGCAGCAAATCTATGACATCTAGTCATCATCATCATCATCATCATCGTTTCCAATCAATAGTCAACATCACCACCCATTGTCATGAACAAGTTTCACTTGAAAAGATCCTGGGTTCATTCACTCCAAACTCCTCTTTTATTTATATTACTATCCACTCTAACTTATCTTTTATAATTTACTACCATTTATTACTGCCATTTCATTTTATAATTTACTTCTCTATTTATTTATTTCCTTTGATAATTATATTTTCCCCTTTAGCTTATTATTATTATTTTATTTGTTATTTTGTATTTTGTCCTTTTCATATAATTATCTTAATTGTGTCAAAATCTTTAAAAATTACTTCTATTACTTGATTTTCTATAAGAAATACTCCGCTTATATTTATAGCCGGTCCCAAGCCCGGATAGAGGAGTAGGGTTGTGTTAGGCTTCGGCAGCCAACGTAAAAATATTGTCGAATCCTATGAACATAGATCCACGCATTGGCCAATGATCAATGATCGAACAAAATGGTGTCGTGTGATCCATGTAGCCGACCCCACCTAGATGGGATAAGGCTTTGTTGTTGTTGTATTATTTTTATCTTTATTATCTCTCATTTGACATTCTCTTTTCATCTTTAATAAAGCGAAGTTGAAAAATAAATTACATTCCTCACATAATTAATGTCTTTAACTAACATCGTAATTTTTTAATAAAACAATTTAGTTATTTGAAACATATTCCAAGATAGAGAAAATACATTTGTACATGTATGGCTATATTTAATAAGAGTAGTGGGAGATGTGATCATTAATATGGTATTGGAGTTTAGTACAATTGATAAGGACAATATTATAAATCACTTGACTTTTAAGACATAATTAATTATTTTAACTATTTTTATTGGCTTGTATGGATTTTTTGTTAGTGCCTTATAATAAGGATTAAATTCAGTAATTATTTCATAATGATAAGCAATCAAAATTTATTTAATGAACAACAGATCATTTCATTCCACATTTGTCCAACTATAATGCTGATAAATAAGGTTTTAAAGATTCAAAGGACAATGTTTTTTATGTTATTTGTTATGTTTCAAATTTTAATCGTTAATGCATTTAAAAGATCGATATGCCTTGTAAGAGTACGTAAAGCGCATATGCTGCGAAAAGATGGGATGAAATGGACAAACAAAGAGCACACATTCTTTATTGTTGGATTTTTGTGATGCCTCCTATATCTTATATATTCTCATGGACATTGATTAGACATATATTTACATAATTTAGCATGTGCATTTGTACTTAATTTGTGGGATTTAATTGGTTTATTGATTTATTATTGAAGCTTATATCATGCACATGCTATGTTGTGAAGAATTAAGAATATTGCTTCAATTAGTTGCACTACAAGTTGTTAGGAGTATTTTGGTCATTTCACTGGTTTTGTATAGTTTCATGGTGTAGGGGCGTGCATGTAGGCCCCACATGCCTTTTGGATATCTTGGAGGGCAAGGAAAAACATTTGGAGGGAGGCAAAGGCAATAAGACAAAAGTTACCATTTTTGTCAAAAACAAGGGAATTACATGTTACTAAAAGAGGTAATTTGGAGCCAAAATTCAAAGTCCAAGTTCAAATGCTTCATTAAGGGTTCCATTGGAAAGGCAATGAAGAGCATAAAGTGAGGAGCATGAGGAGAAATGAATCTAACCTAAATTGAAGCCACATACACTCACTTACCTCTCTACACTTCATACAATTCACTACATTTCCCATTGTACCCTCATCTCACCACCACACCTTGTAATTTCAGCCAACACACACATTCCCTTCTCCTTAGCTCATTTTGGCCGACCTAACACATATAAAACACATCTCCCACTTCATTTTACACCATTCCTTCACTTTCATCTCCTTCATTTCCATTTTCTCTCTTTTCTCTCCACACAAAACTCATGGCCGAATCCTAACCTCCATTTGTCCACCAAATTCATCCATGATTATGGCTTCCACTTCATCAATTTATCTCCTCTCTTCATCAACAATGCTCGGCTAAGCTCCATTCTCCTTCCTCCAAGATGAACTTGCACAAGTAAAGAACAAATTCGACCATATATGTATATGATGTATTCCTGGGATTTGCAAGCTTAGACTTATCTTGTATCTCTTATGTTCCTAGGTTTTAGGTATAGGACATTAGGAAATCTAGTTTAGAATTTCTATCTAGTTTTTCTACTTCATTGTAAGCTTGTGAATTCCTTCTCTTATATTTGTATATGTGAAAACCTAGACATATTCTTGTGTAGCTTCTTGAATACTTGTTATACGAAATGTGTATGTGTGTTCGTGAAGTGATATACTCAAATAGATGTTAGGTTTGCTAGTTCTTTCTTGTTTAGGTATGTGTATGGATATAAGAGAAGCATAGCTTGGTTGATTTGGTTAAATTCTCCTAGGTTTCTTGACCTCAAGGTTCCTAAGAGGATTTAGTCAAGTCATACCAAAAGAAACATGCATGCATGTATATATGGCCAATTTACCTAAATGTGCATGGGAAACTTGGAGGAGGAGGTTTCTACACTTGATATCCATCAATTTTCATTCGGTTACTTTGTGTTTCTAGTGTTAACTTTGTGTTCTTTTGTTAATTGTGACATCTCAACTCATTTCTTGTGTAATTTGTGTGTCATTGAACTTGAGCTAAGTGAGAATTAAAATTAAATTGTGAGATAGACCCTTACTCATCACTTGCTACCTAAGTGAGTTTGAGTATTGTAATAATTTGATAATTCTTAGGCGACAAAAGGATTAATCAAATTGGTGCCGTTGCCGGTTTGGTTTTAATCTTGCTGGCTATTAGGTTATTTGTCACATTCTCTAAGTTGTTGTTTGTGTTGCATTCGGCCAATCTAGGTTTTGTGCATTAGGTAGAATTTTCTTTTATCTTGTGATTGCACATTACTTGGCTGGAATTTTGTGAACTATTTGGTTGTTCTTTGGCTGCTCTAGTTAGCCATTATCTTACTGGAAAGTTGTTGAGAAAGCTTGCTGGAAACTGAAAATTGCATACATTTAGGGGCACTAGATTCCTAGTTTGCAATTCAAATTGTTAGAATATTTGAAAACTGTTTTAGGTGGATATTGTGCATGATTTGAGCTTTCTATATCTATATTAAGTCCCTTGAAACTCCTTGAAATTTGCCTGGAATTAATTTTAGAAATTGCCTTGTTTTGTTGAATGTTGCTATAGGTAGATTTCATTTATGGATAAAACTGTTTGCATTTATCCTCCACTGTTTTGAGCAGTTTTTGGTGCTTTTTGTATCTCTTTAATTGCTCAATTTGGTTGCTAATAGGATTGGAAAAGTTGGTTTGAAAATTCCTTTGGAAAGGTACTCTAGTTACCTTGTAATTTCAAATCGGCTAGTGAAACATAGGCTGACTTGTGGAATTAATTTCAAGCGATTGTGAAGTGCTTCTAACAGAATCCTTTTTTACTTAAACTCACACATACCAGGACTATTCGGGAATTTTGAGTTTGGAATTTTTGAAGTACAATTCACTAACCATTGGAAGCCATTTTAGAGGTGAAATTGTGAATTTTCTGGACTGTTTTTGCACATTTGTTTGACATTGAAGTTGGCCACTATTTGACATCATTTCTGGATTAAGTGAAACACATTAAAGTTCTTGTTAATACCCTGTAAGTGATGAATTGATTGCATCCTTGGTTGCATACACATTGGTGTTTCTTGAACTTACTTTAGGTGCACCATTTCTTGTGTTTTGTGACTGAATTTTTGCAGGGCAATCTTGGACTTTGTGGACATCAATTGCAGGGCTATCTTAAGCACTTTCTTGGTTGCCTCTAGTTCTTTCAAACAGGGCTACTCTTGAGTCCAATTTTGGGACTTTTGCTAGTTCATTTTGGAGACTACTTTGCTGGAACTTCAAAGCACACATATGCTTGGAGTGGGTATGGTTGTTTGGTTCTCTTCATTTTTGCAGGGATTTGATCTACATAGCTCCCATGGGACTCCTCCACCCTACCTAATGGATCCCTTGCCCATCCAACCGGAACCGCCTCCAATGAAGCATGGAGGACGTGTTTCTTGTGCCCTAAGGAAGTTTCAATTTCTCATCTGAGATGAAAATTTTTGCTTCAAGAGCATCAAAAGATTTCGTCTCAAAGGTTGTCTCTTTCCTCACCTTACATTTTTGATTTGCTTGTCATATCTTGTATTGGATTGATAGTATTATATAAATGTGGGGGAAGGGACAGTTCCAGTAGTAAAAGGTAGTTCTTTCTTTTGTGTGTTTTGTTGTTTTTGTGTTTGTAGGTTGTGAATAAACATATCATGGCCAAATTTTGTTGATCATTGTTGATGCCCTTCATTGCTATTGATTGATTTTGTTTCATGTTGCTTGCTGCCTTGCCATGATTATGCACTTCCTCCTTGATTTTAGATGGTCCATTGAGGACAATGTTTTAAATAAGTGTGGGGGGTGCATGTTGATGAAATTATGTGGTTTATTCAAATCTTTCACACTTAGTGTGTGGACTATCATGACATGAATTTGTAGTACGATTGAACTTTATTATAACTCTTGAATCCCTATGAAATGTTTCTAGAATGCAATTTGGATCATTTGAATTTAGTAATTTAAGCATTTAATTGGAAACTTTAACTATGGAGTGATGGTTATTCTTTCATGCAACTCTTTTTAGGGGGGATTGGCCATATGTGTAAGCTATCAAAAGTGAGGTAAGACCTCCAACCAATATGAGTGGGCCAGTTACTTTCCTACCTCATAGAACTTGTCTTTTTTCTTGTTCAAGACTACATGGCATAGTGCATTTAAAGAGGAAAGGGGCATTCATTTCTAAACCCTATGACCCAAACACTTAACCTAAACACAATATCCTTTTATTTACCCCTTTGGGCCATTCACTTTCTTTTCTTCCACCTTGACCAATTTGGAAACATGCATTCATACATACACTTGCATTTCCATTGTTCTTGTATTGTTTTATGTATCAAAAGGCATGCTACATGTGGAAAAAAGAGAGTTGGCTGAGAGCCATAAAAATAAAGAGAGAAAAGTTGGCCAAAGGCCAAGAAAAAGAGAAAAAAAAAAAAAAAGTGGCCAAAGGCCAAAGAAAAGAAAAAATGAGTGAAAGCACAAAGTGCCAATGTATGCCAAAGGCATAGTGAGAAGAAAAAAAAGAAAAGAGAGGAAGCACAAAGTGCTTATAAAAAGTGAGAAAAGAGTGACATGTAGCATGCTAGTATGGAAATAGTTATGAAGTGATGTACCATTTGTTGTATTCACTGCTAGAAATAAGGTCTTTCACGACCAAGGAGGGTGCTTTTTGAGAAAGAGGCGAGAGATGAGAGGTGAGAGGCGAAGGCGAAGAAGGCGAAGTGAACGAGTGAATGTAACAAAGTGAGAACAAAGTGGCGAAGGATGTGAGAGGCGAAGGCGAAGGAGTGGGAGAGAACAAAGTGAGAACAAGGAGGGAAATAAAATGGGCTAAGTGGCACGGAGGTGAAATACTTTCCACGACATAACTTATGAAAGCTTGGTCGTGGAAAGTAAAGTGTGGTCGTGGAAAGGTAAGCACTTTCCAAGACCAAATGTGAAAGTTTGGTCGTGGAATATCTCCGCCTGAATAGTTATTGACATGTTATGTCACCGCGTTTCTTATCAACAACCAAAGTTGGTTCTTTAGTCGTTAATCATGGTCGTGAAAAGCCTTTTTTCTAGTAGTGATTGCAGTTGTATGTGGTGGATAATTGTTTTCATTATTGGTCATTGACTTTATTCCATTATTCATCATTCATTATTAACCTTTCCATCTACACTCAAAGTCCCATTGATTTATGTGTGCTTTGCATTAATTGGTGGATAAATTAGAGGGATTACAAGCCTATAAAGAGGTAGGAAGAATTGAGCCAAAGAGTGATTCACATTGACCCTAATTAGGCAATATACCTAATTTGAGTGATTGAGTGTAAACACTTATATCTGGTGAAGAAATCTCGTTTGGCAATCATTTCTGATTCAGCCAAGATGATGTGTAAAGGAAAGATTGAAATCCTCAACTTGTAGTCTAGGCCTATTTTAATTGGATTCACTATGTTATGTGATAGTTTGATTTTCTTGCATGACTTCTTCATACACTCATCACCCCCCTTCGACGATCTCCTCTACACTCATCCACAGTCGCCACACCTCCGACCAACAAAGTGCTCACCCTCACCACCAAGCTCCAACCACTCCTCCTGCTCCCATCTTCCTTTCTTCCCTTTATCTCCCTGTTTCCCAAATGACCGACCACCACCTCATCAAACTCAACAAACAACTTTCTCAATCATTTTGCATCTCAGCGTCGCGACTGCTGAAATGCAAATAATTTTTTTTTAAAAAAATTATCTTGCACCTCAGTAGTTGCCCGAGTGTTGAGATGCAAATAATTATCTTGTTTATTTCTAAAACAAAATTATTTTGCATCTCAGCGTCACGACCGCTGAAATGCAAATAAATTTTTTAAAAAAATCATCTTGCACCTCAGTGGTCGCTCGACCGCTAAGCTGCAAATATTTTGTTTAAAAAAACAATTATTTTGCATCTCAGCGATCGCGACCGCTGACATGCATATAATTTAAAAAAAGATATCTTACACCTCAGCGGTCGCCCAACAGCTGTGATGCAAATAATTGTTTTTAAAACAAAACAATTATCTTGCAGCTCAGCGGTCGCGACCGCTAAGATGCAAATAAATTTTTGATATAAAAAATAGTTTTGACTCACGCTTACATTTCAGCTGTCTCCTCTTGCCCGTTGGGATGTGTCCACTTCCAACGGGTTTTGTCGGACCGCTGAGATGTGGGTGTCGGAATGAAGACAATTTTTTGTAGTTCCACCGTCTTGTCCGTCGTAAAGAACTTCTATAACCACCGCAGTTCTTCGATCTCATCCATCGTCTCCTCCACCGATCACATCCACCATCATCTCTCTCCCTCTACTAAATCTCAAATCCTAATCCAAAACTTCCTCCACCACCATCGAATTTCACCACCACAGCAGTCTTGCCGCCGATCCTACAGCCATCATGCTCTCTCCAATGCAAGGGCTCTGAGGCTCAAAGTGAGGAAGCTTAGAAACACTTCCACCCCTGTTCATCAACATTTTCAATTTTAGTGATTTCAAACTCCATTATCCATCAAAATGACATTTGACTACAAAGACGAGATTGAAATAGAGAATGGTGAGAGATGAGAAATATCTCAATTCTGTATATTGTTGACTAGGATATGGAAAGGAAATGTTTCTGTAGGGATTTCGAGCGTACCTGGATGCCGATTAACTTGACCGGGTACCCACACGAAGTCGGATCACCGATTGGAATCTGACTACGATATACAATAGATGCACCATGAGGAAGAAATAGAGAGATTAAGGGAAAGGAATTTGTTTTCTACTCATAAAAACAACAATGACTTAACTTTTCCAATAGACTTCATGTATTTATAATGAGTCAGTGGAAAAGTCATATCCCCATGTGAAAATACACATTGATTTAACTTTAAATCTATGGGGAAAATTACTCATTTCAAACCATATTTTCCATATTTACATAATGGCCTCAATTCCAATTGGGTATGGTCCTAACCCACTAAGGGTGGACCCTATTTTCCTACATCTCCCACTCACACTTAGTGGGTTAAATGTTAAGGGTCAAATCTCTTTCTCTTCTATCCTTCTTTCATACTAAGTGTCTGTCGTAACCGCGTGGGCGTGACGTCTTCTTTCAGGTGTCTTGAACTAAAAATCTCATTTATTGAGACCAGAACAAAACTACCTTGCAGTGCAGCACGATCATTCTGTCATAATGCCTCAGATATTCTAGATTTACACAAATACAATTTTCTCATGGCTAATCTAATCCCCTTTGAATCTAGATAAAACTCAAATTGCCTTTCTCGTATGCTTAGCGTCCACACTTATGATCTTAGCACACTAACATCATAATGGGTCGACCTCAGACACTAGCATAGGTGTGCATCCTAACGTAAATCTTCCTTTCGCCCAAATTTCACTTCGATATGAATTAACTGCTTTCCTAACATAAAACATTTAGATCGCAATTTTCATGATCATATAGCATATATGCTAAAGTAGCAGACATCAAAACATATTTCTATGAAGTTGTCAAAGTCAAAGGACATCAAGAAAGTATTGAAACTTTCTAGGACTCACAGTAGTGAAACAGGGATCCATTCACTAGCTTCCTGTTTGCGGTAACTTTAGCACATGTGGTGTGAATCACATGTTATTGTGTTACTCTTCTTCTATAAGAGCTTACGTCGATTTAATTTCATCATTAACACCATACAGACTTAAGTATAGACACGCACAGTATCTAAACCCAAATTCTTCAACTCTTCTCACTTTGTAAGACGTCAATTTTGAAGAACTTGTTATCTGGCTACAGGTAATACGGATGTGGGTATCCATAAGTCGATCCATATGTGTAACCACGGTTCTCATCTCAACTTTACTGCACTTTTTTAAGTCGAGGCGATGTAAAGATTGTGTTTCTTCTCTACCATACCAGTATGATCAATACTGCCGGTGAACACATTGTCTCATCTTTGCACACTCTCCCTGAGTGTCAAAGGCAGTCGCTCGTGTGAGAGAGCCGACCTCACCAACCTGTACGACGTACTAGACATTATATACTATCACATACACATGTAAAGCCATAATGAAGTATCTCTTACCCCAAGTTCTATGCATGCCAAAAAACTTAACATGTCACACATGTACATCCTTGGCCTTAGGCTTAAGTAGGGGACTTTGCATTGGAACATGTTGTTTAACAACAACCTTATGCGCTACAACTTCTCACATATTTATCCTCATATTTTATTCATGATACGATACTTAGGGTCTTTTAATTTAAGTAATAGTCGTAGTGTTTGCACAATGCATTAACACTAAGTTTGAAATCACATTTCAAATCCAAGATGTTCTTCTAAACAACCATGACCATACAGTCATACATAATCCATAGTAAGTATTTTGAATGCGCGCACAATTACATGCCCTTTTAAGTATCCATAAGCATTTTTGTGGATTCATAAAATGTCCCTCACAATGGTTGAACTAGTATTCACTTACATAGTTAGTTCTACCACAATGGATATCTGTTATTTTATACACCACTGTGTACATTAAACTACCAACAACATTTACATGGAAACCTTTTTCCATTTTACATTTAAGTTTATTCAATTTAGGGATATTTGTCAAGACTTAAATTCACTTTTGAATTCATTGAAGTATCCTCGGGATTACATTCATCCACATTAGAATGACTCAAAAATTTCCATATTGTAGCTTTCTTGCAACAAAAAATGGATTTTTCTTAAGCTGTAACTTTGGATTTTAAATCCTGAAATGATTATTTCTAATCAATGTCATTTCATATTGCTTTCTTCCATTCCTTCTTAGGAACATGTAAGGCATCTTATACAAAACACTTATGTTATCCTCCTCTAGAGCAACTAAGAACATTGTTCAAAGTTAAACTTTCTCTCAAGATCCCATTTACATGGGCAATGGAGGACTATAAACTTGTTCTGTATTACCTTGTCACTAACTCTCATAAAGAGATATAGTGAAATACCATCTGACGAGTTATTTGAAAAACTCATCCACCAAAAATATGGTTCATTATTATTCTTTTCAACCACAAATCCATCTCCATTTTCACCTATGAAAATGAAACCATAATAAGCTCCCACTTACATGATTATGAGATCATTCTGACTTGTGTTGAAATGCACGATATATGTGGTTTTGGAACTAACCACATTGAAGGTACAGGGTTAAGTATAATGTTTGCATCTCTCTTGAGGAGAAAACCTCTCTTGAGGAGAAAACCATACTTGATCTATCAAATATGTGTACTAATCCACCAAAGGTGGAGTTGGTACCACTCTCCCACTCACTTTTGGTGGGTTAACTTAAAACATTTTATACTTGACCATGTTTTATGCATTTTACTATGCATATGGGCAACTCCATCTAGTGATTGAGTAGGAGAGATTATTTAAATGAATAAATATCCTTTTTCTCATGGTGCTCCTCAGAACTGGTCATGAAAAACCTCTCTTAATGCGTAGAATTCTAAAATTCTATATGCACTTTATTTGCAACTTTATCCACTTATCGTCTAAAGCGCTTGAGCTTTAAATACGTGTAAAATAAAGTAATGATAATTACTGTGAGTAATCATCAACAAAGCTCTTCTTAGCACTATGTCATGCCCTCAAATTCGTTGAAACATAGTATCATTTGGAAGAATTACAATAATCTCACAATCATAGATCTCGTACTGAAAAACTTTTCTTATTGCATTATCTACAAGGCAATTCCACTTTGGGACACCTCCCTATTGGGTAATGAACATATCATTACTAGAAAAAGACAATTCAATTTTCATGCCCTTGTCAAGAATAACATGTAATCAATTCAACACTTAAATTACAGTGATAAAACAAGTATACATTCAAAGATTACCAACAATATCGAAAAAACAAATAAATCTCAAGGAAAAACACATCACAAATTGTTAATTTTGTCATGAAGATCAAGATAGTTCATTTAGAACTCATAAAAATGATGCATGAATCATATCATGGAGAATTAAGGTTGTTTTTCAATGAAAAACATTAGACTTGTAGACTCTAAAGTCTTTTACCTTAATTCTCACGTCAGTACCAATATAAAGTCTCTTGCTTAAATTTTGGTAACCAACGACATTAGGCTAATCCTTCAATTCCGTTTCAAACAATCTCTTACCTTATCTCATTTAGGTTTAGAGTGTAGAGAATGTTTTTTTCTACTTGTAAGCTAGCCATAAGAGGTTAATGATACATGTTAGAATATTGAAGACACTTTAGTAATTGTAAAGGCCACATGTTAGGCTATTAAGATTGGTTTAGTAGTTAGTTATTGAGTTAGTAATTAGTTACACTTGATGATGTCAGCATGTATATGCATATAAATAATGTAAATCATCTTACTATGAGATGTGAATGAAATAGTCTTTGTTATTTTCTCTCTCTTTTCTATGTTCCCTCTTAACAATGGTACCAGAGCCCTAGCTTCGGCCATGACTTCACTGCCGGAGCTCCGATCCTCCAATAGGATCAATGATCTCTATCATCACTTCGAGGTGCATCTAGACGCTATGACGAGAGATCTTGCGGAAATGAAACAATATCGTGCGAGAATAGAGACTCGATTGGAGGAATTGTTGAAATTGGTTGAAGCTCGCCTACCTTCTCTAGATGTTCATCTCAGAGAAAAACCAATTGATTTTACAATGGTGAAAAGTGAAAGAATTGAGTCCACAGAATTCAAGATTCCGAATCTTGAGAAGGATCTTGCGATAGTTGACAGAATCGAGGAAGAATATGTGGAAGCTGAAGTCGATTTGAATGAGTACATCAATTCCAAACGATGAAGATGCATTGTATGTCCAGAAACAAGTCAAGGATTATGTTTCAAAGAATCGAGTAGAAGAGGAGCAGAAATCCATGATGCTGGAAATTGAAACTTCATTGAGTGAGGAATCGGATTTTGCCGCATAAGGATCACACCAAAAGATACAAATTCTCTGACTAGTCGGGTAGGAAACAATGAATCTCGCCATCAACACCTCTTGCCAGTTGTTCAGTTTCCGCGTTTTAGACCTAGCCATGGTAATGCAGCTCCACTTTTCTCTAAGTGCAATAAGCAGTATTCACGATTCAAGAATTCACTGACGCCTCTTCTGTTTACAACTCGGCCTAGTACTTTCACAAGACCTGAGTTCCTAAATATGCTTGATCCTTTTTCTTTTTCGACGTGATGACACGCGGCGTCGACCTTTCCTGCAGCAAGAATCTTTCCCCTCGTCTACTGGATCTGTTCATAATTGTTCTGGATGGACATCAAATCTGTTCACATGGTCCATTAATGGAAGTTCTAACATCCAAGGGGAAAAAGTCGGTGAGATTGATGAATGATATGAAGGGTTGAGAGTGAAGCCAGGTTGGGATGATGTCGCTTTTGGGTGGGGTGAAGTTTGAATTTCTATTGGTGCTTTTAGATCATTCTTCAGCAGCAAGTATGATAAAGGGGTCAACAATTCCAATGATCTTAGATGCTAGGGTTAACTCACGTGGAAAGGAGCAAGACCCGTAACAATTGGGCTTAACTAAACCTCCTTTTTAATTGGCTTAAGATGATTAGCTGGTTTCCATTAATATCCAAGAGGTAGTAAACTAGGGTTTCTTAATCTTTGGGCATTGTGTTGATATTGCCATCCAACTGTCTTCAATTAATGAGGAGGTCAGGGTCACATAAAAATCTTGGACAATGTATTGTTATTGTCGTCTAGTTATGTTCATGTTTTGTAATAGGATAAAAAAAGGATTTACTCATGTTAGGTGTTTTGCGCCTTGCTTATGCTTTCCTTCATGTATACTAATCCTTGAGGTCAAGGATCTCTAATAGGGGGTAGTAATTGATACATGTTAGAATGTTGAAGAGACTTTAGTAATTGTAAAGGCCACATGTTAGGCTATTAAGATTGGTTTAGTAGTTAGTTATTGATTTAGTAATTAGTTACACTTGATGATGTCAGCATGTACATGCATATAAATAATGTAAGTCATCTTATTATGAGATGTGAATGAAATAGTCTTTGTTATTTTCTCTCTCTTTTCTATGTTCCCTCGTAACAGTTAAATACCTCAACCTCAAGACATCAATGATTAAGCACCACATACCTCAACCTCAACAAAACTTTCACTTTGTTTTTACTTGACTTTCATGTGCTCCTAAACGGAGGAGAGTCAATATGAACAATTTTCACTCATTGCTCATTTGACAATATGCAACCAACTACGTTTAATTTCCTTGTATTATTAGTTATCTTGTGTAGATGTTGTCTCATTAAAGGTGTTAAACCTCAAGCTTAGTGTCAAACTTAATCGACAACATTTTTCAACTTATGTAATGGAAATTCTACAAAACATTTCCATTTACACATTTGACATGACTATATTGTTGGATTTCTATCCTATTTGCACTCTATAGGATATTCGGTACTAATTGTTTCCCTTTCTAAGTAGTCATGTAGGTCTCAAATCATCTCATAATAAATTAAGTTGAGATAACTTCTCAGCTTCAACCTTATCATGACCCTTAGTCAATGATATGACAACATCTACCCAATCATATGAGACCTCTCAATATCAGATATCATGCCCCCCTTTAAGTTTACAGTTCTTTGTTGTTCTTGGCAGCTCTTCTTGGCTGAATTATTTCAAATCATCACACTCTTCATTTGGATATTCACAATTTGATTTGAACCAAGAACTAATCTATTTGTAGCACATTACACTACCACAGATTACCCCATTTACATGCGCTTATTTTGACCTTTACATGCGCTTATAAAGCGCATATAGAGGGGGGCGCTGGTAAAGGCTCTACATGCGCTTTTAAAAAGCGCATGTAGAGGGGGGGCTATACATGCGCTTAAAGCGCATGTAGAGGTATGTACCTCTACATGCGCTTTAAGCGCATGTACATCTACATGCGCTTAAAGCGCATGTAGATGTGCCTCTACATGCGCTTAAAGCGCATGTAGAGGTACATACCTCTACATGCGCTTTAAGCGCATGTACAGGTGGCCCCTTTACATGCGCTTTAAGCGCATGTATAAAATGTTTTTTTAAAAAAAAAAATATTATAAATTTACATTATTTCCCAATATAACCACCAATACTAGCTGTTGTTCATAGAACCGACTAGCATTATATCAAAAGAATTTACCAGAAAAAGTGAATTACTTAATATCTTAAAAAATGAATTATATATCAATATCAAAACAATAACAATGTATGATTCATTTTTATATATACATAAGCAAAAAGAACTATGTGCATCATAGTTGTTCACAAGTTAATCTATACTAAAAATATTGACAAAACAGGAAATGATTCAGAACAAAGTAATAAATATTCAACTCCTCAACTTTGTTAAGATTCATCCTATGTGAAAGATCACTCTAAGGAACGATTAGACAACGTGGATAATAGAAAGAAAGAAAGAAAAACAGGTTAAATGGAAAAAAAAGTTGTTCACCAATGCCATTGATATGAAATGCTTAATATGGGCATGCCACAAGAAGTCATCCTCTAAATGCAAAGCTTAATAGTTGGCTGAATAACCATATTAAATTCTCTAAATGTTGAATCAGAGAGCACCCAGAAGCTATAAAAATATTCATAGCAGATGCACTGGTGAAACAAGTGTAAGGATCCTTCAGAGTTATTTATTGCAAGGTTCTTGTAGAATTCAAAGAAAGAATGACACAAAGAATGGAATCTCAAAGGGGCCGACTTCCTCCCTTTTCCCATAACCTCTAATCTACTCTCTACAAATTCTCCAATAAAGAACTTAGGATCCATACTCAAAGCAACTGTAAAAATGATGTCAAATGAACTTTCACAGATGTGCAACTCTTGTCCATAATCTATTCAAAATTTACAAAAGAAGCACTCACAATGCTATAGGCAGGCATTAATTTCGTACCTTCCAATATTTGATGGTTTTATCATTTGTAGATAGAAGAAACAAGGCGCCATTAGCTGTTTGGCACCATCTGATTTTGTTTATTTTCTCTTCAATTTCCAAGCTCTTTAGATAATCGAACTGACAAAGAATGATCACATTACAAAGCATTAACAATTTTCATTAGATAAATTAAACCTTAATATAAGTTGATGCATCAACATGCAAATTATTATTACCTCAGGTTCATGACTCTGAAACTCAGTTTTATATCGGAACTCGGGATGCCTGCTTACTGTATAATCCATCCTTTCCAAGTCCCTTCTTGATTCTCCAGACTGCATTTTACAGCACCAATCCATTTATTTAATAATGATGCAAGTACATAAAGTAGAACCCATCAAAAGAAAGTTCCTTACAATAATAATCTACAGCCAGACTTACATCTTTCCCATCTGTCCTCTCAAATAGAACTACTCGACCACCACGATCACCAGTCGCAAGATGATCACCAGACTTGTCGAATTCAATGGCAGAAATTATGTCCACTGATAAAGAAAGGTTAGACAAATTATTAGCCAATGTTCACAGCATCCAGCAACAAATTCCAACTAACACTTATTATATTATAATTTATAAATCCCAAACACCAGAGCATAACATGCGGATGTCCTCTAATTCGTCACTAAAACTTAGAGCTAATATAGATATGCTAGAACCTTACTTCAAGGGACACTGAAATCCATCAATTATACAACCTCAATTGACCCAGAAGATCAATACTGAGTATAAGAAATTGCAATTTGACAGTAACGTGCCCATTGAACATATTTCATTACATTGAGTAATCCATCACATTTAAATATGCAGTAACACTCCTAATCACTATGATAGTGCAAACACAGAATATAATGCTAATTCATTGGCTAACCATTTATTGTCATATATGGAAAAAACAAATAAAAAACCCAAAACCACCCATATAATCGAAGTTCAGAGTAGTACCAATAAGAAATTCAACAAAAAAAAACCATCATATCAAGTATGAAAAAGAGAAAAGTCTGACATGAACCACCATGGCAGGTAAATCAAACACATCAATCTACAACATTCACACCACCACCCATACTTTGTAGCTTCAAGCAGCCAACATTTCAACAAACAAACTATTTGAGTCAGATCAAATGACAGGTTCAATAGCTCCGCACATCTATTTAAGCAAAGGATACCACAAGAACCAGCTTCATCCTTACACCACTGAGTAAAATAAAACAAAACATCCAGAAAAAATGCCCTCTCTGTGCTTGGTATTCCAGTATCTGAAAGTCGTCATCATCCTCCCCTCTCAATTTCCTCAAAGCATCTTTATTCTCCTCAGCTCCATTATGGAGCCTTATTTGGTCAATCACCGGGGTATCTCTAGAAATTAAAAAACTACTCACAGCCACCTCTGCTAATTCAGCATAAAGCTCAACAGCATTTTCAGACATCTGCCTAGACAAAATAGTTCATCAAACAAAGAGAAGAGGCAAAGAAGTTCCATTAAGAGTTGTCAATATAAAAAATACCCTATCATGTCCCAAAATAATTTACCAAACTAGACATTTTCTTGTCCAAATAATTTCATATATTATCATAATCTTCTTTCGTCCACCAGCAACTCGAAAAGGCCAGGACTTCACCTTGAAATATAATGCAGTCTAAAATTTTTCATTCTTTCACTCAAAAGAACCGAGTAACTTGGAAAATAACAACAATCTAAAAACCAGAGAGAATTATATGACAAAATCCCACATAATGTTCAGCTATAAATCATTAAACTCAGGACAAGAATAACTCAAAACACCCCACATTTTCATTAACTAAAATGCAGTCTCAAAAGTTTTCATTGCTTTACTCAAAAGAACAGAATAACATGGAAACTACCAAAAGTAAAAAAAAAAAGTGCACGAACAAAGGCCATATAACATTCAGCTAGAAATCAATCAAATTCAGCACATTTCCAATAACAATATCACAATAATATTCCAATGTTAGTAACATTCTCACATACATCTTGGCGCATATAAGCATAAGCCAAGGCCATTTTGGACTGCATATTACCACCATGAGCAGCAAAATGATTATACAAAAACCCCTTGGCCTTATCCCTCTCCTTCCCAATCCCCATCCCATGCAAAAACCCTAACACCGACTGCGCCGCCTGGACCCCCAATTCAGCCGCCGCATCAATCTCACCGACACCCTCCTCCATCACGGCCACGTCGCCGGAGCTTACCGCCGACATCACCTTCCCAATGCCAGAATAATAACTGGTTGATTTGATGATGATGATGGTGATGATGGTGATTTTGTTGGTGAGGTTAGAAAGTGGGAGGAGAGTAAAGTGAGAGAGATATGGGAATGTGAGTGTGAAGAAGATGATTTTGTCGCCGGGAAGAAGGAGGAACGAAGAAGAAGGCGGAGGGAAGAGGGAGTGACATATTTGATGATGATGAAGGTGAAGGGGGGCGGCTAGGGTTATGGAGAAGGGTGAGAATATATATATATCAGGAAAAATTACAGTAATGTTCATTATTAAGTATATTTTTAACCCAAAAGTTTGTATATATTGTTTTACCCCTCTCTTTCTAACATACTATTTTCTAGATTTCAAAAATACTTGTTCATGAAAGTTTATAGTTCCAATTAATCCTTTTAACTATATTTCTTCAAATTCTAACTAACTAAGATTTAGTAATATTTATAAATTGCCCAGAATATCCTAAAATTTCTCCTTAAAACTCTAAATTTTCCTAAATGAAACATTAATAACTTTTCATTATACTTTATCAAAGTTTGGGATGTTACAGTGGGGGCGGTGGAGATTTGGAGAAAGAGGATTGAGAATGAGGATTAGAGTTTGTGTTTTTTAGTAAGGGAGGGAACTCATTCAGAATGCTACTACATACTCTGAGCGCGCTATAGAGTGAAGAGACAAAGGGAGGGAACTCATAAGAAAAAGGCGCGGGAAATTTATAAATTATATCCAATATATATATATATATATATATATATATATATATATATATATATATATATATATATATATATATATATATATATATATATATAGTTCAAATAAAAATAATAATAAAGTCTCACAATTGTGACATTAATATTTCAGCCTAAATATTATTTTAAATCACAGACCCAAGATTACTCAGGGAAATAAAATAATGAGTTATATTCTGTTTTATAACTTACGTATGTATATGAATCAAATAATGAATTATATTAAGTTCTTCATCATTAAATAAATTGAATGAATCAACTTTTATTTTAATATTAGGCCTATACATGCGTTTAAAGCGTATGTAGAGGTATAAACACCCTTTACATGCGCTTTAAGCGCATGTAAATGGTGTTTCTACCTCTACATGCGCTTTAAGCGCATGTACAGGGTGTTTCACCAATTTCATAGCACAAAAAGTGGTAATGGAACCTTGAAACACTAAGTCCACAAGCAGGAACACCTTATGAGGTCTGAGGAGGACCTCTTATGCATGACTCCATGTTTTGCACTTCAGTAGTGCCTTTACATGCGCTTAAAGCGCATGTAAAGGGTGTTTGAACATTTTCATAGCACCCAAAAGTGATAATGGAGCTTTTAAACACTAATTCCACAAGTAGAAACACCTTATGAGGTCTGAGGAGGACCTCTTATGCATGACTTCATGTTTTGCACTTTAATAGTGCCTTTACATGTGCTTAAAGCGCATGTAAAGGGTGTTTGAACATTTTCATAGTACCCAAAAGTGGTAATGGAGCTTTTAAACACTAATTCCACAAGCAGGAACACCTTATGAGGTCTGAGGAGGACCTCTTATGGATGACTCTATGTTTTGCACTTTAGTAGTGCCTTTACATGCGCTTAAAGCGCATGTAAAGGGTGTTTGTGCCTTTACATGCGCTTTAAGCGCATGTAAAGGGTGTTTGTGCCTTTACATGCGCTTTAAGCGCATGTAAAGGGTATTTCCATATGATTTTGAGTTCTTCACCTAAGTTCATTTTATATTTTATCTCTAAATACTTAAATCCTTTTCTAGTAATTGCTTTAGTGAATTTTAATTGATGTACATTTCTATACATGCGCTTAAAGCGCATGTAAAGATAAGGCCTCTACATGCTCTTTAAGCACATGTATAGATTCTTACCTGTACATGCGCTTAAAGCGCATGTAAAGGACCCCCAATACATGCGTTTCTTCTAAGCGCATGTAAAGGTGCGCTGGTAGAGGGACAATTTGTAGTAGTGTTAAGTATACAATGTCATGTACTTGTATAATTCTTAACTAGATAATACTAGCACAATTGGGTTCATGATCAGGAGAATGCGTTTAAAGACTCCCATCACACGAATTCCAATAACAATACTATTATCTATCAAGAATTTCAAACAAGTACTTTCTAAAATATGCTCAAATTAGGTCTCTCAGAAGACTTAGTTTCTGAAAGCTACCACTTAGATAGAGTATTTGACATTGGCTCTCATTCCCACTTAGGTAGAGCATATAACACTCTTAGAAACCACATCTTCCAAGAGCTCCCACTTAAACTTCGTGCGTGAAATTCTTAGAAGACTTTCTTTCTAAGAACTTCTACTTAGCTGGAGCATTTACCCATTTGCTCCCACCCACTCAGAGTATTTGACATTTACTTCTTCATATCTATCCTCAAATTATCTACATAATGTCTTGGTAACTTTTACTAAGACATAATGGTAGAGTGAAGTCTCTACACTTCTCAAAACCAAATTTGATAGGATCTCTGTAACCGTCATTCAGCGAGGCCTTAGAAATATCATATTCCTAAGTGACATGATAGAAGTTATGTCATGTTATTTGATAATTTCTTAAAGGTTTCCTATTTTCTTAAAGAAATATTCCAAATGTTCTATGCAATATACTATGTTTCTTCACAGAAACTTAAAGTATTTCCTCTTGAGTCTTTTATTATTTCAACCTAAGTTGAATTGAACTGGGTTTAGGATTCTCTTTATCCTAACACGGACATTGAAATCACATTCTAGGTGTATTCTTTTCTTGAATCTTACCAAGATACGAAGTTCAAATTTGAATATCTCTTTCTTTCGAGATTTCCACTCACTTTGATCTAATACTGTCTCTTTAGTATTTGATCACTCATTTAACCTTTTAAAGGTTATCCAAATCATAATCCTACACTTTAGGATTTATTCAAGAATCCTCCTCTAGTGCATCATCATTTTCTCAATTTACACCTTTTGTTTCATTTCAAGATCAAATGAACTTTACTTTGAATCATATACCTCTCTCCTAAATCTCTTAAGGATCTTCCCTTCTTGAACATATATTAGAGTCTCATACTCTAATTTACGAAATTCCCTACATTAATTATTCAGAGATTCACATTTCTCTAAATAATAAGTTTTGGATCAACATTGAGAAACAATATATCCTTACTTATTCCTTTTCTGATCTACCGCTATGTAAATCATACTTAGGATTAAGCTACTCTACATAAATATAATCCAAAAGAGTGAAATTCTTTTGGTTGGTGCATTTTAGAACTCTCTAAGTTCATATTTACCTCAAATAAAATATTTATGATTTTTCATAAATATTTAGGTTTTTTAAATTAATAAAAATCACAAAAGAATAGCACCAAAACATTTATGGAAATCCAAAACATGTTAGAAATAGACAAATAATATTTATAATCATAGAAACAAACTATCTCAAACGGAGCTAATGCTCCTCTTATGATTTTTGGAATGTCGTACATCAAAACCTACGCGGGAAACCAAGAGCAGAATAGGCATCTTGGTGGAGCGGTGGGTGAACGCACATGACTCTTCTTGCGCTCGGGTTCGAACCCTCCCACGGCAAGAATTTGGGCGTCCGTTTTTCTTTTTATTTTCGACGTACAAACGACGTCGTTTTCTGATTAGGGGTGTCAACCCTAACCTTCAGCCAGGCCACATAGACCCGGTTATCCGCACGGGTGGAGTCCACGGACTCGCCCTTTCAGCCACAGTTATCTCCGCCGTCCGGTGCCCGTTTTCCGCGTTCGTATATTCCAGTTTCATCGGTTTTTCGAGCTCTACACAATGGGGCTATTTTCATAGCCTAATTCTGTGTATTTCAGAAACCCAATCCCAAAAATCGTGACTCTACGTTTTGTGTGTTATTCTTCTCTGATTCTTTTGTTCTAATTCTATGTATCTACTCATAATGATAAGGCATGAAAGCAATCATGACAACAACAAAAATAGACACGCATTTATATAAGCAAAATAAAACATACAGTTTTATATTTGGCCACATATATATACTCGCAAACATACATATAATCAGAAAGAATCATATATACAGTAAGCAAACTAGACCAGAGAAGAATATAAAGCATCATTTTCTTTACTTAATCATACTATACATGATAATTGAAGAAATTAAACACTTAAATAACTTATTATTTCATTTGTTCTTATGATATGCACTTTCGGCAAAGTAAACATATGTGAAGAAAAAATGAAAAGGTGCACCATGAGGAAGAAATAAAGAGATTGAGAGAAAGGAATTTGTTTTCTACTCATAAAAACAACAGTGACTTAACTTTTCCAATAGACTTCATGTATTTATAATGAGTCAGTGGAAAAGTCATATCCCCATGTGAAAATACACATTGATTTAACTTTAAATATATGGGGAAAATTACTCCTTTCAAACCATATTTTCCATATTTACATAATGGTCCCAATTCCAATTGGGTATGGTCCTAACCCACTAAGGGTGAACCCTATTTTCCTACAGTTTCTGTTTGCTTAGAATGGTGGTGGTATGAGATTATGATCATTTTGTGTGGAAGCAGTGAAGAAACAAGAGAAGTGACACTGAAGATGCACGGTGATTGGTGAGGAAGAAGGGGAAGAAAAGAAATTGTTCAATTTATAAGGGCATTTTTGACTTTTCATGTGTAATCTTATTGTTATATTAGTGAAAATATCATTGTTGATCTCAAGGTAAAAGTTGGGTATCATTAGCGTACCTTATAATAGTTATGTATTATTTTTGTTCCTTGTCCAATAGTTATGTATCTAAATTGGACTTTCACCCTATAATGAATGGATATATATGTTAATTTGTTGGGAAATTGTTTTGAAGTTTAGAAAGTGATGCTATTCCAAAAATTGTGTAAGAGAAAATGATGCTTGTGTGTTTATTATCATAAGACCGATAAGACCGAGCGATTTGAAAATTGAATTCATTGTTTAAAGTATTTTTAGGTGATCATTTAATGGGATTTTATTTTTTTAGGCTGAACTAGAAGCTCTTCTTAAAAAAGTGACATATAATTTCTATAAATAATTTCCAGTGTTAAACAAAAACGGAAAAAACTGTCTCATTTTTGAAGAATTTATATTTTTGAAATTAAAGTCAAAGCTAGCCTATATGAGAGTGAACTATGTGGCTTTACCGATTGAACTTTTGAAGTTGCGACCTGATACGGAATTGATATTTGATACTGAAGGAGTTAGTCGACCCACAAGTTTCCCACATTCCATAAGTTAGATATTAGCTAGACAGAAATACAGCTGAGGTTTGTGCATTGTTTTCTATCTATTGGTATGGATCGGATTAGTATATTGTTTGCTGTTGAACTTGGTAGTTGCTTGTGAGCATCAGAAGTTAACCTTTTTAGTTCCAATTTATTGAATGATATACTACCAATGAATTAGAACTCTAGAGTAAACAAATAGCAATGTAGGATGATTCCAATTGTATGATTTAGAGCTCAACAGATAATTGAATTTAACCTTTGCCTTATTATATTGTGCTCCTTGGGTTTAATCAATATAAATTTTGAGGAGTAGTCATGTATTGTGGCAGTTTCGGGTCATCTCACTTGGGATTAGATTTATTAACTATCCAACAAAACCAAATGCATAAAAAGCGGTTTAAATACATACATGTATATATTTAGAGAGAGTGAGAGAGAACTTACAAATACATTTATATTGAGATAGTATGTGATACGTCATCACAAATAAAAGCACACGTGCACGGAGCAAGACATTTGTTCTTAGTCAAGATTTTGCATTTCACCCCAAGCGCTATAAGATGAAGGTCAACTCAATATTGTCGTATTTTAACTTGATAATTTTGTACATAAATATATCATTGTAGAAAAACCTAACAATGTCATATTAAAACTTGGTAATTTTATATTTTTGAACATACGAAAAAAAAAATTAATTCATGACTAAATAATCTACTTATATTTCTTTATACAATATATTGAAAAGCATTTTAATAAACCAAGTGAGGTGTGTTGGGAAAAAACCAAGTGAGGTGGGAATCACTTTGCCCTTTATAATGATAAAAAAGATAACCCACAGTCGCCGGGAGCCATTGGAACTCCAGCAAATGGCAACAGGTGGTTATTTTTCTTAAAATTATTAATAATTAAACAAAATATATATATTTTACTAAGGGAAAAAGACAAATAAAATCTTCCCAATTGGTAAAAGGACAATTGAGTTTGCTAAATTGTAAAAATGACAAATTGGGTCATGCACACCTAATACACATTAACAAATTTAGACAAATAACTCAAATACCTTAAAAAACACACACTTACCTTACCCTCACAAAATACATCATTTGATTCCCACCCCACCCTCTCCAATCTCAGATTGTTAAGGGCATTTGAGTCTTTTCTCATAAATTTGTTAATGTGTATTAGGTGTCTATGACCCAACGTGTCCTTTTTATAATTTAACAACCTCAATTGTCCTTTTACCAATTGGGAATATTTTATTTATCTTTTTCCTTTTACTAATTTCATTTAAACTTTTTTAATGAAAGTTGAGACCGTAAAACCATTTTAGGGATTATACAAATTTGTTACTCGTATAACATATTGATTTTTAACATGTTTAAAAATAATTAATATACAGAGAAGAGTAAATTTGTCATTATGTAGTGGGATATTGTCATTAGGGAAGCCTATTCCCACTTGACACTTTGTATACTGAGAACTGAGAAAAGTCACTGTTCCTTGTGTTGTCATTTAGCAGGTTCAGATGTGAGAGAAAGAAAACGCCAGCAACACAGCCACTCATAATTAACCATCTGGTAAGCCAATAACAGCACTTTGGGACATGGGCTCATTGTAATCTGAAGCCACCATTTTTTTAATCTTATCCATTTTTTTAACCTTATCCTTGAAAATAAATTAGTTTCCGACTTCTTCGTAAATTTTCTATATTTTCCAAACGTGGTAATTTTAACAAAATAATTTTGAACAATTTTTTTGCTGAAATTAGATAGATTGATGTTCAGTTTAAATAAATTCTATATCATGAAAATTGATCTATAAGATGTAAATTTCACAATTTTTATACAATTGAGTTTTGATAGAGGAAGTAATATAATTATGTGATCAACCATGAATCACCTAGAACACACAGAACTCATAGTCTGTTCTAGTTCAACTTCTACAATCTTATGCAGATTGTTGATATTTTTATTGTGGATTAGTTCCGTTGATATCAATTATTCTATCCCATCCTGAAAATTGGACTTTTTTAAGGAGATAGTCTTGATAGTTATGTATATAATCTATTTTTTATTTTTCCCATACATTCTAAAATTATCCCCATTGACCCCTCTTATCAATAGCCAAGAAGATAGGGAATGTGCTTTAATTGGTAGTATCAGCAAATTTAACTAGCTTAGTAGCATTATTAATGTAATCAAATTAGTTAACACATTCTTATTTTTAAGATATTATTTAATTTTTCAAAAAAAAAATTGAACTATATTGGCTACTACTCATAAATTTGACCTATAAACTAATGACAATCTAAATATGTATTAAATATGTCATAATTTAATAACCTATTTTGCAAAAAGTCAACTAGGTCTTATATTTAGAACCGGAGGAAGTATTTGATAAAAAATTTTCTCTTTCATCAATAAATAAATATTTAGCAAACACTTTATAATTTAATTTAAATAGAGATACATTTGAAAAGACCAAAAGCTTTTAGACAGAGACGATGTCTCTCTCTAAAATAGGACTTATTTAAGAGGTGAATTTAATAGGGAAAAAAACTTTTGTAAGTAAGTATCACTCTCACCTTAAATAGGACTTATTTAAGAGGTGAATTTAATAAGAGAAAAACAAATAAAGTTTTTTGAATATATAAAAGTACAATCAAGGTGCTTATATTTCCAAAAGACAACAACTAAGGTCGCAAACACTAGTGCACTTGTATGTTCGTGTGTTTAATGAGAATACTGATGTAGTTAATTGTTATGTTCTAGTTGTTAATGTGGATGCTGCAGTGGTTAATATTCATGTGGCTAATAATGGGAATGCAGTGACGGTTAATTTAAGTGTATGTGACCTTGGTTATCCTTTTGGAAATTTAGGTACATTAATTGTCTTTTTACAATTTTTACATGGTCTTATTTATCTTTTTTCCCAATTTTATACTAAATGCCAAACTTATTTTTAATTATTCTCAAAGTTTTTTTACAATCCCCATGAATACTCCTCGATAATGAATATATTGTTAAGATAGATTGGTAATATCATACAATTTTAGTTAACTTAATTGACATACTTTAAACTTTATTGTATTAAATTAGATAAATATGTTTTATATTCAGAATGGAAAAGAATATTTATATACTACTTCTCTCTATATAAAAAAAATATATACTACTTCTCTCTGGTGTGTTTAAACCCTATAAGACAGGGATAAGCGAATGTCAAATAACTTGGTGACTAGAGGAAAATTCATTTAAACCATTACTTACTATATTTCGAGATGGAAGGTCAGGAAAGAATGTATATAGAAGTTAGTATAAATCATCCAACCTTGAGATTTTTTTTTTGATAATATCCAACCTTGAGATTTGATTACATAAAAATGGAAAAAATTTAGGTCCAGTTCCTTATGTCTATTTCCTCCAGTTCTCAATTAAAATTTGACATGTGTACAACTTCTCCTACACCCACCACATCATATCTCTCTCGCTACCTTCTCCACCACTACCACGTGATCGGCCATTATAACCACCACGAGAAAATGATTTCTGTTAGTCACCATCCTTCCTCTTCTTTTCATCATCACCAATCTCCTCCTCTTCCCCTCACCTCGTCTCTTCCCTTCCAAATAACAAGAGAAATTTGTTCTACCCAATCTTCATATTATGTATTAGTTTTGTGGGTACGTTTGTTTCTGTGAGATCTACTCATAGAGCTTTTTTGAAAACCAATTTGATTGGTTTATTGCCGATAAGAGGTATGGTCCTTTGGGATGATTTTTTGAACAACCCTACTCAATGAGTTTTCTATCAGTGACAGTTTTTTTCTACCCACAAATTCTCATGAAGGAAAGATGAAGAAGATTGTAGGGATTTTGCTACGGCGGCAACTCACTCCTATTTATAAACCTTTTTGATTAGGTTTTCTATGTATTATCATTTGAATTTTTTTGCAGACCTAGACCTATTTTATATTCTAATTTTCTAGTTTAATAAAATCATTTATTTTTCCTGATAAAAAAAAAACTAAAGCTGCCTTTCTAAATAAATCATATATTTATGATCGGTAAGAGTATTACATATAGCAAATTGTATTGTTTTTTTCTATTCATCCTGAATAGAAAACCTTATTGATAAATAGTATGATAAAACTTATTCCCACCATGAGTTCAAAATAAAAAAACCTTATTCCCTTCGTTCCTTAATATAAGATCTATTTAGTTAATTTGATTAGATTAAGGATGCTAGTTGAGTTAATTATTATCACATAATATTACTAATTCACCATAACTATATATATCATTGCCCTCACTCTCTCTCTCTCTGACTCTCTCTCTCTCTTTCGTTTATTATTGATAAACATTATCAATGTGAATTTGAGAAAAAGTTGGGAACAATTAGATAATAGTCTTGTATTTAGGAATAAATTAAAATTTAAAAATAATGTAGTATCATGTTTAGGAACAAAGGAATTATGAAAAAGTAAGACTATTTAGTATATTTCATTCACAATTATTGTCATTGAATGAGGTCTCAAATTTGGTTGCCACACATTCTTAAACTTTGAGTATCAATTATTTTTCCAAAATTAAAATAATAGCCTAACGGGCACAAATTCTCCAAAACGCGTTTTACTTTAAAGTTCAAACAATGTCGTTGGTTTTTTAAAACAGAGTAAAGTCCTTGAAATTTTTTGTTAATGAATACATAGAAATAATTGAAATAAACAAGAAAAAAAAGGAAATAATGTAAATAATAAAAATAAACAAAAGAAACACAACACATAAATTTAAATAAATTATAAATTTCCAGTTAAATAATTGAACATAGATACACCGGCTTTCATGACGTATTATTTTAAAAAAGAAAATTCCACAAAAAAAATTATATTTAAAGTTGTTGAATATGATTAGATAAAAAACAGGAGTTTAATGTGTAATAGCCAAGTAGTTCAATGTTCTAATATAAACACGAGAAAATGGTGAATTTCACAAAAAAATTCATAAGTTCATAAAATTCACTGTTTTGTAGGGGTGTGCAAGTATTTCATGTCTCATATGTCTTGTGGCGTTTAGGGAAAGGAAATTCCCGTCCCGAAAGTATTTGCGATGAGACAAAATTTATTTCGGGACGAGACGGGACATGGGATGAGGTTATCCCGATCTCGTCCTGTCTCTAATATATATTAATGTTTTTATATAATTTTTTAAAAAAAGAAATATATATGTAATTTGTATCATTTATGTTTATGTGACATTTTTTAAGAAAAATATGATCATAACAAATTTTTTAGTTTATTATATTGTATAAGATGTATTGTAGAAGTAATATTGAATTACTTTCTTTGTTTGAGACAAGTAAACGTAGTATATATTTTTTTTTACAAGTAGACAATTCCATTACAAAATTTTAGAAAAATAAATTCGGGATTTTCTCGTCTGGTCTCGTTCTCGATAGGGATGTGACAAAGTTCGGGATGAAATGAGACATGAGACGAAAACATTGTTCCGAGCCTTTTTTTTGGGACGGGACAAGGGTATCCCAATCCCGTCTCATCCCGTGTACACCCATAACCATTTATATAAATTCAAAAACAAGTTATAACATAAATCTATAAAGTAGAAATATAGAACACATAAGTTTAACATGATATAGATATCCATGACATTAAATGACACATATTATTATTAGAACTTTAAGATTTCATATATGTGTTGCAATTGTTAATATAAAAACCTATCTGGTTAAGGTTGTGAAATTTTTCATTTAAGTAAATTTGTCAAATAAATGTAAAATCGATTTGTAAATTCATAGAAGTTTACTTTTGTCAATAAATATGTGTTTCTAACATAATTAAATCAGAAAAACAATAAATAATATTAATTTGACTTGAATATATTATCAATATAAATTGTTGATTAAAATATATCAACATTCATACTTTATCAAGCTCAATGAAAAACTTTCTGTGAAATAAATATATACCCTAATCTGTCCTTCAAGTAACCATCGTGGACCACTGAGCACTCTAAATTAACAATTAGCTCTAATTTACCTTCTAGTTAGGGGTGGGCAAATCAAACCGAAAACCAAACCAAACCAAATGAGTTTCGGTTTTTCGTTTTCGATTTCGGTTTCCATTTCCCACACTTTTCGGTTTTCGGTTTATGTAGCTTTTGGTTCGTTTTAGCGGTTTTCGATTTCAATTTTTCGTTTTCATTGTAAAATGGGTTGTATTGGCACAAAAAGTATGAAAAACTAATTGTAAACACCATATTTTGTCCGGACCCAACTAAATTTAAAAAATATAAAAAAAGTAAAAAAAAATGAAAAAATAAATAAAAAATAATAAAAAATAATAAAGATATGCTCTCTTGATTTCTTTCTTGTAAGGCAAGCATAATTCAAATTGTATAAGAGTCAAATATATGATGATTTGAATTAGGAAATAAAATGGAAACAAATTATAATCACAATAATGTGGGTAATCAATAGAAATTTGATTTTGATAAATAGGAAAGTTTTGAAAGGAATAAGACAATAAAAGGAAATAGTGATGCACTCATCAAATTTGATTGAATTATCATCATGATAATTTGATTGATCACATAAATGAATTAAAGAGGCAAACCCTAGAGTGGTGGCCTATATAAGTTAGTGCAAGAGAGCATAGTGAGATCATTTTTTTTTCTTTGGTGGAGAGGCTAGGTTTCTAGTGGAGATGATTTTTGGGATCATTTTTTTTTTGAAGAGGATTTAGTTTTTGAGAGAAAACGGTCTAGGTTTTGAGAGCAAAGAAAAGAGAAAAGAGGCAGTGAGAGGTTCCAGAGAGAAGAATATTAGAAAAGGCGCTACACATGTGATGACACACACTTGTATGCATCTAAAGGTATGAATTCTCCCTATCTCCTTCTTCTACCATGAAGTATGAATTCTCACTATCTTCTTCTTCTACCATGAATATATGTTGATATTTGATCATTGTTTGACACATTATTGTGAATAATTTCTTTTTCTCAAATAAATCAACTCTAATAAAATTAAAACATTTGTCAAAAAAAATAATTAAATTATTTTCAAAATGGTGTTCATGTTGTGTGAAGGTTTTTACAACCTCCTCAATCATGAATGATTATTCTTCCGTGAGAGATATTAAATCTCCTCAGGAAGTTTAATCCAACACATTTCAAGAAATATATTCTCTAATAAACTATGGGCTTTTCTTGAATAAAAAACACCAACTAAATATAAAACTTATTTTCAAAAATCAAAAAATCATTTTTCTAAAAAACACAAATCAAGTGACACACATTTGTACCCGAACTACGTGGGCTTTGATCCCTTAAGGGTACGTAGGCCCTAGGTTAAATCCTAGGTCAAGTCCAAAAATGTAAAAAATATTTTTTCCCTTTTTTTGTTTTATTTTTATTTTTATTTTTATTTGTATATATTGATTTCTCTTGGTAATTTAAAATAAAATTAAAATTAAGGTCATATTTATTTTTAAATAATTAACTTAGGGTAACCGTTCTCTTGAACGGGTGCTGTGGGTGCCTAACACCTTCCCCACGCACAATCGACTCCCGAACCCTATTTCTATTTTTTATTATTTTAAAAGGTTTTCCAAAATCTTTTTTTTAAAAAAATTTGGTGGCGACTTCATTTTCCACTTAATTTAACCTAATTTTTCGGGCGCTACACTAATCAGTTTGGGTTTTTCGGTTTCAGGTGTTCAATTTTCGGTTTCGATTTTCATTTTATGTAGTTTTCGGTTCGGTTTTGAACCAAAAAACCGTTTGCCCACCCCTACTTCTAGTAACCAAAGTGGTCAAATTTTACCCTCACCTGACGGTCAATGAAGTTTGACCGTTTAAAAACTTTGAGAAATTCCATATTGACCACATATATTATTTTTATTCATATTTTGATCCCAATAGTTTGCTTCAATTTTCGTTTTAGTCCCTGTAGTTTAAAACAAGAGGTTTTGGTCCCTCAAGTTTAATTCCGTTAGCACAACTAGTTCCCTATAGTTTAAGGTGAGGGTAAAATTGGACCACTTGGTTATTTGAGAGGTGTTAATTTAGGGTGTTAATTCCGTTAGCACAACTAGTTCCCTATAGTTTAGGGTGAGGGTAAAATTGGACCACTTAATTATTTGAGAGGTGTTAATTTAGGGTGCCGAGTGGTCCACAATGGTTACTTGAAATGCAAATTAGAACCATTACCCTTAAATAAAATGATAAACATGAAATTAGAACAAGTTAACACGATTTTCTATAATGTGAAAAGGTACAAATGTTAAATTTAATATGAAAATTGTGAGTTCTTACGAGTTTATTGACAAATATGAATTCAAGTGACTTGTAATACTTTTAAATCTCTCGACCAAAAAAAAAAGTAATACGTTTAAATCAAGTAGAGCTATAAAACTAGTAAAATTAGAGAAATAACTCGTGAATTTAACAATAATACAACAAACATATAATAATTCTCGACTAATCAAAGTCTCCAATATCAGTTCAAAAAATAGTCTCCTATATGGGATTTTAAAATTGAACAAAATGTAATTATTTGTATTTATATTCTATAAATTAAAATTGCTTTCACATGTTTATATACATGCAAATATGTAATAACCTCACTTTCAACTTAAAAGTTTAGAGCATAATGTCTTGTTCTACTTTTTATTTCCTTTTTTTCCTCTCTACTTTTCATTTTCTAAATAAACTAAATTACTGCCTGCTCGCCTTGTAAACTGTAAGAAGTATGAACATTAATCATTGAATTTATATATATATTTCATAGAATTTTCTATATTGAGGTTATTAAGTGTTGATGTTGGTATATTTAGTATCAATTAATTATATTTAAAATGTATTCATATTCAATTATTATAATTTTGTATTTTTACTTAATTATATACTAATAAACATGTTTACTAATAAATGTAAACTTTTACGAGTTTATAATTTGAGTTTACGATTTAATTTTACCTTTTTTAATGAGTTTATTTAAACTAACAAATTTGACAACCTTGATCGTATGAGTTATACTGATCATTTCTGGATGTTTTATATAATTATATACAATAATGTTGATTTCATAAATATAATTATTATTAGATCTGAATCTCTTGTATCTTGTTTTAGATTCTCCTATAAATAGTATGGTAATGTTGAAAAAATTAACTTATGTTTTTTTTATCCATGATCAAAGTATTCTTCACTCGACAAGTGAGAGACTAATCCCTCGCTGATTTGTAGGCACCTCAAAGGGTTGGACAGCTGGTCTGGGAGATTTAATGTTTCTCCATACTCAATATCAGGGATCGAACCCCAGACAATTGGTTAAGGATGAATGAGTCCTTGCCACTCAATCACACACCCCAGGATAAATTAATTTATGTTTTAATACCTATGCAATAGTAATATATGACAAATGTTTCAAAGGTTAGAAGTCATATATGACCTTTACATTTAAAATTTTAACGGTAAAATATTATTTTCATATATACTTTAAAGACAAATATGACCCTTCATGCATACTTCTGAGGTATATATGACCCTTTATATATATATATATATATAGACACACACACACACACTTCAATGGTAAATATGATCGTTTGTGCATATTTTCAGGGTAAATTTGGTTCAAAAATACTTTAGAGGTAGATATGATCTTTTGTATATACTTTAAGGACATATATGATCTTTAACCTAATTTTTCAACAATCTAGAATGCCATGTCAATCGCAAAATTTGTATAAAAATATTTTGATTAGATATGTAAATACGAAATATATGGATCTCATTTACTTTATATTTTGCTTGTTTGGAAGAAAAATAAATGCTCCAAAATATTACAATATATTAAAATTTAAAATTGCTAATTTCAAGTTAAAATATAGGTATATAGGAGTAGTGTTTTTTATAAAAAGACAAAATGATATTAATTAAGAGGGATCACATAGTTCTTGTGTGTTACTACATAAGTGGTGACGTGACAACAGCAACAACAAAGTTTCATCTTGTAACATCCTGAAAATTTAATACAGGATTAAAGAGTGTTTTGGAAATGATAAATGGAGAAATTAGGAATTTTGGGAATTTTTGGGAATTTTTGGTGATTTTTGGGAATATTTTGGAAATATTGAGTAATTAATGTGCATATAATTAATTAAGAAATGAAGAATTTGAAATATGAGGGAATGGTAAAGTTAAAAATATTTTGAAGATTCAGAAGATTGGAGACTGGTTTGAGTGGTTTTAAGTTAAAAAGAGTACACTATGGCAAGCTTGGGCTACAAATTATCATAAACCACCTTATTTCCCCTCAACCAAACACACCCTCCCTCCCTCCTTAACAAAAACATTCGAACTCCTCCCCTCCATTTCGACGACAGCGCGTGACACCCCCCCTCTTTCACCATTTTCTCCATTTTCTTCTTCCTCACACCTCACCATTCGGCCACCCCTTCACCAAAAAGCTTCCTCATTTCGGTTCATCTCTCCCTTTTCTTTATAGAGGCGTGAAGTTGGAATCCGATCCGTGTGGGTGTGTGAGTCCGTCGCCTGTTTTCTTTTTCCGGCGGCAGCTAATATTCCGGCGAAGGGAGTGTGTTGAAGGTAAGAGATAGTTCTTTGGTTCTTTTCGTGATTCTTCATAACTCCTTGAAGCTCGAACTCGATCTGCGACTCCGGCGGCGGCTCTGACTTTTCCGGCGACGTGAACGGCGGGTGAGGGAAAGGTTGGATTTTTCTTGTAGTTCCTCATGTTGTTTTCCTTCCTTCAACTTCACAACACCTTTTCCTTAGCTTTCCTTGCCTTTTCAGTTCGGCCAACCACCAAGGGGGCATTTTCCGGCGAGGTTTTCCGGTGGCCGACGGCGGGGGAAAAACTCCTCTTCCTTCACTCTTGTATTTTGTAAGCCTCTAGCCTCTTGTGAAGTTGATTTTTCGCCTAAAGTTTCCTCTTTTAAGTTAGGGTTTGCCATTAGTTAATTATTGAAGCTTTAACCAAGGATTTGTGCAAAAATAAGTAGTAAAGTAAAGATTTTTGGGAAGTATGTAAGCCCATTAGAGTTGGAAGTTGAGTTTAGATATTATTGGCTAATTGTTTTGGCTCTTTAAGTAAGGGTTAGCTAAAGGAGGAGGTTTTGGACTAAATTGGTGATTATGTAGTGCTAGTTAAAGTTGTTTATTGTTGTTGGAATGTTAGAATTGGCTAGAATGGTATTTGGGAGAAAGTTGGATAGTTAAAGTGTTGACATGAAGTGGTTTAGGTAGATTAAAGGCTGTTTGGGTTTGGAAGAGTGGTTGGATGTTATGGAGGTCATTATGAGTGGCTTATTTAATGTAAATGCGGCGCTTTAATGAGTGATTAATAAGGTGGATTAATTTTCAAGGTTTTCAAGAGATGGTGAAGGTCAATGATGTAGAGGTTATAAAAGGATGGTTAATGGAATTACAGTAGCTTAAAGGATGTATTGTAATGAAAGTAAATTATTATTTCAATATTGTTTTTGATATTGGTGAAGAGTATAGCCTAAGTCATGAAGGTGTCTTAACCATTTTAAATGGTGGCATTATTGTAAACGGTGATCTTTCAGGCGGAGTTTGAGGGCAACTGTTACCTGCGTATATCTTCTGCAGTGAAGTTAGCAGGTAATCACGCTTAACTGACTGTGATACTGAGGGTGACGGTAGTTGAGGAATTCTAAAAATCCTCTTCTACTTATATATATATATATATATATATATATATATATATATATATATATATATATATATATAAATGAAATGGATTCATATTACTTTATATTTAAACGTGGGCTATAGGGTACTTTTCAACTGAACTGTACTTTATATATATCTATATAAATCTTTTGTATTGTTGCATGACACTGACTATTAGTACCGTCGGCCGATGTAACCATCAATTTGAGCAAATCGATAGGTTAATTGACGGGTTCCTCGGATCGTAAAGGAACCAGGGATTTTTTCACATTTTAGAGTGGTCCCTTTTTCATGCTTTCAGATTTGAGACTGGGCACAGTGTCAATCACGTTTATTTTTGTTTATTGAGAGATGGATGTATCTGTACTGTATATATGTGTATATATTATGTGGTTATGCAGGTTTTGAAAACTGTGGTACCCTGTAGACACTCCACTACCCCACTTCTGAGTCTCACAGTGAGTTAAGAGGTGATTACTGAGACATGGTTTTTGTCTCACCCCATTCCCTTTATCTTTTCAGGTGATCATGCCCAGGGGGAGGCGCAGAGGAAGGGGAAGGGGCCGTCTGGCTCATACTGAGTTAGTAAGTAGGCCAGAGGTGATCCTATAGGGACTTATATCGCCATTTCGCTAGGCTGCACCAGCTTCTGCATTATTGAATGTTATTTTGATTGAATTGTAATATTTGAATGTCATAGTACTTATTATGCGACATATTATGTGAAGTGTTTGTGATATCAAATATTGATACTGTTATTATGATAGTTCAAGGATTATTATGACTGCAATGACAGTTGTACTCTATTAGTATGCTGATGACTTATTGTTATAAGTGGTTGTGTGATGGATTGTGGTTAGGGAGTACTTTTACCTAACTTGAGTTGGTAGTATATTGATTATTTATTGTATGATTTTATGTGTCCTTGTATATGATCATATTAGATGGGCCCGCTCTAATATGGTTTATTTTTGTGTAGTTTGGTTAGTTCTTTTTCTAACCATGTTAGGTGATTCTTTTCTAACATGGTTAGATTTAGGTTATTGTTTTGTATGTGTGATTCATTAGGTGATGATGGTTCTTTTGCTAACTATGTTAGAAGATTCTCTTTTCTAACATAGTTAGATATGTAATCTCTTATTAATAGAGAAATTTTTTTGCTAACTATGTTAGGTGAATCTTTTGCTAACATAGTTAGACTCCATTGTTTGGATTGTTTTGATTAGCAGTGAGTTAGGTTAAGATTAATATTATAGTAGTAGGAGGTATTTTACAACTTGGTATCAGTTTTATGGTTAACGATACTCTGCCTGTTGCATTGCATATAGAATGACGATATATTAATCCCTTATTTTCCCTTCCTCACTATTATTATCACTAATCCTCTTTTATCATTATTATCATTATTCCCTAGGTGGGTGGAGAGGATGATTCAAGTCAATTCCAAGATTCACAACAATCTATTCCGGCACAAAACTTCGGGTCGGAGTTTGTGAATCAGTTGAGGGATGTGATTTTGGAGACAATGGAAGAAAGGTTACAGAAATTTAAACAGGATATGGGCCACCAGCATCAAAGTGAAGGAGAGTTTGGATTTGGCCATGAGAGTGAAACTCATGGAATCCAGCAAGAAGTTACTCAAGAGGACCGTGCTGTTAATAAAGTTTGGAAAGATGTGTCTAGGCACAATCCTGGTACTTTTGAAGGGGGTCGCCAACCTGAAATAGCGGAAGAATGGATCGATAGATTAGAAACAATTTTCCAAGCAGTTGCCTATAATGAGTACCAGAAAGCCAGGGTTGCTATCTTGCTGTTGACTGGTGATGCCAAGAGATGGTGGAAGTCAGCCGGGGGTATGGATGATTCCATGACTGTGTGGCCAGAATTTAAAGAAAAATTCCTTGAGCATTACTTTCCCATTACAATCAGACATGAGAAAGAACTTGAATTTAATAAATTAGTGCAAGACAATATGCACGAGGATGAATTTGTTGCTACTTTCAATGAGTTATCACGTTATGTGACTTACTTGCAATATAGGGATGATCCCGAGTTGAAGCATACTCAGTTGATTCAGAAGGCTAGACCTGTGTTGCGGCCATATTTGTATGCTAGACCGTTTGTTAGTTTTGAGGATTCTTGCGAGTATCTTTGTCTTGTGGCCAGAAACTTGAGAAGTTCAGGTGCTTTGGGTCGTGTTGACAACCAGTTTAAATCTACTAACTACTTAGGGCCTTCAGGAGGCATCTCTAAGAGTCACAGTGCTGGCACGAGTACCTCCGGTAGTTCTGGGAGAAGATCTCAAGGGCGAGGTTTTTCGCAAGGGTATAACCAGAGAGGTAGCTTTCGTAGTCAACATCAGGGAGGATCTGGGCATAGGAGTCAGTTCAGGGGTAGCAGAACCCAATCTTTAGGTGGTAGGAGTCGAGCAGGTGCTAGTCAGGGGTCTCATCAGGAGTCAGCTGTCTCAACATCTAGTGTGGGAAGTCCTTGTGTTAGATGTGGGAATTTCCATGCTGGAAATTGTTGGAGGTGTTATCACTGTAATGAGTTGAGCCACACTATTAGGTATAAGAATAATTTTATACATGGGTTAAAGTGCAAAAATGCCCATGTAATTGTCACAAATGTGCAAAAATACCCATATAAAATTTTTTGGAACAAAATTGTCCATCAAATTTTAAAATTGGGGCAAAAATGCCCATTATAGTTAATTTTTTGACTTTTTCACTCACCATCATCATCGTACAAGGGCAAATAAATATATAAGAGTGCCACATGTTTTAGTGAGAGATGAATTGGTAGAAAATGATGCATCAAAAAGTTAAAAAATTAACTGTAATGGACATTTTTGCCTTAGTTTTAAAATTTGATTGACAATTTTACTCCAAAAAATTTTACATGGACATTTTTGCACCTTTGTGACAATTACATGAACATTTTTGCACTTTAGCCCTTTTATACATTTGAGAATTAACTTAAATTTGTTTCAGTCCAAAATATTAACTTAGTTTTGTTTATTTAAACAAATTAAATTTGTTTAACACCTCAATATTTTAGTTATCATTCCATATTTTTGTTTTATAATTATATCATTCCATATTTTCATACAACTAGTTTTAATAATTTATTTACTGAATCATGAGCAACTTGGAAATCCCTCACGAAAAAGGTCAAATATGTTGATCAAAAAGGAAAAAGGTCGAAAATAATTAAACTTCCCCCTGAAGCAAACATTCACATATGCAATTTAGTAATTGAAACATTGACATGGCGAAAAAATAATCAATTGAAGCATTAAAACACGTGTTTTTAAATAGAAAAATTTATAAATGAATTATTCCCAAATTACTGACTAGAAAATTTTATGCGCAATCACTCTTCCATTATTCTTAATTTCTTATCACAGTAAAATAAAATCTAAATATTAATTTGAGAGGCATGTGTTTATTGTTTACCTTCTTTACAAATCTAAAGAACAAATCAAATCAAAAGTACACATGCGGTTCTTCAATTTTTTATATGTTTTTGATTCTATCACTTCATTTTATAAAATAAATTTTAATTTTTATAACTCTAATATAATTAATTTTGAATGATGTTATTACCAATCATTGTTAATTCAAACAATTAGCATCAAGTTTCATCTTTTATTTTAAGGTTGAAAAGTGCTATCTCACCCTTTGAGGTGCCTACAAATCAGCGGGGATTAGTCTCTCACTTGTCGAGTGAGGGGATACCTTGATCATGTATAAAAAAAAAAGTGCTGTTTTGATTTTTCTTAATGCAATTAGCTTCATTTAACATCAAGTTCCAAAATTGAAGTACCAAAATGAAACTTTTTTTATAATAATTTGATGTCATAACCTTAAACGGTTGAGTTAAAAATAAATAACCTCAAATGATCATTACAAAAGAACTCCAAACAGATGATGGAAAACCTAATAATACACATATTTCTACACTTTTATAATAACTTGATGTCATAATCTTACAAGGTTGAGTTAAATATATAACCTTAAAAGATCATTACAAAAGAAACTCCCAACACATAATGGAAAACCCCAACACCTATAATTCTATGTCATTACCACGGAGAAGGATTTTGCTTTTCTCATTCTCCCTTCATGTCCCCCTTTATATTTTGCCCTAAAATTATGGTATTTAGGGGTCAATGTTTTGTAGTTATTTTTAAATATTAGATTCTACATAAAATTAGTGACATTTGAATATACTAGGGGAAAACATTTAACATTACAATTTTATATGTTTTTATAAAAGTAATCCTCTCAATTATGAGATTTTTTTTCAAATTAAATAACTTAATCTTTAAAAAATCATATATAATTGAAAACGTCATAGTTTTGCATGTAATAATTCAAAATGTCACTAGTTTTATGTAAAATCTTTTGATAAAAAATTTAAAAATTTTGACTTAAATATGATATAATTTGATAGCAAAGAATGAGAGCGGATGATAAAAATCCAAGGAAAAACTAATACAAATACAAAAGATTAAAGTATACTCAAACGTTGAAAATATTTTGTGAAAATTTAAAATTTCAAAGTCAGTATAGTTTAACCAATGAAATGATATTTCTAAGGTAACAAACTGGATATTGTAGATACTTTTAACAATTTATCTCTGAAATAACCATTTAAGTTTAACCCTAGAACGCCTTACAGGCTTACACACAACACAAAATCATTACATATAAAATCCAACATGGTTCACTGACATTCACTATATATGTATCATAGTATGAGTTACGAATAATATTACTCTTAAAATCTTCCCCTTTTTGTCTGAGTTAAAATCGTTTTTTCCCAAGAGTAACTGTTTAAATAATACAATTATATTATAAAACTAGTAAATTTAAGTATTTAATTCATAAGAAAATATTATGGTAAAAAACAAAATCATAAGAAAATCCCATTAAATTAAGATGACCAGTGTGTGACACAATCCTCTTTAATTGTGGCCACCATACCTCACTTTCGTTCTGCCCCTCTTGCTCATTGGTAACAGTAATATTTGCTTCTTCAGCAGTCAAGCGCCGTTCCTTTTTACTGACATACTCTCTCTCTTCCTCTCCCTCTCTCCTTCTCTCTCTTCCCATCTCTTTCTTTTGAAATCAAAACCAGTTTTTTCTCTCTGTGATCGTCACTCTCACCCTGCCCTATTAGCCTCAACCAGCAATTCAAGAAAGTAAAACACTTTAGAGTTTAGAATATCAAAATATCAAACCCCACGAAGGAAGAAAATCATGGTGAGTCTCTTCTTTCTCCGCCTTCAAATTTTTCTCTTTTTTGTTCTGAGTAAGTGTTAGAGTTAATTGATTTATGTTCATATATGTGCAGTTGTTTTCTTCTCCACATGTTCCTCGCTGGCTTCAAGTCCTTCTGTCTGAGAAATTCTATAACGCTTGTATAATTCATGAAGAAGCCAAGAAGAATGAGAAGAACGTGTACTGTTTGGATTGTTGTACCAGCCTTTGCCCTCACTGTTTGCCTCCTCATCGTTCTCACAGACTCTTGCAGGTTAATTCCTTTACTACCACTTTAAAACCCTATTATGTTAACCTTCGTTCTTGCTTTGACTCAATTCTTCTTTTGGTCTAATTTTAGTTTTTCTTGATGCTTTTCAGATTAGAAGATACGTTTATCATGATGTTATAAGGCTTGATGATGCTGCCAAGTTAATTGACTGCTCTTTTGTTCAAGTAAGTGTAATTTTAAGTGTAATTTTCTCGGCTTGAAGTCAAACCACATGTTGAGTACAATTCAAGAAGGAAAACATGGAATACACTGAAAATTGAGAGAAGTTTTTTTTGGCGATTTTGCGGGGTAGAAACTAATTTAACAATAAAATCTAGAGTTAGTAGTTGTACTGGTAAGGAAAGGCTTTATGGTTGATAAATGATATACGACTTGGGGTTTATTGATGTTCTCAGTCTAAAAATGAAATTCTTTTTCAGTCGAAAAAAAGGTTTATTGATGTTCGTGCATGCTTGAGAGAAACGGAAGGATTGATTTTATTTTTATTCTTTCTTCTTCTTCTTCTTCATTCGTTTGATTTGCCATGAAGTTACAGAAGAAGTTTGAAGCAATAAGAATTTTGGGGGATGGGTAATATGTTCTCACTTCTCACTCTCACTTTGTTTCACAGTCGTATACCACAAACAGTGCAAAAGTGGTATTTTTGAACCAAAGGCCACAGACAAGGAACTTCAGAGGCTCCGGCAATTTTTGCAGTACCTGTGACAGAAGCCTGCAAGACCCATACCAATTCTGCTCTCTCTCTTGCAAGGTCCTTTCCTTTTTATCATTAATTAATTAATTTTATTTTTAAACCGCATTAGTAAATGGTAAACCAATCAATAATTGATCCTCCTCTTCTAGTTATAACCTTCAAAATCTGTCAACTTGTCCCATTATTTATTTTTTTCCCTAACATTTCATTTCATCTTTAATAACTTTTTGCATAATTATTAATTCTAAGTAACAATTTCATTAGTTTTCTTCCTAAACACAAAGTGTTTATTTGTAATGTTTAGTATTCTTCTTTGTATATTAATTTATAATTAATAATCAATTAATCAAACCCTAAACCATGTGGTTTATTATCTCTTTGAATACACCGAGTTCCCATTCCATTATGATTTCACCTTTTTCTCCCACAATCTCTCAGCTTTCTCAAATTCCCATGTCATCTCTCTCTCTCTCTCTCTCTCTCTCTCAAATGGGTTCATTTCATATCATTCCATAGCCTCAGCTTTCTATTCACTTCACTTTACAGATCGATTACCTTTTGAGGACAAAGAAGAGCCTTTCTGGGTACTTGTTCGAGTGCACCTATTTGCCATTACCTGATGCTACCATTGACAACGGTCTAATGACCCCTGATTCTGTCCTTGAGCCGTCCGGTTCGAACCGGACCACTTCGTCCGGTTCGGGTGCCTACGGCGTTGTGGACTGCAGGGCGTTGGTGTGCACTGCCACGACGGAGATTGTACGGAAGAAAAGGAGCGGCGGAGGAGGCGGCGGCGGCGGTGGTTCGACGTACAGAGGAGCGTGTCGGCCGGCGTGTTCGCCGGTGTCGGAGATTTCGGTTGGTCTTATGAACCGAAGGAAGGGGACACCTCAGAGGGCCCCACTGTATTGAATTATGTACGGAAGTTAATCAAAGGACAGAGGTGGGGTGGGGGAAGACCAGGGAGATTTCTGGAGAGTTATATTTATACATTTATAATTTATAATTATAATCTGTAGTAAATTTTATAGTAGTAATTATATTTTGGTGCTTGATTTGTTTAATTTATTTTATTTTCTGTTTTCTTAATTAGTAGGTATACAAGTTAGTAATTTTCTTTAACTAACAAACTCATTGAAGTGATTTTAATTGGATTAGAAATTAGAAGTTTGATGCCAAGGGTTTTAAAGCCGGACCGAGCCGGACGGTCCGACCGGTCGGACCGTCGGCCGGTGGCTAAAACGGCCCAAGCACCTCGATTGGGCCGGTTTACTGTACAGCCCGGGTTGACCCGGGGTTGACCCGGGTCGACCGCTGTTGACCCGGGGTTGACCCGGGGTTGACCCGAGTTGACCCGCTTTTGACCCGGCCAGAAATTGACAACTGCAGAAAAAAATATATCAACAGAAAAAAAATGAACTTGATTAAAAAAATATCTTCATTCTAATTATATTAAGTTATTAAGTATTAACAATATTTATATATTTAATTTTCATTAAATTATTACGTCACCGGTTCGACCGAACGGTCCAACCGTTTCAACCGTTTCAACCATGACCCGCTCAGTTTTCCGGCTCGACGTCCGGCTCGGGTTTTAAAACCTTGTTTGATGCAGTGAGTTTGTTAGTTAAAAATAATTATTAACATGCATATTTATTTATTTTGAAAACTATATGTAAAATAATCTAACAAAGTAAGCAGCAAGTTATTACTTCCATGATTTATATCGTTTAAAATTTTATTTACAGTACTACTCTATATTCTGAGGGTTTAATAAAAACCTTAGAAAAAGCCTGAGGTTTGTAGATTCTGGCCACTTTTGCTTGCCCTACGTTTTTCAAAAATTCAGTTATAACTTTTAAGGATATTTGCCATTCAGATTACCTCTATTTTTTTATCAGAATTTCCTTATTGTGAGGAACAAAACAATAATACTACCTCTAGTCCTAAATATAGGATCTAATTGACTTTTTTTAGAGAGATTAAGGTTCTGAAATAGGTTATTAAATGATTACATATTTGATATATTTTTGGATTATTCATTAGTTTAGAGCTGAAATAAACTAGTTTAAGGGAAAAAATTAGGTAAATCAATTTATAATTAACTTATTTTGTTTTTTTAAAGATTTTCTAGAAAAAGTCAAATTAGGTCTTATATTTAGGACGAGAGGGAGTAGCATTTAAGCAATTTAACATATATAAATTGCGTTAATTTGGAAATTTGCAACTTTTTTTTTATACAGAAATTTGTCAACTTTATATGAAGATTGTTTTTTCCTATTGGTAAGGTTATTAAACTTTCCATCTTTCTAGATAAAAGGACTCGTTTTACGAAACGTTGGCTAGGCGTGCTTTGCTAACCAAACCATTAATTGTTGGACCAAAAGACTCTTATTTATTATAGTGCACTATAATGGTATAATTATTTTTTTTGGCCAATTAATGGTATAATTATTGATGAGATAATCTATAGGAAAAGAACATGAGGCAGAATTTATATTATTTGGCAGAATTTTGCCTTCATAATTATCAGATAACCATGAAAATTCAATTCGTCTATTAATAGACGTGGGTTCTCAATTTTTTCTTTGGTAATACTACTACCATCACCAAATAGTTGATTTATTCACTCAAATTTGAATATTAGTCTTTTGGTAAAATGCCTTTTAAATCCCTCTGAATATACAAAAGGACAATTCAGGAACTCAAACTTCCAAAAGGACTATGAAGGAACTAGGATCTAGTTGACATTTTAAAATTGTGTGAAAAGACAAAATTGCCTTAATCATAAAACAGAAATTACTAACCACCCTTACACCCACCATTTTCAATAGGGTGGTTAGTAATTTATGTTTTATGATTAAGGCAATTTTGTCTTTTCACACAATTTTAAAATGTCAACTAGATCCTAGTTCCTTCATGATCCTTTTGGAAGTTTAAGTTCCTTAATTGTCCTTTTATATATTCGGAGGGATTTAAATGGCATTTTCCCTAGTCTTTTTTGCCAACTTGAATATTACTAGTAAACTTAACTACTCAAGTTAGTAAATTTTAAATATGGTTTTACATTCATATCTGAAACTGCAAACCGGCCTCGTCTAATGGGCAGTCAATTAAGTTTGAGGAGATTGTTGATTAGATGTGGCCATGTGGGTTACAGTGCCTAGCTATTGGCTGGCATTATGGTTAATGTTTATTATTTTATTATTCTCTACGAAAATAACACTTTATTGGGTGTAAGACTTCCAATTTTGGAGAGATAGTATCAATATTACAAGTGATTAATTACTCATTTCTCACGTACTAAGGAATGATAATTAGGTCTTAAAATTCATGTTAAATTTACCACTTTTTCCAACTTTAAACCCTTTATTAAATCATGTGTTTCACATTTTCAATTTTGAATCTCCATTAATTATAGAGATAAAGTGGGAAAAAAATATTTAATACGACAGTTGATGCCTTATATTAAGGACAAAAAATTATAAACAATTTATAACTTTTAATAAAGAATAGAGCCAGTACTAGGTTAGTTGACGTTGGAGAGAGATTTAAAAACTTTGAAAGTAATAGTTTAATAGTATCAAAATACAATTTTTTTGGATACATAATCAAAATACAAATTTTATACTTTAATTTTTTAGTGGGCATTGTGTGTGTTATATATGTGCTACTCAATAGGCTGGTAGCTTTTCTGACTTTTTGATAGACAATTGCGCATCATTCGATTACATGCTGCTGCTGTTACTTCTGCCAATTGTCATTCTAAATTGCTGTTTTAATAAGTTAATACTCATTCCGATCCTAAATACTTATTTGGAGTATAAAATTAATTTCAAATTTTAATTTATTCCTAAATATAAGTAACGAAGTAACGTTCTAATTTTTTTTAATTTTTTTCAAATAAACACTATAAATCCTTATCTATAATAAACAAGCAAAAGAGTGAGAGTGAGAATAATGACATATGGTTAGACTACATTAGTTATATCATGTGTTAATAAATAACTTAATCAGCATCTTTAATCTAATTAAATTAAAAAAATGATCTTATATTTAGGAATTGAGGGATTACTTCCCAGCCCAACTTTTTAAAAATATATACAACTTTAATAGACAACCTGCCACAATGCACAAGATAACTACACTAGTTATGTTATAATATCAATTTATAAATTTAACAAATAAATCTAATGTTCCCATATATTTTATGATACTAGTAAGAGAAAGAAATTAAAAAAGTTGATATTTCAGACAAACATTTTTTCTGTTTTACATTAAGGATGGATTAAATGGTAAAAATAAGGCTGAACTAATAGATTGTGGACAACCACCAAATTTCAATGACAAGAATAATTACTCCTCGGATCCTTAATACAACTATATAAGAGTTCAAAATTTAAATGGTTTGGTCCAAAATATAAGAGATCACCTTAAATTCTCTCTTCATTTAATGCATTTTCCTCCATCACTCTCTTCCATATTTGTTAATGATTATGTATTTCTCTTTCTTACTAGTATCATAAAAAATATGGAAAATATTAGAAAAAACATTAACTACAAAGTATAAACACTGAACTAACTTTTTGGCTAATGAACAGTTACCAAAGCATCAATTGACACAATTAATAATAAAAAGTATCAACTATATCAACATACAATAAAAAATACTACCTCCGATCCTAAATATAGGACCTAAATAACTTTTTTTTGGAGAGGTTAAGGTTGCAAAATAGTCTATTAAATCATGTCATATTTGATATATTTTTAGGTTATCCATTAGTTTATAAGTAAAATAAACTAGTTTAAGGGAAAAAAATTAGGTAAATCAATTTATAATTAACTTATTTTGCTTTTTTTAGGATTTTTCAAAAAAGTCAATTAGGTCTTATATTTAGGACATGAGGGAGTATTATTTTATGAGATATTTTTAATTATTGATAGTGTTATTGATACTTAGATAATAGTTCATTGGTAAATATTTAACCTCTCAATTTTACACGTGTGACATGAAAATATTTAATTTTTATAAATATGACATCCATGAAATTTGATTTATACACCTGTATGCCGCTACAGTCAAAGTAGTTATTCTCAGGTAAATAACAAACCAAAAACTAAAGAATAAGTGCGATATCCTAAATTGACATAAGTGATGGTTTAGTCTTTTAAGTAATAATTTTTATTTTTATATCTTACGATGGTCTATATCGTTAATTATGAATCAACAAATAAAAATTGCTTATAAATTTTCTTGTTTGAAATTTTTTCTATGAACTAATTTGTTTCTTTGATATGTTAACATATAATTTAATAATATATAAAATATATTATAATTGAGTGACTAATTTTCTCTTCCTTAATCTTAAGTAGAAAATTCAAATAGGTTAATGACGGATAAATACTTTGATATATACAAAATTAAGAGAAATTCTTAGGTGAACCTGGTGCACCAACACATTTGTGGTCTGACCACTAAAAACTTGACACGTCAATTAAAATGAATCCTAATCATCCTGCTGATGTGGCATAATATTAAATTAAAAACTTCTCTAAAATAAAATTAGAATTTCCCCATCTTCTCCACTCCATCCCTTTTCATTGAAAAAAAAAAACTAATCCCTACATGTTCATCAAAGTGAACCCAGTCTCCTCCCAAATCTGATTCATATCCTTCATTAATTTCTCCTTCTCCTTCTCCTTCTTCATGTTCCTACAGTATTGCAGATCTCCTTCTTCTTCATGTTTTTCATTTAAAAAACGGTTGAACATGTAGGGATATGAATCAACGAAGAAGGAGAAATCAACCAACGAAGAAGGAGAAATCAACGGAGGAGAAGGAGAATAATGTACGAACATGAATCAGATTTGGGGGGGGGGATTTACTGTACGAACATGAATCAGATTTTTGGGGGGGGGGATTTACTGTACGAACATGAATCAGAGATTTGGGGGGGGGGCATTTACTGTACGAACATGAAGAATTGGGGGGAGACTGGGGAATTGGGGGGAGACTGGGTTATACTGTATGAACATGAAGAACATGAACAAGGAGAAGGAGAAATCAACTAAAGCTATGAATCAGATTTGGGAGGAGACTGGGTTCACTTTGATGAACATGTAGGGATTAGTTTTTTTTTCCAATGAAAAGGGATGGAGTGGAGAAGATGGGGAAATTCTAATTTTATTTTAGAGAAGTTTTTAATTTAATATTATGCCACATCAGCAGGATGATTAGGATTCATTTTAATTGACGTGTCAAGTTTTTAGTGGTCAGACCACAAATATGTTGGTGCACCAGGTTCACCTAAGAATTTCTCCAAAATTAATAACTTGAGAGCAATCTACAAATGTATGAATTTAGGGGGTGCAAATTAAATATGATGCATGTTTCATTTTATTTGTAGAAAAAGTTCACCCAAGTTGGGTATAATTTAACATTAAAATAATAAATACATCTTGATAAGTGAACTACATATTTACCATACAATATATTTTTATGATACTCCCACTAGTCCTAAATATAAGATATAGACCCTTTGACTTTTATTGCGGAAATGGATGGTGAGGATGATGTGGTCGACTGTGTGGATGATGTGGTCGACAGTGTGGATGATGTGGCCAACTTTTAATTGAACAGTCATCACTTAAGTTTGATGAGTCAACAATTTCCGTTAAGTTGGGTAATAATGTTAGATTTAGAGGACTAAAAGTGTACTTTTCAAAGATAAATGACTAAATTGAAATTTCATGCAAACATAAAGGACTAAAGGAATACCTTAGCCTTATATTTATACAGACCTTAGGGATTATTTGCTTTCGTTTTCTCTTAAATTCATATTTGGAAATATAGCACTACATTTTCGAACTTGCAAAAGTGAATGTGCATATCCATGTTTGTACATAAAGTGGAACGACATATAATAGAAAAAATAGGAATGAAACGTTTTTGACCATGGTTAAGGCAATTAAATAAAATACTATACTTAGGGTTTCATTTTTCACTTTGCCAAATATCTCATGTTTTGTCAATTTTTTATTACAAAAGGTTCAGATTAGATGGGTCCTGGGGGTTAGATAGGGCTAGAGCAAGCCTCTAAGGCTCTAACAAACTCTTTACATCGACGAGATTTGAACTCACAGCCACATGGTTGTGAGTCAAATCTCTTTACTGATCGAATCAACATTTGTTAGACATGTGTTGCCATTTTTGAGCGTGCCAATTTAATTGAAAAGAGATAAAATCTTTTCAGAGAAAATTACGATAAAATTCAATTCCAATATGATGTTATTTGTGCACGTTGACTCCTCCACTTTACTTTCTTGCAGTTTTAAATGAGACTTGCTGAAAATTTGATAAAAAATAACGATTTCTTTTATTTTTAAAGGGTATCTATGCCCTCTGTGTGTTAAGTGAGACTAATCCCTTGCTGTTTCAAAGTCCCATATAGGGGATAAACAATTGACATGTGAGTTTGCTTCATTCATAAGAGTTGGGAATCGAACATTAATCACCTGTTTAAGGGACAAAAGTACTTACCACTCATTTCAATCCGTTAAGTTAAATACTCGTGAATTTACATGCAATTCATGTTTGTACCTCAATGAAAATCCTATTAACTTGCTATAAATTCCATCGTAACTTTTTTATTTGATCATACACATGCGCGCGCGCAAACACACACGCACATTCATTTTTTCAAAGTTTGATAAAATATAAATGCCCATCTATATTTAAAATTAAAAATTTATATTTAAAATATACTATATGATAATTATACATTATTTATATATGACAATTTTTGTTTCATTTCTTGCTAAAATATATCCTAGAAACATGTATTTATTAATGAAGGGAAACCTTTACAATTTTACTATTCAAGCTTATTATCCGAGTTTATATTCTTTTAACCATTTTACTTTAATTCGCTAGTTTAATGACCTTGTTTGTGAGTAGTATCCAACAAGCTTATGTTATTTATATATATATATATATCCCATTATTAAGCAATTAATCAAATACCCTAGATCAAGTTATGATTTTTAATACTAAATTTACTTTAAATAAGATTTGTTTTTGAAATATAAATTATTAATTATATATATTGTTTACCTTTTTTTTGTTAATCATTGCCCGATTAAATCCGGTCTCTAGGAATGTTGCCTATATAAGTAGCGCTTCCCAATATTTGAACATGTGTTCTCATCCTTACGGGAGTTGTAGCCCACTTACTAGTTCAACCAACTCATTGATATATATTTTACTTTTAGATCACAAAAGTTTAAACTACAAAGGGTCGCGCTTCAACATTATATACCGTTAATTTATGTTATCTATAAAGAGATAATAAGGTGCTTGAACCACAAGATAATAATTATACAGTTCTTTTATTAGAATAATATTGCAGTGTTTGATGCACGTAACATGAGTATGTAGGATGCTAAATTCAATTGAAATATAACAGCTAGATAATGTTTGTAACATGAGTAGGATGCTAAATGCAATTGAAATATAACAGCTAGAAAATGTATGCTACTTCACGTAAAAATAATTATATTTTGCAATCCACAATAATTTCTTTCCTTTGGAACTAGAATTTTTTTTCTAACCTATCCATTTTAATTAAAGGGAATCTTTTATTAATTAATATATCTTCCCAATTTTCGGCATTAGTTCCGAGTACGTTATAAATACGAGGGAAGAGAATATTTAAGGGTAAAATATAAATTGGTACTCCCTCCTATCTTTATTATAAGTCATCAACCGTCACTAATTTTTGGTCCTTTATGTAAGTCACTAACCACATTTAACTAATTCATTTATTAAATTTTTTCCAATATACCCTCATCATCCATGGAAAAAAGAGAACTCTTTGACTGGATTGACTTTTCCTCTTACCATTGTTTGGCTCGACTTATGGAAAAGTGACTTATTTTTAAGCTGATTTATTTTTAAGTCAATTAGAAAATAAGCTCTAAACTGACTTATTTTTATATTTGGATGAACTTTGAAAAATGGTTTATTTTCCCGTTTGACTTATAAATATGTTTGGATAAATTTTTGTTTAAAAGGACTTATTTTTAAGCTAGCTTATTTTTAAGTCATATAGAAAAATAAGCTGGCTTATTTTCTGAAATAAGCTACCTTGAGTGGCTTATAAATGAGCTTGGTGAAAATAAGTCCAACCAAACATAAAAAAAGTTACACACCCAAAATAAGCTGGCTTATTTCTAAAAATAAGTAGAGCCAAACACACTCTTAAACAATGAATAAATTGAAAAAAAATAAACAATAGACATTGACCCACTGCAATGGTCGTAGTTTAAAGGAATGAGCTAACATTCACTCGGAAAAAAAAGAATGAGCTAATAATTACTTTAAGGGAATTAACCATAATTTTTAAATTTAAACCTTTTGGCCAAATGACGTTGATAAAAAATTCCTAGCTAGAGTTATGACATTATTTTCAATAGAAGATTTGGTAAGATTTAGTTTGACTGAAAGATTTCATGGGATATCATCTTAATTAAGTTTTTTATTTATAATTAATTTTTCCATGATGAGTTACAATAATCAAAAAATAGGAGTAAGTAAAATTATAACTTTGTTGTACTAAAACAAAAAAGATTAATTAAGAAACTAGAGAGGCTAGGAGGGATGGCCCACGAGGGTAATGAAAATTCGAGAATAGCAAAGAGGGGAAGGCAGGGCACAATTTGTCTTGTTCACAGAGAAGCGCAAATGTGGAAATGCTCTCATCGGAGCAGCATAGCAGCATGGTGACAAAATACAAAGACAATACTGCCTTTATTAATTGCTGTTTGTCCCTACCCCCGATGCTCCCTGCACTACTCTCCACTATACGTACTATACTCCCTTCCCTACTTGCCTCTCTCTCTCTCTCTCTCTCTCCCTCCCCTGTGTGCTGTGCTGCTGCGTTTGAGGTGTCCTATAACAAACTTGTGACCTCCCTCCCTCTTTAAATTAAATAAAAATATCTGCATTGTCCTTGTAAGTCACAGCTCACCATTGTATTAGTACTATACTACTTAACCAGGGACGGTCAAGGGACTTACCAATCTCTTTGATGGTCTGGTTAAGCCGTCAACTTGTTGATTATGTTGCATTCTTTTTTTTTATTACAAAATTTTTGAAAAGAGTTCAACTCATCCATGATATTTAGGGTAAACTCCGAACTCATATTCCAATTTCGGCCAATAAAAGAACTCATATTCCAATATAACCTATCTTGGATTCTAAGGCATGACCAATAAACATTTTATTTCTATCCACATAGATAGATGAACTTCAAATGGAACCACAACAAGTGATATTTTCCACTAATCAAATACTTAACAAAATGGTCAAATGTCTTTGGTAGCTTAACCAACGACCAATGAGTGATTAAGTTTTTCATTCTTTTTTTTTTGCCAACAAAAAAAAGTAGCTATTGTTGAATTTTATTAAGTTTTTCCTTCAACTATATAGTACTTTTCTTTTGTTGAATTTTTTATGATCCCTTGTTGAGTTAAAAAGTAGCTATTTGTCGGTTTATTCCAATTTATAGGTAATTGCCTTTTTATAAAATAGAAATCTTCGGAGTTATATATAAATTCAACCACAATTAGATTGCTTGAGCCACTTATACAAAAGGTTAGTGGAGTTTTTTTTTTCATTTTATATTAATTTAACTTTTTATAATTTAGTTTTCTAACTTACAAATTGATATTTTTTCTTGCCAACCAGTTACAAAGTGATATTTGATCTATTTAAGTGTGCAAATAATGTAAATACATTGATTTATATTCTATTTGATTAGATTGAGAAAATTAGGCAAGTTAAATAGTATGGTATATATTTTTCTAAAGCAATTTGACAATAGTCTTTCATTGTCTCTTCTCTTTCTTATTTGAATATTGTTAAGATTAATTATCTATCTTTCAATAAGGATTTGTGTGTGTAGTAAATTAATGTGAGAAATACGTTAAAGTTTGAATTCGTCTGTAACAAATAAAAATTCAATTATCACGAAGTGAGAAAGCATGATGACAAGTTATTTAAATTAATTATTTATTAATCACCCACTTGAATACCTCAGTATTCTCTTAGTATAAAATATTTATATATAAATAACTCAAAATTATCCGAAATTAACTGATACTAAAAAGAAAGTAAATTCATCATGTCTATGAAATGACTGGCTAAAAGCCGAAAATTCAATTGAATTATAATATCTTGAATGATCCTCTGTTTTTACTTCTTTTCGGCGAGTTGATAGGTCTAATTTAATGTTGAGCCTTTTGATTTCCGTAGCTTCATTTAATAATGCCCCTGAAAGTGACATTCAAATCTCATGTTCCCATGACGCTAGCTAGCCTAATAATCTAATACTCCTACTATGTCTATAAACAACAGGGAAGGAAGAAGGGGAAAAACAAGTTGGAGATATCCCTCACTCTGAATTCCTTTCAAACCAATCAACAGTCTCATCATCCCATGGTTTCGTTACCATCTTGCCAGTGCCCCCATATCTAGTTGGTTTTCTAATGTCATACTATCGTATTAAAATAATAAAACGTATAATGTTCTTGTTTTTAAATATAAAGATGTTAAATAAATTTCTAAAATATACTCCCTCCGGTCCCTAATGTAAGAGCCCAAAATTTGAATGGTTTTGTTCCTTTATGTAAGAGCTCACCCCATATTCTCTCCTCATTTAATGCATTTTTTCCTACTTTACCCCAAACTCTCTTTCATATTTATTAATGCTTATATATTTCTCTCTCTTATAATAATTATGGGCAATTTTGGAAAAGAAGCATTAACTCCAGACACCCAACTAACATTCACATGTTTTCTTAATAAGCGTTTTTTTGACGGCTAGCTCTTACATTAGAGATCGGAAGGAGTATATGATATATGCAATGTAATATGCTTTTTTATGAGACAACACGTGCTAGAAAACAATAAATTAGCGACATAATTTAGCTATAAAATTTTCTATGTGTTATAAAAATGTGACATTTAGATGTTCATAACTTCCTAACTATATAGGATTCCTTTTCTCAATCAATGACAATCATTTCTAAAGGCTAAACCTTTTTTTATTACATCTAAAGGCTAAAACTTATGTCATATTGTAAATTAAAATCTATGTTTATGATATTGTAACATTTGCTTTGGTATTAGCCTCTAAATAGAGGCACACCACAAATGGTTGGATGTACTATGAAAGTTATGTAAATGAGAATCATTCATTCTATTCATGTACTCTTTTCTCTCTTCTTTCTTTATCTTCATCTCATCCTTTCATCTTCTTCATATTTTTTTTATTTTTATAACACGTTATCAACGCGTAGTTCTAAGTAATTGAGGTAGATTTCTTATATAATGTTTCTTATATATATGTACTCTTATATATTATATTACTTGTGTGAGTATTATTACATATATTTATTTATTTCTATTTACTTGCATCATATCCTTACCTCTTTCGGAGTACAAGAGAAGTTGTCACAATGAATTCGATTGGTCATTTCACTGCATGTAATTCATACGTCCTTTAATTTCTCACAAAAAATCCCCTTCAACATATTTAATTTTAATGTTTTGCATTTATACACACACATATTAATATAATACACATACACACTACCTTACACACAATGTGCATGTTATACATACATATGTCTATATATAGTTTTATTTTAATATAATATCATTTCCTATTCACCTTTATTTTTTTCATTTTATATTATGCATTTTTTATATTATATCATTTATTATTTATTTATTGCAATTCAAATTATTTTAGCAACAATTTGTTATGTTATTTACTTTTATAATATTATATTTCTTGTTAATTTTCAATTTATTATAATGGCCTAAAGCTATGACATTCCCAAATTTATTTTATTACCTGAAGTCTCATCACTTTGATCGGTATAAGATCATCTTAAATTTTCTTTTAAAAAAATGACATGAAAAGAGGAGTGACACTTTGATATCTTAAATAAAAAATATAAGTCCTTGAAGGCTAATGACAAAGGATTAAACATCAAATCATATAAAATAGATTTTCGCTTTGAATGATATTTGATGTTGTCTTAAAATATATTATGAGAAAATATGGCAAGAAGTCATATAGAAAAGGAAAAAAAATTTACAAAATAATCAGATGCCATATGAATAAGTATATGACCAAAAGTCAAATGAAAAAAGTTACAAAATGACTAGATGTCATATGAATAAGTATGTATCAATATATTATTATGATGCAAATAAATGAAATAATGTAATAAAAAAACAAATAAATGAAATATTGATAACCCCTGAAGGGTCAATGATGTTTATTTTCAATTATTATCTAATGTTATTTATTTCATTATTTATGTCAAATATCAATCTTATACACACACAGAGACACACACATACAGGTTATCTAAATATGGCATATCTCCTATATTATACTTTCATAATATGTCATTTTATATATTTTCTACCTTAATGACATTATTTTTTTATTTGTGGGAGAAATACGTAAAAAAAGTCCTGAAGACTAATAGGATATTCTGCTATAATCACACACGAATAATGATCATGTTGTTAATTAAGGACACCAAGGTTTGGTGATATAAAAATATAAGGCTTTGATGATAAGCCTATATGACTTAGAAGTTATAGTCAATGAAAGCAAGTAACACAATGGTATGGTCCTGAAGACCAATTAATAACAACAACAAAGTTTTATCCCAACTAGGTGGGGTTGGCTACATGGATCGCACGACGCCATTGTGTTCGGTCAATTGTCATGCTTGGTGATATATTATTGGCCAAAAGATCTTAAGTTGAATAATGTCGGCAAGAGTTCTCTTTGACCTTGTAAGGACTCCAAACCAGTTGATCAACTATTCTTACTTGATCATCTAATTCTCTTCTTTGAACGTGCCCAAACCACCTTAAGCGACTTTCTATCATTTTCTCTGCAATTGATGCTAGCCCAACTATTTCTCGAATATGATCATTATTCTAAATCCTCTCTTTTATTGTATGACCACACATCCATCTCAACATTTTCATTTCTGTCACCTCCATCTTATGATCATGTTTCCTTTTAGGAGACCAACATTCACTACGATATAACATTGCAGGTCTAATGGTTGTTCGGTAAAACTTCACTTTTATCTTATATCTTCAACCTTACGATCACATATAATCCCAGTAGCTTTTCTCCATTGAACCTAACCAGTCTGAATTCTATTATTAACATCACTGTCAACTTCACAATCTTTTCGTATAATTGATCCAAAATACTTGAACTTATCCACCTGTTGTATAGTCTGGTTTCCCAATTTAATTTAGGTAATCTCATGAGTTTGTGTATCAACAAAGCAACAATGCATATATTCCGTCTTACCCCTACTTAGGCGAAAACCTTTCAACTCTAAAGTCACCATCCATCCTGAAGACCAAACAATATTTGGAAATATTGATAATATGCAAAATGAATGTGAGAAATATAGTGATAAGAATTTGTGAATTTCCAATGTGAATGCGCTCTAATATTTATTTATTTGTGAAATTCTAACATTTTTCAACTGTTGTTTAGATTTATTGTTGTTCAAATTTATGGTGATTAGTTTGTGAGAGATAAATACAGCAGACCCTTTTCCACTACAATTTATTGACCAGGTTTGGAGAATTTTATGATTATTTTTTTGTTCAATGGCTTATGATTGATGTAGTGTTCAATTTAATTATTGAATTTTTTCAACAATTCTCCTCATATTGCTTTTATATGAATTTCTTACATTTGAATACCTATGAATTCTTTCTACTTTATTGTTTAATTGGATGAAAATTATTTTAAAAAATAGGATGTTAGTATTGACAAGAAAAAAATAGAAACTATTTCTTATCAAGTATATTAAATTTTATTGTAAAAAAATTAATTATATGGCTATGAATATTACTATTGTAAGTTTTGTACATTATTTTATCATGACGCTGATATGAATATTAGAATAAATTGATTTTATGTGAAGTTTTGTAGTGTAAAAATTATATAGTTATCTCATATTGTAATTGAGATAATAAAAATTTATTTGATTTATGCAAAAACTCACTAAGAATGGTGGTGGTGATATTGGTTTGTTTGATGAAAGTATAATTTATGGGTGCTTATTTCTTAATAGAAGTATGGGTATTTAATTATATTGAAAAATTGAAAAAAAATCATTACTATTATCTTATACCATTTATGCTTTAGCATTATTATGTATTAGTGTTCCTCTTGAATTAATTTTATTCATTTAATACAACCCTTCATTTTTTTATCATTATATATTTTGGTTATAGATCTCTTCATATTTCTTTATATAGAGAAAATTTTTGAATATTTCATTCTTTAACCATCAAATGAAGCAATTTGAATAGTATTATTATTAATAATGAAATTATAGATGAATGCAATAATCTTATGTATTTCTTGGATAATTCTTGATGAAAATCAACACTCATATTTTGATACTAGAACTTTAGTTCATATCCATAAGAGAGAGAAAAAAATCTGATTCATTAAGACTATGAAAGAAAAATATATCTCATTTATTTTGAAATTCAAATTTTCATGTGAATAAGTAATTTTTTTAGCTTCAAAATGAAATGTAAGTCATTGACCTACTTAAGATGCCTTTGAATTACATGAATAGAGGAAGTTTATTGGTATAACTCACACTTGAAAGGGAGATTATTGGAGTATAATTGTGAGCTAATGTTGATTTTCATTCCCTACTCACATAACCAGATGTATTTTCATTTATGGTTTGGTTTTTATTTTGATAAAATCATATTTGTATTGTATTTATAAAATATATATATAGTAAATATATTTATGAGAGTTCCAGGAGAACTATATGACAATTCCAGAAGAATTGTACATATTAGAAGCAATAATAACATCATAGTTCTTGAAGAACTAATAGTTGTATATTGTAAGGAGAAAGTATATTTATATAACTTACTTGAGGGGAAATTGTGTGATATAAATATAAGTCATATTGCATGGGGTTTTTACTCCTAAACTTTTCATAAAGCTCGTATAATCTCCCAATAATCAGATGTTAGTTTGATAATGAGAATAACATTGCAACAAACCTAAGTTTGAAAATGTAATGTTTGGTAATGACCGGTTGGATCATCCCGGATCATAATGATGCAAAATAATTTCAAGACTCACTAATGAAACAAAAGATTCAATTACTTGTTCTCAAAAGAATGAAATATGAAACATCACTAGTTTTGATTGAAATTATATACATGTAGATGTGTATTGTATGAATTATATATGGGCTCATACAGATATCATATGGACTAAATGATACTTTATGAATATTATATGAATCTATGAAATTGTCACATTGGTGTCCATGTTACATGATCAACTTGCAACCTGAAGTTTGCAAATTTGTTCAGTTAAAAACATTAGTCAAATTATTTTCATTGAAATCACTAGTGTTTTTTAATTATGATTTTACTATTTATATGCCATATTAGAGCATATCCATATCTAGCAAAGCCTCCCTAAATAGCTAGATCAATATTTGTGAGAACAAAATTTTTCAATTTTAGAGTTGGGTAAAATGTACTACCACTATGAATGCATCATGCATACAAAGTATTATGAATTCTCCCATTGGCTCTTGGTCAGAAGCCAAATATTTTCCATATGATGTGTTGAAATTTTTATTCATATTGTTCCACCACAATAATGCACATAGATGAATATTAATTGAAATTTGGGATAAATGTTGGTGTTTCCAACGTGAGGGGGAGAAATGAATAACTGGAAGAGATATATGTTGTATGCAACAAACGTGAATCCTTAAATATTAGTAATGTGAACTAGAAGTTCATCAAATATTGCAAAATATTTGCCAGACACTATCACTGACCAAATAAGGATTTTTATATCTCATGATCCAGTTGAAGAATGCTCCAATAATTACATATGAGAATGAAACATGCTTGAAGCGTGAGAAAATGATTGATTCCAAAAGAAAATGAAAATGGAGCAAATAATTAGGATGATCATTTTGAGGAGACTTTAATTGAGACACAACTATTTGTAAGATTCCAGAAGTGACTCAAGTACCTGAAAGAAAAAAACAGAGAGGTCAATATGTTATGTCAACAATAATTTCGATATCAATATCACGTGATTAAATGAGTATCTAGTATACAAATATGTTATGAGGAGACATAAAATGACTAGCTAGTAGAAAACAATAATCTACGCACCCAAAGTGCTATTAGAATTATATAAATGAGAACTTTTATGCGAAAAAGGGTAGAAGTATGGTTAGAATATTTTTCGCAAAAATCTATGGTGATAGATTTTGTCTCGTGGTGGAATGATTATTCATGTTTTGATCTGGTAGTCTAGCAATAAATAAATTTTGATATGCGTCTAGAGAATATGATTATAACTCATGGGTAGATATCGTGAGTTGAATCCTAGAGGTATTTCAAACACTAGAAGTATTATTGAAAATGAATGCATACATACACACACACAAACATATGAAAGTCTCTAAAGGAACTGCTAGAAGCGGTTGATTTGTATAAATGTTACTCCCCAAAAGGATTAAAGTTTCCAGAAGTAAACGATTTAATTAATAGATTTTGCTTGAAAAAATATAAAAAGTATTCAATCATTCATAATGTGAACATGAATGTTATAGAGACTCTTGATGAGTTTTTATATTTTTTTTTGTACTCCTAAAGAACTTGTAAAAATTTAACTATTACTTAGACTCCTGAAGAGCCTATAGAAGCTAAAAGATTAGCTCATGAAAAAAGTTGAAAGAAAAATGTGTTTTCTATATATTAGCTCCTAAAGAGTCTATAGAAAAATTTGGTCCGGACGTATCATATATTGTTATTATTGGTCCAGAAGTAATGGACATCATGCATGGGTCAATATGTCCTTTTCATATCAATAAGAATAATTGATTCAACAACCAGAAGACATTGTCATGAACTACATCAATAGGAGAAGTGGAATTAACATATGATCAATCCGTTTGAAAGTAAATTTAGTAAATTTATTATAAAGTCACTCCGGTGATAAATATTTGGAAGATTGGTTCATGACATTAGACTTTTCAAATCCAAAATCATCAACTCATGTTGTGAAGAAGGGGAGTAATACGCGCTGTACTCTTTTTTCCTTGTCTATGGTTTTATCCCCCTGGGTTTTCCTAACAAGGTTTTTAACGAGACAACTTTGTTAGATATTATTGTGTACTCTTTTTCCTTCACCAGGTTTTTCTCCCATTGGGTTTTTCCCAATAAGGTTTTAATGAGACACAATAATATATTTTTTTATGAACATCTAAGGGGGAGTGTTATAAAAATGTGGCCTTTGGATGTTCATAACTTCCTAGCCCTCTAGGTTTCCTCTTCTCCATCAATGACAATTATTTCTAAATTTTACAACTTATGCATAATGTAAGTTAATTCATATGTTTATGACATTGCAACATTTGCTTTGGTATTAGCCTATAAATAGAGGCATACCACAAATGGTTGGATGTACTATTAAAGCTATGTAAATGAAAATCATTCCTTCTATTCATGTAGTCTTTTCCCTCTTCTTTCTTTATCTTCATCTTGTCCTTCTTCATCTTTTTTATATTTTCTTTATTTTCACAACAATCTAAATAATTCTCGGTAAAATCAGGAATTTTATTGCCAAATTCTAATCATATAGTAACAATATATCTCATAACAAAAGCTAAAGAAGTGGTGTTATTGTGGTGAATATAATGCAGCGTTACACCATGAAGAGAGAGTGTCAATAGTGAAGCATGTTACCCCTCCGGATTGAAGATTTAGAGAATGGGAGGAAGATAAGGGATTAGTTGAGTTATATTTGGTGGGCTGAAATTTACATGGAGAGAGGGAAGGGTGCTCCAATAAACCTGATCTGATGTTTATAACTAATGATTGGAGAATGATGTTTCCGGAGGTGAAAGTTGTTAATTTACCCGAATTCAGTTCTAATTTTTGACATGTGCTAATTAAATTTGATGGAGGAGGTGAGCAAAAAGGTGCTTGTAAAGGTTTCAGATTCTATGCTCCTTGGGTGATTCATGATGGTTTTCATGATTTATTTAAAGGATCATGGGCTAACACGATGAGTTGGGATGAGAATGTTCAATGCTCTGTGACAATTGTTAAAGATGGAATAGGTGTTTGTTGATTTAAATAGAGAGAAACAAATGCTGTTGAGGATAATGGATTTTATTAATAGGAGGTTTGAGGTGTTAGGAGTTAAAAGGGAGATAAAAAAAGAGATGTGGTTTGGAGCCCGTTGGAGGAAGTATTAGCCCAGGAGGAAATTATGTGGCTTCAAATTATGTGGCTTCAAGGATGAGTGAACATTGAAATTTACCAAGTACTATCACCAAAGAATTGAAGATTTTCTTAAAACAATTTGTTGGTTCTTTTAATATTAATTAAAAGAATAAAATTTCTTCGCCAGGTTTGAGCTAAATATTGAGTCCTATATAACTTGTACTTTCTTTATAAGCTTTTCCCCCCGTTTTTTTTTCATGTTTTAATTAATTAGCAGCACTTCAAGAATATAATTGTGAGTTAGATGAAAGCCTGAAACTGAAATATACCCTGTTCTTTTTTTGTCAGTACCCTGTTCATTTATGTATGTAGCTCGGATTCATCTATATATATATATATATATATATATATATATATATATATATATATAACTGTTTGTAAATGAACACAATTATCTTCCTTAATTTCATCAGTCTCTCCTAACTGTTGTTAATTACTTTCCACTGACTTTTAAAGAGGAACCTAGAGTTAAGTTCATTACAAGATCCCATTCCAATGGTTCTAAAATACATTTTTCTTAGTAACGTGGTAAGTAATGTGTTACTCTCTCGAGTGAGCAGCTTAGTGATACACTTTTATTAAATGTTTTTTGGGAAAAATTAATTATTGGGTAAAAGCGCTGATCTAATAATTAACTATTTCGGTTTGGATAAAAATAATAAATGACTATTTCACGGTGCATAAATAATATCTAACTTTGTAATCGTGCAAAAATAATAAAACCGGTGTTGGATGTTAATTTGTAATTATGTGAAACCTTACTAATATTATTTTCTTAAGTAAAAATACATTTTTGCCCCTCCCAATTAAAATCCAACCTTCTTGACCCTTCCCTCTATCCCTTCTCTTTAACACTGTGCTTACGAATACCCATATATCAAAACTGAACATGAAACCACATCTCTCACGCATTTCATCAAACACCCTTCATGCAACATCTTAAACAATTACATTACAGCTTAAACAAAATCCTCTCTAAACAAAGATGGGATCCATAGCTATGAATGACCTCAACAATTAAGTTAAACAGCTTAAACAACGTCTTCTCCAAACAAAGCGGTTCACTTTTCACTCTTCCTTTGACCATTTTTGTGATTATCATGCATACCCTTTTGAGATTGATTACTGAAAAAATTATAAAGTTTCAAACTTTAACTAGTATGGACCCCGCGCATTGCGCCGGTCATTTGGCATTTAGTTGTTTTACATTTAAATTTATAAAGATATTAGTTTGTGTTGCACATGGTAAGAGATATTTATATACTTTCAAAATATTTGGGAAGATTAGAGAAAACAAACAACTTAATTATTATATATCATCTTATTATGTTACAAATGGCCGCGTGTGCAATGCACATGATGTTTTTATTTTTGATTAAGGTAATGTAATTTTGAATTTTTGCTTTGTTAAAGTAGTTTTTTGCAAGGGACATTACTAATATAATATAATTGTATGTGTTTATTTTGATTTTTGGGTCCTTAATTGTTTGTATATGATTTTAATATAATCACTAATATATTACCCGGTGCACTGCACGGGGCAGTGGCCTATTTACTGAAGTAATAGTCTGAATTGAAATTGTTTATACCCTTGAAAATACAATGAGGTTAATAAACATGTGAAATTGTGTAAATACAATGAAGTTGACGAAATTATACTCTACCATGCAAGTGGATGTTTTTATTTTGATGAAATGTCACATATTGTCTTAATATAAAGGTATTTGGATGTTTCAAGTAAATGTGACTCTTATATGTGATAGGGAAATAATTTACTTGACTGAATATAATGAAGCGAACATATTTAGGTAATTATTGATTGGGATGAGGAAAAATTGTAAAATATATATATAAAAAGATTTAAAAGCTTACTAATAGGATTGAAAATAATGAAGGAAAAACTGTACAATTTGAACACAATTATTTGGTAATTTTGGGTCCATTGCATGACATTAATACTTTTGACTATTAATCAGCTATGTTTGTTTTGCCAATTAATTAAAGTGACACATGAACTTGCAATAGTAACTAATTCTCCAAGATTATTCAGTGTGAGCTAAAATGTTTGAAAAGATAAAATAGAAATTATGTTACGTGTAATATTTAAATTATTATGAAAATAAATACTCAAACTCCTTTTTACTAACCCAAATATATCTTTTTAGAATAACTAAATATGTTATTGAATACATTATCAAACCATTGTTATGTAAATCCCGACTCTGATAAGATATTTATGATAGCTACCAAATACCAATGAATGGTTTTTTTTTTTAAAAAAATACAAATTTAGATTACATGTAATATTTTTAACTTGACAGATAATTAAATTCGTGCATGTATAAAAAAGAAAAGGAGAGTAGAATTTTATCTCCAACTTCCCCATCCACCCCCCCCCAAACAAAATAAAAATTCCCCCGAGCACCTCTCCCATTCAAAAGTCACTTGGACTAAATTTTTTTGTAGTTGATCTTTCTAAATAATTTCGATTTATATTACATGAACGTAATTAAGAATCAGAACCCGTGTAAAAACAAAATAATAGTCAAACTCTTTTCTCAACCTCCCCATCTAAACACCCATAAAAAGCAAATTTCCGTAGGCAAAACCCCTCCAATCCATAAGTTTACTTACACTAATTTTTTTGTAGTTGATCTTTCCAATTTTCAATTCCTAAGATCCTAATGTGCTATATAAATTCTCATAATTAATTCTTTTATATTTTCCAAAACAAATAAATCAGCAAAAAAACTTGTGCATGTGTATATTGTCTTTTTTGTTCCACTTATGCATTTATATGAAATGGTAAAGTTAACATATTTAAATATTTTAAACATATGCTGATGACATCCATTAATCAGAGAAGTTAGAGTCACAAAAACAAACTTATCATCATTTTAAGATGGGGTTCAACATTCCATAAAAAGTGAATGCTAATACTACAGGTTCCTGGTTAGCGCGTTAGACTATAACATCCAGTGTTGATAAGAAGTATACCAATTCATTAGTCAAGTTAGTTTGTATACAAATAAACATAAAATCTGTAGAGTGATTTATTTTATTTTGTTCAGCATCTCCAAAAAAGTTAACTTGTTCTTTTACTAAGAATCGGAATGAGAATTTATTTTAAGACAATTAAGCACAAATTCTTAACATATATTTTCTCTAGTTTTTTACTTATATCACTATTAGGCAATGAGTTGTTCTGAAAATTAGATGAGCATGTTTGATACCTTTCAAAACCTAGGTTTAGGGCCCGACCTAGGTTTTAAAATCAGAATAGACAAACACTCACAACTTTTTCAGAATAGTTTTTTTTTTCTATTAAAATCTAGGTTTATGTGAATGAGTTATGTTTGTTTTGTGAACTAATTACAATGATACATTAACCCGCAATACTAATTCTCCCATCTTCACCATGTCGCTATTATTTGGAACCTTTTTAACAATGCGACCACAACTTTCTCAAATCTCAATACAAAAATTTGTCACATGCAAAATGCTAATATCTCCAAATTTTTAAAACAATTCTAAATCTATCCCTAGTTCTTCAGCAAATATTTCACTTAGATTCCAATTAATATTCATTATTGATTGTTTTTCAACTCTAGTGAGTGATTGGACCAAAATTTATATATTTAAGCATGTGCATTTGAGATTAATTAGTGAGATTTAATTGTTATATTTGATCATTATTGGTGATTTTATGTGCACATGCTTATAGGTGATTATATGGAAAATCCTAGCTTAATTACTTGCATTTTAAGTAACCAAGGGTATTTTGGTCATTTTTGACTATGTGGTGCTTTTCTCTTGTAGGCACGTGGGCCCCACACACCCTTGGGATTGCTTGGAGTGCAAGGAGGAGTCTAGGTGACAAAGGCAAAGGCAAAAGACAAAAATTACCCCATTTGTCAAAAACAAGGGATTTGCATGTTACAAAATGCTGTAATTTTGACTCCACATTCAAAAATTCAAATTTTAAAGAGGAGGAGCCTCATTAAGGGCATAATGGGAAGCACATTGAAGAGGAGAAAAAGGAGCAATTTTTGACAATGCATCTAGCCAAGTTCAAGTCCACATTCATTCCCAACTAATGACGTAATACCTAAACTACCCTTCCTTCCCCATTTGTCTTAAACATTTCGGCCACCTCCCTCCATACACATCAAAAATATCTTTTGACACCTCACTAATCTCATTTGACAACTCATCATCTCCCTAATCACTTTCACTAATCAAACCCCACTTCATTAACCACACAACACCACCTCATTTGACAACATTCACCAACTTCACCTTTCTCTCTCTTCATCTCATTTTCTCTCAACTTCTTCATCTCCTTCCTCACCATACCTCTCGGCCTCTACCTCATTTCCATGGAGTCTCACGCAACTTCCTCGATTTCTTCCATTTCCATGCTTGGCTAAGCATCCTTCTTCCTCCTCAAGTCAAGATTTGTGCTAGAAGCTTCATGTTTGGCCTTATGTGAGAATTTTATGTTCTAGGTTTGCAAGTTTGTAATTACTTAGATCTTTCATCTCTAGAGCTTTTAGGAATGTTAGATCTAGAGTTTTGCATAGAGATTTCTATGTAGAATTCATTTATTCTTTCCAAACTTGTAAACCTAATTTCTAGTTCTTGAACTTTCATGTATGTTAGGTCTAGATTTGTATAGCTTCATGAAATTAGACATATGTGGTTACATTTTGTGTGATTCTTGAAGTGAATGTTATATAGAAATTAGTTTTAATTTCTATTGCACCTATGCATATACATCAAGTTCAAGGCTAGGTTCTCTTGATTATTTAGTTTAAACTAGCTAAAGCTTCTTAGATTTAAGAGGTCTTGGCCGATTTAAGCTAGTTAATTAAGAGGAAATTGTCACATGAGGCCTATCATTCAAGAAGCACAAATTGAGGCTTGAAGGAGGAGGATTCACTCTTGATAACTTCTCATATCCATTCGGTTATTGTTGTTTCTTTTGCTAGAATAGTTGTAGTTAAAAAATCAAAATCAATCTCCTTACATTGTTAATTTGCGTGACATTTAGACTTTTAATTAGCAAGAAATTGACCTAGGTTGTGGAAAAGACCTAATACTCACCACTATTAACTTAGTGGATTTGAGTTTAGAAATTATTGATTGACCTTTAGGGCGACATTTAGGTCAAATCAGTGAGCTTTATCTAACTCTCATTAATGATAAAAAAACTTTAGAAGAAGAATTAATATATATTAAACATTTAATACTTCATCTGATCTTTATGTAGATAAGTCTCATATCCTTATAAAACATATTTTCTCATAGACCCTCATCTCTGTCTCTAACTTGTCAGGTGGGAGGATACCTTGATCGTTGACTAAAAAAATATATCTCCTTATAACGTTTAAAAATATAGATTGTCAGCTGAATCCTCATTTTTGATGCAGTATTTACAATTTAATGAAAAACATTTTGGAAGAAAGTTAATTTATATTAAATATAATACTTCAATTACTATGAAAATAAGTCCTTACACTTCAAAAATATATCTTCTCAAAAACCCAGCACACCTAAAATAAATCTGCTTATAACGCTTAAACATATTGCCCCCAAAATCCACATTCATGACATGGTATTTATGATCTTTTTATGAAAACAATTTGGAAAAGAAATTAATAAATTATACATGTAATACTTCATCTATGTAAATAAGTCCCCACCATCTTCTTAATAACTTCACTCCTTAAATATATTTTCTTAGAAACCTCACTCCCTGAATATATTTTCTTAGAAACCTCACTCCTAATGAGAAAGAAATTGCAGAGTACTACCCATTTAAAAATGTGTTAAGAGGTTTCTATTTCAATTCCCACCTGGCTATAATAACCCATTCATTAAGAATTATTTTACTTCCAAGCATGGGAATCACAATATTTAGATATGCATTTGAATGCTTAGACCTGACACCTACGTATAATAACTCCAATTAATGATATCATATGAGATAAACTTCTTGCCATGATCAATAACATGATTTGATAAAAATTGCTATTCTCAATATAAAGGATCTCTCGTAAAACAACAAAGATCTAGCAATGTAAACAAATGAAAGGGCACCATGCGCAGTGATAGGTATTGAGAACACGAGTCTATTAAATTTATGAGCATACAAAAACATAACTGAATACAAACTAAAAAAACACTTTTCCCACATAAAAGAACAATTAGTACTACATAAAAGACAAAATTTTACATAAGACATTTCACTTCATGTGTATACTACATTAATCTAACTGACAGCACCATCTTGCTCACTTTTAGAAACAATCTTGCGCACTTCTTGATCAATGTACATAGTAACATGATTGGAACAACATATACCACCAGCTTGTGAGATGCAAGACCTGAAAAAATAAAATTGTCTTGAAGAACACTATCAGCCCCTTGCAACATACTTAGTCTTTTCACAAAATAATTACATTCTAATATTCTTGAGTATTGATTAAAGATGATGATTTGTTGAATGGGATTATTGAGAATAAACTATATGCCTGCCTATAGCAGAATGGATATTGCATATTTTGATCTTGTTTATTAAATGGCAAGAGTATGATGTTATGTAGCAGAAAAATTCCTAGTAGAAAATCTAGATATCATTACAATCATCTAGTAAACCTTATTCTGTAAGGTCATCAAATTTAGTTAGTACAACAATGCTACCTGATTATTATGAGAAACAATAATAAATAGAAGGGGTTAAAAAATAACAACAAAAGTTATAGAAACACACACGCGCGCACACCTCAAAAAAGTTAGGAACTTTTGAGTACATATTGCCACATAAGTTCTCTACAGCAACCTTGTATTAGAGCATTCAAGTATTCACAATAATAATCAGGTTTAGGAGAAATGAGAGGGCAAGAGAGTGGAAGCACAAACTTAGTATAGTAGGCTTAAAAAGGCAAACTTTGAAAGATAAAACCACACCAGGTTCCAAAAATACTCCTCTCTTGATATTCACCCATCAAATACAATGGCCTACCTAGGCTTATAATCATCATCAATGGTGACATTGTCCCAAACATAGGGCCCCTCTATCTGAACATTGGACAGAGATATATAGTTATGTTAGAAGGGATGTGCTACAGAATGCAAAACCAAGTGTGCATGGGGCAAAGAAGAAAATATCTCCAAAAAGTCAGCTAGTATGACAGACGTGCTAGATGACTGCCAATATGATAAATGATTCAAATGCCAATCCATACCAACATTGAATCTAGGGAAATCCTATAAATATGATTTAATTATATGATGAAGATTCAAAATTCAAAGTAAAAAGTATTGAAGATAATCAATGTTTTGAGAGATTGGTGTATTTCATATGTGTGAGTTGGATACATAGTCTCATCCTTCTGCAGCAATTTTCACCCCAATTTCTTCAATGGTATGAATATGTAAGCATAAATCTTTCAGCAGTAACTAAAAAGTGAACTAACCCAAAATAAAATTTTAGTTTAGATAGCTTCTACAAACAATACAAGCTAATAATTTTTTCATATATGTAAATAATTCATTTCTAGGAAGCCCCAGACCAATAAACTAAAGCTTTCCGGGAAAAAAACATCTGTATATAATGTTCAACAAACCATTTAAAAAAGATACCATTAATATCAACTCATTCCTCTAAAGAACTATTGAATCTGCATAAATGATTTTAGCAATATAGCCTATTTCTTCCATTAAAGTATGAGCTTCATAGAGATAAGTAGGCATGGAAACACCAGGAGCTAATAATAGGAAATAGTATTAGTCTAGATTAGAACTCTAATAAACCATCCTTTATTATGTATCTGAAAAGAAATTGAAGGGGAAGAAAAGTTCTCACCTAACAAAGGAGGAGTTGATATCGGATAACATAACTGATTTTCGAAGAAAGCAGAGGGGGATGTAGTAAAACATAAGTGAATGTCAGCCATGGTTGATTTGAAAATAATCCATGCATCCTGTTAGAATATTTGGCCACGTGTACATGAGGAAGGAGACATCCCTATAAAAACACCACCAAAGAGTGTAAGATGCAGGTACTATGGCCAACCATTTAATTAACATTCTGAATAGTTTCTTCTAATGACTCAAGCCATTGTGGAAGTTTTGAATGCATACCAGAAACAAAAATGTTCGCAGAACACACCAGGAAAAATATCAGAATTATAGCAAAAAATCTGTTATGCATGATATGGGAACAGCATGGTAGAACCTCTACTGTTTGTTCTTGAAACTGATTATAGTCCATTTTAAGCTATAATCAATTCATTATAAGTGATTATTTTACTGGCAAAATAGATTTTTCAAAAAATCTAAATCTAAAATCAATTCATCGTTGTGGCCAAAACCTCTCTTACTTTTATCAAAACCTCCATACAACATTGTCTCAATTGATTCATTTATAATTATAGTACCGTGCATCATTTTTCCTATACATTTGAGTAAATCAGACTTAAAAAAAGGAGAATTAGTTGAAAAGTCATTGAAATATTAAAGAAATTAGTGATTGTTTACCTTGGATGCAATTAAGATCTAAGCTCAAATCATTCCTGAACCCTATGATCAAAATAACAAAATTAGGGCCGTTTGCAAAAAAATTGGTAGCAAAAAATTAACAATAAGCATTTCAGTCTCACTTAAAGATTGCAAATATATTCAAACGAAGAGAAAGTAAAATTGAGAAAGAAAGCACCCAGCATCTAATAAGTTAACATGCTAATGCTTGCCTCTTTGGGCGCACTCAGATGTTAAGGTTAGAAATGTGAAAACTGAGTATGCCGTTGCCAACCTTCATCATGGAGTTCCAGACTGTTTCAGGAAGAGGATAAAAGGTTTTGGTGATAAAAAGCAAAGCTTTATAAAAAAAATCCTCAGAAAAGAACCATTAGAAATGAATAAAAGCATAAAGAATCTTAAGAAAGGAAGTAAGACGCAGAGGCAAAGCAAAAGAAAGTATAAGACATCTACTTACCAAGTCCTCCCAAAAACGACCAGATACAGAATCGTGAACACTGAAATGGCACACGGTCATATTAAAGAGAGAATGTGATCGATCAATCTCTGGTCCAATGAAGAGTGAAGGGTTTGATCTAGGGAGTGGGAACTGAAGAGGGAAGGGTTTGATGTGTTGTTGGAAACATGGAGTAATAAATGGTTCTAGCCTTCTGGGGAACTGAAAGGTTTGATGTTGGAATAATAAATAGTTCTAGATGCAATGTTTAAGGATTAAGTGATGAAGCATCAAGCTTGAACAGGTCTGACCGCCTGAGGGCTTTTAGTAAAGTGTTTGTGAGTGGGAAATTAATGGAATGGGAAGAAGTGTGAATGCACACTTAAGGAGTTTGGATTTATTAAGCATTTTGCCTAAGTTTTTAGTATGCAAACTTAGATAAAACCACATAAAAACTGGATCCTAATGTGAAAAGAAATGAGATCAAATACAAGATTTTAAGGGTTATATTTGATGTTATTTTCCATCTGGGGGTTTATATTTTGATCAAAATTAGGTAATCATTGTACCGTCGGTAGGTGATTGTGAATGGCGTGAATCAACCACTGGCGAGGAGAAATGAGGTTGAATGGTGAATGGTGGTGTCATAGCGGCGGTTGAACAGTGGCTATGGTGGTGAGCGATGGTTATGTATGTCTAGTGAGAATGATGAAGAGAGAGATTATGTAAGGGGGAGGAGGGAGGAATCCATCGCCCGATGAGGTGGTTATGATGGCGAGGTGGTGGCCGGAAGTTGTAGGGAGCCTGGTTGTGTGGGAGGGGGAGGGATTGCCATTGGAGTTGGAGGTGAATTGCTGGTGATGGGCTTGAAGAGGAAGAAGGTAGGAGGAAGAAGAGAGTTTTAATTGAAAGGGGGTAAAAAGAATTTTCACTCTAGAAAATAATATCATTAATGTTTTACATAAATACAAATTAACATTTAGCATCTGTTTTATCATTTTTGAACTTGGTGACAAAGTTATATATTATTTATGCACCGCGAAATAGTCATTATCAACACTTTTGCCCTTAATTATTTGATCTTTATAGGGTGACCAAGTATACGACCGAGTAAGTTTTACATATCACAATTCAGTACCTATAAACTTGAGTGCCTTATTGTTGGTATCTTTTTCAACACCACATCAGCACAACCGTGAAGTGCTCATTTCTCTACCCTCTCTTCCTTTCAGGCGTAGAGGTGATAGAATTGTTAACCTTCTTCCTTATCCCAATCTAGCTCTTCCAACAATAGCAGAATCCTCAACCAAGCTCATCAGGTTGTGTTTTCTTTAGTTTTAGTTGAAACCTTCTTCTGACATCACCCACAATAAACTCATATATTGTACTCTCTCTCTCCCTCTACATAGAGACACACACACCGCTTTGTATCGTGAGCTTCAGTTGGCCACAAGTTGTAAATCTTTTTGACCCTTACGATCAAAATTCATCGTGCAAAGTTGACAGAACTTTGCCTCAAGAACTAACCACACTAACCACAACATTAATTTTAGTTCAAAAATCACGAATTTTTTTTTTCCTTTTCTTGTTTTTTCTGCCATTAAAACTGAGTTCTTTGTGTTAAGTGCCACATAGGATGAATTAGGAGGGACTCAATAATTTTATAAAACCTACTAAACAATAGGTAAACTATAAGGAATAATTTATTTATTTATTTTTTTTGGGGGGGGGGGGGTTCGGTTTGGTTTAATTTCTATGGATATCCACATGCACTACCACAGATTACCCCATTTACATGCGCTTATTTTGGCCTCTACATGCGCTTTTAAAGTGCATGTAGAGGGGGGCGCTGATAAAGGCTCTACATGCTCTTTTAAAAAGCGCATGTAGAGGGGGGCTCTACATGCTCTTTAAGCGCATGTACATCTACATGCGCTTAAAGCGCATGTAGAGGTACTACCTCTACATGTGCTTTAAGCGCATGTACATCTATATATATTTTTTTAATATATATATTCATTTACATTTGCCACCTGTATACACGTAATTCTACCACTGCACCAATGGTATACAATTAAGTAGCACGTGGCTGATTTTAACCAAAATGTACTAGAAACATTTACATTTACTCAAAACCTAATAAGTCACCAGAACTTGTTTTCACTTATATATAAACATCACTAAAATATATATGCACTGCCATTGCACCAAAAGAAGATCTACCTCCTAACCAAAAGAATATTTTGCACGGCCATTGCACTTAAAGAAGATCTACCTCATCACCAAAATATTTGCCACTTGCTTGCACCAAAGAATCAAAAAGATATGAACCTACATGAAAGAATAGTATAATATCAAAGATGAACTAATAATATACAAGCCACAATTGATCAAAAGTCAAAACAAAAATTCCTTCAAGGATGTCCATAATATAAAACTACCAATTCCTAAGTAAGACTACATGCAGCAAAAGATCATATGTACCTCAACGCCACAAATGAAGATGATCTCAAGTAAAGGCACCAAAAGGGATATCACCAACCTACATGAAAAAATAGCATTAATATCATAAAATAAACAAGCATGTTATTCATAAAAAAATTTCATAAGACATATCCACATTTTTTATTCAAGTAACATATGAAACACTTTAGTAAAACCTAATAAGTAGCACGTGGCTGATTCAGAACAACAGGTTCAACAATGGGGTATACAAATTTGCTCCATTCTTCAATAACTTCTCCAACTTGCGCCTTGGAGAGGCTGTCGAAACGACAGTCTTCATAATACTGGGTGGACAGAAACATGTCAGTAGCAATTAAATTTAAGTGAGTTAAAAGTAATCCACACATACAAGCAAATATGTGAGCAAATTAAACAAGTTTTAAATTAATGGAAAATTTAAGAACTTACCCTTTCTGGGACCTCCAGTTGATCATGAGTGACAATATCTTTCATAAATTTCATAACATAATACCCACAATCGTTATCATTCGGTTGGAATGGGCACTACAACAAAAAAACCACAAATGTGTTAAAAGACTTGTATATGATTACTATCCATAATTCAAATCATTGTTTTAGCGTGTATAATTAACCTGAATTTTGAGCCACTCATATGCTTTGGAGTATTTCATTTTTTTACTGGACCTACAAGAAGTGATCACACTAAAGTTGAGACAAATAAAATTAGTAAGAGTGACATTTATAAATGAGTTAACATAATTTAGTAAGGTTAAATCATTACCCATTGATAAACGCTATGTACGAAGGTCTATTTTCAGGTTTACCCGACCTAATAGGATCCAGATAGTACACCACAGGCTTTGATGCAACAGGATTAAATGCAAGGAGAACCCAATGATTCTTAAAATGTGATTAACAGTTATATACATGTAAAATTTCGGAAAATAAAAAAAATTATTAATGACGAGTAAGAACTTACCCTACATTCACTGGGGCTAAAAACAATGTTTTATCTGAAGAACTTCTTCCCAGACGTGCTTTCATGTCACCTTCATCCCAATAGCTAGTTGTTTCAGTCAGCATTGAGGTTGTATTTGGATCTATGAATGCGAAATTGGCATTGTCCCCTGGCACAAGTATTTCATCATGCAAATACATATCAACACATATACAATTATTGTAATTTAAATACTAAATGACAATGTAAGAAACCACAATAACATAAAAATCAAATTCAACATGACATACTTGATCCATATGTTGATAGCTGACGCACTAATCCATTCCTGATTAACCACATCCATAATTACTTCATTACCAAGCTGCTTAGTGACATTCTTGTAACAAATTGTCCTTGTTATTCGAACTTCAATTTGTTGTAAATCAGGTAATTGGTTTGCCAAGTTCTTTAGTTTAACACGGAATGATTCAGAGGGATGTGGTTGGGTGACATGAGTAGGAGTTGGCTGATGCGGTTGGGTGTCACGAGGAGTAGGAGTTGGCTGATGTGGTTGAGTGACACGAGGAGTAGGAGATGATTGTTCAAGAAATATGTCACAATAAGTTTTTTTACAAAATGAGAGCTAGCTAATGTAAATCCATTAGTAAATAGTTACCTTCAAACTCTTTTTCTGAGGTTTAGTCGGAATAGCAGAACGTGGCCGGACATCATGATGGACTTTTTTTCCCAAATCCTTCCTTTGTTCTTTTCTGGGCTGTAAAACATAGTAAGTAAGCAATTAGACATATACTAATTAAATCTCTTTATCTATTATATATTAATAGTAACTAACTAAGTAATCACCTCTGATTGAAGAACCATCATTGAAGACGTAAGCCAGAGCAACTAGGTAATTCATGGACAGATCAGAATATAGTTGACAATAAGACTCACCCTACAAATGAATGTTCACCTTCAATTATGAAGTAACAGTTCACAAGAACATTAATATTTAAAAGTAAGAAGCATAACGATTACCTCTGGAATGGGGGTACTTTCCATTATACAACTATAGTTCTCCATGACCGGGCTTTCATGAGTCGATGGAGCATGAGATTGATGGCCTGATGCCTGACGTCGCTCCGATCGAATCTCATTAACTTGTTCTTGCAAGTCTTTATACAATTCGTGCAGGACCTTGTACTGCTTCTCTAATGCGGACGTTTGGTGGCTTTTCAGCTTCTCCTTAAAAAACTGTGACGGCAAAACACCAAACCCTTTGCCCCTGACACGACCTGTACTTTCTGGGCGGCCAAGTGTTTGGCCAAGCAAGTCATCTTGGCCATGGGACGGGATTTCTCCTGATGCACCTTGCTTTAGTTCAATCTGTAGGAAGGAAATGATAATTGTTGGTTATGTATCAAGCAATATAAGAAACTGAGAATATAACCAAGAAAATGACTTACTTGTCGATCACGAGCAGCTTTAACGGAATCATGGTGTATAGTCCCGTCCTTCTTTGTATGACCTTCCAACCACAAGTCAAGGCGATCTACTTTGCGATTAGGGTCAGCAGTCAACTGTAACCGAAAAATAGGTTAACATGAATTAATTATACGAACATTCATTTATATCATTAATGAAAATGTTAACGTACCATTTCATGCTCTAAATCAGCATACTTATTTCTACCACGCATATACAGGTATAGATTGCTTCCTGCTGACTGGCTATTCTTTTCGCTAATGGCTCGAAACTCCTCTGAGTATCGCATCTCAACGAACTCATCCCATTGCTGCTGCGTAATCACATCATAGAAATCTATTGGACGCTTGGGAACAATATCACCATCAACATTGCGCAAAAAGTATATGCCTAGATGGGATCGCCACCATCGGGCCATTGACGCTGCTTTCTTCAGCACATAATCTTTGGCACCCTCACAGTCCGCTAAGTCAAAGGCAGTCTGTAACGAATGAAGTATAAATTTGTAATCATAATAACTCATCCAAATAAAGATTGTATTAAACATTGCAAGAAAAGTTGCTTACCAAAATTTCTCTCCAAAGGGCTTTTTTTATATCCTGGGACAAATATCTCCAATCTTTTAATGTGATTGGGACGGTGTTCCGAACAATCACTCCAATATAGGCGATCAATAACTTACTTTCTCTTCCAATTGGTTGATTCTCCTCATTCCATCTTACTTTGAACTTAATTCCCTTATGTCTTTGTGAAATAACTTCTTTCATCACCATCCTACCACGTTTTACCAATTTCTTTGCATCCTCCCTCCCTTTATTGTAGTCTACAATGGGATCATCTTGTCCCTCATCGGGCTGTGCCACCTCGTCCCGGTCATAATCTTGTCCCTCCATTATCCTGTAAGAAAGAAAAACCAGAAAAAATTTAATAATATGAATACAATGATAAAATGAAAATAAAACAAAAAAATTGCATACATGAATAATCATTTTTTTGTGGCCCGTATTCTTTTTCTCTGCTGATAACGAATAACAGCTAATCGCTTTCGCTTTTTCTTTGTGTTAATGAAAATTCCTTCTCTATGATCACGTCTTAGATAAAAAGGTTCATCGTTAAGACCATTTTCTGGTGCATCAAATTCTTGTAAGATTGATGTGAAGAATGAAGATTCGTTCTCAATCAAATAATTCATATCTACTTCAGTACTTTCATCATCAACAGGATCAACATGATTTCTGTTAGACTGCATGACTATCGACCAATTCTTCTTCGAAGGATCTGCAACGTAAAACACCTGTGTAACAAGAGACGGTAAGATGTAGGGGTCGTCCTTATATCCAGCTTTGGAAAGGTCAACCGACACAAATCCAAACTCATCGATCCGCCGTCCACCAGAGTTGTTAACCCATTGACATTTGAAGGCAGGGAATCTTAAACCGGAGTAATCCAACTCCAAGATGCTTTCAATCACCCCAAAGTATGTCATCTCCGCATATATTGGATTTGTATCTTTTGCAGTAGATACATGCCATCCCTCATCAACCACTGTGACTCCACTATTCTGCATTCGACTCTTCTCATCATGGGCTTTAGTGTAGAATGTGTAACCATTGATTGCATAGCTCGTATAAGAAAATGCTTTTAAAGACGGTCTCCGTGACAACCAGTACAATTTCTCACACACTGACCCATCGTCTAGCTCTAACTGACGGCGAATCCGTTCATCAAACCAATCAATGAAATGTTTGTTGTGCTCTCTTGTGATCAAACTTTCATTTCTATCACCGTGTGCAAGTCGAAGAAGATTTTTGTGCTCTTCAACAAAAGGTTCTACCTCGCTACTATTGTGGAGAACATGTAAATGAGCTAACTCTCTGTCAACATTTGAAATGTTAACTAATATGCTTGCACTAATCCCTTTTCCCTTTGATCGACCATCATGACGAGACCTTGGCATACCAACAGGTTCAACACTAGATAAGTAATCAGCACACAAATCACTTGATTCGTCCACGATGTATCTCTCAGCGATACAACCCTCCGGTCGATATCTATTTTTGACATACCCCTTCAACACTTTCATGAAAAGCTCAACCGGGTACATCCATCTCAAATATACTGGGCCACACAGTTGAACCTCCCTGACCAAATGTACTGCAAGATGAACCATAACATCAAAAAACGAAGGGGGGAAGTACATTTCGAGTTCACACAGGATGAGCACAATCTGCTTTTGCAAACCACGCAACATTTCGACATCAACAACTTTACTACAAATGGCCTTAAAAAACAAACACAACTTAGTGATTGTGCCCCGCAGTTTCTTCGGCAAAATATTTCGTATGCCAACTGGTAAGAAATTTTGCAGTATGACGTGACAATCATGTGTTTTGAGGTTTTTCAACTTCAGCTCTTTCATGGACACAAGATTCTTAACATTTGAGGAATAACCTTCTGGCACTTTGATTCCATTGAGAAACTCAAAGAACACTTTTTTCTCCTTTCTAGAAAGGGTGTAGGCCGCTGGAGGTAAATATGTGAAGTTTCCCTTTTGAACAGGTGCTAACTCTTTCCTGATCCCCATCTCTTGCATGTTTAATCTCGATTTAACACTATCCTTACTCATTCCCCTAACATTCAAGATCGTGCCAATTAAGTTATCAAATATATTTTTCTCCACATGCATCACATCAAGAAAATGTCGAACATATAATGACTTCCAATACGGGAGTTCGAAGAATATGGACCTCTTCTTCCAACCACTCTCTGCCACATTTGTAGCGTTAGGCTTGCCAAAATTATTCTCCAACACTTCTACCTTCTCAAACAATTCATCACCTGTTAAAATCGGAGGTGAAGTACTTTCTTCTGAGTTACCATTGAAAGCCTTTTTCCACCTTCTCCAAGGATGGTTTCTCGGTAAGAACCTTCGATGCCCATGTAAACATTTTTCTTACACCGAGCCAGCCGAATTGAATGGGTACCAGTTTCACATATAGGGCATGCACCATACCCTTTGACCTTATATCCAGACAAATTACCATAAGCTGGGAAATCATTTATTGTTCCAAACAACAGGGCTCTCAACGTAAAATTTTCTTCAATGCAAGCATCAAACACATTTTCACCTGTGTGCCACAAATGATTTAAGTCTTCTATTAATGGAGCCAAGTACACATCTATATCATTGCCGGGCTGACTGGGCCCACCAATAAGCATCGAAAGCATCATAAACTTGCGTTTCATAATCAAATTTGGGGGGAGGTTGTAATTCATCAGAATGACAGGCCATGTGCCCCATGCGGATTGATTCCATCACTTGCCAGTGCAAATCGCAGGTTTCTTGGTTCTTCACTAAACTCTGGGTACATGTAATCAATTTTCTTCCATTGGGGGCTATCCGCAGGGTGTCTAAGCTTGTTGTCTTTAATCCTCTCATCCCCGTGCCATGTCAAACGTTTCGCAGTGTCCTTATTACTATACATGCACTTCAGTCTTGGAATTATCGGAAAGTACCACAAGACCTTGGCAGGACTTTTGCCATTCTCCCCATATCGAGATAAGTTGCACTTCGGACACTTATCCAACGACGCATACTCATTCTGGTATAAGATGCAATCATTGGTTCATGCATGTATCTTCTCATATTTTAAACTGGTAGCGAGGAGAATTTGCTTTGCATCGTATGTTTTTGAAGGGAGAACATTATCCTTTGGCAAAGCATCACGCAGAAAGGTAAGCAGTGCGGTGAAACTTGCATCACTCCACCCATAACGAGCCTTTAAGTTGTACAATTTAACCACTGCGCGCAATCTTGAGTATTTACATCCGACATACAACGGTGTCTCTGCATCACTCTTCAACTCTTCAAATATTTCTGGGTTCTCCTCACCCACAACCTTCACCATTTCTTCAAGACAATCCTCGTCACTCTGATCAATGACATCATTCGAAGCACTATTAACATCATGTTCACGATCACGACATTCAACCTCATCGGTCTCACCGTGCTTTGTCCATCGTGTATAAGATTGATCAATCCCATTACATATTAAATGATTCAACAGGCCTATGGGATCGACACGCTTTCCATTCAAACAGCGGATACAAGGGCACACAATGTTGTTAATATCGCATGCATGAGCAGCTGCAAATTCAACAAACTCCTTTACTCCATTTATATATTCACTTGAAGTTCGGTCACAACGCATCCATTTTCGATCCATGACCTACTAAAGGAGAGTAGCAGTGAGATGGTAAATTACACTCTATGCAGCTGCTATGCATGGAAAACACATTGTCTAAACCTTTTGCCAGAATAATGACGAAGTTAACATACCTAGGCTCAATACTGGCTTTTCCAGTTTGAACAATCTACTACCGTTTTGGGCAAAAAAAAGAAAAAGCAAACTTAAACACATAATTTTGAGCATCTTAAGACAAAAAAAGAACCTTTTAAAAGAAAAAATATCACTCTAGACAATCAAACAACTTCATTAAAATAATAAATAATCATCAAAACATGATGAGAAAAGGGTAACATTTATTCATGATACAAACCTTAATTCTTGGAATTCTAGAGAACTACAGCTTTCTCATCAACTAGAGCTTTCCAACTAGACAGGATTCTTCCAATCACCTATGCAAGATTATTAAACTCATCAACATTAAGAAACCAATCTGCTTTGTAATCAGTTATAATCACCCAAACTCAAACACCCACTAGAAACCCTAAGTCTCAACCGGTGCAGATTGCAGAAACTAAGGTAAGAAGTGTGAGAGAAATGCTTTAATCAGTTAAAAATGATGGGAGGGAATTTCCAGGACCCATCAATATGAAAATGGACTAACCTATCTTGCTCATACTCTCAGAAAACATGGAAAGGCTGAGATCCAAGCATAGTTAGAAGGAAATGCAAAATTTCTAGAAATAAATTTCCCAACCACAAATTAAACCAATATGTTCATATTATTATTACACTCTTATCAACCTTCAAACCTCCCAAGTCCAAAACATGGAGTAAAGGCAATCATCAGAATGTCAAAGAATGGAAAATGGAGAAAGAGAGAACATAGAGAAAGTCAAGACAGTTCCTAATAATTTCATACTATTAGTCTGAACGTACAATGCTTTTAGCCTCCATCAATTAGGTTAACCAGAAAGGCCACAGATTGAAAACTACATTCAAAGGTTATGGTGTGTCAACGTCATAGTATGACAACTCATTTGATTTATCCATTAAGCCAGAGTAACACAAAGTGCTCAACTAGAACGATAATATCTAGTAGGGCGAAGGCCCAAAAATGATACATAACTATTGGCCAAGGAACAAAAGTAATACATAACTATTCTGAGGTACAGCAATGATACCTAACTTTTACTTGGGATCAAAAATGATATTTTCACCAATATGACAATAAAATTGGACATGAAAAGTCCAAAATGCCCTAATAAATAAAATAAAGGGCGAAGGCCCAAAAATGATACATAACTATTGGCCAAGGAACAAAAGTAATACATAACTATTCTGAGGTACATGAAAAGTCCAAAATGCCCTAATAAATAAAATAAAATAAAACATAGAGTTAGTCCAAACTGGACGGAGAGGAGGAATTAGGGGAAGACAAAGAAGACATAGCCGGAGTAGTGGAAGGGGTGGGGGCCACGGCGGCGAGCCTTCTCGCTGGGGTAGGCGAAGAGGAATCTGGTCTACTCGTGGCTGCGGCTTCACCTTGGGCTTCACCGTTCTCTGCCACCATATGTCGCTGCTGGTTTCTAAGAGAGGAAGAGAAAAGATGATGGGATGAAAGAGAGAGAGAGAGAGAGAGTAAGAGATGTGGTGAAAAGATCTTTATTAAGAAGAGCAAATTGACCAGATTGATATCAAAAGCCACCAAGAAGTAACACTTTTTATATTAAAGTTCTCAATTTGAGCTCCAAACTTACAGCAGAACCACACCAGTTGGCTTAACTCTATGTTTTATTTTATTTTATTTATTAGGGCATTTTGGACTTTTCATGTACCTCAGAATAGTTATGTATTACTTTAGTTCCTTGGCCAATAGTTATGTATCATTTTTGGGCCTTCGTCCTTTATTTTATTTATTAGGGCATTTTGGACTTTTCATGTCCAATTTTATTGTCATATTAGTGAAAATATCATTTTTGATCCCAAGTAAAAGTTAGGTATCATTGATGTACCTCAGAATAGTTATGTATTACTTTTGTTCCTTGGCCAATAGTTATGTATCATTTTTGGGCCTTCGCCCTATCTAGTATAGTAGACACCAAATATGCTAGGAAGTCGGAACAAAGATATTATCCCTTTCTCACAGATAGGAAACTGGAAAGAATAAATGAGGTGCAACTACGAGCAAGATAGCACCAGAGTCTAGGATATCCTTCATGGTGCTTTCCTAGTTTTCAATTAATACACAATATTTAGTCTAAAACAGTCCATACCAAGATGGAAGGTCGAAGGAGCAGGCCAAAGAGATGTCATGATATTTTTGCTAAAAGAGGAATCAAAGTACATATTTTTGATTAATTATAAGGACCACATTGTAATTTCAAAACAAACTAAAGCTCATCAGAAAACAACTCAGCTAAACTTGAAAGTGCTAGGAGAATACCACTTTCTCATTACAGTAGGTACGAGTCTCAAAAATGGGGTCACACTCCTTAGAAAAAAAACATAAACTAGTAGAAGAAACCAACTTACATACGCCGCCGCCGGACGTCACTGGGGTTCACCCGCCGCCGGCCGCCACGTCGCCCGCCTGAAATCGGCCACCACCAAGGGTAGGGCGAAAAAGAAACCAGAAAAAGAAAGGTTGAAATGAGAAATGCTTTAGAATGAAAGCATAGCCCGAGAAACACTAAAAAGGTTGAAGCTTTTACCCATTCTCGTAACCAAACCGTCGTTCGTCTCGCAACCAAACCAGAAAAAGCAAGGGACCAAACGAATCGCTAGTTGCAAGGATTTGGAAGGAAGGTGGAGGGATTTCGAGTGATGATGAAACTATTTTGCAGAGAAGAAGAGAGGAAAGAGGCGGACTTTTCGAGTGAGGCGGAAGATGATGGTGATGGTGATGGCGGATTTCGACAGTGAGAAAGGGAATGAGAATGGGGATTTCGAGTGAGAAAGGGAAATGAGAAATGACATTAGGGTTTCATTTCAGAAAAGAGAATGAGAATGAGAATGAGAATGAGGAATGCTACTACATACTCTGTGAGCGCGCTATAGGGAGGGAACTCATAAGACAAAGGCGCGGGAAATTTATAATTAAAATTCAATACATGCGCTTTAAGCGCATGTACAGGGGCTAATAATAATTTTTAGTAAAACAATTACACATCATAGAACTTGGACTAAATTTTTGTTCTATATACATGCATGTATATATATAGTTCACATCAAAATCATAATAACATCTCACATTTGAACTATTGTTTCTGTTGAATATTATTTTAAATCATAGCGTTTAAATTGAATAATCTGAATAATCACTACGCCAAGATTACTCAGGGAAATAAAATACTGAGTTATATTATGTTTTAAAACTTACGTATGTATATGAATCAAATAATGAGTTATATTAAGTTTTTCATCTTTAAAATAATGAGTTATACATGCGCTTAAAGCGCATGTAAAGGGTGTTTCACCAATTCCATAGCACCCAAAAGTGGTAATGGAGCCTTGAAACACTAAGTCCACAAGCAGGGACACCTTATGAGGTCTGAGGAGGACCTCTTATGAATGACTCCATGTTTTGCATTTCAGTAGTGCCTTTACATGCGCTTAAAGCGCATGTAAAGGGTGTTTGTGCCTTTACATGCGCTTAAAGCGCATGTAAAGGGTGTTTCCATATAATTTTGAGCTCTTCACCTAAGTTCATTTTATATTTTATCTCTAAATACTTAAATCCTTTTCTAGTCATTGTTTTAGTGAATTTTAATTGATGCACATTTCTATACATGCGCTTAAAGCGCATGTAGAGATAAGGCCTCTACATGCGCTTTAAGCGCATGTAGAGATTCTTACCTGTACATGCGCTTTAAGCGCATGTAAAGGACCCTCTATACATGCGTTTCTTCTAAGCGCATGTAAAGGTTGGCTGGTAGAGGGACAATTTGTAGTAGTGATGCGTGTTGATGTAACATTCTATTAAGTGGATACTAAAATGGTTATTATTGATGAGTTACGACTTATGACTTACCTATCTCTCCTCTTGGTAACTAGTTTCTTTATCAATACAGATGTTTAGTAGGGGAGTCAATCAAATCTTAAATCTAAGTCTAATATGGACATTCAATATATTAGAAAAGTAATGCAATATGTGGGTGTGAAATGAAAAGGGGTAGAGCCCAACAAAAGAAAGGATAGGGTATGTGCCTGCTATTGCTGGGTTTGTCTTCACTAAAAGTTGACACAAACAAACACAAGTGTCGACGTCGAGTAGACCGTTGAAGAGAGAGAAAAATAGAGAGAGGATGAGTGACTTGGTTTCCGTGCACCAACCCCTGCCGCCCACTGCGACAGGGTCTCTACCCAAATGTCGGCCACTTCCATCGCCTGCTGCGGCGGAGCCCAAACACAGGTAGCTGAGCGAGATGGAGAAAGAGGTGGACGTTGTTATGTCCACCAAACCTGTGAGGACGCTGAACTCGGCGGACAAAAGGACGAGCAAGAAGGTCCGTACGAAGGACAATGATGACCCGCCGGGAAGCTCTTGTCCGAAAGAGCTGATAGGGTCGACGGAAAAGCCACCGGAGTGGAAGGTTTTGCAGCGGCAGCTCTTCCATGACGGCGACACCAACTCAGAAGCAGCGGCAGCCGGCACCGCGCAAGCTCCACCGTCGGAGAAAAATGAAACGCATCCAGGGACCCCCTTCACTTGCCACGATTCCCCAGATGTGCTTGAAGAAGCCATCCGACAAACCCGCACCTTCACCACATCCTTTCGTGACAAGTTGTTTAATGGGGGGTAGACCCGCCTGAGACAGAGTAGCCCACACCGGAGATTGAAGTCACACCTGAGGATGTGGCTTTCTCACTTGAAGGGCTCATCCCCACGGTTACCTTCTCTAACCATATCAAAGAACTCATGGCAAGAAACACTACTTAACAAGATTCTCATCATGTGGAAGCCTCTTGGAAAGCTAAAGCTAACTGAACTTGAAGGAGGATGTTACATGGGCAAGTTTGAGAACGCTCAAGATTACCAGAACGCATTGCTTGGAGGCCCATGGGTGATATTTGGGCACTACCTCACTGTTCATCCATGGGACCCAACCTTCTCGCCCCAGAATCTAGAGATCAAGCATGTCCTTGGGTGGGTTAGACTTCCTGGCCTCCCCTACCATTACTACCACAAGAGTGTCCTCTGCACGATTGGTGAGGCCATCGGGCAAGTGTTGAGGATTGACTATAATACTGAAGGAGTGGAGAAGGCTCGCTTCGCCCGACTTGCAGTAAGTTTAGACCTATCTAAACCCCTTGTTTCTATGCTTAAGCTTGATGGTGTTATCCAGTTTGTGGAATATGAGGGCTTACCTACTATTTGTTTTCATTGTGGCTGTTATGGACACTTGGAAAATACATGCGGCCTCAAGCTTCATCCAGCTCCACCGAATGATGATATGGAGACCACATCTGAGCTAAGGCCGCCGGCCAATGACCCCATGCATACCAACTCGGCTGAAGCTAGAGTGCGTGAGTTACAGTAGAGAGAGAAAAAACTGTTTGGGGAATGGATGAAAGTGCCATCCCGTGGGGCCCGCTTCCAGAAGTCGAACAATAAAGGGGGTGCTAATTCTGCCCCCTCTGTCAGTGGTGGTAGCCATTTTTGAAGTACTAGTAACCTCGGGTACTACTCATGAGAATGATGGGGATGGTTCAGAGCCTGCAAATGTGTCCTCTCCAGCGATGGGTGTGGTTGGTGAAGATAGACCTGTTCAGAAAGTAGCTTCTGACACCAAGAAACCAGGAGCTAAAGGGAAAAAGCAGCAGTCCAAAAGTGAAACGTCTACTAGACCCCCCAGGGTAAAACTTCGACTGAGTCCATTTTTACAACCCAGGCTTATAGAGTGGCACATGCTGCCACAACTCTAGACCCAGCAGCCCACTCGGTAGTCACCATTCAGGAGAACCCTACAACCAACAAGAAATCAGCCTTAAAGGCCCAGTCGTAGATGACAGTTGTGTCAACCCCTCAACAGGTAGATAAGGGGAAGGAGAAGCTACATGCAGCCCAGAAGTCCCTTGGTTAGGTTATGGTTCATGGGACGCTGAAAATTCATAACAATATCAAAGTCAAATCTCTTAAGGCGAGATTAAAAGAACTGGTTGGCAACCCATCAGAAGAGGTTACGAAGGCCCTTGCAGAGGAAATTGGTGCCTCTATGACCTCGGATGATGATGCAGGGTATGTGGAAGCAGAGAAGGCTATGCTTGAGGAGGACATCTGCTCGGACCCAACCGAGCTAGAGTACTAAGTCCATGATTAAGTCCATTTTTGTGTGGAACTACCAAGGGGCAGCTTCCAAAAGCTTTCAGAATACGCTTTGCTCTCTGTTGCAGGGACATAAGCCGAGCATTCTCATTCTTGTTGAGCCTAGGATTTCTGGGCCGATAGATGATAAAACTATCCATCGAATCAACTACCCTCATTCCCACAGAGTGGAGGCGGTGAGGTTCTCAGGCAGTATTTGGATTTTATGGAGAGACAGTGTAAAAATTGATGTGTTGGTCAGCCATAAGCAGTTCATGCACATGGATGTGGTGGATGAAGATGACAATAACTCCTTCTTTCTCACTGCAGTGTATGGCAGCCCTTCGGCCAAAGTACGAGAAAGGTTGTGGGAGGGTTTGATGAGCTTGCGAATACCTGTGGACAAAGAATGGCTCATCACTGGAGATTTTAACGCTACTCTTGCCCCGGATGAGAGGAAAGGGGGTTTGAGAAGAGATGTACCAGGCTGCCGATCATTTACTAATTTTATGTCATGCACCAACCTTATTGATCTTGGGGCGATGGGCTCCGAATTCACTTGGAAACGCGGTAATCTTCTTGTTCGCCTTGATAGAGCTCTATGTAACAAGCAGTGGCTCACAGGGAAACCTAATACTACGGGTATGCATCTTCCTCGGATTCAAAGTGACCATCAGCCCCTCATCATCACCTTGAATCCTGAGCATCATCCTTGGCCTTCCCATTTCCGATTCCTTGCTTCTTGGACTGGTCACTCTGACTTAAAAAGGTTTGTTTGTTCGATGTGGAATAACTCAATCAGCTTTGCAGATAACATTCAGTCTTTTACTATGCACGCTCAAGTTTGGAACAGAGAGGTTTATGGGGCAATAGGGCGCAACAAAAGGACTTTGCAGAACCGCCTTAATAGCGTTCAAAGGGCTTTAGAGAGGCAACCGTACTCTACCTATTATCTGGATCAGGAAAGGGATTTGTTGGAGAATTATCAGGATATGTGCTTGCATGAGGAAACCCTTTGGCTTCAAAAGTCGCGAAGTCAATGGATTTGTGATGGCGACCGCAATACCCACTATTACCACACAAAAGCTCTTGTCCGGAGGCGGAGAAATAAAATCTTGATGCTTAAGGATGAGACTAATCAGTGGATTGCTGACCAAGCCCAACTTAGCCGTATGGCAGCTAGCTATTACAGGGATCTGTTTTCTAATTCAACTGCTGAAGTTACCCCATACCGGATATCAGGGTTGTTTCCACCTATTCCAGAAGCAGTGGTGTCATCTTTAAAGAGATCCATCACGAAAGATGAGACTCGTTGCGCGTTGTTTGAGATGGCCCCGCTCAAATCCCCTGGAGCAGATGGGCTTCACGCATATTTCTTTCATTCCCAATGGAACACTATTGGTGACTCTGTTTTCGAAGAAATGAGCAAGGTGTTTGAGGGTGGGTAGCTTGACCCTTCCTTCTATAGGACACTAATTGCTCTTATTCCAAAGGTGTCTCAACCCCAGAACTTAAAGGACTTCAGACCGATCAGTTTATGTACTACCATGTATAAATTGGTCACCAAGATCATTGCTACTCGGCTTAAAACTGTCATGTCATTGCTCATTTCCCTAAGCCAATCTAGCTTTATCCCTGGGAGGAATATTACTGATAATATCATTATCGCTCAAGAGGTTATTCACTCGATGAGAAGGAAGATGGGAAAGAAAGAGTGGATGACCATCAAAGTGGACTTAGAAAAAGCCTTTGACAAGCTCCAGTGGGATTTTATTGAGCATACTCTTAATGATGCAAAGCTGCCTCCCATGTTAATCAGGGTAATCATGAAGTGCATCACTGCTTCATCCATACAGGTGCTCTGGAATGGTGTTGCCTCTGATAGCTTCCTTCCACAAAGGGGAATCATACAGGGAGATCCCCTCTCTCCTTATATTTTTGTCCTTTGTATGGAGAAATTAGCCCAAGCCATTACTACTGAAGTCCATAAGTCAACATGGAAGCCAATATCAATGGGTAAAGAAAGTCCACCCTTGTCTCATTTATTTTTTGCTGATGACTTGATTCTTTTTGGTGAAATAGATAAATCGGAGGTTAAGCTCCTCAAAAGGGTGTTGAAGCATTTTTGTGATTCCTCGGGGCAGACGGTGAGCAAAGATAAGACAAGGATATTTTTCTCTAAAAATGTGCCACCCCAGCGGTCTATCGAGATATGTAATAGCTTGAAATTCAAATACACAGAGCAACTAGGCAAGTACTTTGGGGTGCCTATCCTCCATATAAGAAACTTTGTGTGGGGCAGCAGTGATAACCAGAGGAAAATCCATTTGATGAGGTGGGACTCCGTTTGCCAACTAAAAGCACACGGTGGGTGCGGTTTGAGACGTATGGAAGAGCAAAACTCTGCGTTTTTGATGAAGTTAGCATATGTTTTTGCTATTGACCCAGATAAGCTATGGGTGCGGGTCTTAAGAGCTAAATACGGCTGCGCTCCGTCATCTTTTAATGGCCGCAAGCACGCTCATGCTTCTTATTTGTGGAGAAGCTTGGCCGCGGTGTGAGATTCACTTGATCTTGGAATGAAATGGACTGTGGGTAACAGGTCAAATGTTAAATTTTGGACTGATTACTGAATTGGTGAGTTGGGGCCTCTGAAGCATATTGCTTTCAAGCCACTCATCCAGGAGGAAGAGACTAAAGGCATCTCTGACTATGTCACCATCGCTGGTGCCTGGGATTGGGAAAAATTTGCTGATTCCCTTCTGTTAGAATCTTAAGTTTTGATGAAGACTAAAATATGAACGAATGAACCAAAGCACTTGGAAGACATTAGGATAATATAGAATCCCAAGTAAGAGTGCAAACCGGATGTGGATTTACTTCCGGATAAACTAGGACTAGCGCTCCCGGATGAACGTCTCATCCCCCAGCGATAGCAAGTAACTCACTAAGGAAATAACTTAGTCTAGGAGCACTAGATATACAAAACCTTAAGACTAAGCTAAGATGCAACCGGATGTGGATTTGCTTCCGATTGAATTAAGACGAGCGCTGGATGTTGGTATAGATAACACTAAGCACCAGTGAACATAACCCACGTCCAGTAGAATTGCTTCTGATTGCTTAGTGACTAGCGCTGGCTGTTAGATTGAAGGACACTGAGCGAGAGTGAGTAAAAGTGAATATGACCCTTCGTCCAGTAGTAGTGCTTCCGGATGAGGAACTGCTTCCGGATGCAAGAAAGCCCTCTTAGACTAAATGAACTCCCACTGCATGTGACTATGTGCTTATATTGTTAGACTAACGTTCAAAGTGCAGCACACTAAGTAAAGTTGCTTCCGAATGTGAATCCGCTTCCGCAAGCAATCAGAATGTCAAAACGTTCAGAAGTGCAGTGTCAGAATGCTTTTGGTAGAGCAGAGTTGTCAGAACAACTTTTCAGAGATAAAGCAAGTCAACCCTGCTAAGCATTAATGAAGCATTAATTGGGCAAACGGTAACATGGGAAAAACGGCCATATTCAAACGGCTAACCCACCTACCAAGAGTGAGAATACTTGAAGACTATATAAAGGAGCTCACCTTCATTTATGAATCTATCAATTATCTTTGACATCTTGAAGAAAGCTAGAGAGAGAAACCGAGAAATCCTTCAAGCATTCAAAGCTGCCCAGAAAAGAGAAAGAGCATTTAACTCATTGAGTGATCTTTTCATCTACATATCTTGTACTCTTTGTAGTTAAGTCTCTTCTTGTATTAAGAGCATTCATTGTACTTAAGTGTGTATCATTATCTGTTCTTAAAGAGAACTAAGTTAGAAAATCCTTTATTTGTAAAGGTTGAACCCTTGCTGTTTGTAAGGGGGAGCGAGTTAGAAAGGTTGCAAGTGAGCCTCGAGTAAAACTTGTGGTTGTAAGGTTGCAAGTGATCCCGTTCAAAACTTGCGGTTGTAAAGGTTCCAGGTGAACCCGTTGTAAAACCTGGGGATAGTGGAACTCGACCTGGGTGGTTGAGAACTGGACGTAGGTCAGGAAGACCGAACCAGTATAAATCCTTGTGTTATTTTTGTTTGAGTTTTTATTTGGTAGCACAATTCACCCCCCTCTTGTGCATCCATTACTTTCATTTGGTATCAGAGCAGGTCTTTCTCACTCGATTCCAACGAATCCAGAAAGTAAAGATCCAGTAATGGATACAGATTACTCCTTGCCAGATGTCTCTATTCAACCCAATAAGCCCCCAGGCTTTGATGGGTATAACTATCCATTCTGGAAATTTCGAATGGAGACGTACATCAAGTCCAGCGACATCAGACTCTGGGATGTAATTGAACGTGGGGATCACACTCCCCTAGATGAAGATGGTTTTGCAAAGCAGCGATCCAGATACACCAACGAGGACTATGCTCTAGTCCAACTAAACTTCAGGGCCATGCACTACATTCAGTGTGCTCTCAGCCCTAAGGAGTTTCATAGGATCAGCCACCACAAAATTGCTAAGGATATGTGGGAGGCTCTTGAGGCTGCTCACTCTGGAACCAGTGGAGTGAAGGCAAGACGAGTTGAGATGTTGGTGGAAGAGTTCCACAAATTCGCCATGACCAGTCCAACTGAGCCAATCAGAGAGCTGGAACTTAGGTTCACTCACCTTATCAATAACCTGGCCTCCCTGGGCAAAGACATTCCTGAAAGAGAGCAATTCAGCAAGATCTTAAAAATCTTGAAAGGTGATTGGATCACCAAAGTTACCATGTTGCAGGAAGTCCAAGGAGAGTCAACCAGCTCCATCACTGCACTCTTTGGCTCTCTGGCTGAATACGAACCAACCCTGCTGGCTCAGAGAGCTCCTCAAGCCTCATCCAAAACCAAGAATCTTGCCCTTGTTGCTCCCAGCAAGGAGATTGATGATGATGATGAGGATGATGAGGAGGAATTGGACGATGAGGAGATGGCCATGATGGTGAGGAAGTTCAGAAAGCTCTTCAAGAAGAAAGAAGGCTTTCAGAAAGGTGATTCCAGTCAGAGGAAGGGATACAAGAAGGAAAAGGCCCCCGTGTGCTTTGAGTGTAAAAAACCTGGCCACTTCAAGGCTGAGTGTCCAAGCTTGCAGAGGTCAAAGGGGAAAGATAAAAGAAAGGTCTTCGTATCCTCTATCTGGGTGAATAGCTTAGATGATGAAGCAAGTGATGAGGAAGAAGTTGCCAACCTTTGCCTGGTGGCCAGAGAAGATGATGAGGAAGCATCTTTAGATTTTGATCTCACCCATGAGGACAATGAGGTAACTTTCTCTGAACTACAAGAGGCTTACAATGAGGTTCATGAAGAATTCTCTCGATTATGTAAAGCCTATAAAGTGTTGAAAGTTAAAAAGGAATCACTTGAGCCCAAGGTGGACTCACTAAGTGAAGAGCTAGCGGAAGCCAGAAAGCTTCCAGTAGCGGATGGCAAGGGTTCTCCCCAAGTAGAACCCAATGCCCCAACACTTGAGAGCTGCCCTAGTTGCAACAAAATCTCAGCTAAAAGAGATAAACTACAAAATGCCCTACAAAAGTTCACAAATGGATCTGAAATGCTAAATATCATTTTAATGAATCAAAGGGCATATAGGGACAAGACTGGCTTAGGATACACACCTAGAGGGAAAAAGTGGGTGGAACCAAAAGTGAAGCCCTACTTAAAATTCTTCCATAAAGCCACTGATCACAGCTCCACACCTTTTAGCTTCTGTAATTATTGTAACAGGAAAGGACACTCCACGTCCACCTGTAATGCCAAGAAGCATGGAGCAAATAGCTCTTATAAATGGGTCCCAAAAGGAACCAAGGCTACAAAGGATCCTCCCCAAGAAAAGAAACTAAGGGAGGACAGGGATTCCGAGCCTGGAAACAATCCACAAGGAAAACCCAAGAGCCTAGAGCCAGAACTAGGCTAGAGGCACAGAATGATCATAAGCCCAAGGTCAAAACTAACACTAGACCAAGGGCACTGAGAACTAATGACAGAGGACCCAAGAAAGGTTGGGTACCTAAGCTTACTTGATTCTTTCAGGTGTGTCTCAAAGCATCCAAGAATAGGAAATGGTATATTGACAGTGGATGCTCGAGACACATGACTGGAGATAGAGACAAATTCAAATCTCTGGTGATCAAAGACGGAGCCACAGTTACCTTTGGAGGAAATCAAAGTGGAAAGATCACCGGAGTTGGAGAAGTTGGACCAGTGAAAGACGTTTATCTGGTGGACGGTCACTGTCACAACCTGCTGAGCGTGAGTCAGAGCACTGACAAAGGAAATTGGCTAAGAAAGTGCAGAATGAGAGAGATCTCAAAATCACAGCCATAAGGACAGACCATGGAGGAGAGTTTGAGAACCATAGCTTCTCTGAGCTATGTGAGCAGAATGGTATTGAACATAACTTCTCAGCTCCTCGAACTCCTCAGCAAAACGGTGTGGTCGAGAGGAAGAACAGGGTTCTGACTGAGATGGCCAGAAGCATGCTCAACGAGAAAGAGGTTTCTCAAGTGTTCTGGGCGGACGCTATGAGCACTGCTTGCTATATCTCTAATAGAGCCTATGTTCGCAAGGGCTTGGACAAGACTCCCTATGAGCTGTACAAAGGCAGGAAGCCCAACATCAGCCACCTCAGAATCTTTGGATCAAAATGCTATGTGCATAACAATGGAAAGGTAAATCTGGGTAAGTTTGATCCAAAAGCTGATGTAGGTATATTCATAAGTTATTCCCTTAGGAGTAAGGCATATAGAATATACAACATGAGAACTAGAATCGTAGAAGAATCAATGCAAGTTGTATTTGATGAAACTCCTACATGGGGACAATCCACAGAAGATGATGAAATACTTAATTTTCAAAAACTACCATCATCTTCTTTACCACCAAAAGAAACACCAGCAAGCAATCCCAAAGAAGAAGATGAACCCAGTGATGAGCCTAGAGTGCAGACCTTGTCTGATGAGGCACAGTTGCCAACAGCTAGGAGACATCACAGGGATCATCCTCTTGATCAAGTGCTTGGTGATGTTTCTTCTGGTGTCAGAACCAGAAGGCAGGTTCAAAATGAAGTTGAGTTTGGAGCATTTTTATCTCAAATCGAACCAACTTCATTTGAACAAGCTCTTGAGGACTGCGACTGGATTATTGCCATGCAGGAAGAGCTAAATCAATTTGAAAGAAGCCAAGTTTGGGAACTAGTCCCAAGGCCGTCTCATCAATCCATAGTTAGGACCAAATGGGTCTTCAAAAACAAACTGGATGAGACAAGTCAAATAACAAGGAACAAAGCCAGATTAGTAGCCAAAGGATATAACTAAGAAGAAGGCATAGACTATGAAGAAACTTTTGCTCCAGTCGCTAGACTCGAAGCAATAAGAATTCTTCTGGCCTTGGCATCCATGAAAGGTTTTAGATTATATCAAATGGATGTAAAGAGTGCATTCCTTAATGGTTACATCAAAGAAGAGGTCTATGTAGAACAACCTCCTGGCTTTGAGGACCACAAGCGTCCTAAACATGTGTATAGGCTGAAGAAAGCTTTGTATGGCCTGAAACAAGCTCCTCGAGCTTGGTATGAGAGACTCAGCAGCTTTTTGCTGGGCAAGGGTTTCTCAAGAGGCAAACTAGATAATACACTGTTTATTCTTCACAAAGATAGAAACATGTTAATTGTCCAGATTTATGTTGATGATATTATTTTTAGGGCAACTAATGAAAAACTTTGTGAAGAATTCTCTAAGACTATGCAGGGTGAGTTTGAAATGTCAATGATGGGAGAACTAACGTTCTTCCTAGGCCTGCAAATTAAACAAAAGAAGAATGGAATCTTCATGTCATTCCAATTCTAAAGGAGGTTAAGCTGGAAATAGAAGACATGACTCCTGAAGAATTTGAAAGATATGGGTTCACGGACAAGATCTCTTTTGGTCAGATGGCTTGCCTGGATGCTGAGAGAGCAAAAGCCAAACCTACTCAGCCAATAGTCAAGGGCAAAGGAAAGGGGAAAGGCAAGGGGAAGAGAAAAGCCCAGGAAGTTGAGGAGGACCCCAACTTCCCAGTATGGAATGTAAAGATCAGGGCTGTCTACTACCCAAATGGCGAGGTCACTCCCTTCTCAGATGCAACAGGGTTCCCAGGCTATGAGGAAGTGGAAAACTTGAAGAGAGCCTTCGAGGAGATTGTTGAGTCTGAGAGACTCAGAAGGGAAAGGGAAGAGGAAGAGCTTCAACAGATTATTGCTCAGATTGATCAGAATGTGAAGGATGCCCATCTAGCCCAGCTCCAAAAGGAAAATGAGGAGAGACAGAAAGAGAGGGAGAGGAAAAAGAAACATCAACTTTAAACCCCCCCACTTCACCCTCTTACCTTAGAAATTTTTTTTCTCTTTTCTCATGCATAGTTCATTTCTTTTGCATAGTGTAGATTACTTGTGAATTTTATTTACCTTTGTTACTCTAACTTGTAATCTATTGTTTATCAATGATAATTGTCTAAGTTATTTGTGCCTTATCTAATTATTGCTTTTAATTCTTTCATATGAACTTAATCGATAATAGACTTAGTTTGTCATCATCAAAAAGGGGGAGAATGTTAGAATCTTAAGTTTTGATGAAGACTAAAATATGAACGAATGAACCAAAGCACTTGGAAGACATTAGGATAATATAGAATCCCAAGTAAGAGTGCAAACCGGATGTGGATTTACTTCCAAATAAACTAGGACTAGCGCTCGCGGATGAACGTCTCATCCCCCAGCGACAGCAAGTAACTCACTAAGGAAATAACTTAGTCTAGGAGCACTAGATATACAAAACCTTAAGACTAAGCTAAGATGCAACCGGATGTGGATTTGCTTCCGATTGAATTAAGACTAGCGCTGGATGTTGGTATAGATAACACTAAGCGCCAGTGAACATAACCCACGTCCAGTAGAATTTCTTCCGATTGCTTAGTGACTAGCGCTGGCTGTTGGATTGAAGGACACTGAGCGAGAGTGAGTAAAAGTGAATATGACCCTTCGTCCAGTGGTAGTGCTTCCGGATGAGGAACTGCTTCCGGATGCAAGAAAGCCCTCTTAGACTAAATGAACTCTCACTGCATGTGACTATGTGCTTATATTGTTAGACTAACGTTCAAAGTGCAGCACACTAAGTAAAGTTGCTTCCGGATGTGAATCCGCTTCCGCAAGCAATCAGAATGTCAGAACGTTCAGAGAAGTGCAGTGTCAGAATGCTTTTGGCAGAGCAGAGTTGTCAGAACTACTTTTCAGAGATAAAGCAAGTCAACCCTGCTAAGCATTAATGAAGCATTAATTGGGCAAACGGTAACATGGGAAAAACGACCATATTCAAACGGCTAACCCACCTACCAAGAGTGAGAATACTTGAAGACTATATAAAGGAGCTCACCTTCATTTATGAATCTATCAATTATCTTTGACATCTTGAAGAAAGCTAGAGAGAGAAACCGAGAAATCCTTCAAGCATTCAAAGCTGCCCAGAAAAGAGAAAGAGCATTTAACTCATTGAGTGATCTTTTCATCTACATATCTTGTACTCTTTGTAGTTAAGTCTCTTCTTGTATTAAGAGCATTCATTGTACTTAAGTGTGTATCATTATCTGTTCTTAAAGAGAACTAAGTTAGAAAATCCTTTATTTATAAAGGTTGAACCCTTGCTGTTTGTAAGGGGGAGCGAGTTAGAAAGGTTGCAAGTGAGCCTTGAGTAAAACTTGTGGTTGTAAGGTTGCAAGTGATCCCGTTCAAAACTTGCGGTTGTAAAGGTTCCAAGTGAACCCGTTGTAAAACCTGGGGATAGTGGAACTCGACCTGGGTGGTTGAGAACTGGACGTAGGTCAGGAAGACCGAACCAGTATAAATCCTTGTGTTATTTTTGTTTGAGTTTTTATTTGGTAGCACAATTCACCCCCCCTCTTGTGCATCCATTACTTTCACCTTCCATCGGATATTTTGGACTTGATAAGAGATCATCCTCCCCCTGAACACATCAGCCGCAGGCGTCTAAGCAGTGGTGTCTAGATGGTCATCGAAGCTTCTCAGTCGCCTCAGCATACCAGCTTCTTAAGATTGAAGACTGTAATTTATCTGATTCTAAATAGAATTTGGCATGGAAGTGGCCTGGTCCCCAGCGAATAAGGACTTTCTTATGGCTAACTTTGCATGGGAAATTGCTAACCAATACCGTTCGCGCTCAAAGGCACATGACCTCCATCACTAGCTGCGAGATATGCCATCGAGACCCTGAGATGATTGATCACATTCTTAGAAACTGCTAATTGGCGCAATCTTGTTGGAGATACATCGTTCCACCGGACTTACAGTGTGGATTCTACGCCGGTTCCTTTCAGGAATGGTTGGAATCCAACTTGACCAGCAGATCAGGTAACTCTAAATGGCAAGTGATTTTTGGCTCGCTTTGTTGGAAGCTATGGGATGCTAGAAATCGTAAGCTCTTTAATCAGGAATCAACACGGGCACACAGATTAGTCAATGAAGTACTTGGATGGACGGAGCACATTCCAAAAGCAAAAGATTTGTATAAGGATCTGATCCTTGCCTGATGGAGATCTTGTTGTTTCTTTCTGACTATTTCTCCCTTATAAAATGAGCACAATGTAAATCTTTTGTATATAATAAAGTTACACTTTCACTCAAAAAATATATTAGAAAAGTAGTTTTTTGAAAAAAAAATATTTCAAGTATTCATTATTTTATACTCCTATTCTATACCCATTTAAATAATATTTTTGAAAATAATATAACAAACTTTTAAAATTATAATTGAGACAATATCATATATGAAAAGTCTAGATTTGATTAAATGTCCCTACTAAATGTTGTATTAACTAGAAAACCTTTCGAACTTCCTAAAGTTCTTCTTTGGTGAATCACTTGAGATGTCAAGTTATTTGCTTCTGTTTCTTCTGTTGCACTGTGGTTTAGCTTTTTTGTTTTTCTAGGAGTTTTTTTTGTTCATACTTGAATATGTACTTTTAAGACAAACAACCAGGGAGCGGGGGTACGGTGTAATCTGTTTTCTAGAAAACAGATGTATTTCATTTCTTAATTGCTTTAAAAATTTACATCTCTATGTATTTTCATATATAGCTCGTGAGAATAAAATTTAGATCAACTTGCGCGCGCACACACATATATACAAGATAAATCAAATTTTCCAACAACATTTGTAGCTTCTTTCCTGTTAGATGTAAAAATGTGAATGTAGCTAGTTTGATGTAAACATAAATGACGAAATATATATATAGTTTAAATTTTAGTAAATGTTTAATAAAATTTTTGTTCCCTATTTCTTGCACTAATTTTGGTTAGGATCCTATAGTTACAAGCTATATGTTTTAATTTTTCAAGTGTATTTCCATCTAAAGTAGTTCTAGTAATTTTATAAGGACATTAAATAAATACTACCTCCGGTCCTAAATATAGGACCTAATTGACTTTTTTTTTGGAGAGAGATTAAGGTTGCGAAATAGGTTATTAAATGATGACATATTTGATATATTTTTAGATCATCCATTAGTTTATAGGTCAAATAAACTAGTTTAAGAGAAAAAATAGGTAAATCAATTTATAATTAACTTATTTTGTTTTTTCAAGGATTTTCTAGAAAAAGTCAATTAAGTCTTATATTTAGGACCGGAGGGAGTATCACGATGGCGCTAATATAGTCAATTATGATGATGTGATTTGATGACTGGGCTAACCAACTATATGTAGTATTTCTATGAAACCAATTAAAAAGAAAAGGAAATAAAAGCAAGCATCTTACAAAATGTTCATGGTTGGATGTAGAGTAATGTGGACGCCGATTTTGCATTAGCGTGGGTGTGTGGCTGTGTACTCCCTGGTGTTGTATGAGGGCATGCACATGAATTGTTCAAAAACAAAGTCTCGTAATTTTTGAGATTATTTTTAAAATATTTGACACATTTAAGAATTATTTCTTAAAAAATTGTAATATTTTTACTGCTCTTTTACAATCAAAATTCAAAATTAGCTCAATTTACTTCAATAATGTATGTATATTGTATGAACATGACAATATTTGGGGAAAATATATAAAGGGCAAAGGGGCAAAAATAGCCACTGTAATTTCCAAAATGGACAACTTTGGCACCCGTAATTTCGAGGGTGCAAAACCGTACATTATAAACCAAAATGGGACAAATTTAGCACTCTCAAACAGAGGTGTTAAGTTTGACCGTTAGTTGACTGAGAATGGTGATTTGGCATGCTGACATGGCGAAATAAGGAATTATGTGTCACATTGCATATGACTTGGCAAAAAAATAAACAACAACATGTCATATTGGGGCTCACCCGAATACATATGTTAACTAAAATGAAACAAATACAACTTTGCCCCAAAAACAAAACACACGATCATGCCCCAACAAAACACAAACATAACACACTCAAAGTCAGGCGCGACAGTAAATGGAGGTGGGGTATGGGAATCAGGCGCGACAATAAATGGAGGTGGGGCTGGTGTTTTCAGGGACGAATTCGAAAATGAGTGTGGTGAGGATGTGCAGAAATTTGGGATTAGGGTTTTACATTTCAGATTGGGGATTTGGTGATGATGAGGTGATGTGGCAGGGCTCCAACGTGGATTCACTTCAGATGCTGACTGTCATGCCACGTCGTTTAATGAATGTGGGCCCCACACCAAAACACACGTCTGTTACAAACAACTTAACGGCGTGGCTAGATTTGTCCCATTTTGGTTTATAATGTACGGTTTTGCACCCTCGAAATTACGAGTGCCAAAGTTGTCCATTTTGGAAATTACGGTGGCTATTTTTGCCCCTTTGCCCATATATAAATGGCCAATTACATCATATTCAAACCCAAAAAATACGGCAAAAACAATATTTTACGGAAACCTTATTTTTTCGGAAACCTTACATTTAATACAATCGGAAATTAAACCTTACTAGCTACCATTAGAACCCTATATTTTCAAGAAAAAGTATAAATTGGTTTCTTTCTTTTAACACTTTGTTTATTAGAGGACTTTATTTGGTTGTGACTTATGCGCGTGAAACCTTATTTTTTTAAAAAATATATTCCATAGATATTAGATCACTTTCAAATTTCAATTTGTTCCTAGATATAAAATCACTTCCTATTTTTCACAATTTTTCTCAAATTAATCCTAATAATATTTATCTATAATAAACAAGTAAGAGAGGGAGAGTAAAGATAAAAATATATGATTAATAATGTGATTTGGTTATGTCAATTGCTAGTAACTAATATACTTAATATAATCAAATTAGGGAAAATGGTCTTATATTTAGGAACATAGGGAGTAGTAATTAATGAAAAATTCATAATGTTCATAAGTTATGGAGTGATTTTTTTATAGTAACAGTAAACCACGCATTAATATGATGACACTACAAGCAAGTGAAGGTCTCCACGAACCATCCACTCCAAAACCTAGTAATGGGCGGTGGTTTGTTTTCATCTGAAGGTGGTTTTTCATTATACAAAAATTTGTTTCCATATTGTATGTAAGACAACTCGGTAAGGTAATTAATGAGCAAAGGGAGTTGTTCTCCCTCTCACTGAAGCAGATGAATACATTTCAATTCTTGTTTAGCATTAGGCCAGCATTTTCAATGACATCTATAAGTGGCTTGTATTACATCCCTCGGTTTATAGCTTCCACAGTGCACACAATCGGTATATAAAACAATGGAGCTGTATCATCTCTTCTAACAAATGCTCAAACCATTAATCATCCCAATTAATTAGCTATGGTATAGTTGGGGAACTATAGTAGTGAGCTTACCACTAAAGCCACTGATCCTATTATTCCTTTGATTATTCAGAATTCCCCCACAACCATATCAACCATTTTGATATAAAACTCCGCGGGTCGATTGCAAATCACATGTGGGCTGTGGCTATGATTTGTTTGGGGTAAAAAAATGTAGTTTTGGGTCAGCTCTTTGTCTAAAAGGTTATTGGACAATTTGTTGCCTCTTTGTCTAAAAGGTTATTGGACAATTTGTTGCGTTGATTTGATGCTCACTATCACTTGTCTCCCATTGATTTGTTAAATCCATTTACTAAAATAATATCCCAACAAACACCAAGGGCCTTGTAGCCTGAAATGACATCTTTTTTGGGGAGAGATTGTGAGTTTGATCTTACTTGTAACCTCAAGCCATTAGTTGCTCCTTTAATTAAAAAAAATATTCCAACATACATATCTAAATGGGTATCATTTAATTTTCCTGGTAAAAGTTCACCCGCTTCATGTTCTAAGATTCCTTCTCACCCTTTCTGCTCCGTGAAGAGAAAAAATAGACCAGTATTCCTTAGCTATCAATGCTTTCCATATTTGAATAGCATTTGTGCATTCTCTCAACGTTTGCATATAATCTTCATCTTTTCAGCATCCAAAGGGCCAAGAAGCTATGTCTAAGAATCCTCTGTGCGTCATAATTAAGTTGAGGAGTGTGGGATATACCATGGGTGAGTATCCACTTGAAAGACTCGATCTTCTCGGCTACTTGCCCTCTCCATATATATTTTCTTCCCTACATTCTCTGATTGGTCGCTGGTACATGAAAAAAACGAATATTATATTCTGTGTTGATGAAAAATTTGTCGCATTATTTTTTTATTTCTTTACATTCTTAAAAACTTTTATGAGGCTCCAAATAACTTTATTTTTATTTGGATAATATTTTTAACCTATTTGAATAATATTTGAGTGCAAAAGAAATACTCCTGCGTGCAATTAGATTATATGTTAAGTTATAAGTAGAATTATATTATGGGAGAATTAATTTGAAGTCCCGTAGAAGAAAGATAATTAAGATGTGGTTCTAAGAGTTATATATTACAACTTCTTGGCCTTACAATAACAACTTTTGACCTGGTGGCTAGTGATTACAACTGGGACCTCATCTTAAATATGTTTCTTCCATTAGACCTCTAATTAATTCTCCCTTATATTATTTTGAGGAAAAAAGATAATTATAAACATTCTATATTGATTAATTTTACATCTTTAATTTCTTCAAAAAAGTAGTTAAATGTGTCTTTAATTAGGACTAGAGGGAGTAACTAAGATTATCAAATTTTGATGTTATTTTAAATTTTTAATCAAAGAAGGAAAGTATTTTTTTTTGTTATCCTAAGAGTATCCTCATTCACTGTATCAAAAAAAAAGTATCCTCATTCACAAGTCAAGTGAGATTAATCTCTCACTAATGAAGTCTCATACAATTGACAAGTGATTTTGCTCCATTTACAAGAGTTGGAGATGAAACACACTTGTTTAAGAGTTGAGAGTACTTATCATTCTCTTCTAAGTTAAAAAGGCAAGTATGTTACCAAAAAAAGGCAAGTATTACCTCCGGTTCTAAATATAAGACCTAGTTGACTTTTTTTGGACAGATTAAGGTTGCGAAATATGTTATTAAATTATGACATATTTGATATATTTTTAGATTATCCATTAGTTTATAAGTAAAATAAACTAGTCTAATGGAAAAAAAATAGGTAAATCAATTTATAATTAACTTATTTTGCTCTTTTATGATTTTCCAAAAAAGTCAACCAGGCCTTATATTTAGGACCGAAGGAGTATTAAAGATGAGTAGGAGTCAAAATTTGACCCGCCCAACCTAATCGACGAGCACAGAGATAGTTGTCGTTTTCAACTCTGAAAAGGGGTGACTCTTCATCTCCTCATGCATCATATCATCAATTCTTAAATTTTAGGAAGGGTTTGGGCTCAACCCAATTCAAGGGCAGGGCACCTAACTCATGATCCACTGGGGCCTGTCCCTGTGGGCTCTGGAGCATGACCAGCAAGCCCTTTATGTCTGTCCACACAGGTAGGTTACTCCCAGTTTCACTTAACTACGGAGACGTCTTCCCAAGCGCAGCGATGGAGACACAACAAAGTGTCACTCCCCAGGATCGAACTCGCGACGTAGTGGTCAACCCGACGCTCATTGTTTAATCCCTTCGCCACTGAACTCACGGACAGTGGGTCTTCATGCATCATATCTGCTTGCGTATCGCTCTCGCCTAAATGCATATATTGACGCTACAGCTCATAGCCACATTACTTTTCTTATGTTTTGAAAACCTTTTTGAAAAATGTATTACTCCATTCTATTATAATGGGATGAAGATCTTATTACTTAGGGAAATCCCAAATAAATCCTTCCCAATACCCCAAAAGACAAGTGAGAAACCTAAACTTCCAAAAGAAACATGAAGGAACCGACACCTACCTGTCATTTTAAAATTACTACCCCACCCTAAACCACCCTCTTCTCGCAATTTGTGTCTTAGGATGGGGGCAATTTTGTCTTTTTGCAAAATTTTAAAATGACAGGTAGGTGCCGGTTCCTTCATGGTCCTTTTGGAAGTTTATGTTCCTCACTTGTCCTTTTGGGTATTGAGAGGGATTTATTTGTGATTTTCTCTGTATAATACCAATTTCAAATTTCTATTTATTCTTAAATATAAGATTACTTTCTAATTATTCTCAACTTTTTCCCAAATTAACTTTGATAATGCTTATAAAATATAAACGAACAATAGAGGGAGAATAGTGATTGAACCAACATCTTTAATTTAATCAAATTAGGTAAAATAGTTTTTGTTAATCAGGAACGAAGAGAGTAAACTTTTTTAAGATTATTATTTAAATAAATTTTTTGATGAGGATCATTTAAATTAGGGTAAATGTGCAAAAAAAGTCACCGTAAATTTATAAATGGGCAACTATAACTCCAGTAAATTTAATAGGGCAAAACCATACACTGTTTCCAAAAAGGGACAAAAACATACATTGTAAACCAAAATGGGCCAAAGTAACATCTCTATTAGGCCGAGTTAAACAGACATTTTCCAGACACGGGTTCCACCATTATTAAATGACATGTCAATACCAAAATCCACCATGGAAGCTAAAAGACATCTAGCTTAACCCTAAATCACTTGAAATGAATTCTAAACCCCCAAATCATAACGATAAGAAACCAAATAGAACTCCAAATAATGTGAAATTCATCTTACTTCTTCGTAGTCATCTGAAAAAATAAATCCCCATCAACCCTTAAATGTATGACACGTCATTTACTGATGGAGGAACCACGTCTGGAAAACGTACGTTTAACTCTGCCTAACAGAGAAGTTACTTTTGCCCTATTTTGATTTATAATGTACAGTTTTGCTCCCTTAAATTTACCAGAGTTATAGTTGCCCATTTTTAGATTTACGATGACTATTTTTGCACATTTGCCCTTTGAATTACTTATTACTATAAAAGGATACATGACTTTTCGTTGAAATTCATACTGAGATGGTAGAAATCAATATGGCGTAAAAAATTCACTAATGTTGATAAGAGTGATATTGAAAATCACTTAAATTTTCAAACAAGATCAACTTTAATTTCTTTTATTGGTTTGCTTATTGATCTAGCTAACTTTAAGTGAAATTTTTCATGCAAATATTTTACCCAACTTTAAGATTGAAAATTTTTGTTCTCACAAATATTGATCTAGCTATTTTGCTAGATATGATTATGCTCTCACATGGTATATAAAAATTAAAAACATAATTAACAATCACTAGTGATTTCAATGAAAATCATATGACTATGTACTTACCTGAACAAATTTGCAAACTTCAGGTTGCAAGTTGATTGTGTAAAATGGACACCACCAATGTGACCATTTCATAGATGCGTCTAATATTCATAAAATATCATTCAGTTCATATGATATCTGTATGGGCCCATAATAATCCATACAATACACATCTACATGTGCATATTCAATCAAAACTAGTGATATTTCATATTTTATTCTTTTGAGAACAAGCAATTGAATATTTTGGTTCATTAGTGAGTATTGATATTAATTTGCATCATTATGATCCGGGATGATCTAACCGGTCATTGCCAAACATTACATTCACAAACTTCAGGTTTATTGTAATATTAATTCATCATCGATAACTTCTGGTTATAGTGTCAAATTATTAATTTGACCTTTTAAAGGGAGATTATAGGAGTGAAACTCCATTCAATATGACTCATACATATATTCTAATAATTTCCCCTCAAGTGAGTTATGTAAAATACTTTCCACTCACAAATAACATTAGTAGTTCTTCATAAACTAATATTATTGTATCTAATGCATATAATTCTTCAAGAACTAATATCGTTGTGTCTGATGCATATAGTTCTTCAAGAACTAGTATCATTGCTTGTTATGCACATAAATTTATGTGTGTTCATATGATTGAATGATTGAATAGAATATATGTGTTTATAACTATTAATCGTAAAAAATAAAATTTTTATGACTTCAGGCCATAAATACAAATTGGAATCAAGGGTTACATTCACATATGACTTTAGGCCAAATCTTTATTAAGTAGAACTTTTGGTTCTATCAAATATGGCTTCAGGCCAAATTTTTTTTATCACATGTAATTTCAGGTTCCATTAAATATGACTTCACACCAATTCTTTATGAGATGAAACTTTAGGTTCCGTCAAAGATGACTTTATCCCAAACTTTTTATACGGCTTCAGGCCGTATAGATAACTTGGAACTACAGATTTCGAAGAGATGACTTTAGGTCATCATTTTATTAGAAAGATAGGTTCTACAAATCACAAAATATAAGCGATAAATACAAAATGAAGAAAATTATACTATTACCATAATATTACCTTGGTGAGTCTCGTGCTCGGTTCGAACTTCGTGTTGATCGAGAAAATGAAGAGATGACTAGGAGATTGAAATGGGCAAATAAACTATAAATTTTGAATTTTTAAAAGTTAAAATATTTTAAAATATTGATGTGGGGTGGGGGTGAGAGTTTTCTTAATTTTTCAATTTTTTAACTATTTTAAAATTCAAAATTTATATTTCATTTGACCACATCAATTTCCTAGTTATCTAGTCATGTCATCATAATTAACAACGTTAGTGACATGTCACATGTTTAACAACATTAACTCATATTCAAGTCCTAATTAAACTATAGGGTCTAACTGTGCTAACGTAATCAAACTTGAGGGACCAAAATATTTTTTAGACTACAGGGACTAAAACGAAAATTGGAAAAAACTATAGGGACAAAAATATAAATAAGAAAAAGATATGGGATCAATATGCAATTTTGCGAAGTGTTATAACGGTCAAACGTCATTGACCATCAGATGAGGGTAAAATTTGACCACTTTGTTTACTTGAAGGGAAAATTAGAGTCTGTTGTTAATTTAGGGTGCCTAATGCTTTACAGTGGTTACTTGAAGGGCAAATTATGGTCATTACCCTTTTAAATATGAGAGGTTAACTTGCTGAGTATAGGTATTAACGACAGTAAATAAATTTGAAATGTATTTTTTCCATTTCTCCTTGAAGAAGTGTGAAAAAAATGAAAATATTATATTCAACTTAAAACTCAATGCCGCCATCGTCGCCACTGTCTCTATGACATGACCATATCAATATGGATCACTCGTAACATAGCATGTTATATCCACCTCCTCTGCTTATACCCCATAAACCCTCTTCTTTTGCCATCAAAAGGACGAGATCGAGCAGAGACATCCATGGCTTTGGTTCATCCATCTAAGATGTAATCCTAAAAGTCACTTGGGTGTATTCTCATCAAGTGAATGAGTAGATATGATGTGGTACATCAACAAATGAGTCTCTATAGAGTTGGTGTCACATGGATATCCGATGAATTGGTGTGTCACATGGGGATATTTGATTGAGTTAAGAGTCAAATTAAATATTGCATAACTATAGCGCAAAATTGCTATGCTAAGGAATTGCTATGATTAGGATACTTCTGGACCCTCGGTGAGCTCTAAGCAAAACTTTTCTAAGGCAAAAATATTTGGATCCAACATAAAAATATGTCGAATTTCATGAACATGGATTCATGCATTTGGCTTCGCGTGATTTATGCAGTCGACTCCACATAGTGGCGTAAGACTTTATTGTTCTTGTTGTTCTGTAAGGCAAATATTACATTTAACCTTTTATAAATCAAATCTTTTATGATGAGAGGCATATGAATTATAAAAAATCTATCATATACTTGATGACCCATGAAATGAAACAAAAATGAATGACCCCGTCAAATCCAAGAGCTGAATTCAATACAAATTCAAATACCATAATTTTGGATTTATCTTCCGTATATTAAACTTCCCTGTGTGTTGTTACTTTGAGAGCCAATAAACAATGAGAAACAACGTACAGGCAGCAATCACCGCAGACAATATAAGAGTATCCCTCGATCGTTTCCTCTGTATTGAACCTTAAAAAGCAGAGAAAGTAGATTAACAAGATAATAAAACCCGGGGGCGAGGGGATCAAAAGCAAAGTCAGAAGACACTGCTTTAAAACATACCAAGCAAGCTTCTAATCATAGGGAACTTATCACCAAGAAGCTTCACTTTTCCTTGAACATCACCAAACAAAGCCCTTTGAGACCCCAAGACAGCTCTCGTTGCTTGAGCTTGACCAATCACATCATCGATCTGTGAAGCAGCGAGAACATTAGGGTATATATCTTCCTAGGGAATACTGATGTTAAAACAAATTCTTACAAAACAACAGATATGAATAAGATAGTATAAACCCATAGTCATGCAAGGGCTTAAGCAGTCATATTATAATCTCAACCAATAAAATATCCTTTAGGAACTCTCCAAATGAAGATATGACCAGTATAACAAATCAATTATGAAAGCACCAAGATCTATTAAAGCAGTTAACAGCATCATGCCCAAGTATAACTGCAAGGCCACACAAATCTAACAACTCATTGAAATGAACTAACTATATGGAGAAGATGGAAATTGCCTGAAAGGAAATATTTATGATGCTAGTGGGCTGTAAAGTCGACATGAAAACTGATTTTGGCATTACACAAGTAGAACTGAGAATGGCCTTGAGTGAGCAGTAAAGAGGAAGGACCATCTGCTAAGATTGTAAAGAGATGTACACTTGTTGGGCATTCTTTACTTCAGTAAGCTTTCCTACACAATTGACTAAACCTAGGAGTCAATTAGAAATTGAAATATTGAACCCCTATAATCTCAATGCATTAATTATAAGTTTTTATGGAAAAAGAGAGCCGACATAAATTTCAGTCTTCATTCTTACATGTTTCCAAACATTTTAGGTCGAAGAAATCTACAGAATTTTTAAAACATGTGACCTTGTAAACATAAATGGACACTAAATATCAGGAAGTGCATTAGGAAGTACATTAAAGGCATATAATAACAGGATATAAGCTACTTCAAGCGTTAGGAAGTACATTAAATAATACTGCACCTTGCCTTCTATTTATTTTGTATCTATAGGACCCTTGGCCACCATTATTTCTACATTACTGTCAGTTTAATTCATCACCAATACATGCTGACTTATCATTTACAAGAGATCATAAGCTAAGATCACGAACTAAGAAGTCTTGACTGGATAGATCACATAATGATTGAAAGTTATCGACAGGCTCTACATCTAATCAATAGTTCACTTTCATAACATCAACACATGAATAACCTCACTGCTTTTCTGACAGTAGTGAGCAAAAACTCGAGGAATTCTCCTTGAAGAAGAAAATAAAGCCACCCTCAGAATAAAATCACTCTAAAGTCTAAACAATCAGTGCATTGGTCCTTAAAGGGTAAAACATTTTAGTAACCAACAACCGTTAATCAAGTTATATCAATCAACACAATTTATTCAAGAAGAGAATCGACCATTGTTTTCTGATTTTTAATTCATAAAAACTATTGAGACTGCAGTCGCAACATGTGACATCCCTCTGAAAGTCCACGCCAATAAGATAAAAGAATGAAACCAACTACAATTATGTCAGAACTCTACACAAAAAGCATATCAAAGAAGGGTGTGGCCAATAATCAAATTAAGAGAGTAAATATAAAAGGAATTGTGAGCATGAATGTGATGTTTCCTAATTTTTCTAGTTTGTCACTCAATTCTGGGTGGATTGTATAGGTTTCCTATGAACATAAAATGTCATTATACCATCATTATACCATCAGATCCCGTAGATCATAACTAAACTTTTCCTCAATCATAAAGTTGCACATGTAAAGTTGCAGCACCGAAATTCTCTTTCGAATAGGTGTGCAATATAATCCATTTCCAATTACACCGCATATATTCCATTCCCTAGGCACAAAAGTTTAGATATGCAATATATAATATCTTTTGTATGATTTCTGATTAGTAATTGTTTTTCAAATTCTTGTTTATCTACGGGCAAAGTAGAAAGATTTTATCAACAAAACCACGATTTAATTGATTCCCTTCAGCAAAGGCTTTGTATAGTAGAAAGTTTGCAGCAATCACCTGACATAATGACTTAATGCAAAGGTTGCATTAAGGAAAAAATGCATGCCAAAGAACATTTAACATTGTGAATCTATGGCAAAAATATAGACAGAAGAATTTCACTAGCAAGGATTATTTCACATACGACTGTTTTACATTTCAATCATCATTTTCATTCTTCCTTTACTATATACATAATGTTAAAAGAGTAAATTGCCACTTGCAAAAAGTTGTGGGGTAAAATTGTAATGAAAAGGAACACAGCAGGACATTATAGATCCACGAAAATCATGGCAGAAGCAAAACGTGATGCCCAAATTATTTACTCAAATTCCATTTAACCTCTCGTCCAAACAGAATAAGCAAAGTCCCTCCATCAAGGGAAGAATTCACCGATAGCTTGAAAGAGAACAAGAATCTATATCAAATCATAACCATTCAAGTTCAATCAAACTTGAGGCACAGTGAGAAGAATGAGTAAAATCAGCACTGGTAGAATATTCTCATTTATGATATGCACTTACAGTAAGTAATATGAAAAACTATCCACAAACATTTCTTAATTTATATTTTAAGAATGAATGGACTTAATAGAATATATACTTACATGAGATATACTCCCATGGATTGCAGATCTCTCCCGTAATAACTGCACCCGGGGGGACATACTTCCTGATGCCTGCCAGAAGAAGTAAAATCTAATACAACCATAAACAAATCAAACATTATTTAGATTCATATAATGCCTCTTGCCCACCTTAAAGTCTCTAATGTCATCCCTGACTGAACTCAAAAGCTCTGCATGTTCTCTCATAGAGTTTATGTTTCCCTTTATACGTTTAAATTCCTGAAAATAACCAACATACAACATAAGAAAAAAGCATCAGGTCAGCTCTCTAACGTAAATGAGAAGCATGAAATAAACTTGCAATACTCATCATAATAAGCTTGCTTGGAAGGAGGATAACCAAATACTAGAATAAAAGAATTTTCCATTTTTCATCTCATCATTGATAAGAGGAAAACAAGAACACTCAACATTTTGAATGGAATAATCATATATATTACTACTTGTTTGTTGATAGAGCACAATATTAGCATAGTGTGATCTATGTAGTCAACTCCATCTGTAATAAGGCTTGTTATTTTAGTTATTTTACACAAAGCATACCTGGGTAAACTCATGAAGAATGTCTCTATGCCTGGCCAGTTTTTGATTAACAGAAGTGGCTGATGCAGCCGATGCAGCACATCTACTCATAGAATCATTTATGTCCAATAGTTTCTCAAGCAAGGATTGGATTTCCATTTCCATTGACTTCCATGACCTAGTAGATCCAAGAGGTGGCGAACCCCCTTCCACATAACCTGAAACAAAAAGCTCAATTAAGACACATGTATGACTGTGCCAAAGCTAGAAAATTAAACACCAGAATCCAAGTTCAAGAAAATGATTGCAACTGCTAGATTATATGTGAATAAAAAATAAACAGATAAGAACTGTGCTGCATCATATATATATATATATATATATATATATATATATATAGTTAGTTAGTTAGTTAGTTAGTTAGTTAGTTAGTTAGTTAGTTAGTTAGTTAGGGAGCGAGTTAGACTTAGTACTAATGACCTAACTTATATAAACCTAGCCTATATATATACTATATGGCACTGTACACAGATGGACCTATGCTTTTGATTGAATAGCATATTCACTTGTCTCTCTGACTTGTTCTTTTGGTTCTTCCATCTCTCAATCTCTCTATTTCTTTCCTATGCTATTTCCTTTCCATTCTCTTCTACTACCTTTATTGATAATATCAATCACCTATCCCACTTACTACAAGCTGTATGTTGTATTGTAACTAATCAACTAAACTAAAGCAGATAGTGAGAAAAAATGTGTTAGAATCAGAGAAATATCTTCCTATTATTATGCATTTAATGCCCTGATTATATTCTGATTGTAATTTCTTTATTACCTCTTCTACTCCCTCTTCTTTTCAATATATTGTAACCTTTCTGTTTACTTTATACATCAATAAGAGAAATCATTCTTCTCTAAAATCTCCTCTCCTCTCCTCTCTAAATCAACAAAATGTAATGTAGGTGGTTATAGCCTTCTGTAACTATATACAGTTACTAATCTCCAATAGCTATTTCTATAGCCAACTTGTAAGACCTTAATATGCTAGATTTCAATTACATGATTTATGAAGAAAATATGTTATGGCTCTACTGCAAACAGCCAAAATCCACTTTAACAAGTAGAAAAAGGATAAGGTATAGGAACTCATTGACAAGGAGAAAATAGCATAAAGGGCATGTACAGGGCAGAAAAGAAGACATATGTAAGGTGCTCAGAAAAGATCTCATAACCACGATATTGCATATATCTTTATCAATGATATTTGATTATTTATCATGAGATTAAACCCACTTTTTTAGGCATCAACCTTCTCTGTATGAAAATGACCTCCTATTACTTTATGTTGCTGCTTTTAGATCTTCTAAACATCTAAAATAAATAATTTTCAGCTTACAGAGTAACACCAAAAGATAGAAACTCATCTTGATTTTAAACAGCCTATAACTTATCTATTTAAAAATTGCATTTCAATTCCAGTTTTCCTCCGTACAATAGGGGTCAATAATCATAGAACCTAAGAAGAAACATAGCAAAGGAGGAGTACATCCAATAAATAATCCTAAAATATGAGAGATCCAACCAAACCTGATAAGAACTAAAGGAAAAGACAATTATCAAGAGCCAGAATCTGCAACTCTAAAACAGAATTACACAACTACAAACAATACTTTCATTCCTTCTAAAAACATTTATAACTTAGTCTTATATAGATTTCACAAAACCCCTCCATAGCCAAAATATGTTTTGTTTAATGTCTAATCTGCTAACCTTCTCTCCATAAAAAAATATTACCTCACAGTTTAGCCACAACAAGAGGGAAGAAAAGAAATATTAAGAGTAAGTGGATATTCCATCCCCTTCATATTTTAATCAATCGCAATCAGAGAACAAACTATATATCATGCCTCATCACTATTGCAATTTATAGAGACATTTATGAAAAGAAATGGTAATTTAGGGAATCCAACACAAACCCACTAGATAATACTATATCATACTATTTGAGTCAAAATTCATCAATTTATGTGAAGTAGGAAAGTGAGAGTTAAATAATGAGTAAGCAACATCATGAAGAAAACAAACCTCCTTGTGTGAACCTGGAGCCTAATTTAGCGTAAGAAGACAGCTTGACGTCAAGATCACCCTCGATTTTTCGTGCTTCCTTTCTCAGTTCCTCCCAACCAGATTCCTGCAAATCCATCATGATCGGATCCGACAAACGGATCTAACAAAAACAAAATTCAGATCACAAGTCATGGAATGGTGTAACACCTACTTTTATACTACTATATACTATAGCATTTCAAATGGTTTATAACCACTTCCTCAAATATTAGATGCTAAAAACTATGAATTAATTAAAACGTTTCTTTCAAATGCTTCGTTTAACCTTCTTTTCCAAAGTGTTATATAAGTGGTTATAAACCAAGTTACCAAATTCAATCTTGTCGTTTGGGGATCAAGCTTATAATACTTCTGCACTCTCTAATATGTCTACTAACGTCATAACTAAAATGTTGGAGTTCTTCTCCTATAGAATATATACTTATATATTACAAACTATATACTTCTGCACTGGGCTTAACTTTCCTATCATAATTTGATAACATATTCAGGTAAGATTTCAAAATATAAATATGTACATCTATAGGGAATAGTTCAGGCCTTCTTGATTTTCATATGCTACCTTAATATCCAAAAAGCTCCAACTCCTTTCTACTTCACTAAAAACAGCAATTCAAAACGCCGTTTATTTCATACACAATTATTTCATGCATGCATTGTCATGTAATTATTCTTATAAACTATATGCCATATGCATCTGCCAACCACTAATAACAATATGTTTGATACATAATGGAGGCAATTCTACCTACAAGATTTCTGATTATAACAAAAGTTACAACAATTCCATTTTGTGTAGGGGTAACTAGCCACCTAGGCATGGGGTTCTCCCTTGATAAACATGAACATCTTACCTGCAACAAATATTACAAAATCGTACATGCAAAATTAAAGTTATGCATTGATTTGCTACCTGTACTCTAAAGTAATATCTGAATTGGCACTTTCCCTTCCTTGCACCTTGAGGAGCCTATGTCATCTTTACCTACATTTACATGTAATATATAAATAATAAATTAATACATGCGCTCTTATGTAACCATCTAGATTCTCTCAAGTTCCTGTAATATTATATATTTCCACTACCCTTCCCCTAAATTTACACCTATTTAATCTTCCTCCTATCTAATCTTATATTTGATCTAGGGCGAATGTGCAAAAATATGCATGGTGAATTGTAAAAGGGGCACCCAGCAGCATGGTAATTTTGATGGTGCAAAAAATGTACATAGTAAACCAAACTGGGGCACCTCATCATCTTTTTTCTTCACTCCCAAACTGGGGCACCTCATCAACTTGATTGTATAAATCTGGAAATTACCCAGATCTGAAACATGACTTAATCATCATATATAAATGCCTCTAGCTAAGCATAACTTTTTAGATCAATTACTCATTACGTAGTACTAAAAGGCATTAGAAATGGGCTTTCAATCAGATTTCAACTGACACCTTGAACATGGTTTAGAGTGCTTTAATTATTCCAAATTACATAAATAGCTTGTGGGATCCTCAAGACAACACCATAAATGCTCAAAAATACTTTGATTAATAACCATCTTCAATCACATCCAACACCATAGACCTCACAAATTTAATTTAAACCTTAGCATCTGATCATTCTAATGAAATTGTTAACATGCTTAACCGTCCAAGTTCTCGAATGAAATTTCAGACATACCAGAGGCTCCAACCTTATTACTCTCCTTCTTTTCCCTTTTTATTTGACACTTGCTAACAAAGAATGATTTTACTAATAAAGAACTGAAGCCTCCTTTTCCATTTTAACTTGACACTTGCTAACAAAGAATCATTTAGCTAATACAGAACTGAAGCCTACATCTTTGTTAACACGAATTCTAAACGATCCCCCTAAAAAACTTTAACAGTCTGTTAACCCCCTTTAAACATGATTCCTTCCATTCAAGTTTCACACGAAATGCTACATCACCAAAAATAGAGCTTACTAGCCAAAAATCCCAAACTTCACAAGTCTTTTATTGCCTTTCTATTCCTCACTCTTCTTAATTATATCACTTATTAATTTAATCTTCTTCCGAATTTCTAAATGGACCACAGCCACTACTACATCCACAAATCTGTATTCATGTCATTTCATGTGACTTAAAACTTAAAAATCAAACTTTGAACATCATAGGTACATACTTCTAACATTCCTAAATATAAATTGACACTTTAGGACTTCAACCCAGTAAATTTAACTCAATATAAATTTTAAAATTCACAATTAAGTTCACCAAACATCAATCAAATCTAAAATAGATTTAGGCTTCAACTATTTATATCCTACTGTTATCATCAAACATATAACACAAATACAGTTGCTCTGGTTCAGATTTCATTAGCTTCTTTAAACATTGAACACTGGTAAGTAAAGATTAAAAGTCAACCATCTTGGCTACCTTTAACCTGAGAAAACATCAACCCAAAATGTCCCCATTAATCTTAGAAAACTCTGAATGACTAAATCTATCATCATTAAATTTCATCAATAGATTTCAATTCATTCAAGATAAACTTTCACTTGATCTCAAAACTGCATTTCACCCAAAAACAATAATTTTCAAGTTTAAGCAATTCTTACCTTAAAACATAACCCACGTGTATCTCTTCTAATCCAACTCCAATGTACAAAATTCTGAACCACAGTTTGATTCCCTGCCATCCACATTAACCAATCAGCATTATAAAACCGTACATGCTTCAGTTTCTCACACAACTAATCTTTTGCCATTTTAACTTAATCCTTAGTCACAACAGAATGATTAACCTACAGAAAAGAGTATGGCACTATGAAAATCGGAAATTCCCAATCAATACAAAAACCCACACACACACCATAGAATCCAACAAATCATAACCTTCCTTACATTAGTTAAACCTATACTATCAGAAAAAAAAACAGAGAAATCCTTAAAATTTCGAACATAATTATAAACGAGAATAATCATAATCGGATATGAAACACCAAAATCCAACTCTAATAAACCTCAAACATCATTTAAACACTAATTAGATTTGATCTAGGTGAAAAATCAAAGAAGAGCGTCGGTGAACAGTAATTGAAGACTACAAAGTTCAGAATTCAGAAACGAGACTTCATAAAAACTCAAATCCATGTTATTTGCCTAAATTGTAAATTCCAATTTAACGGAAGAATCAAAGGTAGGGATGGAAAGAAGAGACTTACGTGACCTCAGATCAGGAATCGCATACGCCGTTAAGGCTATCCGACGCCGGAAATCGAAGTCACCGTCGGTGAAGCTTAAAGAGAAGGGAGAGAAAATGGGAAATTAGAGAGAGAGAGGGGGGGTGAATGGTGATGATGAAAATTATGAAAGGAGAAGAGAGGGATGGAGTGTAAGTATGTACCATGGATCTGATATATAAAAGGGCCAAGACCCAAAATGATACATAGAAGGAACAAAAATAGTACATAACTATTTCAAGGTACAAAAATGATACTCAACTTTACCATGTGATTAAAAATGATATTTTCACTAATATGACAATAATATTAGACATGAAATGTCCAAAATGCCCTTATAATTAAATAAACTTTTATCGGGCGACAATTAATTTATAGGGACATTTCGGACTTTTCATGTCTAATATTATTGTCATACTAGTGAAAATATCATTTTTGATCACACGGTAAAAGATGTGTATCATGTTTGTACCTTGGAATAGTTATGTACTATTTTTTTTCCTTGACCAATAGTTATGTATCACTTTTGGGCTTTCGCCCTATATAAAAATGCTTAGACTTTTTATTATTTCAAACTATATATGTTAGTACTTTATATCCAAATGTATTGATTTTGGTCTCCATAAAAAAATATGTATTGATTTTGGTGGAGATAGAAATGAAAATTGATATTCTGACAAAAAAGAAGTGAAAATTGATATGAAAATGGAGATGGATATCATATGAGCCTTTTAAGAGCGTGTTTAGTATGTTATGGAAAGGTTCAAGTATGTTGTCGGTTTTTATTTTTGGAAAAAGTCATGTTTTAGGGTCCGTTTGGTTCAAAAACATTGCACACATGTAATGGTAATCTTGATTACATTACCATATGTGGCTTGTTTGGTTGGACTTGGTAATGGTAATGTCGATTACAATTGTAATCAACATTGCATATTTTTTTAGTAATGTTCTTTCATAGGGTCCTCTATGAATACTCATTGCAACTATGTAATGTTATTAGAAATGTCAATTTTATCCTCATTACTTTTACAAAAAAGACCACATTTGCCCTCATACAACTTACAAATCAATCATCATCGTATGTCAATTCCACGATTCTTTCTGATAAAAAAATTCCACGATTCTTCTTCACATTCATTCTGAAAAAGAAATCAACCATCATAAAAACAAGTCAAATTTTGTTTGAAATCACAATCAATCCGAAATGAAAATTCAATGAAAGAAATCATCCATAATCAAAGCCCTAAAATCTTTGAGATCTTCATAATCGACTATAAAACCAGGGGTCTGTTTTCGATTTCAATCTGCATCATTTGAAGGAAACGACAGCCACCAAGTAAGAAATTAACGGGTTTTGTTTTCAATTTTTGGTTTAGACCTAGATTTTTTGTTTGTTGTTTCCTCTTCAGATTCTGGGTTTATAATTTTACATATCATATGGTTCTTTAGTGCTCATGTTTCTGTATGAATGCATGTCCGAATTTCGGTATTTTGGTATGGAAAGCATAAAGGTCTGTCAATATGCAGAGCCTCTACTATTCTTGCAGAGCCTCTACTATTCATTCATATATATTATTGTTGTTGTACAAGGCAGCTACAATAGATGGAATATCCATCATACACATGTATGGCAAGATATACAAGAAAGAAAAGAAAAGAATAAGAGTCATGGGCAGCTGGCAATGCTTTAACGGAATGCACATAATGGTGAGAGAATCCTATGTGAGGTATAATTACAAAGCTATCCTTTAACATATAATTACGAAGCTATCGTTTAACCACCCCCCTCAAACGAGAGGGTGTAATAACCAGTCCGAGTTTGGACCTGAATTGAGAGAATTGGTTATGAGATAAAGCCTTGGTGAACACATTGAAATTCGTGGCTGTCACCCAAGAGGGGGGGGTGAATTGGGTGAGGGAATAAAGCTTAAACTCTTTTCGAAAGACTGCTTGTGCTCGGTGATGATGATAATAAATAATGCTATGCACAAGTCAGTATGCTATGTGATGCAAAAATAGAATGATCAAGTATAAATATATGCACACATGAATTTATCCTGGTTCGGTCACCCAGACCTACATCCAGTCCCCAGGCTACACCTGAGATTTCCAATCCACTATTCTTGTTTAAACCGGGCACAAGAGAAGCCTTTACACTTTAGGTTTTACGAGCACGGGTTCACCTAACAACCCACAGGTTTTACACCGGGTTCACCTGCAAACCTTACAAATGCAAGTTTTACGGGCTAACTTGCAACCTATGGAGATTTAGACAACCTCTAAATGCTCCCCCTTACAAAATGTAAGTTTACAATTAAGTTCACTCTATGAACTGATTTTGTTAAACACTTAAGCTCAAAACTAACTCTCTCAAAGAGTGGATGATGTTACTCACTTAAGTACAAATGAATCACTCTCTAAGAATATTACATATCAAAGTCCGAGAGTAGAAGATGAGAGGAATGTAGAATAGTGTTTCAGACAATAAGCTCTGTTCTCTCTCTCTTTTTCAAGCCCCCTTCTTCAGAAATGAAGAACATCCCTTTTATACCAGCCTCTGAATATTTAACCGTTGGAGAGGCAATAAGACCGTTTGATTATAGACGTTGGGGCCTTGTTTACGTTGTCCTCATTAGTGCACAGCAGGGTTGACTTTGCTTTATCTAAAAAGGTGCTCTGACCAAGCTGTTCTGTCAACACTGTTCTGGCAATACTATTCTGACAAAAGTCGTTCTGACATCTGAACATTTTGTACGGTCCGACTCTTGCTTGCTGTCAGAGAGGACTTCGTTCCTCAAGCATAAGTCCAGGATGTTAAGAGACTCATTATCGGAAGCTCTCTTGCTATCTGAAGCTCGTGGACTCTAACATTTTGCTTGCTATCACATAGAGGAACTTTGTCTTCCAAGCACTTGTCCATGAATGATAAGAGTGCTTTGCTATTGGATCCTCTCTTGCTATCAGAAGCTCTCTTATGAACTCTGACTTTTGTGGGCAGTATGAGCTTTGACACCTTGAGTGAATCTTCAGATTATGTTCTCATACTCCTCATGCTTGGTAGGTAACAATGTTGTTTGAATGTGTCTGTTATCCTCTTGTTACCGTTGGAAGGAACATCTTCTTAAATGCTTCAGCAGGGTTGACTTGCTTTATCTCTGAAAAGTAGTCCTGACACCTCTGCTCTGTTAAAAGCATTCTGACACTGCATCTCTTTGAACGTTCAGACATCCTGATTGCTTGCGGAAGCAACTTCTCATCCGGAAGCAACCTTACTGAGTGTGCTGCACTTGAACGTTAGTTTAGCAATATAATCATATAGTCTCATGCAGTGGGTGATCCTAAATCTAAGGTGTATCCGGAAGCACTTCTACATCCGGAAGTAAATTCACTTGATGAGGGATTTAGTTCACCATGACTTGCTCTCGCTTAGTCTATTTCATTCCACCACTCAGCGCTAGTCACTGAGCTATCGGAAGCACTTTTACTTGACGTGGTGAATTCACTGACGCTTAGGGTGAAATCTATTCTATCAGTCTGCGCCAGTCAAGATCTAATAGGAAGCAACTTCACTTGATGTTGCATTTCCGCTGACGCTCGGGGTTATATCTAGTCTATCAACCTGCGCCAGTCTAAATCTAATAGGAAGTGCTTTCACTTGGCGAAGTAGACTTACTGACGCTTGGGGTACTAACTATTCTATTGCTCTGCGCCAGTCTAAGTCTAACAGGAAGCGCTTTCACTTGGGGAAGTAGACTTACTGACGCTTGGGGTAATATCTATTCTGTCGCTCTGCGCCAGTCTAATTCTAACAGGAAGCAAACTCACTTCCGATTGAAACATAGCTTAGTCTTAAGGTTTTGTGTACCTAATTCTCATGGACTAAGTTAAATCCCTAGTGATTTACTTGCTGACGCTGGGGGATGAAAGCATTCATCCGCATGCGCAAGTCCTAATCTAACCGGAAGTGATCTTGCATTCTCAAGTGATCTAACTCAGGATTCTAACCATGTCATCTAATCCCTCCTAAGTGTTGATTATGTTCTCTTAAGTACTAGACCATATCATACCTTAGTCACCATCAAAACTTAAGATTCTAACATTCTCCCCCTTTTTGATGATGACAAACCCAATAGATGACTAGAGAACATAATTAAACTTAGATCACTCATCCTAGAGCTATATTCCTTTCCCCAGTTCTCTCCCCAAAAATCTAGGCATCTTATCTATCTCTCAGCTCTAGACATCTCATGTCTCATCTCTCGCTAGACATCTCATGTCTCATCTCTAGACATCTCATCTCATCTCTAGACATCTCATCTCTCTCCCCCTTTTGGCTTCATCAAAATCCAACAGGTGCAAGCTAGCCTTAGGGATGGGGATACTTTTATCGTTCTCCTAGGAATGGGCTTTCTACCTAACATTACTTTTCTCCCTATGTATCGCTAATAAAGATTTGTTCTAGACTATTCAATACAATGTACGAGAATTAACAAGGAACAGCAATAATGGCTCATGATCCTAAATGATTGTATATTCCCTAAACACTATGTAGGATAGTTAAACATGTTTTTCAAAGGAGATATTGATACATCAAATCTAATCATAATTAAATTAAGATCAAAACATACAAAACAGTTTTCTTTTTGAAGGTGAAAATTCTTTCCAAATGTAATTTTGATCCTCTCGAATTGATTAACATGATATCAAAAGTAATTTTGATGTGTTTAAAAATGATGATTATGATATCAAATGCAATATGTGATTTTAAAATTCAAATGAGATGAAATCTGATACCTAATGAAATCAAATGAGATCTGTGAGTTTGAACTTGTGGTATCAAAGGAAATGATTGAATGCCAAATGAAATTTGTGATACCATATGAGATGAAATCAAATCAAATGAAATTTGTGTTTTTAAAGGTGCCAAAAATAATTTCCAAACAAATTGCATCACAGCATCTTAAGAGTTTATTATCGATGACAGCATGTGACTCTCTATTTTCAAGGGATCATTAACAGGTAATGTCCACTTACTTCTCTTCTATATTAAGATTAATCATCATTAAATCAAGAAGGGAAGCATATAAGAGAGGTATGTTATCAATTACTTTCCAGCATGTCATTTAGAGGATACAGATGTGTGAGCTAGGATGATTTTCTAAGACAGTGAATGATTTTGAAGTCAATGCAGATTGAGAGAAACATCCTAAGTTGACACCCTTACCAATGCCATGTATGCATCATATGTAAGAAATGGTAAGGTGTAGATGTTACCACAGATGAGGGGTACTCATACTCTATTAGACTCAGGAATCTGAATCATACGCAGATAAGCATGCTTCCTGACATCTTCAAGAGGTATGCTATCTCAAGTGGAACCCCTAGCGCAAGTGCTTTGATGACTCGCTTCGGCAAGCTGAGCTACAACCACAAGCAGACATGACTGGGCAGTCACTCTACTCTTCCCATGGTTCAATAGTTGGCCTGCTATCGAAGGCGCTGATTGTTGTGAAAGCAACCTTGCTCAAACTTGATGATTGGTCCTGCATATGCTTGAGGAAACAAATGCTTTCTGATGGTCAGTGAAAGAACTTAAGATTTAACATTCAAGACCATCCTCAGGACATTCAAGTCAATCTGTGTTAATCAGCACAAGCTAATAATTTTAAGAAATCATGCTTGCTAATTGGTTTAAGAAAATATGAGCAATGATTATGTTAAAACTAATTTTGAAATTATCTATACATTCACATAGTTTCACTATCAAGACATGAACTCTATTTATACTCTCATGGATAAATATCAATGTGATAGTACAGAGAATATTAAACAGGTGGCATATTTTCAGAGTTTCATAAGCAAGTATAGTTCAATACATATGCCTCAAGGATGTTCATGTTAGATCATGAAGACATGTGAATTAATAATATAATGAGATTTTGAAAAAGAGAATCTTCATCCTCACAAAATAATTTGATTAGGATTGAATTCGTTTTACAAAAACAACCAAATTTCAGCATATGATTACGAGAATAATTTCCAAATATTAGCTCGAGTTCTTCTAGATATGCTCAATGTGATCTCATTGTTCTTAGGATATCAACAAGCTTGAAATTAATACAGATTATAGCATGCTTGTGATACTATGCCATGTTTTACAGATCTAGCAAAGTTTAATTCAAGGCATTTCCTAAGATTTCTAATGCATGTCAGACAAGAGAGAGACTATCCATTTAATTTCACAACAGAATATGTAAGGGATAGAAATGCTCATGTGTATTGGCGAAAGTTTCTCAGGTTTGGTATAGCCATTCCACACATCTTGATAAGAGACATTTTCGTTGTCATTCTCTCTTGGTTATATTCATTGTTCAAGCTTCAATAATCTGTGTCAACATTCTTAAACCACAAACTTGAACTGAGATCATTAGTAGATTGAGAACTTAAAGATGTAATTAAGAGGGATGTATTGTTCTCGAAACCATAGCTGCTTATGCATTGAAAAAGTTGATGCAAGAGATACCACATGAAATGGAAAATCAGAAATAGCTTTTGAGTGCTATCATGAGGTACGGTTGTCATGTAGGTTTAAAGAGGATCAGAATCTGTTTTGAAAGTTTGTATTTCAAAAGGATCTTTCAAAAATCAAGGTGAATGCATAAACCATTTTCTTCCATGAGAGGTGCCCTTAAAAGAATTCACTAAGCATATATGAGTAAAATGATTTAGACACCATATGAAAAACTCTGAGGAAGATTTTTAGTTTTAGTGTCAAAATTCTGAAACTAGTTCCGAATCATCTTAACAATGTCAGAAATCTTAGAACACAATGATTCAACATGCACAAATTCAGAAGGTTTTGAAGAAGGTTCAGTTTCAAAGTGTCAGACTTCTTGAATCTGTAAAATCAGTATGCATTATATCAGAAAATGAATTTGATATGATAGGATCATTTTTACAGAAAATAAGGTTATCACAGATAAGGGAAATCATATCAATTTCAGAGAAATAAAATCTGTTAAGCTCATCATGCATTTACTACCCAAAAGATTATTCAAGTAAAGAGGAGGGTAAGAATGATATCACCATAGCTCCATTCGCATCAAGCAGTAGCTCGCTTGATTTTGGTTGACAATGCAAGGATTCTATTTTCAGAGCAGCACCAAAATCTATGCGTGACGAATGCTTATCAAGACTTGACTAATTGTTCAGATGAGGTACAGTCCTGAGTCCTGTTGAGGCTAATAGGATGAATTGGAGCTGGTGCAGAGGGATGAATTCACTTGGTGATCACTACTACTCGCATCTCTCGCCTCTTGAACCCATACTTCTTACACAGCTCTTCACTCAGATTAGGTGCTGGTGCAGAGAGAGACACAGGTTCAGCAGAGGGTATCTCCGCAGGTTGATCACTCAGTGCTATCTCAAGCTTGCCTCTGTGCCAGCAGACTGTTGGGGGCACATGAATCAGATGGCTTCCCCAAGGGCGAGCCTTCCTGCTTGGGCAATCCGCTTCATTTCAATTTCCCTTCTGAGGGCAGCAGTGACATCCTGGTCAAGTCCGAGGGGTGGCTATCTTAGCCTATCTCTCTCTGATTTTGTTCATGTTCCTTGTTCATTTTAGCCCATAACTCATCTTCACCCTTGTCTTGCTGAACCTCCGGATTGCCTTTCCAAATGCTTCGTTGCTAAGTGATCCCTTGCTTACCCAAGGAGATCTTCTATACTTATCCTTGGTTCGAAGCACTTTCTTCTGAGAGGTAGGATTCAAGAGCCTTTTCAATGATGATCGAGGAATCCTCTCTCTCTTGTTCTTCTCAGGATAGTTGAATGGATCTTTGTGATAGCTCATCCTTGAGACAGAACCATTGTCCCTTGTGGTGGCCGACAGCTTCTTATGATTGTACCAGTGGGTTTCAGCAGTTGCATCACCACGAGTTCTCTTCTTTGGGATAAGAGGAACTCTTGATCTATCCTGCACAAGTAAGGCACTAGGAGGATGTTTTGGTACCCATTTGTACTTGGGTCCTACATGGTTAGTACTGGACCTTACTTGTCCTTTAGGAATCCATACAAACTTATTTCTCACATTTGAATTTCTTCTAAGACTGCATGTGTGAGAAATATGTCCTAATCTACCACAATAATGACAGATAATGGAATGATAATCAAAATGAGGCTTCCTATCATTATCATGATTAGTTTTCTTTAGAAAAGCTTTTTGTTCCTTTGAAATTTCAGTTTCTTTTGAAAGCTTTTCTTTTTCCTTCAACACGTGTTTACAATCAAAACATTTTTCAAGACATGTTGAAGTTTTCCCTACCGATAGTGGGCTAGCTATCGGAACCACTAGTTCTTTAAAAGAATCCTCGGAAACTTTAGATGTAGAAGAAGAAATTAGTTTTTCAAGTTTCCTATCTTTTTCTTTTAAGCCTAGAAGTTCTTTTGCAAGTTTACAATATTCAGTACATAACTCATTGTATGCATCTTGCAAATCAGAGAGTTCAATTTCAGATCCAGATACCTCACTTTCTGAATCTTCTAGGCAGAGATGGATACTCTCTTCACTGAAGTCTGCTTCCTCAATATCAGCTTCCAGAAGCTCATCAGTAGGTGATCCACAAAGAGCACGAGTTGAGCTTTGGGCAGCTGTGCTTTCAAGAGATGGGTTAGAAGCATATATCACATCAAGAGTATTCCAAATATCTCTAGCACTAGAGCAATGTTTGATTTTCTGGAAATCATTTTCAGTTAAGCCTTTGTATAAAGTTTGCATTGCTCTAATGTTTAAGGAAAACAAATTTTTCTCCCTTTCAGTCCAGTTTCCTCTTGGTTTGAAATCAAAATCATTTTCAAAAATATCCCACACTTTCAAACTAGTGGATTTTATAAAACTTTCCATTCTTGCTTTCCACCAACAAAAATCAATATCTTCTAACACAGGTGGAATGGTATGATCAAAGCCTTTGGAAAACATTTTAACCCAAATCAGCCAAGGTCTTTGCACTTGAGATCGTTTGATCCTTTAAACAAGTGACCTGCTCTGATACCAAATGAAATTCGTGGCTGTCACCCAAGAGGGGGGGGGGGGGTGAATTGGGTGAGGGAATAAAGCTTAAACTCTTTTCGAAAGACTGCTTGTGCTCGGTGATGATGATAATAAATAATGCTATGCACAAGTCAGTATGCTATGTGATGCAAAAATAGAATGATCAAGTATAAATATATGCACACATGAATTTATCCTGGTTCGGTCACCCAGACCTACATCCAGTCCCCAGGCTACACCTGAGATTTCCAATCCACTATTCTTGTTTAAACCGGGCACAAGAGAAGCCTTTACACTTTAGGTTTTACGAGCACGGGTTCACCTAACAACCCACAGGTTTTACACCGGGTTCACCTGCAAACCTTACAAATGCAAGTTTTACGGGCTAACTTGCAACCTATGGAGATTTAGACAACCTCTAAATGCTCCCCCTTACAAAATGTAAGTTTACAATTAAGTTCACTCTATGAACTGATTTTGTTAAACACTTAAGCTCAAAACTAACTCTCTCAAAGAGTGGATGATGTTACTCACTTAAGTACAAATGAATCACTCTCTAAGAATATTACATATCAAAGTCCGAGAGTAGAAGATGAGAGGAATGTAGAATAGTGTTTCAGACAATAAGCTCTGTTCTCTCTCTCTTTTTCAAGCCCCCTTCTTCAGAAATGAAGAACATCCCTTTTATACCAGCCTCTGAATATTTAACCGTTGGAGAGGCAATAAGACCGTTTGATTATAGACGTTGGGGCCTTGTTTACGTTGTCCTCATTAGTGCACAGCAGGGTTGACTTTGCTTTATCTAAAAAGGTGCTCTGACCAAGCTGTTCTGTCAACACTGTTCTGGCAATACTATTCTGACAAAAGTCGTTCTGACATCTGAACATTTTGTACGGTCCGACTCTTGCTTGCTGTCAGAGAGGACTTCGTTCCTCAAGCATAAGTCCAGGATGTTAAGAGACTCATTATCGGAAGCTCTCTTGCTATCTGAAGCTCGTGGACTCTAACATTTTGCTTGCTATCACATAGAGGAACTTTGTCTTCCAAGCACTTGTCCATGAATGATAAGAGTGCTTTGCTATTGGATCCTCTCTTGCTATCAGAAGCTCTCTTATGAACTCTGACTTTTGTGGGCAGTATGAGCTTTGACACCTTGAGTGAATCTTCAGATTATGTTCTCATACTCCTCATGCTTGGTAGGTAACAATGTTGTTTGAATGTGTCTGTTATCCTCTTGTTACCGTTGGAAGGAACATCTTCTTAAATGCTTCAGCAGGGTTGACTTGCTTTATCTCTGAAAAGTAGTCCTGACACCTCTGCTCTGTTAAAAGCATTCTGACACTGCATCTCTTTGAACGTTCAGACATCCTGATTGCTTGCGGAAGCAACTTCTCATCCGGAAGCAACCTTACTGAGTGTGCTGCACTTGAACGTTAGTTTAGCAATATAATCATATAGTCTCATGCAGTGGGTGATCCTAAATCTAAGGTGTATCCGGAAGCACTTCTACATCCGGAAGTAAATTCACTTGATGAGGGATTTAGTTCACCATGACTTGCTCTCGCTTAGTCTATTTCATTCCACCACTCAGCGCTAGTCACTGAGCTATCGGAAGCACTTTTACTTGACGTGGTGAATTCACTGACGCTTAGGGTGAAATCTATTCTATCAGTCTGCGCCAGTCAAGATCTAATAGGAAGCAACTTCACTTGATGTTGCATTTCCGCTGACGCTCGGGGTTATATCTAGTCTATCAACCTGCGCCAGTCTAAATCTAATAGGAAGTGCTTTCACTTGGCGAAGTAGACTTACTGACGCTTGGGGTACTAACTATTCTATTGCTCTGCGCCAGTCTAAGTCTAACAGGAAGCGCTTTCACTTGGGGAAGTAGACTTACTGACGCTTGGGGTAATATCTATTCTGTCGCTCTGCGCCAGTCTAATTCTAACAGGAAGCAAACTCACTTCCGATTGAAACATAGCTTAGTCTTAAGGTTTTGTGTACCTAATTCTCATGGACTAAGTTAAATCCCTAGTGATTTACTTGCTGACGCTGGGGGATGAAAGCATTCATCCGCATGCGCAAGTCCTAATCTAACCGGAAGTGATCTTGCATTCTCAAGTGATCTAACTCAGGATTCTAACCATGTCATCTAATCCCTCCTAAGTGTTGATTATGTTCTCTTAAGTACTAGACCATATCATACCTTAGTCACCATCAAAACTTAAGATTCTAACACACATCTGCAACTTGGGTTGATGAAGGAGTGTAATAGACATTGATGAGACCAGATTGGACCATATCACGAATAAAATGAACATCAATATCAATATGTTTACTCCGACGATGAAGAATAGGATTTCTGGTCAATTCACCAGCACTAATATTGTCACACCAAATTGAAGTATGTTGTTTAAGGTAAAGACCCAGCTCAGTCAATAGTGATAACAGCCACTTAATTTTAGATGCACCATCAGCCAATGTGTGATACTCTGATTCGGTACTTGATCTAGAGACAACCTGTTGCTTGCGAGAAGCCCAAGAGATCAACGTGCTTCCCAAATACACAGTAACCTTCCATTGACCATCAACATCAGTTGCCCAATCAGCATCAGTAAAGGCAGTCAATTTGAGACTTGAAAATGGCTGAAGCAACAATCCATAGTGATAGGTGCCTTTAAGGTATCTAAAAATCCGTTTGACCCCTTGAAAGTGTATAACAGTCGGATTAGAGAGAAATTGACTTAATTTATTAGCTGAAAAGCAATATCTGGTCTAGTTATAGAAAGATATTGAAGTGATCCAATGGCTTGTCTGTACAGTGAGGGATTGGACATTAAAGTTCATCAGACACAGAGTATGTTCGGCCAGTCACCATTGGTGATGTTGAAACTTATGTACAATCCAACATATTAAATCTCTTTAAAATATAAAGAACATATTTCCCTTGATTCAAGTGAAGCCCAATTCGGTCTCTAAAAATTTCAATGCCCAGAAAACAAGAAATAGGACCTAAGTCCTTTAGTGCAAACAAAGAGTTAAGATGGTGAATGAAGTGAGTAATGTACCTCCGATTATTCCCCGTAACCAATATATCATCAACATATATGAGGACATAAATGACTAAATGCTTTGTTCAAAGGTAAAACAAGGAAACATCACTTTTGGGATTTTGAAAACCCCATTGAAGGAGAGTCCCATGTAGACAAGCAAACCATGCCCGGGGAGCCTGCTTAACACCATAAAGAGACTTCACTAGCTTGCAAACATGATTAAGCTTAGTAGGATTAATAAAACTTTCTGGTTGTTCCATAAACACCTCTTCTTGTAAATACCCATTTAGAAAGGCATTATTCACATCTAATTGGCGAATTTCCCATCCATGGGATAATGCAACAGAGAGAACTACACGAATGGTGGTTGGTTTCATGTATTTACTATTAACTATTTCAGTTTGGGCAAAAATAATAAGTGACTGTTTCGCGGTGCATAAATAATATTCAACTTTCTGACCCGGTGCAAAAATGACAAAACCGGTTCTTAATGTTAATTTGTAATTATGTGGAACCTTAATGATATTATTTTTCAGAATGAAAATACTATTTTGCCCTTATTTAAATATTTAACCTTTCTTCAACTTCCCATAGTCCTTCCTTCTTCCTCTGCTCCTACTTTTTTTAGAAGGACTATGGGAAGATGAAGAAGGGTTAAATATTTAAATAAGGGCAAAATAGTATTTTCACTCTGAAAAATAATATCAGTAAAGTTCCACATAATTACAAATTAACATTTAGAACCGGTTTTGTCATTTTTGCACCGGGACAGAAAGTTAAATATTATTTATGCATCACGAAACAGTCACTTATTATTTTTGCCCAAACTGAAATAGTTAATTACTAGATCAGCACTTTTGCCCAAAAATTTAATACAGGATTAAAGAGTATTTTGGGAAATAATAAATGGAAATAATTGAAAATTTTGGACTTTTTGGAATTTTTATAGATTTTTGAGATATTTTGGAAGTTTTGGGGTAATAAGTGTTTAAATAATTGGAACATTAGAAATATGAGGGAATGATGAAATTTAAAATATTTTGAAGATTAAAGAGATTGGAGGCTTGATTCGGTGGATTTAAATTAATAGAGGACATTATAGTAATTTCCGGTATAAATTACAAAACCCATTAAAATAAAACAACAAACCAAACACTCCTTCCTCATTTCCCTTCCTTGTTCAGCCGAGAGCTCCTCCCCCAATACCTCCATTTTCAATTTTTTGCTCTCCTCCAAGCTCACCCATTTCGTTTCTTCTCCTCCAAAGCATACCCATTTCGGTTTTTGCTCCTTCTCCTCTCCTTAAATCGGTCAAGTATAAGTTAGATCTGTGCCTCCATTTATTCTCCATTTTCGCCGGTGCCGAGCTCATTTTTCCGGCGAGTGGTTTGTTCCGCCGGCGGCTGGCGGTTTAGGGAGGTGAGTTAGCACTTTCCTTTGGTTCTCCAAGCTAGTTTCTCTCCCCAACTTCATTTTCCTCATTTTTCTTTTCCCTTTTTCTGTTATGTTTCGGCCAGCCACTTTAATGGTCGTTTTCCGGCGAGGATCACGGCGGTTTCCGGCGTGTGAACATCCCCATTTCATTTTAGAACTCCGTAAGCATTTTCTACATCCTTCTTGTCTTTGATTTTTCGTTTTGGGCCATTTAAGAGAGAGGGTTTGAATTGGGTTTTGGGTTTTAGCTATGATAATGAATTAAGACTAATTTATGGTTTTAAAATTATATCTTGTTGATTTCTAAGTACTCTATATGTTGGGATTACTTGATTTTGAGTTAGGATGACAATTTGACAAAATTAAGTGTTGGAAAGCTAGGGTTTGGAGAGGATTTCGAAAATCCTCTCATTGTTCTGATTATTGGTGCTTCCTTATGGTTTATTTTTTGCTAAAAGATTATCTTAAAATGTTGGAATGGTTGGTAGAAACTCTTGAATCAAACTTTGAGTTGGAAAGTGTGATTAAGTAGGGTTTGATTGAAATAAATGTGGTTTTAAGATGAATTTGAGCAAATGGATGATTGTAATATTAATTGATGTTAGGAATAATTGTAGAATGTTGACATTGGAGGAAGGTTTGAGTAAATTATGTTTTGGTGATTTCTAAGGGTAATGTATTTATTTATGATTGTGAACCCATGGATAGGTATAGGATTATTGAGTGAATAAAGTGTTAGGTGTTTAAGAGAGGAGAATTGCAATGTTAAACATAGGAAGTTAGATTGGGGTTATCTTAGAAACAAAGTGATAATGATTTATTGGAATTGAGGATTTTTGGTTATATTTGAGGGGGGTAATTGTGGACATTGATTTGGTAAGAGTATGGGAAAGGTAAGTGGTTAATGGAAGTTGTAGGATTATAAGGAAAGAAAAATGAGCGTTGAAAGCCAATAAATTGATTAAGACGTAGGATAGGTAATAATGTATGGTTATGATAATATTGAAATGGATTGAATTAGGATCAATTAAGGGTATGTAGATTGAGGAATCTGAAGTTAGATATTGTTTGGAATCTTGAATAGGGAGTGTTTGATCAATTTTTGAGGTTGGAATATTTAAGTGGTGTATATATGTGTAGGATCCTTGCTAGTATGGTTAGAATTCAAAAGATATTGAGAATGTAGGGATTTTAGATTTGTAAAGGAATTGGTGCTTGATGTGTGAAGAATTTATTAAGGTTGTGAGTGTCTTAATTGAGACATGATGTTTTGGTAAAAGCCGAGATTTAGGTTGTTATTGTCTTTGCTAAAATAATTGATTCCAAGTTAAAGATGTTCAAAGGAATAATAATTCACTTTCATGTTTTTGTTTGGGATTTTCTGGAAATGTAAGACTATTAATGTGCAAGTCTTTTTGTGATTTAACTCTTAGTATATTTTGATTTCCTTTTCTTGCTATATTGGGGGGATGTTTTAATAATAAGAAAGAATGGATTAAGCAATGTTTTGAATTGTTGTATGTTATAATGTGTAATACATGCAGTTTAAAGGATTAATGGATGAAGGAAACTTGTCTTATTCTTGGAATGCATGTATATGAATGTCGGTGTTTAGGAATTTAATTTAGATTGTTTGATTGATGATTCTTTTGGTTATGGGTTAGTTGAATAGGAAATTGTATGATAGGTGATTGTTAATATCTTTAAAGTTGTTAAGAAAGTGTGAATGCTAGAAGGACAATAAAGACTCAAGATGATTTTTAGGATAAGGTAGGAGTTGGGTGGTAGTAACATTAGGATACGAGAGAGACGTTGAAGTATTATGAGGTGAAAATGACATTAATGTATCATTGTATATCATATGATCATAGGAATGGACGTGCTGTGAGCTTTTTATGGCATCAAGAAAGAAAGGATGTGTTAATGCGTAATTGCTTGGAGACAGGTAATCACTCTTACCTTATTATAACATTGAGGGTGACGTTAGTTGAGATTTTCAAAATCCTTTCTAGCCCTCAAAATTCTTAAAAGTTACTTTTATATAAAACACGTTATCGAGTGCCTTTCAAACACGATTATTTTTGTACAAAGAAACTTCATACGTTATATAGTATCCTGTCTGGTGGTGGTGATTTTCCTGGAATAGTGAGATATATATAGGTGTGGTGCTCTGACAGCGATGTTGATAGGTTGTTCGATGGAAAGTGGAGGAGTTTGTGTTAGAGTTATATATAATTGGTACTTGGACAGGGATATTGGAAAGTGATTTGGGTTGAAAGTATCGCACATTGGGGTTGAGGAATTGAAATGTGGTGTTGATGGAAAGTATCAATGACTGTGATTGAAGTATTGAATAAGTTTGAGATGTTGAAAAGAATTGTGATCATTGCATGACACTGAGTTATATGTACCATCGCGCGATGATAATCGTTCGATAGGCCAATCGACTGTTATTTGTACTGGTCGACAGAGTGGAGACTGTGACCGTTGGTCAACAGATTGGAAACTGTGACCAACAGTTTTCTGATTGGAGACAGGGACTGCGCCCTTTCTGATTGGAGACAGATTGGGGTTTCCTTCTCATGGGGTTACCAGAGAGGGAAAATGCCCCCTCACTTTTGAGAGGGGCACAGTATCAACTCATTTGGAATATATATATATATAGAGAGCTTGAGCGTAGTGCCTCCGGGATGGCATGAGTAGAGCACCAGGGTTGTACATGGATGTGAGCCGAGAAGTTGCATTTGAGAAAGTGTGAATGAGATTTACAGTGAATAGCAAGGATTGGAGATTGGATGGTGAAGTTTAGTTGATATGGGAATTGATGGAGGAATTTTGAGTCATACATGGAAAGTAGAGATGATGAATTTGATTTGGAAGTGACAGAGTGATCGAGGATATATGGGAAGAAGAATTGGATTATATATATATGTATTATTGATTTTAAACTGTGGTACCCTTTAGACGCCCTCACTACCGCACATCTCATTGTTATAGTGAGTTAAGCAGTAGATTACTGAGACAAGTTGTCTCACCCCACGATTACTTACATTTTTGCAGATGATCATGCACAGACGCGAGCAACAGGAAAGATAATTAAGTTTCAAAGGTGGTTTAGATTATTTAGACATGTATATAGCCAAAATGTATAGGTCTGTATTCGCTTCCGCATATTTTTATTCGTATTGATATTATTGGTTAATCGGAGAATTGTAGAAGGTTGTTTCTTTTTCTAACCATGTTAGGTGATTCTTTTCTAACATGGTTAATGTAACATAGTGTTACTAATTACCTGATTAACCAATAATATTTATATCAATTCATTAAGCTCTTTACTAACTATGATAGAAAAAGGAATTTCCATAATATTAATATCTCTATCATAGTTAGAAAAGATTATTCTAATCCTTTTATAATTTATCCATGATAGAAAAGAATAAACTAATAAAACCTGAATACTATCATGGATAATTAATAGCTAACCATGTTAGAAAAGAATCACCTAACATGGTTAGAAAAATAAACCTAATGTTCAATAATATCAAATACATCTAAATATATGCGGAAACGAATGCAGGCCTATACAAATTGGCAATATACAATTCAAAATAGTCCATATAACTACTACTACCTAATTCCCTTTCCTGCTGCTTGCGTCTGTGCATGAATACCTGCAAAAATGTCAGTAATCGTGGGATGAGACAATTTGTCCCAGTAATCACCGCTTAACTCACTATAACAGTGAGATGTGCGGTAGCGAGGGCGTCTAAAGGGTACCACATTTAAAACCAATACTATATATATATACAAGTTAAGTCTTTCCTTCATCATTCAAGTTCCCCCTTCTAAATCAATTCAAATTCATCATCTCTATTTCCCACATATCACTCAAATCCCTCAGTCAATTCCAAATCAACTCAACAGACGAAAATAAACGTGATTGACACTGTGCCCAGTCTCAAATCTGAAAGCATAAAAAGGGAGCACTTTAAATAGTGAAAACGTCCCTGAAAAGGGAGCACTATAAAAAGTGAAAACGTCCCTGGTTCCTTTAAAATCCGAGGAACCTGTACAATTAACCTATCGATTGCGCAGATCGATAGGTTACATCGGCCGACGGTACTATCAGTGTCATGCAATGCTCACTATAACCTATCAATATCCTATCAATATCACTTCCACAATGACATCATTCATATCCATCAACCTTAACCTCATTCAATATTTCAATATCACAACCTCAATAATCAACAACAACATCAACATCAACATCACCTTTCAATCTATTATCCACAATATCTTTCCAAAATCTAAACTCATAACTAATTCCTTTTCTATACTCAAAACCTCTCAATATCCAACACCTGCAAATATATCACACAATTCCATAATATCCAGTAACACCACCAGCCAGGATACTACATATAATAAGTCAAATTCTTTATATGAAAGTAATCGTGTTTGAAAGGCACCCGATAGCCTGTTTTATATAAAAATACCTTTTCAAAAATAATATTTATATGGAGGGTGAAAAGGGATTTTGAAAATCCCAGCTAACGTCACCCTCAATGTTATAGCAAGGGTAAGTGTGATTACCTGTCGCCCTTAGCGCTTTGCTGCTCTTCCTTACCGTTTCCTCTCCTTCAAGTATCATCATCACTATACACTCCCTATAATGATATGATACACAATGATAAATTAATATCATCCTCGCGTTATAATATTTAAACGTCTCTCTTGTTTGTATTTCTACCCAACCCTTCATGTTTTATTTATTTTAGAAAGCTTCTGAACTCCCAATATCTCCCAACCTAGTTTTCATTTCATAATCAAAATATCACTCCAAGTCATCCAACCATAGCACAATCCCAATATTTCCCTAGCTTCTGGAATTCCTAGTCATATTCTAACCTTGTTACATCTAAATCATTTAATTTCCTTTGATTTTTCAGAATTCCTCAATCCATATCCAATTAATCATTAATATTTTAAATCGTTTTACTTCCTTTTCTCTCGCTTTCCTTCAAAATCACATTCATGATCCTTATCATAACTAAACCACCAGTAAATCACGAACAAATATGATCCAAATACAACATGCAAAAATTGATTTCCTACTCAGATCCTCATATCTTCTCTACTACTCAAACACATGCCTAACATATCAAATCGACGTTGATGAATATACACAAAGCTTTTTATTTAAGTCTTATTACTTGAGCCAATTGCATATGTAAAAGTTTAATAGTTTCTGACCTAATAGAATAAGCATCAACACGATAGAAGAAAGAAAAGAAATATTGAGTCTCTTTTCCAACCAAAAGATTCAATTCATTTACCGCCTATTTTGTTCGATGTCACCAACAACCCAAAAATTAGTTTCTTACAAATTCCCATCTAAAGGACAACAAAGCTATACAAACATAAATAATTTCCTAGTTCGTTGGCAAATGATACAACAAAAACTAAACTCCTTGCAATCCATCATGGACACAGCCATACCACTCAAACAGAATTTTCTTCACTAACATTTCAAGTAAAATATCAATAGGCGTCCAAACTGCATGCCTACAATCCTTACATACACTCAAACCAAACAGAGGCATAATTATATCAACTCATATCAGCAACCCTAAACATAATTTACAGCAACCTAAATTATTTTGATCGTTTCAAAACAAAACAGCACCATTATAGATTTTTCTTGTGAGCCATGTACTCTTAATGAAATTTGAACTATATTTTTTATATTACCAAATTGGATTACTCATAGGAACTAACACCCAAATAAGTTCCTAACCATTACGTACACATAGTAGCATTAAACTCATCATAGATTTCACCATTAACATGACAAAACAATAAAATTTACTTCTAAATAGCCCATATTTCAAACATCACAAAATCCGACCTAATTCATTGTTAAAACCATCATAAATAAAAATCAATAATAACAACTTTAGTCACTTTAATATATTTCCACACCTTTGCAATCAACCAACCAAGATTCACTCAAAACAAAGTCAATCCACATCAGTAATTGTGGTTCACAATTTCACCATGAGACACTTACTGACTCCATTTTCAATAGACTAAATCAATAAAAGAAACCATATTTCATGCTTTCCACCATGTTTTAAAACCCATACTATCACTTCACAATTCTAGTTCATTTACCAAGTAGAGCATATATAAGAATCCTATATATTTCAATCCAGAACATCAAAAACACAACTTGAGCTAAAAAAAAAAATGATAACTTATGCAGATTCAACCAACCATAACATTAGCAAACATTAAGACCAATCCATAAAAAAAAACAAACAGTTATCAAAAATCACAAATCTCAACCATAAACTAACAGGCCACCATTAAAACTCCTCACAAGAACACAAAATACACATAGATCAGCAAAACATAGCATAACTATAAAACTCCAAGGAGTCAAACAACAATAAATAATTCAAGCTGAGATGAAATACCCACAAAGAAAAAACTAAACTTTAAGGCTCACTCAAACCTCACCCGAAAACGTCCAGAAATTGAGCAAACAGAGAAAGAAAAGGAATCACCTTAGCTTAATCCATGATGGCATGGCTTGCCGGAGAACATCTTCGCCGGAAAACTCGTCAGACCCGAAATCGTAGGGGTGGGCCGAATGGAAATCAAGAGAGGAAAGGGAAAAACATGAGTCAACCTTAGAAGGAAGCATAGCACACAAAACGACATAAAAGTCGAAGCTTTTACCTCTTCCCAGCATCATCCGCCGCTGTAACCGCCGTTCGCCGCCATTTGAGCCCGCCGGTCGCCGGAAAGAAGGAGGAACGAAGAAGGCGAAGGGAAGAGGGAGTAACAGATTTGATGATGATGACGGTGAAAGGAAAGAGAGAGACCGCGAGTGGGGGACTCGCCGACCGCCTCCGATTTGTCTGTGGGCCTCGCCGGAGACGCAAGGCCGAGAGCACAAAAAGGAGGAGCTAGAGGGAGGCGAGAGATCGGGTGAGAGGGGAAGGAAGAAGACGAAGGAAGCCACAAAGCTTCCTTCTCCGTCGTCACTGTCGACGGCGGCGGCGGCCTCCTTGGCAGCCGGTGAGAAATGGAAAAGGGGAAGGAGAACGAAGAAGAAGAAGACGGGAAAGAGGAGGGAGGGCGGCGGGTTTATATATATAAGGGGAGGGGCGCGTTTGGTTTTGCTGAAATTAGAGGGTTCTCTAATGATTTGTAGCCCAAACTTGCCATAGTGTACTCTTTTAATTCTAAAACCATTTAAACCAGTCTCCAATCTTTTTAAACTTCAAAATATTTTTAGCTTTACCACTCCCTCATATTTCAAACTCTTCATTTCTTAATTAATTATATGCACATTAATTACTCAAAATTTTCCAAATGTCCTAAAAATCACCAAAAATTCCTAAAAATTCCAAAATTTCCCAAAACACTCTCTAATCCTGAATTAAATTTTTCAGGATGTTACAATTCTCCCCACCTTTTTTAAAAATTTTGTCCCCAAAATTCAGTATGTCAAACTTCACTATGAACTGATACATAGTCTATCTCACTCAATACATCTCTAAGATCTTGAATTAGAGAAGAAAAACTACAATTTCTAACCAAACCAATATGATCACAAAAATAAAACAATTCTTAACAATGAACATAACAAGTAAGAAACAAGGTCAATAATCCTTAACTCAACTCTTAGATGCTAATATTCATAGTAAAACCCTAAACACATCAATGTATTACAATTTAGCATCATCATACTCACATACCAACATCTTATTAACATAGACAAGTGAGAAATTTCATCACCAAGTCACTCAAATATCACTTTCACATCCCTAAAGTTCAATATAAATGACAAAATTTAATCGGTCATAGAACAAAGAAAAATTTCAAATCTGAAATTAGGTTCATTAACTCATAATTTCATCCCCAATCAGCTTTATCTTAGATTTACTATCAAAGATTATGATGATAAACAACAAGATTTGCTACCAAATTAAGAAAATCCAGTTTAATTCATGGTTAAGACAAATACATGCACAAGTCAAATCATCAATAAATCAAGCAATTTACTGAACAAAACAAGAAACCAGATCAATACTTTCTTATTCCACCACCTAAATGTCACTATATATTATTATTTTTGAATTTCCTTAATCCCTTAACCCAATAAGGGATCTCATGATGCCTCGACTATGATTATGGCCGGCACATAACTATACTCGAGACCCCAGAGAAGCATCCTTATTTCGCTATTTTTCCTAAATTTTATACATATCAACATTAGTTTTGTTATTCTTTCTATGTTCATCTCAATCTCTCCACAGTACCTATTCAATTTCTCTTATCACTCTCTCCCCACCACGGGACGAGCGATAATCCTCTCAAAAAGGCCAGATATTCATGCACAGAAGGAAGGGAATACTAAGAATGTATATTGCCAATCTATATGGAATGCAGCACAGTCCAGGGTTATCGTATACCAAATACTGATAACCAAGTTGTAACATAGTGTTACTAATTACCTGATTAACCAATAATATTTATATCAATTCATTAAGCTCTTTACTAACTATGATAGAAAAAGGAATTTCCATAATATTAATATCTCTATCATAGTTAGAAAAGATTATTCTAATCCTTTTATAATTTATCCATGATAGAAAAGAATAAACTAATAAAACCTGAATACTATCATGGATAATTAATAGCTAACCATGTTAGAAAAGAATCACCTAACATGGTTAGAAAAATAAACCTAATGTTCAATAATATCAAATACATCTAAATATATGCGGAAACGAATGCAGGCCTATACAAATTGGCAATATACAATTCAAAATAGTCCATATAACTACTACTACCTAATTCCCTTTCCTGCTGCTTGCGTCTGTGCATGAATACCTGCAAAAATGTCAGTAATCGTGGGATGAGACAATTTGTCCCAGTAATCACCGCTTAACTCACTATAACAGTGAGATGTGCGGTAGCGAGGGCGTCTAAAGGGTACCACATTTAAAACCAATACTATATATATATACAAGTTAAGTCTTTCCTTCATCATTCAAGTTCCCCCTTCTAAATCAATTCAAATTCATCATCTCTATTTCCCACATATCACTCAAATCCCTCAGTCAATTCCAAATCAACTCAACAGACGAAAATAAACGTGATTGACACTGTTTGTATTTAAACGTTATAATATTTAATATCATACATACACAATGATAAATTAATATCATCCTCGCGTTATAATATTTAAACGTCTCTCTTGTTTGTATTTCTACCCAACCCTTCATGTTTTATTTATTTTAGAAAGCTTCTGAACTCCCAATATCTCCCAACCTAGTTTTCATTTCATAATCAAAATATCACTCCAAGTCATCCAACCATAGCACAATCCCAATATTTCCCTAGCTTCTGGAATTCCTAGTCATATTCTAACCTTGTTACATCTAAATCATTTAATTTCCTTTGATTTTTCAGAATTCCTCAATCCATATCCAATTAATCATTAATATTTTAAATCGTTTTACTTCCTTTTCTCTCGCTTTCCTTCAAAATCACATTCATGATCCTTATCATAACTAAACCACCAGTAAATCACGAACAAATATGATCCAAATACAACATGCAAAAATTGATTTCCTACTCAGATCCTCATATCTTCTCTACTACTCAAACACATGCCTAACATATCAAATCGACGTTGATGAATATACACAAAGCTTTTTATTTAAGTCTTATTACTTGAGCCAATTGCATATGTAAAAGTTTAATAGTTTCTGACCTAATAGAATAAGCATCAACACGATAGAAGAAAGAAAAGAAATATTGAGTCTCTTTTCCAACCAAAAGATTCAATTCATTTACCGCCTATTTTGTTCGATGTCACCAACAACCCAAAAATTAGTTTCTTACAAATTCCCATCTAAAGGACAACTAAGCTATACAAACATAAATAATTTCCTAGTTCGTTGGCAAATGATACAACAAAAACTAAACTCCTTGCAATCCATCATGGACACAGCCATACCACTCAAACAGAATTTTCTTCACTAACATTTCAAGTAAAATATCAATAGGCGTCCAAACTGCATGCCTACAATCCTTACATACACTCAAACCAAACAGAGGCATAATTATATCAACTCATATCAGCAACCCTAAACATAATTTACAGCAACCTAAATTATTTTGATCGTTTCAAAACAAAACAGCACCATTATAGATTTTTCTTGTGAGCCATGTACTCTTAATGAAATTTGAACTATATTTTTTATATTACCAAATTGGATTACTCATAGGAACTAACACCCAAATAAGTTCCTAACCATTACGTACACATAGTAGCATTAAACTCATCATAGATTTCACCATTAACATGACAAAACAATAAAATTTACTTCTAAATAGCCCATATTTCAAACATCACAAAATCCGACCTAATTCATTGTTAAAACCATCATAAATAAAAATCAATAATAACAACTTTAGTCACTTTAATATATTTCCACACCTTTGCAATCAACCAACCAAGATTCACTCAAAACAAAGTCAATCCACATCAGTAATTGTGGTTCACAATTTCACCATGAGACACTTACTGACTCCATTTTCAATAGACTAAATCAATAAAAGAAACCATATTTCATGCTTTCCACCATGTTTTAAAACCCATACTATCACTTCACAATTCTAGTTCATTTACCAAGTAGAGCATATATAAGAATCCTATATATTTCAATCCAGAACATCAAAAACACAACTTGAGCTAAAAAAAAAAATGATAACTTATGCAGATTCAACCAACCATAACATTAGCAAACATTAAGACCAATCCATAAAAAAAAACAAACAGTTATCAAAAATCACAAATCTCAACCATAAACTAACAGGCCACCATTAAAACTCCTCACAAGAACACAAAATACACATAGATCAGCAAAACATAGCATAACTATAAAACTCCAAGGAGTCAAACAACAATAAATAATTCAAGCTGAGATGAAATACCCACAAAGAAAAAACTAAACTTTAAGGCTCACTCAAACCTCACCCGAAAACGTCCAGAAATTGAGCAAACAGAGAAAGAAAAGGAATCACCTTAGCTTAATCCATGATGGCATGGCTTGCCGGAGAACATCTTCGCCGGAAAACTCGTCAGACCCGAAATCGTAGGGGTGGGCCGAATGGAAATCAAGAGAGGAAAGGGAAAAACATGAGTCAACCTTAGAAGGAAGCATAGCACACAAAACGACATAAAAGTCGAAGCTTTTACCTCTTCCCAGCATCATCCGCCGCTGTAACCGCCGTTCGCCGCCATTTGAGCCCGCCGGTCGCCGGAAAGAAGGAGGAACGAAGAAGGCGAAGGGAAGAGGGAGTAACAGATTTGATGATGATGACGGTGAAAGGAAAGAGAGAGACCGCGAGTGGGGGACTCGCCGACCGCCTCCGATTTGTCTGTGGGCCTCGCCGGAGACGCAAGGCCGAGAGCACAAAAAGGAGGAGCTAGAGGGAGGCGAGAGATCGGGTGAGAGGGGAAGGAAGAAGACGAAGGAAGCCACAAAGCTTCCTTCTCCGTCGTCACTGTCGACGGCGGCGGCGGCCTCCTTGGCAGCCGGTGAGAAATGGAAAAGGGGAAGGAGAACGAAGAAGAAGAAGACGGGAAAGAGGAGGGAGGGCGGCGGGTTTATATATATAAGGGGAGGGGCGCGTTTGGTTTTGCTGAAATTAGAGGGTTCTCTAATGATTTGTAGCCCAAACTTGCCATAGTGTACTCTTTTAATTCTAAAACCATTTAAACCAGTCTCCAATCTTTTTAAACTTCAAAATATTTTTAGCTTTACCACTCCCTCATATTTCAAACTCTTCATTTCTTAATTAATTATATGCACATTAATTACTCAAAATTTTCCAAATGTCCTAAAAATCACCAAAAATTCCTAAAAATTCCAAAATTTCCCAAAACACTCTCTAATCCTGAATTAAATTTTTCAGGATGTTACAGTTAACTATTAATTATCCATGATAGCGTTCAGGTTGTATTAGGAAATTTTTTTCTATCATGGATAATGATTATTATTAGGAAATTCTTTTTCTAACTATGATAGATTTATTGATGTTATGGAAATCATTTTTCTATCATAGTTAGTAAAGGTATTATTGAATTAATCAGGGAATTAGTAACAGTATGTTACATTTCACAACTAGACTGAAGGTTTCACCATAATCTATACCTGCAGATTGTTGAAAATCTTTTGCCACCAGCCTAGCTTTGAGCTTCGCAATTGAACCATCAGAATGGAATTTTGTTTTAAAAATCCATCGGCAACTTACAACCTTTCGTGCTTGATGACGAGGAACAAGAAACCAAGTGCGATTGGCTTGTAGAGATCAAAATTCTTCTTCCATAGCACGACGCCAATGAGGTGTAGAGAGAGCAACAGAGATATTGGGAGGAGTGGCTGCAATGTCTATGGATTTTGGATCTTCAGCATGTAACAGTCCAACATAAGGGTGTTTGGGTTTTATGATTCCTGCTTTAGATCTTGTGGTCATAGGATGTGTGTTTTTGTGGAGGTGGTGGAGGTGAGATTGGAGAGGAAGGTGGTGATATTTCTGGATTATGGGTATTATGGTGGAGAGAGGAAGATTGGGAAGGTTGGAAAAGTGATCTTGGTGAAGGTTGGGAACTTGGGGAAGTGATGTATGTGTGATTTAATTGGGTTGTGGGTGGTGTAGGTTGGACATGTGATGTATGTGGGGTAGTTGGTGATGAACGTGGAGATTGGGTTGTGGATGGTGTAGGTTGGGCTTGTGAATTATGTGGGGTAGTTGGTAATATAGGTTGGGCCAAGAGAGATGTAGTGAGAGTTTGGTGAGAATTATCTAATGGGTTTGTTTGTTGTTCATAGCCCAATGGCATCAAGAGTGTCTCTTCAGATGAACCACTTGAGATTAGTGTAGGTTGACACTCATATAAAGGCATAGACGGACCATTCATGCGATTTAAAAAACCAGTAGCAAAAGGAAATAATGTATCATCAAATACAATGTGCCTTGAAATATAAATTTTACCACTGCTACTAAGGCATTTTGATCCTTTGTGATTTGAAGCCGACCCAAGATAAACATACTTTTGACTATGAAACTGAAACTTATGAGTGTTATAGGGCCTTAGGCATGGATAACAAGCACATCCAAAAAGATGTAATTCATTGTATTTGGGCTCTCCCTTGTAGAGAGTATACATTGGTGAGCTGTCTTGCAAAATTGAAGTTGGAAGCCTATTAATGAGATTAACTGCAGTCTGAAAAGCTTCAACCCAATATGTCAAAGGAATTTTAGCTTGGGCCAAGAGTGTAAGGCCCATTTCCACAATATGACGGTGTTTTCTCTCAGCTCTCCCATTTTGTTAAGAGGTGTAACGGCAAGTAAAACGAATGCTTGTCCCTTCATTAGTGGCAAATGTTGCTATTGCATTATACTCAGCTCCATTATCACATTGAAATTCCTTAATCATAGTGTTAAACTGTGTCTTAACAAAGTGTTGAAAATGTTTAAATGCAATTACAACATCACTTTTCTGCTTTAGTGGGTAAATCCACGTGAATCGACTGAAATCATCAATGAAATTAATATAATAACGACATCCTCCTGTAGATTGAATAGGGGTTAGTCCCCATAAATCAGAGTGTACAAGATCAAATGGATGAATAGCATGAGAAGTAGAATTAGAGAATGGTAAACGCTTAGATTTGCCTAATTGACAGGCTTCACCACAAAGTGATCATCATTCTTTACATGAACATTACAAAGCTGCAAAACTTTTTTAAGAACAGATAAACTTGGATGTCCTAACTTAAAATGCCATTTAAGAAGATCATTTGAGGAAAAAGCTGAATAAGCGAAAGCTGCTCCATAATAAGCTTTATTTATGTGGATCTCTCTTTGCTTGATTCCATGCTGACTATTCATTGGATACATTCCTTTCTTGGGTGGCCCAGCCATTTATACCCTTCCTGTCACCGAATCCTTCACAGTACACCCAGAATTAGTAAATAAGACATTCACATTGTTATCAGTAACCAGTTGATGAACACTTAGTAGTTTTTTAGTGGCAGATGATACTACAAGAACCTTATTAAGCAACAATTTAGAGGAATGAAACGAAAATGACCCAATACCAAAACCTTGTGCACTCTGACTAGTGCAGGTGGTGAGATATGACTTACCAACATTAATGAGTCCCTACGTCTTGGGTCATGGTGTTGCAGAGCCACCCCAGAAGTATGTGGTCTGTGGCAAACCAGTCATCATATTCTGGGTTGTTCACCAACACGGCAGGAAGAGACGATGACTGCACTTGACGAGGAGGAGCAATGATGGAACCATTAATGTAGCCTTCTAGCTGATTGCCTTGAATGAGTAGGAGAACCATCGACTCCCATAAGAGATAGTTTGATCGGTTCAGCTTGACCGAAGTTGCTTGAGATGAAGAGCTGAACAAGGCATAAACCTTTGATTCTGATTTTGAAATACGAGATGAAGCAGACGATTCTTCATTGCTGAAAGACATTGACATATTTAAGTGAATAAAATTGGTACGCTCTGATACAAACTTTAATTATGCAGAGAAAAGGACACACAAAGAAAGGATAAAAGACAAGCAAGGAAAGCATAAAGGTCTGCCAATATGCAGAGCCTCTACTATTCATTCATATATATTATTGTTGTTTTACAAGGCAGCTACAATAGATGGAATATCCATCATACATGTGTATGACAAGTTATACAAGAAAGAAAAGAAAAGAATAAGAGTCATGGGCAGCTGGCAATGCTTTAACCGAATGCACATGATGGTGAGGGAATCCCATGTGAGGTATAATTACAAAGCTATCCTTAAACATATAATTACGAAGTTATCTTTTAACATATAATTTCGATTTGAGTTTGTATTTCTGTATGAATGCATGTTCGAATTTCTGTATTTTGGTATAGTGTATATAATTTCGATTTGGGTTTGTATTTCTGTATGAATGCATGTCCGAATTTCTGTATTTCGATATGTGGGTTTACAATTGTATTACGATATCAGATTCTGGGTATATATGTTTAGAACTGGAGTCTACTTTCAAGTAGTGGTTGATGTTTTTTATACCTCATTGAGTGATTTATTTCCAAAGGCTGTAATTTTTACTTGCTGAGAATGATTTCGTGTCTGTATTACATACATCCTTAATATTCAAAGGTAAATATTTGTCATATGAAGGTGATGCAATTTGCATAAGTAAACCCATTCCTTTATGTGCCGATATAAATTTCTGCCACTAATTTATTTTTATTTTTCCTTGCTTCCTTGTTTTCATAAAACATGTCTATGGTCAGCTGAAGTAGAAAACATGGGCATTGATGATGATGAAGCAGAGTTCCATCAACTGCTTGCAATTGTGATATTAACTATTCTTCATGCTTTTCGAACTATATTGATGAATATGATGTGTACTATGACTATTTTAAGCAAAAGGAGATCATACATGACCGTTCCTATAACCTTGATTTTCATTATAAGAGAAGGCATATTAGGGAACTAATTTATAGCAATGATAACACTTGTTACAATCAAATTAGGATGTATAGGTTTACATTTGATAAACTTTGTGGCATGCTTGATACCATTGGTGGCCTCAAACCTACTAGACATATGTTAGTTGATGAGCAAGTGGCTATGTTCTTGCATATCCTTGTGTATCATATGAAAAATAGGGTACTTCAATTTGAGTTTGGGCGATCCGGGGAGACCGTTAGTCGCTATTTCACCTTAGTGCTAAGAGCCATGATGCGCTTACAATGGAAACTTTTGAAAGCTCCTGAGCCAATTCCTGAAAACTCAAATGATGCACGGTGGAAGTGGTTTAAGGTATACACATATAATGTATGTTTAATTTTAAGGGTTGGTATATGAGTAATGATTAGTTTTTCTATGCAGGGATGCTTCGGTGCTTTAGATGGAACCCATATTAGAGTTTAAGTGCCACTTTCTGTAAAGGCTAAATACCGAAATAGAAAAGGAGATGTAACAACTATGTCCTTGGACTGTGTGCCCCGGACAGTCAATTTGTATTTGTATATCTGGTCTGGGAAGGGTCTGCAGCAGATGGAAGAGTTTTAAGAGATGCTATTGGAAGGCCTAATGACTTCAAAGTGCCCCATGGTATGTGTACATGCAACTTGTACTAATGTTTTTGATTGTGATGTTGAAATAATTTTAATCGCATAGACTACTCACAAGTGTTAAATGGTTGTAGGCAACTATTAGTTAGTTGATGTGGGATACACCAATTGTGATTGCTTCCTTGCCCCATATAGAGGTCAGCGTTATCATTTAAGTGAGTGGCGAGACATCCTCAAACTCCTCAGGAATGTTTTAACGTGAGACACTTATCTGCACGAAATATAATCGAAAGGTGCTTTGGGATGCTGAAATTGAGATGGGCGATATTGTGTTATCCATGTTATTATCCCATCCGTTCGCAAAATTTGTCTATCATTGCCTGCTGTTTACTTCAGAATCTAATAATACGGGACAAGTTGATGGATCCTGTGGCAGAAGAATATGATGTGCAAGAAGAGCCAAATATACCTTTGGAATTCAATCCTATTCAAAATTTGGAACTTATAGATGCTTGGAGTGCATTTCGGGATACTTTATCTTTTCAAATGTTTGATGCATTTATAGCTAATAGAGGTAATAGATGAGTTGTTTGTAGTGGATTTGAGACTTTAATGTTGCTCATTGTATTTTTTTATAGTAGAATTTTAGGAAGGGGTTCGGGCTCAACCCAGTCCAAGGGCAGGGCACCTAACTCATGATCCACTGGGGCTGAATAATTTCATGTTGTGTGCAATTTGATGACATGTGTTCTTATTGGTAGCTGTTTTTGAAAATTATTTCAAGATTTCTGTTTATTTTACATTGTATACTGTTGTGCTGATTTTCTGGTTATTTTAGTATGGATAATGAAAGGCAGATAAATGTTTCAAAGGGACTCAAACATCAATGGATAGATACTGAGGACGATGCTCTTGTTTATTGTTTCGTACAATTGAAGTTTGAAGGTAAGTTTGTTACCGACACTGGATTTGGTGGGGCCTATGTGGGAAAGCTGGAGGAAATGTTACAAGAAAAGATCCCAGACACTACAATCAAAGCACATCCGAATATATGGTTTAGACTAAAGACTTTGAAGACACAGTGGCATATCGTACACAACCTAATTTATGGGGCCAATACTTCTGGATTTGGATAGGATCCGGTTAATAAATGTGTTGAAGCGGAAGACCTTGTGTGGGAACAATATGTAAAGGTAACAAGGATTTAAAAATTTTCTAAGTAAGATTTTTTGTTTACATGTGGGTTGGTTATTGTTTCATTGATTCTATTGTTGTTTTAGGGGAACAAAAATGCTGGTAAATTCCGTAATAGAAAGCAGCGCCACTTTGAAAACTAACATTTATATGGGGTAAGGATCGCCCTACTGGAAACAATGCGGTCGTGTCAATTGAAGCTGAAGAAGAGGCTGAAAAAGAGGCAAAGAAAAATGAAGATGCATATGAAAAGGGCCAAGTTGATGCACTTGCCGAACCAAAAGTTGAGGGAGAACAACATATTCAAATCTATGATCCAAATCGTGATGATGCAAAACTATTGTTTGAAGCAATGAAGGAATCTGCGCAATCTATGATCCAAATCTTTGACAACATGCGCAAATCATTTGTAGAGGCTCGTCGTGATTCTTCTAATGTGAAAGCTGTAACATCCCATATTTTTATTACTTAGAAATAAATTGTCTTTGAGATATTTAAATATTATTTAAGATTGAAGTAGCAAGAAATATTAAAATTGTTTCAAAACTTAAAATGATAATAATATTTTAATTTGTGGATGACTATTATATTAAGGGGCAAATGGAAAATAATTAAAATGAAATTAATATACACACAAGATGTGCATACTCTATTATTTAATAAAAGGGCCCAAATTCTAAATGGCTCAACTAGGAAAACCCTAGGTCACCTCTTAATCCTTTTATCCTCTCCCTTTCCTCTCCCACTCACATCCAGTGTCTCTTCTCAACCAGAACACAATAAGGTGTAATATTTACCCTTTTCTAATTGTACAGTGATATATATTTCCTCTAATCTAGTCTTGTGCATTTCAAACTTATTATTCATTTTATCTTGCTGATTTTATTTGGGTTAAAGACTTAAAGCTCCTTATTTTTCTCAACTATTAAAAAGAAGCCCAATGGTTTTTATTGTTACAATATTTTTTCCCTCCTTGACAAATGAACTGCAAACACGGACACACACACACAATTAACTAACATTTTCGATTTTGAACGGCACATGTACGGATACACACACACAAAAATGGGCAGAGATACGCGCACACACACACACATATTAGAGAATTATGTCTAAATTATATATACACACGCACATATTCTCCCATGTATAATTACGGTGATGGCCGTTTATTTTAAATACACATACCCCATGTAACATATCGTTACTAATTCCCTAATTAATACAATAATACCCTTACTAACTATGATAGAAAAATGATTTCCATAATATCAATAAATCTATCATAGTTAGAAAAAGAATTTCCTAATAATGATCATTATCCATGATAGGAAAGAATAAACTAATACAACCTGAACACTATCATGGATAATTAATAGCTAACCATGTTAGAAAAGAGTCACCTAACATGGTTAGAAAAAGAAGCAACCTAATGTTCAATAATATCAAATACATATAAACATATGCGGAAGCGAATGCAGACCTATACATTTTTGGCAATATACATGTCTAAATAATCTAAACAACCTTTGAAACTTAATTCCCTTTCCTGTTGCTCGCGCCTGTGCATGATCACCTGCAAAAATGTAAGTAATCGTGGGGTGAGACAACTTGTCTCAGTAATGTACTGCTTAACTCACTATAACAGTGAGATGTGTGGTAGTGAGGGCGTCTAAAGGGTACCAGAGTTTCCAAATAAATAATACATATAGATAATTCAAACCCTTTGTTCGATATATCACTCAAGTCTCTCTATCGTTTCCAAATCAATACACTTCACCATCTCTATCTCCAATACAACAATACTACCACAACTCTCACACTCACCTATAGATACATCGTGCCATCACGGAGGCATTTATTCCAGCATCCAACTTCACTATATGATTTGACACTGTGCCCCTGTCTCTATTCAGAAGGCAATTCCTCTCTCTGGGAACCCCCTAGAGAGAGAACCCCAATCCGTCTCTAATCAGAAAGGGAACGACCCCCTGTCTCTACTCAGAAAGGTCGTCGGTCACTCTTCCAATTCAGTTGACCGATGGTCACTGTCTCTAATCAGTCGACCTATGATCCCCCTGTCTCTACTCAGAAAGAATCAATACAAAATAACTGTCGATTGGCCTATCGACAGTTATCATCACGCGATGGTACATAGATAACAGTGTCATGCAATGCTCACCATATCTATCAACCTCAACCTTATTCAAGACCTCAAAGTCCATATCAGTGCAATGCACTCTTACAATTCCCTGTCAATACATCATCCACAATATTCAATGTTTTCCCCAATAATTCTTTCCACAATCTCTAATTCAACATCTCATTCCTATTCTCATAATCTATGATACATTCAATTCATGATATCTCTCAATATCCCTGTCAAAGTACCAAATCCTAATGTATATACACTCACACATACATAATCCAGCAATACCACCAACCAGGATACTACATATAGTAAGTCAAATTCTTTATATGAAAGTAATCGTGTTTGAAAGGCACCCGATAGCCTAATTTTATATAAAAGTAAGTTTTAAAAATTTTATATTTATATAGAGGGTTAGAAAGGATTTTCAAATCCCACCTAACATCACCCTCAATGTCATAGCGAGGTAAGAGTGATTACCTGCAGCACCTAGTGCTCCATTGCTTTTCCGTCCCATTCATTGTAACTCCCCTGTTATCAACCATACACTAAAGAGTATGAATAACCATCTTTACAAATATTTATTAACGTCACTCTCGATCCTAATAATGCTACTCATCCCTCTATTAATTTCTATTATACTATAACACCATTTCTTAAGTGGTCATAACAGATATTTCAGCCATAACAATACAATGCACACATTTATACACATACATGCAGCAGCACCTACCAATTCATTCCTATTTAAGACCTTGTCTTACATTGCAATGCAAATTCGTTTATTTCTTTTTCATGTACCATTCATTTGTTTACAATCAAGAAATAAGAGTTCATATGAAACAAGGGAAGCACAAAAGTCTTCACAACACATTCATGAAACAAACAAAACCAGTTTTTAACATTCACCTATTCTTAACTTCTCAAAAATTTTAACAACCACATGCCAAAACATTCACATTCCAAAAACATCAATAACCAAATGATTAGCAATTAAAATCAACAAAATTCGTACCAACCAGAACAACACACACATGAATACAATCAAGTATCACCCAAAAGAACATTCATAGTTAAGCCCTAGAACAATGTGAATTCGCAAGACTTCTTTGTTTTTGTCATCAATTACTCCCTCCAATTTAATCACCAACCTTACCCTTAACAAGCAACCACTTTAACTCATGCATTCCTTCCTAAAGGAAATAACAACTAAAACCAATAATCTAAACCTTATACAACTCTTATTCAAAATATATTCATACACACACCAATCCAAAGCAAATTCTGATGCACTTCCTTGTTCAAACAAAATGCCCTTCCAATTCACACAAAAATCAAGTTATAACCAACAAGTGGCACAAAGCTGGAATAACAACTCAAAGTCCACAACTCCACTTGATTTCATAATAGCACAAGAGTGCACAATCAGCCCATCTACACCATTAACCAATCAAGACTCATTTGAGTCAAGCCTGTAAATGGAATACCATGCAAAATCACAAGTATTGAACTTAGTACATAATTAATTCAATATCGCCAATTCTCAAAAGCATTGGAACTGTGGTATATCCCAAGGTAGCAATTACACAACAAACTATAACTATAACATCATAAACTCCAATGACAAACTACTAAAGTTACTCTTTTAGGGTTCTTAAACTCTTAATGACCTTTTATGCAATTAACCTCAATCTCACATCACTTTTATAATTCATATATAATCATCAAGGTTCGAAAATACTTAAGTTCAGCCATAAGTAGACATGCTCAGATTACTTATTAACTTATTTCCTAATCCTTTAACATACCATTATCATTATCTTAAAAAAAAAATCCTCAAGACCTCCATGAATAAAGAAGTTACCGTATCCTTATACTTAAGAGTATCCAGTTGAACCAATGACAAGAAATAAATTAATATTCTCTAACTCACTTGAATTTCTCAATCATAGCCCAAACTCAAGCAGAGTAACCACTTCCATTACTTCCTAAATTTAATTGACCATGACCATAGGAAAATACAGAAATTGACAAACACTTATACAACACACACTTGAGGCACATCCATGCTTAAACACTCATACAAATCAACAAGCAAACAACAAACATTTATCATAACTGAAAAAGCATAAACAAAGCTGAACAATACACACACATGCATCTCAATAAAACCCCACACCTAGCTAAAACAAAATATGGAATTTTCGGAAATCCAACAAAGCATAGTTAAAACCTGTGATCACTGTCCAGCAAAGAATGACATACTAATCCACCATTACAAAGTACAAATAAGGCAAATCAACAATCATCTTTAAACACCAAAAATCCCTTGAAAGCTACAAGAAATCACATCATAATCTTCATCTCAAACAATTTCTAAATTAAAATCTCAAATACCAGATTCAAAATCCCTCTTAAACTCGCCCAAAATCGCAGAAAAATAGTGAGGGCCGGAGAAAGCTCACCGACAAAATTGAACCCGAGGTTGCAGGTCCCATTAGCATTCGTCGTCGCCGGAAAACTAAGAAAACGAAGGGAAATCAGAGAAAAACAAATGGGGAAAGGTTAGGGTTTAGACTTGGAGTGATGAAGTAAGTAGGGATTTAGGAATAAAACTTACCTAAGCTCGAAGAGAAACCCAACACAGAAACAACGGCCTTCTCGCCGTGCTCCGCCGTCTGGAGCTTCGCCGGAAAACCAACGATGACAGGAGGATGAAGAACGAAGAAAACGAGTAGGAAGGAAGAAGGTCGTCCGATGTGAGCAAGGAAACTGAAAGGGAGTAATGAAATGTGGGTGGGAACCGACGTCGCCGTGTTTAGGCTGCCGGAGATGCCGCCGAAAGTGAAGGAGGCGACGAACATGAAGAGGTATGGGGGTGGGTTTGGCCGTCGGGTATGAGGAAGGAATAAGGAAGAAGAGAAGGACGGTGAATTAGTGAGGGGAGCCGTCGGCGCCGCTGCGCCTCTGGCCGCCGGAAATCGCGAGGAGGGCGGAGGAGAGGAAGAACGAAGAAGAAGAAGAAGACGGAAAGAAGGAGGGAGGCGCGCAGTATATATATAAAAAGGGAGGGGCGCGTTTGGTTTGCTGAAATTAGGGGGATTTGTAGCCCAAACTTGCCATAGTGTACTCTTTTAATTCTAAAACCATTTAAACCAGCCTCCTATCTTTTTAAACTTCAAAATATTTTTAGCTTTACCACTCCCTCATATTTCAAACTCTTCATTTCTTAATTAATTATATGCACATTAATTACTCAAAATTTCCAAAAATATCCCAAAAATTCCTAAAAATTCCAAAATTTCCCAAAACACTCTCTAATCCTGAATTAAATTTTTCAGGATGTTACACCCCACAATTAATATCTATTTTTTTATGTGTTTATTATGTACAAATAATATCTTACCAAGAAGTTAGGGAGTGTATGTATTCTTAAAAATATACTGCCAAAAATAAACTTTAGTAAAATTTACTAAACTATAATATTTTAGCTGTAAATAGAATAAAATAGGTGAGCGAGTATAATGGCAAGTAGTTTAAGGTATACTTGAGAGAATACCTCTAGGAGTCATATATTAATAGATATGTATATTTGTGATATTGTAGACTCTTATTAAGGACGTTAGAGTGATTTTGTGACGTTTGGAGTGATTTTGTGTGATTATCTGTGCGTTAAGGAACAACGAGTAACTCTGAATGATTCTTTCATATGCTTGTAAGTTATGTATAATTATGATCTGACTGATTACTGATTAGCTCTTAATTTAAAAATGTGCACTATTGATTAGTTTGTTCCTTTTCAAGCATGCTTGTTGTTAATGTTTTGATATGTAATATGTGAATGATAAGTATTTTGATTCTTTTCAAGCATGATTGCGTATATGATGATATTATATTGTGTTAGAGAGTGTATTATGGTAATTTAATTCAAGTATATTTTAGTTGTTGGTGAGTGTATATATCTGTCATTGCATGAGCATCTGTAATGGGATAGAGATTGGATGAGGATTATGTGATGATGAATTTTTATACCACCACTCGGTGCACAGTGGATGGTACTTGTCAGGACTCTTTCTTCTATGCCTTCCTTTGTCAGGGATTGCATGGAAGTTATGAGACATGTGACACCTCCTTATATTTGTTCTTCAAGGAGGGGAGCCATAGTCCATACTTGAGCTCTATACCTCGGCAGGGTATATCTCATGTACTGGTGAGCTTGAAGTAATCTAGTTGATTGAATTTATTTCTGTTTGGACTATATGTTAGCCTATGGCTCCTGTGAGCGGTATAAGGGTGAAGGTGATATATGGGAGGCATACTGCATTTATGCATAAGTGGAATCTTAATTTAAAGGAACCGTTTTTGAATTAAGAGGTAAATTGAGATGGATATGAAAAATCGAAAGTTGATGTGTTCAGATGAACATGTGAATAATTTTTGTATTATAATTATATATAATTTGCTTGTGTATGTTAGGAGATTTCGATATTTACTGAGATGTCGATCTCAGCCCATTATTACCAATTTTAGGTGAAGGGATCTAATAGTAAGCCAGGGGAAAACACTTGAGGTGTAAGCACTTTTTGAGTTATATTTACTTTGTCATGGACCTCACTATTTTATTTAGTCATTTGATTAAGTTTAAAATTTATCTTTATGGAATTGAATTTATTTAAACTGAAAATATGTTTTTTTATCATGGATATTTGATATTTTCTTTGTCACATCAAAAAGTACTTTCAATAAGTTATGAAATTATGGACATATTTTTAGGTGTTACAAAATGCTGCATCTCAAACTTTGATGAGTGGTTTTCCGGTCATTCCAGTTGAACGCAGAGCTGCTTGGATTCGTCGCCTCATCAACTAGCTAACTTTGAAAACATTATGGAGATTGCTAGTTTTATGATGTTATGAACTTGTTGGTTTTGCTCGTTTTGTTATGAACTAGCTTGTTTTACAATAAAGGATCTGAAGCTGAGATATATCAAATCTTGCTTTATTCCTATAATTTCAGATCTAGCTGTTTCTTATATGATCATTAATCATTATATCCAATTTGCTGGTTTTTCCATTTTCTTGTTGCTTATATTATTATACTATCAAATATTGTTGTTGTTGATTTATATATGTTGGGAATGAGTTGGTCTGAAAATGCAAATTAGATGTTGAAAATGCTATTTGGGTTGTTCTTGTTGCAAATCAAATGTTCAAAATGCTATTTGGGTTGTTCTTGTTGCAAATCAGATGTTGGAATCAGATGTTATGTGACCATTTTCCACCCATTATTGTTGCTAGTTTATACACACGTTTGGGATTATATGACTGAACAGATTTGGTGGTATACGTTGGGGCTTATATGACTGAACATATTTTGTTGCTGATGCAAGAGCATTTTGTTGTTGCTCTTGCATTAGCAATAATATTTTAAATAACATTAACTGTAGCCATTTTAAATGAGATTTTCCTTTGCATCAGATTTTAAATGCTCTTGAATCAGATTTGCTTTGTTTGTTGCTTATCAAGACATTATATATGAGCTGCTCATTAACTATAGCCATTTCAAATACCAATAAATCTAATAGGGTAATGGACATAATCTGCCCCCAAGTAACCACCAAGGAGCGTTGAGCACCTTAATCTAACAACAGGCCCGTATCTGAACTCCAAGTAACTAAGGTGTTTAAAAACTACCCCGGTTGGACGGTCAACAACGTTTGACCGTTACTATGCCTATGTGGCTACCACGCGAGCACTTGCTTTGCCACCTCTACTTGCCACGTGTGTATTTTAAATGGACCTAATATGCCCTCCAAGTAACCACCCAGGAGCACTGAGCACCCTGAACTAACAACAGGCCCATATCTGCACTCAAAGTAACCAATGTGTTTAAAAACTACCCCGGGTGGACGGTCAATGATGTTTGACTGTTACTATGCCTATGTGGTCACCACGTGAAGGCCTTGTTTGTCACCCGGCGCCTTGTCATCGCCACGTAAGATATGTTCATGTGGGTCCCACCTATAATAATAAACAATTTCTCTCTCCCTCTTCATCACCATCACCACAGCCCCCCAACACCCACCACTCCCACCCACGCCACCCCCTCAAACGTGGCAAGCAGAGGTGGTGTGGGTGGGGGGCTGTGGAGGTGAGGCAGTCGGGGGCTGGGGAAGTGAGGGGGTGGCGTGGGCGGAGGTGGTGGGTGTTGGGGAGGCTGTGGTGATGGTGATGAAGAGGGAGAGAGAAATTGTTTATTATTATAGGTGGGACCCACATGAACATATCTTACGTGGCGATGACAAGGCGTCGGGTGACAAATAAGGCCTTCACGTGGTGACCACATAGGCATAGTAACAGTCAAACGTCATTGATCGTCCACCCGGGGTAGTTTTTAAACACATTGGTTACTTTGAGTGCAGATATGGGCCTGTTGTTAGTTCAGGGTGCTCAGTGCTCCTGGGTGGTTACTTGGAGGGCATATTAGGTCCATTTAAAATACACACGTGGCAAGCAGAGGTGGCAAAGCAAGTGCTCGCGTGGCAGCCACATAGGCATAATAACGGTCAAACGTTGTTGACCGTCCAACCGGGGTAGTTTTTAAACACCTTGGTTTCTTGGAGTCTAGATATGGGTCTGTTGTTAGTTCAGGGTGCTCAACGCTCCTTGGTGGTTACTTGGGGGCAGATTAGGTCCATTACCCAATCTAATATAATGTATCAGAATTTTGCTGTTGCTGGAAAAAGCATCAACACAAGTGTTTTTATAAATCAGATTTGTTAAACAGATATGATATTACAGACTGAGCTAAGATAACACATAGGCTGAGAAACAGTCAATAATCAAAAAGCAAATCGTTGGTGTACCAATAAAAGAAAAGGCAATCATTGTTCTGCCATTTATCAAAACCAGATTACAACATGACAATGTTTTAAATAATTGGAATTTTAGAAACAACCACTCATAAATCTCAATCACTATTCAACTAAACGTAACTTCGATTGTTCATCAAAATCTCTTTCTTTGCATCAATTGGAAGACTAGGAAATGCCCTTCCACTTTAATCAACTTAACATAAGCATGTTGACTCTCTTCATCAGTCATCCCTTCCACTTTTAACACCTCATCATGTAGCATCTCAAACTCGTTAACCACCTCGTTGTAAATATGTGGATTACTTTGGACACTATTTTTCTTCTTGAATACGTTGTTGTGGGTATTAAAATGAGGAAACGACCTACATCGAAATCTTTGAGCCTTCTTGTGGACCTACAAAATGATATAAATAAACAATTCAACACCAATCACAGACTTGAGTACATAATAATTTTTAAAATGACTTACTTTGATATAGTCAGACCACACACTTTCTTCTGCAACAATACAATTTTTGTCAGAATCCCATTGAAATCCTGGGTTATCCTCAATGTGAACCATATCATAAATTGTAAACCACTCGTCTTTCATCTTTCTCATTCGCTTACATATGTCATTACCTTCTATAACATATCCATTGCTCCAATCATTAATAATTTTCTCTATTGTTTTATATAAAATTGGTTTGGATATATTTTCAAAATCAAGACCTCTTTCAACAACAATCTCTTTCAAGCATCCAACTAGAAGTTCATCCTCATGGGTGGTCCACTAATGAACTTTTTTTTCCATAACCTACAAATTACAAAATATAAAATGAAGCCAGGGTAAAACAATAATTAGAGTAAACAGTTCAAAGAAAAAACAAGGTAGATCAAAATCGTGATTTTGGGGCTACTTTCTCATCATCAGTGAAGACCTTGAATTGACTTGGTTGTGTTCAGTTAATTTTGATGATAGGGAAAATGATTTAGGTTAGAATAATCTAGTCCCTTTTTGTTTGCAGATTCTCTCAACACAGATTAATAATGAAATCTTAGGAAGCTCCCTCAATCTCCCCTTTTCTGCTATTATTTACTGTTAATGTGAGTTAAAATGGGGTTGGTTTTATCAAAAACCAAGATACATGTATATAGTTATCATATTCTGAAACCTATTTCAATTTAAGACATTGCATATACATATACGATCACACCAGTTTCATGGATATCAGCAATCAGTTTCCAACTATCTGTACAATTACATACTCCAACCCCCTCCAAAAAAAATCCGATACATGGAAAAATAAAGGGCAAACCCTTTAATCGGCCATGACAAGCAAAAATACCTTTGATCGGATTTTCCATTATAAGTTCTTCAATTGATTAAACAGAGATGAGGCTGAAAACCCTTTGATCAGTACCAATACAAAGTTTTGGGAAACCAAACAACAATAATATTACCAGAAGACGGAGGCGAGGTCGACGGGCGACGGCGAGACTGAAGGCGTAGAAGAGGTTGAAGGCGATGGTAATCTCTGCAAGGCGAGGGTCTGAGGGTTTTTTTTTGATAGAAGAGGGAAAGTGTAGATGAGATTAGTGGGTAGATTTGAATTTGTCAAATATTATAACTTTAAATTAAATACTGATTACATCATCCCATTAAAAATTAACCAAGCAGAATCCTTGTAATTGATATTACATTGCATTACCATTACATTGCATTGCACACCATTGCATGGTGTATTGGGTTTGAACCAAACGGGCCCTTAATTCTTTAACTTTAAAAAGTGTGTTTTTAATCCTTTTAAATTAATTGAATATGTGTTTTTAGTCCCTTTTAACAAACACCGTTAACTTTCTCAATGGAAAATGTTAATTGTGCAAAACCAATTCTTAGTAAACTAATAACACAAAACATGTGGAATTTCTTCAGCCATTGTGATTCTCTCGTCCTCATCCTTTTGGAACCAAATCCATGGCGTCACCGTTCTCTAAATTTCTGTCTTTCTCCTCCTTCTCTCTTCCTTCCCCTTCCTCTAGTTCTCCAATTCTTAAATCCCAGATTGTTGTCTTCATCTTTTTATTGTTGTCATCATCTTCTTCCTTGGGTCAATTAAACTCAAACTCAGTTCTTATACCTCTTCTAGATTCACATTAGACAAAACTTGTAGAAAACGTTGGTGCCCCAATAACACCATTGGCGTACCGAGCAACAGAATCTTTTTTGAACGCGGTTTCGACCCACTTTGGTTGCTTGTTTAGATCTCTCTTCTGTTCTGGTAACTTCATTTTTCTGGCAACATGTTTCTTTAGGCTTGACCTTGACTAGATTTTTGAACTGCTAGAAATTCTTATTCATTGCTCACCATACAGATTTCTTATATGATATTATGGGCTTTGAAGTTTACAAGTGATTTTGGGCATTTCTTTCTTACAAAATTAAATCTGTTATGTTTTGCCCCATCACCGACTTTATTGAAAACCCCTATAATTGAACCTTTAACATTTGTTTTTATTCATGGCCAGAGAAAGAATAATGGTGAAAACACAATAAAGATGCAAAAAAATAAAGTGCACATGTAAAATGAATCCGAACTAAACTTGGTCTTCTTTCAAAAAATAGTAAAAAGAACAACTGCTCTAGATTGTAGCATTTGGTTGACTTGGTGCTGGATCAATTTGCTGATTTGGTTTTCTTACGTGGGTTTTGTGGACATTATGGACGGATTTGATAGGAAAATTGTATATCTCTCATTTTATGATAATATAAGTAATACAAATGGTTTCTTATAGGCCAAAGAGATAAGACAATGGAATAAATCCTAGTAATGACTAATAATTACTCATAAGTACTAATAATACTTTATAATGGGGTTTAAGGTCATATTTGCCCCGAAAGTTTTAGCCAAAGATCAAATTTACCCCTCAAGTTTTTTGGGATCAATTTTACCCCTGAAGTATACAGAATGGATCACTTTTGCCCTCACATCATACATGTCTTGACACCTCATCATCCACATCAAACCTCGCGCCACGTCATCATCTTCCCCAATGATACGCACAGCTCCATCACCACATCCAATACTGCTGGCGAAGAAGAATTGTTGTTTGCTGAACGAGAAAAGGAACGGGTTGGCATCAATATTGTTGGGCAATTTTTTTTTGTTGAGCAAATCTATCAATAAGTAGAGAAAAGAGAAAAGCGAGCAGATATTGCATCAATATCTGTAAGCATTCAGTAGTCACCTTACAATGAAGAAGGATAAAAAATCTCTACTCCATATAGTGGGCAAAGAGAAAAGCAGAAATTGGCAAAGCTTTCACTAGAAATCATATATATATATTGATAGATTTGCCTTATGACAATATGGAAGACTGTTTTTTTTGTTGCATTTGCGTTTTGCTTCACACAGATCTATAATTGAAGCGGAAGCATCTCAAAGAAAAATCAGAGGGGCACGTGATCGCGTTTAGATTTGTGTAATGTGGAGCTGTGAACAGTGGAGGGATGAAGAAGATGATGACATGGCGCAAGGTTTGATGTGGATGATGAGGTGTCAAGACATGTAGGATGTGGGGTGAAATTGAGCCATTTTGTATACTTCAGGGCCAAAATTGATCCAAAAAAAACTTCAGGGGCAAATTTGATCTTTGGCTAAAACTTCCGGGGCAAATATGACCTTTAACCCTGGCTAATAATCTACAATTATTACAAGATTTTCTCACACTCCTCCTCAAGTTGGATTAATGATGATAATCATGTTCAACTTGCTTATACAATTCTCAAATGCAGGTTTGAGTAGCGCCTTTGTCAGCACATCAATAGCTTGACTTGTCGGTAGATAGGTCAAACATATAGTCCCTTCTTCAAACTATTCTCTGATGAAATGTTTGTCTATCTCCACATGTTTTGATCTTTCATGCTGAACAGGATTTAAGGTCATGCTTATAGCTACCTTATTGTCACAATTTGTAACAATTGTAACATTCCGTTACTAATTTCCTAATTAATTCAATAATAGCTTTACTAACTATGATAGAAAAATGATTTCCATAATATCAATAAATCTATCATAGTTAGAAAAAAGAATTTCCTAATAATAATCATTATCCATGATAGAAAAGAATAAACTAATACAACCTGAACACTATCATGGATAATTAATAGTTAACTATGTTAGAAAAGAATCACCTAACATGGCTAGAAAAAGAAGCTGCCTACTACAATTCTTCGATTAACTCACAAAATCAATACAATAAAAATATGCGGAAGCGAATGCAGCCCTATACATTTTTGGCAATATACATATCTAAATAAACTAAACAACCTTGAAACTTAATCCCTTCCCTGTTTCTCGCGCCTGTGCATGATCACCTGCAAAAATGTGAGTAATCGTGGGATGAGACAATTTGTCCCAGTAATCACCGCTTAACTCACTATAACAGTGAGATGTGCGGTAGCGAAGACGTCTAAAGACTGCCACAGTTTTCAAATAAGTAATACATATAGATAATTTCAACCTTCATTCCATACATTCCTCCAGTTTCTCTATCATTTTCAAATCAATGCACTTCACCATCTCTATCTCCAATATAATAATACTATCCCCACAACTCTCACACTCCCCTATAGATACATCGTGCCATCATGGAGGCATTCATTCCAGCATCCAACTTCACTATATGATTTGACACTGTGCCCCTCTCCACAATGAGGGGGCAAATTTCCCTCCCTGACAATCTCCAGAAAGGGAACCCCAGTTCTGTTTCCATTACAGAACGGGAACGGTTGGGCTCTTTAATGCCAAACAACCGTAGGTCACTTACTTTCTCTAGATATATATATAGAGGGTGAGAAAGGATTTTACAAAATCCCCAACTAACATCACCCTCAATGTTATAGTAAGGTAAGAGTGATTACCTGTTCCCGGCAACTATGCACTGACTCATCATTTCTTTCTTAATGCCACAAAACACCACATCGCATCCAATCCTATAATAACATAATGCATAATAATAAATTAATACCATTTCTACTTCATATTCATTAACATCTCTCCTAATCCATTCCAAGGAAAAGTACATGAACCACAAGAATCAACCACAATTAGCATATCACTTATAAGCAGAATCTAATTTCAAGAACTCAATTACCTACATTACCAACCAACATGAAAAATACCATTAGATCCAACTTTTCATAGATCCCCTGATAATTATAAATAAATCCTAAAGCAATAAAACATCCCATTTATGCAATGGTCACTAACTAATTCACACATCCTAATCAACCAACTTAAATCTTAGTTAAACTCTTACACTTTTATTTCCTGTTATATCAAGTCATTTTACTCAAAGAATCTAACAAAACAGTAGTACTAATGCTCCACCATAATCAAGAAGAATAAACAAATCTAATTCAACTTCCATTTCACACTTCATACTCAACTTTACTTTACAATATTCCCAAAACGTTATTCCTGATTGACACTAAACATCATACTTATTAACCAAGAAATAAACTAAACCACCTTTATAACTCATGTCCTCATACATTTTCTTTTCTAAATTAACACCTACAAGTCACTTTTCAAGTGATGAAAATAATCCAGTAACAATCAGTTTTTAATCTATAAATATGCGTATCAAGCTAACATCCCAAGTTAAACTAGCCAAGCAATTAATCTCAATGAGTTCTAAAATTCCCACAAAGCAACTATATAGCAAGGCCACTAATTCTTTTAACATTAAAAGAATCCAAATAACACTTGTTCTTCCACACAAACTCAAGTAACGAATTCCATTTCTTATAATCTTAACACTCAACTAAGTTAAATTGACATTAAACTTTAACCACATCAAAAGTCTCACTTGGCATTCAAAGTGGTCTTCCTAACTCACCAAACACTCCGCCACTAACCAACCGCACCTTCACATAACCAAATTCTCTTTTAATCAACACTTAAATTACCAAGCTTCCTCCCAAACACCAATCCAACTAAAACCAACGTTCCAACTTCCTCATATAACCTCAACAAGCATTTATTAACCACCAATTTATTCAAAACATCATTCATTAACAAAACCCCAACTCAAAGAGACACAAAATGTCCCAAAAATTCCCCAAAATAATTTCCAACTTTGATAAACTTAAATATTTTCCAAAAAGCATCAATTAACCACTTAAACATCCACAAATTATTGTTTAAAGCTCCAAAGATTTAATTATGACCAAACCCTAACTTCAAAAGAATCATAACTGTCACCGAAAATTCTCAAATGCTTAATCTTCTTCAGAAAATCCAATTGCTCCCAAGAATACTCAAATTCAATACCTTAATTCCAATATAAAAGCATTAACAGTCCAAAGAATTTCAGCATAACCCAAACCCTAACTTCAAAGAGGACTTTATCCCAAAATCCAAAATTCATAAGGTAGAAGATGCTTACACGTTTTCAAGTGAAAATAGGTCAAGGCCCACCGGAAAAATGCTTTGAATCTCGCCGGAAAGTGGCCACAACAGTGGCTGGCCGAAATGAACAAGAACAAGGGAAAGAACGATGAGAAACGAAGTTGGAATGAAAAGGTAGCTTGAAGAACAACCAAATGTACAAAACTCACCTCCTTGGCCATTGTTCACCGCTGTCCGCAGTCCAAAACGGAGCCAAACCCGCCGGAAATTGAGGGAGCACGAGGAGAAGCAAACTGGGCAAGTCTAGCTCGAGTTTGACAGATTTAAAGAGGAGAGAATGAGCAAAAACGAAATGGGTGTGGTGGAGGGTGAGAAATCAAAGTGTATGGGTGTGGTTGGAAGAAAAATGAAAGCAATGGTGAAGGGAGGAGGGGGCTGCCGTGAAAGAGAAAGGGAAGGGAAGAGAAAAGAAAGAAAGGAAAGAAAAAGAAGAAAGAGAAGAGAAAAGAGAAAAGAGAAAAGGAAAAAGAAAAAGGAAAAATGAGGAGTATGCTTTATGCTTTGGGATATTCCTTTTCATCCTTATCTCTTGACCATAAAATCTTTCAATTGGTCTCCTAAAATTGAACCTTGATCTCATCTTCAAAATCATTTCATTAATTATTCTAAGCAAATATTTCTCCAAAACCTCCAAAAATAACCAAATTTTCTGAAATATCCTAATAATTCTAAATTTTCCCAAAAATCCTCATAAATTTCACATTTTTCTAATGGTCATTTAATAAAAACATTTTCTAATCCAGTATTAAATTTACAAGATGTTACAATTTTTCCCACCTTTTAGGAATTTTGTCCCCAAAATTCACCATGAATAGTCCATCTTAAAACTAATTCATAGCATAATCCTCAATATACATCCCTATGAATTTGAATTAAGAAAGAAAAATGTCAACTTCTAATCAAACTAATATATATCATTTCTTGTTCTTCTAAATTCTCAAATCATACTCCAACTTTGCTACACTTTTAACTGTCCAATTTCCTTGACCTATAAGACAACGAGAGTCATTCTTTAATCACTTACCAAAATATTTAATCCCAAAGAATTATACCTTGCCAAATCCTTACACCAATTTCTAATGATACGAGAGTAAAGTCTCAGGACATATGAAAGTTAACTCTATTAGCTATTGAATTACTCCCCTTTTAACCAACCAATTGGTTTACTTCAATATAATCCTAAAGTCCATAGCCTGTAATCATTCCAAATCATCAATTACTAAATCACGTTAAGAACTTTGAATTCAACAAATCATCCTTCTTAATCCTCCTAAAGTTTTAAAAAAAAACATTATTTTAAGTCATTAACCCATAATTTGATTCCCAAGTAGTTCCTTTAATAAATTGCTATCCAAAACCTAAGTTTATCCAATCACTCATTTAGCACTTGAGACTGCAAAACAGAATTTAAAATCAGATTACTCTATTTCATAGTTCAAATCTTAAAACCGAAACTAATTCCTTAAATTCTATTTATAGCTCTTGTTCATCAACTATACCATTATGCCACCACCAACACATTCTATATCCCTATGTAATTCCAACCATAACCTCAAATTTCAACAGATTATCCAACTTAGTCTTCATAACCAAAATATGACTTGAAGTCATCAATCACATGAAATATCAAATCCTTCTATTTAGCCACATCATCATTACCTCATAACCTTATTGATATCATAAACAAGTCCTAAAATCCCAAAACTCAAATTCCAAATACTCTTAGTCATATGCCTCTTAATTCAACATTAAACTCATCTTACATTCTAAGTCCCAAGATTTACAACCAACTTCCTATCCTCAAAGTCAAAGATTTATCTAATGAGATTCAATTTATTCCCAAACGTCTCCAACAAAGTATTTTTCTATATGTGAATCCAACAAGTCAATCCATTTAATGTCATCATACAGCCCTAAATAAATTCGCACATACATCCCATAAGAGACTTCAAAAGTCCTCAACATACAATAATTTGATAGCTTAACTTCATAACAACAATCTTTCATCTTCTAAATCACTTTCCAAACCAATATTTCATATAATTTGAACTTTCACATTGATCAACAATGAAAGAATCAGAATAGACCTTTCAGCTTAACTCCATAGTATTTGCGTATCTCTAGCGTAAAATCATGTAACTCCATCATATAGTCACCTAACATACTTACCAAATCCAATACTTATTTCAACCTTAAAGGCTTTAAACTATAATCAAATTCATTTATCCTTAATTATCCTGCAAGCTCTTACCCCGATTTACACTTTGTCAAGATTATTGTCACAAAATTCTCTTATCCATGGCAGAACCCACTTCGGACAAAGGAAAGAAATATGAGGAAGAAGTCAAAATTTGCAAATTTCGGACTTCACACAATCCAACCTGTAACACCATATCATTCTATTTCATACTCAACATATAACAAGGTTATCTCACAATATAATTCCCCATTTGTTCACTATGCATTCAGCCCCTGTAAGATTTAACTCTCATGAATCCTTACCTCAAACAAAGATTTTACACAAATGTACTACCACATTCTAACTATAAACATGACTTAAATATGCACAAATCATAATAAACTCATTCACTTTACACATACTAGCAGCAAATTGAAAACAAAACAGGGCAATTCAAGAATCCATAGACCCGAACTATCACAAACCCGTCAATAACTAAAATGCCCAAATTAGGGCTTTTTCACCAATTCAATTAATCAACAACTCATTGTACAAATCCTTGTCACAAGACTTTCAACAACTACACAACATCATAAATAAAATTCCTCTAAATTCTGGGTCTATACCAACTCATACTATTCAACTTTCAATTTGTCAGCAACATCTCAATCAATTCTAACAATTTGCACTTGTTAAATCACTACTACTACCCACCAAACTAAGCATATTGTTTCTTTCCTTTTAACTCCAATTATTTTAGACCACTAGGTAAATATCCTTACTTATCTATATTAACTATCTCTTATTACTTTCACCGTTCTCCGTTTCCCTTGACTCATAAGGTCTTCAATGATGCCTCGACTATAATTATGCCTAGGTTCATAATTATATTCGAAACCCCAAAAGAAGAATCCTTATTCCGCCAATCTTCTCCTAAAATCCATATTCATCCACTTTAACTGAACATCTATATTCACCAAAACTAACCCTCTTCTAATAGATCTACTATTTAATCAACTCTACCTATTCTGTTACGTGAGTAAGTCTTTTTCGACCTTATCACACTCCAAATCCTTCTTAGGTATACCACACTTTATCCTATTTTAACATAATTCATAATCCCATAACATTGATCATCACTACAACACATGATCCACTATTTCAATATGACTAATCCTCCCAACGGTTCATTAGAAATCTTAGTAATTATACAATTTTTAACAAAATCCTTTATATCAAACTTTCTCTCTAACTTTAAATATTCCTGTATATCAATTTCCTTTCCCACTAACATCATCGCGCTCTTGGAAATCTCCATCATACAATACAATTTATTCAATTTCTCCTAAACAAAAGTCAATCAATCGTCTATAGTTCCTAATGATTATCACAATATCTGATTTAACTTACTACCATCCAATGAATCTTCTTCACTACGGATTCCCTACCACTCTCCCCACCAAGGGATGAACGATATACTTCCAAAAGAGCCGGTGATCATGCACATAGGAAAGGGAATCTAAAAATGTATATTGCCATTCTATATGCAATGCACACAGTCCAGGGTTATCGTATACCAAATACTGATAACCAAGTTGTAACAATTGTAACATTCCGTTACTAATTTCCTAATTAATTCAATAATAGCTTTACTAACTATGATAGAAAAATGATTTCCATAATATCAATAAATCTATCATAGTTAGAAAAAGAATTTCCTAATAATAATCATTATCCATGATAGAAAAGAATAAACTAATACAACCTGAACACTATCATGGATAATTAATAGTTAACTATGTTAGAAAAAAATCACCTAACATGGCTAGAAAAAGAAGCTGCCTACTACAATTCTTCGATTAACTCACAAAATCAATACAATAAAAATATGCGGAAGCGAATGCAGCCCTATACATTTTTGGCAATATACATATCTAAATAAACTAAACAACCTTGAAACTTAATCCCTTCCCTGTTTCTCGCGCCTGTGCATGATCACCTGCAAAAATGTGAGTAATCGTGGGATGAGACAATTTGTCCCAGTAATCACCGCTTAACTCACTATAACAGTGAGATGTGCGGTAGCGAAGACGTCTAAAGACTGCCACAGTTTTCAAATAAGTAATACATATAGATAATTTCAACCTTCATTCCATACATTCCTCCAGTTTCTCTATCATTTTCAAATCAATGCACTTCACCATCTCTATCTCCAATATAATAATACTATCCCCACAACTCTCACACTCCCCTATAGATACATCGTGCCATCATGGAGGCATTCATTCCAGCATCCAACTTCACTATATGATTTGACACTGTGCCCCTCTCCACAATGAGGGGGCAAATTTCCCTCCCTGGCAATCTCCAGAAAGGGAACCCCAGTTCTGTTTCCATTACAGAACGGGAACGGTTGGGCTCTTTAATGCCAAACAACCGTAGGTCACTTACTTTCTCTAGTAAGTAGACCCATGATCCCCGGTCTCTAGTCCGAAAAGGATAAGTACAAATAACTGTCGATTGGCCTATCGACAGTTATCATCGCGCGATGGTACATAAACTCAGTGTCATGCAATGCTCACAATAACCATCAATCTTAATCTCATCAATATTTAAATCTCACATCTCGTATTCTCCTCAACATAACTCTCCACAATCTCAAACCCAACATCCAACTCTCTTTCCTATCCTCATAACTTCTCAAGTCACTATTTAAAAACACTATACCCATATACCTTTCACAACCATTCCGGATCCATAACAACCACAGCCAGAGTAATACATATATATTGTTTCAAATTTCTTTTTATGAAGATAATCGTGTTTGAAAGGCACCCGATAGCCTGTTTATATAAAAAATAATTTTTCAAAGATAATATAGATATATATATAGAGGGTGAGAAAGGATTTTACAAAATCCCCAACTAACATCACCCTCGATGTTATAGTAAGGTAAGAGTGATTACCTGTTCCCGGCAACTATGCACTGACTCATCATTTCTTTCTTAATGCCACAAAACACCACATCGCATCCAATCCTATAATAACATAATGCATAATAATAAATTAATACCATTTCTACTTCATATTCATTAACATCTCTCTCATATCCTATATTCCTACCACCCAATCCCTTTTTCATTAATATATCTCCTAATCCATTCCAAGGAAAAGTACATGAACCACAAGAATCAACCACAATTTGCATATCACTTATAAGCAGAATCTAATTTCAAGAACTCAATTACCTACATTACCAACCAACATGAAAAATACCATTAGATCCAACTTTTCATAGATCCCCTGATAATTATAAATAAATCCTAAAGCAATAAAACATCCCATTTATGCAATGGTCACTAACTAATTCACACATCCTAATCAACCAACTTAAATCTTAGTTAAACTCTTACACTTTTATTTCCTGTTATATCAAGTCATTTTACTCAAAGAATCTAACAAAACAGTAGTACTAATGCTCCACCATAATCAAGAAGAATAAACAAATCTAATTCAACTTCCATTTCACACTTCATACTCAACTTTACAATATTCCCAAAACGTTATTCCTGATTGACACTAAACATCATACTTATTAACCAAGAAATAAACTAAACCACCTTTATAACTCATGTCCTCATACATTTTCTTTTCTAAATTAACACCTACAAGTCACTTTTCAAGTGATGAAAATAATCCAGTAACAATCAGTTTTTAATCTATAAATATGCGTATCAAGCTAACATCCCAAGTTAAACTAGCCAAGCAATTAATCTCAATGAGTTCTAAAATTCCCACAAAGCAACTATATAGCAAGGCCACTAATTCTTCATTAAAAGAATCCAAATAACACTTGTTCTTCCACACAAACTCAAGTAATGAATTCCATTTCTTATAATCTTAACACTCAACTAAGTTAAATTGACATTAAACTTTAACCACATCAAGAGTCTCACTTGGCATTCAAAGTGGTCTTCCTAACTCACCAAACACTCCGCCACTAACCAACCGCACCTTCACATAACCAAATTCTCTTTTAATCAACACTTAAATTACCAAGCTTCCTCCCAAACACCAATCCAACTAAAACCAACGTTCCAACTTCCTCATATAACCTCAACAAGCATTTATTAACCACCAATTTATTCAAAACATCATTCATTAACAAAACCCCAACTCAAAGAGACACAAAATGTCCCAAAAATTCCCCAAAATAATTTCCAACTTTGATAAACTTAAATATTTTCCAAAAAGCATCAATTAACCACTTAAACATCCACAAATTATTGTTTAAAGCTCCAAAGATTTAATTATGACCAAACCCTAACTTCAAAAGAATCATAACTGTCACAGAAAATTCTCAAATGCTTAATCTTCTTCAGAAAATCCAATTGCTCCCAAGAATACTCAAATTCAATACCTTAATTCCAATATAAAAGCATTAACAGTCCAAAGAATTTCAACATAACCCAAACCCTAACTTCAAAGAGGACTTTATCCCAAAATCCAAAATTCATAAGGTAGAAGATGCTTACACGTTTTCAAGTGAAAATAGGTCAAGGCCCACCGGAAAAATGCTTTGAATCTCGCCGGAAAGTGGCCACAACAGTGGCTGGCCGAAATGAACAAGAACAAGGGAAAGAACGATGAGAAACGAAGTTGGAATGAAAAGGTAGCTTGAAGAACAACCAAATGTACAAAACTCACCTCCTTGGCCATTGTTCACCGCTGTCCGCCGTCCAAAACGGAGCCAAACCCGCTGGAAATTGAGGGAGCACGAGGAGAAGCAAACTGGGCAAGTCTAGCTCGAGTTTGACAGATTTAAAGAGGAGAGAATGAGCAAAAACGAAATGGGTGTGGTGGAGGGTGAGAAATCAAAGTGTATGGGTGTGGATGGAAGAAAAATGAAAGCAATGGTGAAGGGAGGAGGGGGCTGCCGTGAAAGAGAAAGGGAAGGGAAGAGAAAAGAAAGAAAGGAAAGAAAAAGAAGAAAGAGAAGAGAAAAGAGAAAAGAGAAAAGGAAAAAGAAAAAGGAAAAATGAGGAGTATGCTTTATGCTTTGGGATATTCCTTTTCATCCTTATCTCTTGACCATAAAATCTTTCAATTGGTCTCCTAAAATTGAATCTTGATCTCATCTTCAAAATCATTTCATTAATTATTCTAAGCAAATATTTCTCCAAAACCTCCAAAAATAACCAAATTTTCTGAAATATCCTAATAATTCTAAATTTCCCAAAAATCCTCATAAATTTCACATTTTTCTAATGGTCATTTAATAAAAACATTTTCTAATCCAGTATTAAATTTACAGGATGTTACACAATTAAGCTTGAGTGACGATTCCACTTGGACCTATATCTCACACAAGACACGTTTCAGCCATAATTCCTCCATTATTCCTTGAACCAATGCTCTAAGTTCAGCTTCAGCACTAATTTTGGACACAACTATTTGTTTATGACTGTTCCAAGTTATTAGATTCCCCCATACAAATGAGCAATAACCAGAGGTGGATCTTCTGTCAGGATGTGTTTCTGCCCAACTTACATTTGTGTAAACTTCAATTGTTTTTGTTCTTGTTTCCGGGAGAACAACCCCATCTCTCGAGTACCTTTTAGGTACCTCAAAATCCAATAGGTAGCATCCATATGTTTTTTCCTTGGATCACTCATGTATTGGCTAGCAACACTTACTGCAAATGCTATATCAGGTCTTGTATGGGAAAGATAGATTAGTTTCTCAACAAGTCTTTGATATCTTTCTTTATCTACTGGTTCCTCCTCTTCATCTTTTTGTATCGTCTACTTCCGACTCCCCCTCTTTACTAGGCTTCTTTTTCTCTCTCGTAAGAGGAATGATAGGAGTCGGTTCAGGACTACAACCCAACATACATGTCTCTTCAAGGAGATCCAATATGTTCTTCCTTTGAGACACATAGTTTCCTTTCTTCGAACTTGCAACTTTCATTCCAAGAAAATATTTCAAATCCTTTAGATCCTTGACTTCAAATTCCTTACCAAGGGCAAACTTTATCCTCAATATTTCATTAATATGATCACCGGTAATGATAATATCATCAACATACAAAATAAAGATGCATCTTCTTCCTCCCTCTATTTTGACAAAATTTTTATGATCTGACAATCCCTGCTTATATCATCCCAATTTCAAGACCTTTGAAAACCTGTCAAACTAAGCTCTAGGAGACCATTTAAGGCCATAGAGAGATTTCTTCAACTTGTGTACCTTATCAACTTTTCCCTTCTCGAAATTAGGAGGTAGAGTCATGTAAACTTCTTCTTTAAGCTCTTTATTCAGAAAAGAATTCTTAACACTCGGATAGTGTTCAATTTCGCTACCGGTACAAACATCTCTTGATATTCTAGACCATAAGTATGAGTGAAGCCTCTTGCCACAAGTCGTGCTTTCTACTTTTCAAAAGTACCATCAGCCATATACTTAGGGGTGAACACCCATTTGCAACTGACAAGCTTCTTACCTCTTGGTTTTTCAACTACAACCCATGTTCCATTCTTCTCTGGAGCTCGCATCAGCTCCATAACTGTAGTTCTCCATTCAAATATTTCAAGTGTCTCCTGAATGTTCTTAGTTATATTCACTTTATCAAGACTAGTGACTGAACGAATGAGCATTATAGGAATATAATTTTGAATTGGAGGTAGAGTGCATGATCGAGGCTGTTTGCTGTAGCAATAGGCAGATAAAGATCATTATGTTCATTAACATTTACATGAGTTTTCTGAGATACCTCTAGTTCAGTTTCCTCAGTAGCCACCACCACTTCTGCCTCCTTTGGTTTTTAAGGAGCTATAATTGGTTTTGACTGCTTGGGAGCTTCAGATGCAAAATTCTTTTCTCCCTTAGACTTATGTCTTTGTCGTGATTTGACACAAGAGATGAGTGGGTTAAGGATGGATCTAATTGTATGGGCCCTGACTTTGATGGATATGGTGATCGATTCTATTTGTTGTGATGGAGGTGATGGTTCTATTTATGGTAGAGTTATCCATTATTCAAGAGTGACATATTCTTCTCTACATTCAGGCACCACAGTATGAGATTCACTCGTTCTCTCCCCCTGAATTAAAGGCTTGGAATAGTAGGGAGTATCTACATGAAAGGTAACATCAAAGCTTACAAAGAAGTGCTTAAAGACCGGATCAAAACACTTGTACCCTTTTCGGGTTGGAGAATAACCAAGAAAAATACATTTCACTGCATGGGGATCAAGTTTGTTATTTGGATATGCATGAATAGAGACTTTACATCCAAAGACAGGAAATGGAAGATTTGATTCAAGGTGAGTGATATGAAAGATACTTTGTAGCATCGATAATGGAGTTTTAAAGAATATCACCTTATTAGGCATGCAGTTGATGAGGTGGGTTGCGGTTAAAATGACATCTCCCCAATAGAACTTTGGTACATTACAAGTATGCATGAGAGCTCTTATGACTTCTAGAATGTGTTTGTTCTTCCTTTCGGCAATCCCATTTTGTTGGGGTGCATGGACACATGAAATTTTATGGATAATAACGTGTGTTTGGAGAAAGTCACTTAGAGTTAAAATACTCAGTACCATTGTCAGAATGTAAGACTTTGATGCTTGTATTGAACTGGTTTTTAATCATATTGAAAAACTGTATGAAAGCATATGGTGCTCAGACTTGACTTTCATGAGGTAAACCCAACAAAAACGAGTGTGGTCATCAATGAATGTAATGAATCGTTTGGCTTTGATTACGATTTGGATTACGAGAAGGTCTCCATAAATCACTATGGATTGTAGTGAAAGGCTTTGTTAGAATATATGGTGTTCTAGGGTATGAAGAACGGTGGTATTTGGCTAGTTCACAGACTACACATTTCATATCAACATTAGATGTTGGACAAAGAGATGGAAACATACGAGATAAATATTCAAAATTGGGATGACCCTCTCTCTTGTGTCATAACATAGTATCATCATTTTTTGATATAGAATTACATAAACTTGTAATATGTTGGAGACTTACTCTGACATCGTCAAGAAAGTAGAGTCCCTCACATTCTTTAGCATGATCAATCACCATCCCCAAGGATAGATCCTTAAACACACAATGAATGGACAGAAAATTAGCAGAACAATCAGATTGCTTTGTCAACTGACTAATAGGTAAAAAATTGCATGCTAATTTAGGAACATGTAAAACAGATTCCAGAGTGATACGATCTGAAATTTTGATACTTCCTTTCACCGCAATCGAACCAAGAGAACCATCAGCAATTTTCACCTTTAAGTTACCAGCACGTGGAACATATGTAAAGAACAATCGATGAAAATTGGTCATATGATCCGATGCTCCAGAATCAACTATCTAAGTTGCTTTGAATGCCAACAATAGTTATCCTATGAACACTGCGACTTTGTCCTTAGAGGCTTTAAGAACTGCAAGAAAGTTCCCCTTCTTAGCTAAGAGTGCCAACACTAGTTATCCTATGAACACTGAGACTTTGTGTTGACAATTGTCCTTTCTTACGAATAACCATAGATATAAGGTTATGATATTTCCGCAAAACAAAACAAATTTACAAATCTGAATTCCATTGAAAACTCGACTAGTAACATGAAAATGAAAAATTCCCTTAAACATGGAATTTACAACACTGCCTAACTAGAAGAACGACGCATTCGGCCTCAAAACTGTCGCCAATTACCAGAGTCCTGCTGGAAAAGTGGCAGCGATGTCAATGGATGATACCGCCGTCTAAATAGCTCCGCCACGCTCCACCCACGCGCTGCCATCACCAGAAAATCAGGTGGCAAGTGTACCTCACATGTGCCGCTAGTGGCCGTCGTTTTCTGCGGAATGACCGGTCGGAGCATGCTGATCTTCATAGGGCCAGCAGTGAGACTCAAAATGACTTCCATCAATGTGTTCAAGAAAACCCTAATGTGTAGAACAAAAGCTTTAAGCTCCATTTTGGTGCCCTTCCTGTTCTTTGATTTAAAACGTCCCACTTTGATACCATGTGGATACTATGGACAGATTTGAGAGGAAAAATGTATATCTCTCATTTTATGATAATACAAATGATAAAAATGGTTTCTTATAGGCCAAAGAGATAAGACAATGCAATAATTCCTAGTAATGACTAATAATTACTCATAAGTACTAATAATATTGAACAATAGCTAATATCCTACAATTATTACAAGATAGGGCGAATACCCAAAAATGATACACAACTATTGGCCAAGGAACAGAAATAGTACATAACTATTTCGAGGTACAAAAATGATACCCAACTTTTTCATGTGATCAAAAATGATATTTTTACTAATATGACAATAATATTAGACATGAAATGTCCAAAATGCCCTTATAATTAAATAAACTTTTACCAGCTGGCGATTAATTTAGGGCGAAGGCCCAAAAATGATACATAACTATTGACCAAGGAACAAAAATGATACATAACTATTGCAAGGTACACCAATGGTACCAACTTTTAACATGAGATCAAAAATGATATTTTCACTAATATGACAATAAGATTACACAAGAAAAGTCCAAAATGCTTAAAATAAATTTTTTTCCTCACCCTCTCCTCCCTTAGCTTCTTTCTTCTACCAACACTTCCTTCAATAAATAACTCGTCCACCGACGACTTCAACTCTCAGCAACTCTGTTTTCATGTGTAATCTTATTTAATTTATAAGCGCATTTTGGACTTTTCATGTGTAATCTTATTGTCATATTAGTGAAAATATCATTTTTGATCCCATGTTAAAAGTTGGTACCATTGGTGTACCTTGTAATAGTTATGTATCATTTTTGTTCTTTGGTCAATAGTTATGTATCATTTTTGGGCCTTCGCCCTAAATTAATCGCCGGCTGGTAAAAGTTTATTTAATTATAAGGGCATTTTGGACATTTCATGTCTAATATTATTGTCATATTAGTGAAAATATCATTTTTGATCACATGGAAAAGTTGAGTATCATTTTTGTACCTCGAAATAGTTATGTACTATTTCTGTTCTTTGGCCAATAGTTGTGTATCATTTTTGGGCCTTCGCCCTACAAGATATTCTCATAATTTTTTTTGTCATTGACATTTTTCCTTTCTTGCAAACTATGTATGAGATGGGAACTAGGCGAGTGCACCATTGTAGGACATTCTTCCAAAATGTTTGTGTTGAAGGGTGTCTCCTATATTGAGACATTTAACCAAGTCATAATATGTTTTTGACATTAACTTTTTGTGGTACAATTTTGCTAATATTTTACATGTCCCATTTGCATATTTGCATATTCTGTCAAGTCATTGATTCATGAGTGGATTGTTCATATGATGGGACCTGCAACAAATTTCGTGTTCCTAGGAGTAATTCCACAAGATGGATAATAGAAATGATGTACATACAATTTCCTTTACTTATGATGTTTTTTCTAATACTCAACATGTTTCCAACAATATTTGGCAGAAGGTTTTGAAATTACACGCTTTACAAAAGTGTAAGTGTTGTATGTGGTTGTCCCTTCAAAATAAATTATTATCTAATGACATCAGAAAAGAGAGAGGTCTTTGCTCAGAGGTGTCATGTGAAATTTGTGGAGCTCCAATAGAGGATCTATAACACATTCTCAGAAACTGTGATCATGCAATGAATTTATGGATGTGTATTCTGAATTCTTCAATGATGCAGAATTTTTGTAGTCTTCCTTTATTTGAAAATGTTTAAATATTAGGAATCCCAATACAATATTCAGAGATGGGTGGTCTGAGTTTTTTATTACAGTTTGCTGGGTCCTTTGAGCACAACATAATACCAAGCTTTTGGAAGGGAAGTGGGAATCTAATGAGTCCATTATTTTAAGAGTTCACTCGATGTTTTCTAATTTGAAGCAAACAGAGAAAAAACTTAAAGGAGTTAATTTGAATGGCACTATGGTCTTGATTCGACGGTAAGGTGGACTCCTTCAATGCAAGATTAGGTCAAGCTAAATGTCGATGGTGCTTTTTCTAGAACTCATGGTTTGGATTGTGGAGGTCTTTTACGTCAAGTGATAGAACTTTTGTAGAGGGCTTCATGTTTCATCCTACCATGGGGATAGTCTGACAACTGAACTTTGGGCTTTAATTCTTGGATTGAAACCTACATGGTAGAGAGGCTACCGCAAAGTTATTGTAGAAATAGATGCATCAGCATGCTGATTTTATTTTAAATCAAGAGGCAAAATCCTTTATGTGTAGAACATGGGATCTGAATATAGCTAAAATTGTGGGAATTTAGTTGAGATATGTATGCGTGGAAGAAACTCAATCTTAATATTATTTATTTGAATGTAGAAAGAGAATGGAGAAAGTCAAAGCAGTAACATTTTTGGGATGTAGAAACAACTATCTGGATTAATTTGACCATATCAAGCATGCAGCAGAAAGAAGAACAAGGAGAAAAGGAAGACTGAGTAAATTTCTCAACTAACTCAAAATTCGAGGAATATTTAATTATATCTGATCTCCTATTTCATTTGAAAAAAAAGGGAGTCAAAGAAAGAGAAAAATGAGGAGGAAATCTTCCATAATCCTACTTCTTCCATAACCCTACCTCTTCTACCATCCACCTCTCAAACTAAACTTCTCTCGTTCTGGATGATGGGAGTGAAGGCAGGAGATTGAATCTTTCTCTAGGGGAGTTGTAATTCTAATCCCTCTTCCTTTCTTACATGTATGCTTTTCTAGGGTTCTAGGAGTATATTTGTGATATTTATATTAGGGATTGAAACTACATTTATATTGTTTATGTCATTTTGTTCTTGTTAAATATTTGATTTGATGTTATTTAGCTTTGAGATTTATAAAATTTATGGGTTCATGATTTTGTTTTTCTCTTGGTGAAAATTTTGTGCTAGTACAAGGTGGCTTGGCTAGTGGATTGTGAGTCAATTTATTTGCATTCATGGAATGACAAATATGATTTATTAATTATGTTGTGGCAGTCGACGTCAATCTTGATTAGCTTCAATTTATTATTTGGGTGGCCATTAATGAATTGAAGCTACAAGATTAATTTAGAGCAATTGTGGGATGACCCAGATTGTGGAACATAAGTCCTTCATAATTAATCAGTCCTTAGGTTTAGAGCTTAATCAACTCAGATTTATTTAAGGGTTAAACCAACTTTTGGTCCCTGAACTTTCACCTCATTTTGGTTTTAGTCCCTGAACTTTCAAACACATGGTATTGGTCCTGAACTTTGTTTAGTTTAGAAGGATTGGTCCTTGAAGCCTTTAACAATATTAAATCCTCCTATGTGGCATTAACTGTGTTAAATTAGATGACTTGGCAGGCTTCATAGGATATTGAAGTGGCAAATATATTTTATAATGTTAATTATTTTAAAAAATATATCAAATCTGAATCTGAATTTTTAAATGAGAATATGTCTGAAGTCAAACACACACACATGACATTAAAAGCCTCGGAAAGATTTGGTGGAGAGGAAGATCGGCACTTGTGGTCAATGAAGAGGGGCGACGGCAGATCCGATCGACATACATAATTTATCTTGTCGGCTGTCGTCGTCATTGTTGCCGGCCGGCCTCAATCAAGAATGGACTTATTGTTTGGCCATTTTTTCTCTCTTCGCAAAGGTTAATTTTTACAACACAAAAGGCTTTCCAATTATCTTCTTCCTTTTTCGGTGATTTGGCTCAAGTTATATGAATTATGCATATGATTTTCTTTTGAATTCAGATTTGATATTCTCATGAAAAAATTCAGATTTGATATATTGTTTAAAATAATTCATATTATAAAATATATTTGTCACATCACCATCCTAATAAGTCTCCCAAGTCATCCAATTTAATACAGTTATTGCCACATAGGAGGATTTAACATTGTTAAAGACTTCAAGGACTAATCTTTCTAAACTAAGCAAAGTTTAGGGACCAATACCATGTGTTTGAAAATTCTGGAACTAAAACCAAAATGAGGTGAAAGTTTTGAAATGCGTGGCTGTCACCCAAGAGGGGGGGGTGAATTGGGTGAGGGAATAAAAACTTTATTTCTTTTCGAAAGACTGCTTGTGCTTGGTGATGATGTTACTGAGTAATGGTATGCACAAGTCAGTATGTTATGTGATGCAAAAATAGAATGTTTAAATGTAAGTTTATGCACACATAAATTTATCCTGGTTCGGTCACCCAGACCTACATCCAGTCCCCAGGCTCCACCTGAGATTTTCAATCCACTATTCTTGTTTAAACCAGGCACAAGAGAAGCCTTTACACTTTAGGTTTTACGAGCACGGGTTCACCTAACAACCCACAGGTTTTACAACGGGTTCACCTGCAAACCTTACAAACGCAAGTTTTACGGGCTAACTTGCAACCTATGGAGATTTAGAAAACTTCTAAATGCTCCCCCTTACAAAATGTAAGATTACAATTATGTTCACTCTATGAACTGATTGTGCTAAACACTTAAGCTCGAATGACTCTCTCTAAGAGTAGATGGTGTTACTCACTTAAGCACAAAAGAATCACTCTCTAAGAATATTACATATCTAAGTCCGAGAGTAGAAGATGAGAGGAATGTAGAATAGTGTTTCAGACAATAAGCTCTGTTCTCTCTCTCTCCTTTTTTTCTTCTGAATGTAGATGTTCCTTTTATACCAGCCTCTGAATATCCAACCGTTGGAGAGGCAATAAGGCCGTTTGAATATAGCCGTTGGGCCTTGTTTACGTTGTCCTCATTAATGCACAGCAGAGTTGACTTTGCTTTATCTGAATAGGGTGCTTTGTCCAGCTGTTCTGTCAACACTGTTCTGACAACACTGTTCTGGCAAAAGTCGTTCTGACATCTATACACTGTACGGTCTGACTCTTGCTTGTTGTCAGATGAGGACTTCGTTCCTCAAGCATAAGTCCAGGATGCTAAGAGACTTACTATCGGAAGCTCTCTTGCTAACTGAAGTGAAGCTCGTGGACTCTAACATTCTGCTTGCTATCATAGAGGAACTTTGTCTTCCAAGCACTTGTCCATGAATGATAAGAGTGCTTTGCTATTGGATGCTCTCTTGCTATCAGAAGCTCTCTTATGGACTCTGACTCTTGTGGGCAGTATGAGCTTTGACACTTTGAATGAATCTTCAGATTATATTCTCCTTATCTCTCATACTCCTCATGCTTGGTAGGTAACAATGTTGTTTGAATATCTGTTATCCTCTTGTTACCGTTGGAAGGAACATCTTCTTAAATGCTCAGCAGGGTTGACTTGCTTTATCACTGAAAAGTAGTCCTGATACCTCTGCTCTGACAAAAGCATTCTTACTTCTGAGTATGTGACATTTTCTCTTGTACTCTTGCTGACGGATGATCATCGTTCATCCGGAAGTGGCAATCTTGCTCTGCAAGTGTTAATCTCTGAAATCCAATGCCAAGAGTCTTTGCATCCGGAAGCTCAGTTGCATCCGGAAGTGTGATTAAGTTCTGCACATACTGGTTAGTCCAACATAGCAATATATAATCAGATATAGTAAAACTATACATGTTGTGGGAAGTTTGCTATGGGAAGTAGTCTTACTTAGACTATGTTCTGACTTAGTGTAATGTCTACTGACTCTAAGGGATCTCTATTCCAATAGTCAGCTTAAGTCTCGTTAGTTTACTCTAAGTCTTCCTAAGTGACTCAGTGTGTCATTTGTTCATGCTATGTATATTAAGTCAACACACAATCACATGAAGTGGGAGTTTACTTAGTCTAGGATGTATCCGGAAGCACTTCTACATCCGGAAGTACTTTCACTTGATGAAGGATCTAGCTCACCATCACTTACTCTCGCTCAGTGTATTTCATTCCAACAGTCAGCGCTAGTCACTGAGCTATCGGAAGCGCTTTTACTTGTCGTGGTGAACTTGCTGTCGCTTAGGGTTATACTTCTTTTATCAGCCTGTGCAAGTCTAAATCTAACAGGAAGCAATTTCGCTTGACGAGGCTGATTCACTGACGCTTGGGGATATATCTATTCTGTCAGCCTGCGTCAGTCTAAATCCAACAGGAAGTGTTTTCACTTGGCGAAGTAGACTCCCTGACGCTTGGGGTAATATCTATTCTATCGCTCTGCGCCAGTCTAAGTCTAACAGGAAGCAACTTCACTTGACGTTGCATTTTCACTGACGCTCGGGGTTATATCTAGTTTATCATCCTGCGCCAGTCTAAATCTAACAGGAAGCAATTTCACTTCCGATTGAAACATAGCTTAGTCTTAAGGTTGTGTACTAATTCTCATGGACTAAGTTATTTCCCCAGTGATTTACTTGCTGACGCTGGGGGATGAAAGCATTCATCCGCGTGCGCAAGTCCTAATCTATCCGGAAGTGATCTTGCATTCTCAAGTGATCTAACTCAGGATTCTAACCAAGTGTCTCACTTGCTTCCGTTTGCGTCCTATGGGATGTGTACTCCATCCGCGAGCTCTAGTGCTAATATTACCGGAAATGATCTTGCATTCGCAAGTGATCTAACTCAGGATTCTAACCATGTCATCTAATCCTTCCTAAGTGTTAATTATGTTCTTTTAAGTACTAGACCATATCATACCTTAGTCACCATCAAAACTTAAGATTCTAACATTCTCCCCCTTTTTGATGATGACAAACCCATAGATGACTAGAGAACATAATTAAACTTAGATCACTTCCAGAGCTATATTTCATTCTCAGTTCTCTCCCCAGATATCTTATCTTTCAGCTCTAGACATCTCATGTCTCATCTCTTCTCATTTCTCTCCCCCTTTTGGCTTCATCAAAATTCAACAAGTGCAAGCTAGCCTTAGGGATGGGGATACTTCTATCGTTCTCCTAGGAATGGGCTTTCTACCTAATATTTCTCCCTATTGTCCCTAAATATTATGTAGGATAACTAAACAGTGTGAGACAGAAGGAAGAAAATATTGATTCAGTATTCTAAGTGTGTTTACTCTCCCTAACCATTATGCAAGATAACAGAACATGTTTTGCAAGAATTAAGTCTAGATCAAAACATACAAAAACAGTTCTCTTTTTGAAGGTGAAAGTTCCTTTTTAAATATAAAAGACATCAAAAGTAATTTTGACCCTCTTGAAATGATTAACATGATATCAAAATAATTTTGGTGCGTTTAAAATGATGATTATGATATCAATTAAAAATTTGTGATTTTTAAATTCGTGATACCAAATGAAATCGAATGAAATGTGTGAGTTTGAACTTGTGATATCAAATGAAATGATTGAATGCCAAGTGAAATTTGTGATACCATGAAAAATGAAATCAAGTCAAATGAAATTTGTGAGTTTAAAGTGCCAAAAATAATTTCCAAATAATTGCATCACAGCATCTCAAGAGTTTATTATCTATGACAGCATGCAACTCTCTATTTTCAAGGGATCATTATCGAGTAATGTCCTTTACTTCTCTTCTATATTAAGATTAATCATTACTGAATCAAGAAAGGAAGCATATAAGAGAGGTATGTTATCAATTTTACTTTCCAGCGTGTCATATAAAGGATACAGATGTGTGAGCTAGGATGATTTTCTAAAGCAGTGAATGATTTTGAAGTCAATGCAGATTGAGCAAAGAAATCCTAAATTGACACCCTTACCAATGCCATGTATGCATCATATATAAGAGATGGTAAGGTGTAGATGTTACCACAGATGAGGAATTTCCGGACTCTATTGGACTCATGAATCTTAATCATATGCAGATAAGCATGCTTCCTGACATCTTCAAGAGATGCGCTATCTCAAGTGGAAACCCCTAGTGCAAGTGCTTTGATGATTCGCTTCGGCAAGCTGAGCTACAACCAAAAGCAGACATGACTGGGCAGTCACTCTACTCTTCCCATGGTTCAATAGTTGGCCTGCTATCGAGAGCGCTGATTGTTGCGAAAGCATCCTTGCTCAAACTTGATGATTGGGCCTTCATGTGCTTGAGGAAACAAGTGCTTTTTTGATGGTCAGTGAAAGAACTTAAGATTTAACATTGGAGACCATCCTCTGGACATTCAAGTCAATCTGTGTTAATCACCACAAGTTAATAATTTTAAGAAATCATGCTTGCTAGTTGGTTTAAGAAAATATGAACAATGATTATGTGAAAACTAATTTTGAAATTGTCTATACGTTCACATAGTTTCACTATCAAGACATGAACTCTATTTATACTCTCATAGATAAATATCAATGTTATAGTACAAAGAGTATCAAACAGGTGGCATACTTTCAGAGTTTCATAAGCAAGTATAGTTCAATAAGTATGCCTCAAAGATGTTCATGTTAGATCATGAAGACATGTGAATTTTTAACACAATGAAATTTTGAAAAATCTTCATCCTCACAAAAATGAAATACTGGAAATTTTCATGCTCACAGAATAGTTTGATTTTAAGACTAAATTCGGTTTACAAAAACAACCAAATTTCAGCATATGATTACGAGAATAATTTCCAAATTTTTGCTCAAGTTCTTCTAGATATGCTCAGTGTGATCTCACTGTTCTTAGGATATCAACAAGCTTGAAATTAATACAGATTATAGCATGCTTGTGATTCTATGCCATGTTTTACAGATCTTAGCAGAGTTCAATTCAAGGCATTTCCTAAGATTTCTAATGCATGTCAGACAAGAGAGAGTCTATCCATTTAATTTCACAACAGAATATGTAAGGGATAGAAATGCTCATGTGTATTGGCGAGAGTTTCTCAGGGTTGGTATAGCCATTCCACACATCTTGATAAGAGACATTTTCGTTGTCATTCTCTCTTGGTTATATTCATTGTTCAAGCTTCAATAATCTGTGTCAACATTCTTAAACCACAAACTTGAACTGAGATCATTAGTAAATTGAGAACTTAAAGATGTAATTAAGAGGGATGTATTGTTCTCGAAACCATAGCTGCTTATGCATTGAAAAGCTTGATGCAAGAGATACCACATGAAATGGAAAATCAGAAATAACTTTTGAGTGCTATCATGAGGTATGGTTGTCATGTAGATTTAAAGAGGATCAGAATTTGTTTTGAAAGTTTGTATATCAAAAGGATCTTTCAAAAATCAAGGTGAATGCATAAACTATTTTCTTTCATGGAAGACGCCCTTAAAAGATTCGCTAAGCATATATGAGTAAAACTGTTAAGCCCATCATGCATTTACTACCCAAGTGATTGTTCGAGTAAAGTGGAAGGTAGGAATGATATCACCATCTATGCGTGACGAATGCTTGTCAAGACTTGACTGATTGTTCAGATGAGATAAAGTCCTGAGTCTTGCTGAACCTCGGAATTGCCTTTCCCAAGAGGATCTTCTATACTTATCCTTGGTTCGAAGCACTTTCTTCTGAGAGTTAGGATTCAAGTGCCTTTTCAATGTTGATCGAGGAGTCCACTCTCTCTTGTTCTTCTCAGGATAGTTGAATGGAACTTTGTGATAGCTCATCCTTGAGACAGAACCATTGTTCCTGGTGGTTGCACATTGCTTCTTATGATTGTACCAGGGGTTTTCAGCAGTTGCATCGCCACGAGTTCTCTCCTTTGGGGTAAGAGAAACTCTTGATCTTTCCTGCACAAGTAAGGCACTAGGAGGATGTTTTGGTACCCATTTGTACTTGGGTCCTACTTGGTTAGCACTGGACCTTACTTGTCCTTTAGGAATCCATACAAATTTATTTCTCACATTTAGATTTCTTCTAAGACTGCATGTGTGAGAAATATGTCCTAATCTACCCAATAATGACAGATAATGGAATGATGATCAAAATGGGGTTTTCTATCATTATCATGATTAGTTTTCTTTAGAAAGGCTTTTTGTTCCTTTGAAATCTCAGTTTCTTTTGAAAGCTCTTCTTTTTCCTTCAACAAGTGTTTACAATCAAAACATTTTTCGAGACATGTTGAAGTTTTCCCTGCCGATCGTGGGTTAACTATCGGAACCACTAATTCTTTAAAAGAAACCTTGGAAACTTTGGACGTAGAAGAAGAAATTAGTTTTTCAAGTTTCCTATCTTTTTCTTTTAAGCCCAGAAGTTCTTTTGCAAGTTTACAATATTCGGTATATAACTCATTGTATGCATCTTGCAATTCAGTAAGTTCAAGTTCAGATCCAGATACCTCACTTTCTGAATCTTCTAGGCAGAAATGGATACTCTCTTTACTGAAGCCTGCTTCCTCAATGTCAGCTTCCAGAAGCTCATCAGTAGATGATCCAGAAAGAGCACGAGTTGAGCTTTGGACAGCTGTGCTTTCAAGAGATGGGTTAGAAGCATATATCATATCAAGAGTATTCCAATTGTCTCTAGCACTAGAGCAATGTTTGATTTTCTGGAAATCATTTTCAGTTAAGCCTTTGTATAAAATTTGCATTGCTCTAATGTTCAAGGAAAACAAATTTTTCTCCTTTTCAGTCCAGTTTCCTCTTGGTTTGAAATCAAAATCATTTTCAAAAATATCCCACATTTTCAAACTAGTGGATTGTATAAAAACTTTCCATTCTTGCTTTTCACCAACAAGAAAACAATATTTTCTAACACAGGTGGGATAGTATGATCAAAACCTTCAAAACACATTTTATATCCCAAGTCAGCCTAGGTCTTTGCACTTGAGATCGTTGGATCCTTTAAACAAGTGACCTGCTCTGATACCAAATGAAATGCGTGGCTGTCACCCAAGAGGGGGGGGTGAATTGGGTGAGGGAATAAAAACTTTATTTCTTTTCGAAAGACTGCTTGTGCTTGGTGATGATGTTACTGAGTAATGGTATGCACAAGTCAGTATGTTATGTGATGCAAAAATAGAATGTTTAAATGTAAGTTTATGCACACATAAATTTATCCTGGTTCGGTCACCCAGACCTACATCCAGTCCCCAGGCTCCACCTGAGATTTTCAATCCACTATTCTTGTTTAAACCAGGCACAAGAGAAGCCTTTACACTTTAGGTTTTACGAGCACGGGTTCACCTAACAACCCACAGGTTTTACAACGGGTTCACCTGCAAACCTTACAAACGCAAGTTTTACGGGCTAACTTGCAACCTATGGAGATTTAGAAAACTTCTAAATGCTCCCCCTTACAAAATGTAAGATTACAATTATGTTCACTCTATGAACTGATTGTGCTAAACACTTAAGCTCGAATGACTCTCTCTAAGAGTAGATGGTGTTACTCACTTAAGCACAAAAGAATCACTCTCTAAGAATATTACATATCTAAGTCCGAGAGTAGAAGATGAGAGGAATGTAGAATAGTGTTTCAGACAATAAGCTCTGTTCTCTCTCTCTCCTTTTTTTCTTCTGAATGTAGATGTTCCTTTTATACCAGCCTCTGAATATCCAACCGTTGGAGAGGCAATAAGGCCGTTTGAATATAGCCGTTGGGCCTTGTTTACGTTGTCCTCATTAATGCACAGCAGAGTTGACTTTGCTTTATCTGAATAGGGTGCTTTGTCCAGCTGTTCTGTCAACACTGTTCTGACAACACTGTTCTGGCAAAAGTCGTTCTGACATCTATACACTGTACGGTCTGACTCTTGCTTGTTGTCAGATGAGGACTTCGTTCCTCAAGCATAAGTCCAGGATGCTAAGAGACTTACTATCGGAAGCTCTCTTGCTAACTGAAGTGAAGCTCGTGGACTCTAACATTCTGCTTGCTATCATAGAGGAACTTTGTCTTCCAAGCACTTGTCCATGAATGATAAGAGTGCTTTGCTATTGGATGCTCTCTTGCTATCAGAAGCTCTCTTATGGACTCTGACTCTTGTGGGCAGTATGAGCTTTGACACTTTGAATGAATCTTCAGATTATATTCTCCTTATCTCTCATACTCCTCATGCTTGGTAGGTAACAATGTTGTTTGAATATCTGTTATCCTCTTGTTACCGTTGGAAGGAACATCTTCTTAAATGCTCAGCAGGGTTGACTTGCTTTATCACTGAAAAGTAGTCCTGATACCTCTGCTCTGACAAAAGCATTCTTACTTCTGAGTATGTGACATTTTCTCTTGTACTCTTGCTGACGGATGATCATCGTTCATCCGGAAGTGGCAATCTTGCTCTGCAAGTGTTAATCTCTGAAATCCAATGCCAAGAGTCTTTGCATCCGGAAGCTCAGTTGCATCCGGAAGTGTGATTAAGTTCTGCACATACTGGTTAGTCCAACATAGCAATATATAATCAGATATAGTAAAACTATACATGTTGTGGGAAGTTTGCTATGGGAAGTAGTCTTACTTAGACTATGTTCTGACTTAGTGTAATGTCTACTGACTCTAAGGGATCTCTATTCCAATAGTCAGCTTAAGTCTCGTTAGTTTACTCTAAGTCTTCCTAAGTGACTCAGTGTGTCATTTGTTCATGCTATGTATATTAAGTCAACACACAATCACATGAAGTGGGAGTTTACTTAGTCTAGGATGTATCCGGAAGCACTTCTACATCCGGAAGTACTTTCACTTGATGAAGGATCTAGCTCACCATCACTTACTCTCGCTCAGTGTATTTCATTCCAACAGTCAGCGCTAGTCACTGAGCTATCGGAAGCGCTTTTACTTGTCGTGGTGAACTTGCTGTCGCTTAGGGTTATACTTCTTTTATCAGCCTGTGCAAGTCTAAATCTAACAGGAAGCAATTTCGCTTGACGAGGCTGATTCACTGACGCTTGGGGATATATCTATTCTGTCAGCCTGCGTCAGTCTAAATCCAACAGGAAGTGTTTTCACTTGGCGAAGTAGACTCCCTGACGCTTGGGGTAATATCTATTCTATCGCTCTGCGCCAGTCTAAGTCTAACAGGAAGCAACTTCACTTGACGTTGCATTTTCACTGACGCTCGGGGTTATATCTAGTTTATCATCCTGCGCCAGTCTAAATCTAACAGGAAGCAATTTCACTTCCGATTGAAACATAGCTTAGTCTTAAGGTTGTGTACTAATTCTCATGGACTAAGTTATTTCCCCAGTGATTTACTTGCTGACGCTGGGGGATGAAAGCATTCATCCGTGTGCGCAAGTCCTAATCTATCCGGAAGTGATCTTGCATTCTCAAGTGATCTAACTCAGGATTCTAACCAAGTGTCTCACTTGCTTCCGTTTGCGTCCTATGGGATGTGTACTCCATCCGCGAGCTCTAGTGCTAATATTACCGGAAATGATCTTGCATTCGCAAGTGATCTAACTCAGGATTCTAACCATGTCATCTAATCCTTCCTAAGTGTTAATTATGTTCTTTTAAGTACTAGACCATATCATACCTTAGTCACCATCAAAACTTAAGATTCTAACAAGTTTAGGGACCAAAAGTTGGTTTAACCCTTTATTTAATTAATGTTTGGGGTTCCGACACTAATTAAATTAGTCGAACCCTAGCCTAGAGGGGTCTCTCTAGGGTTCAATTTGAAAGCCAACAATATTAATGCTCCGTGAAAATTTTTTTGAAGTGATCAAGATTTCTTAAACTCCCAACCATCAAGAATTTCATAATTCATTTAATCTAAACTCTCTTTTCTTCTAATCTTGATCATACAAATCATTTCCCAATTTTAATTAAAAAGGACTTTCCTTGATTTCAACAAGTTTTTCATCTAGTTTCTAGGGTAATTAATTACATTTTTAGGCTCCTCCAAGAGAACGATACCCGAGGATAACTTCTGCTTACCCCGAGGTCCATAAATATCTTGAAGGAGTGGTCTCGAGGCACTACACCGACCCATAAATTCGGTGTTCTTTAAGTGGTGTCGTTAGCGGGGAGCCAAGTATTTGGTTCCTTATTAACTGGTTGTCAAACTTGTTTATCCGGTCCTATTTTAATTCGCATATTAGTTTAGTTGCATTTAGTTTAATTTCTTTTCCATTGCATATCATACATAAAGAGAAAATACCAAGAATATTTGCATTCATATTTGCTTGCTTGCATTTGCATACTTGATTTGTGTTCAATTGTTTGATTGCAATAGTCATGTCGAGGTCTTATAATTATGATCTTTTGTTCTAATGATGATCCTCCTATGTATTCTTCTTTGAGATATGACGAGTCACCAAGCTACTCATGTTCTTGGAGAAATGAGGAACATTCCTTGAGAGAACGTTTACACAATTACTATCAAGCCAATGAATACCAAACGACCAACCATTATCAACCAGACATGGAACCATCCTATCCACACCTTCATCCCACCCAATTCCCTACACCATACACATACCCATATGAACCACAATACACTCCCTACCACAATTCTTCACCTCCAACCTATTATAAACCTTCCCCTCCACGTTCCCCACCCCAACACAGTGGATTAGATGTTTTTCTAACTTTCCCAAACATGGATTCTCAAACCCTTTCTTTGAGGAGAGTGTATGATGAGTTTAAAGTCGAACACTCCAAATTGTTTATGTTAAAAGAGAGCACTCAACTCACAAAGGAGATTAGAGAGCGTTCAGAGGAAATAGAAGAATTTATCAGGGCATTTGTGCAACATGTGATATGGAAGAAGACAAATGGAGAGGAAGGAACTCCATGGCCTAGTGACACCAATGATTGTGAAGGGGTTGAGAACTTAGTCAAACGTTACTACTCAAGTGGATGACCCCCCCAACAAATTCCTATTCCTGCACAAGTTTCAAATGGAGAGCAAACAAATTCTCAACGTCTGGAGGAGTTGACTTCACACTTAGTTTGTTCCGTTGGATTTGGTACTTGTAGCTTGTTTTCTTTGCTATGACACTATTGGAGGAGCCATATGAGGTATTCACTTCAACCACCACCAAGGAAGATCAACAAAAGAGAAGTTGACTCTCTAAATTCCGACATGCACTTAATCATAGATGAGAATTTCTCATTCAAACATTTGAAGATACCATAACCTAGGTTGTTTCTTTCCCTTCCACTTGCTTCTTTGTTCTTAATGTTTGATATATGTTAAGAGCTAAGTGTGGGGGAGGGAACATACCTAGTAGGAAAAGTAGTTGTTTGTTTGTTTTTTAATTCTTAGGAGTAGTCGGTTTTCAATTTTCAGGCGTAGAAATAAATGCTCCTTGCTCACCATCACATTTACCACTTCATTTGATTTTTACATAGTTCATATGATATGCTACATTGAGGACAATGTAGGAATTAAGTGTGGAGGAGTGGATTAGTTTAGGTAACATGTTATTGAATCTTGAATATGTTAAAAACATAATTTTACCACAATAAAATCATATAATCATTAGGATTTGTCATCCATATTTCAAGAACAACAAACACGGTTGCAGATGCTCTTGTAAAGCATGTCATTGGCTTAGTTATGGGTTATCAAACCATTTAAGTTCCTTTCTATTTTGCATTCTGATTGTAATTTATTTTCGGACACTAGTTGAATAGATTTTTTTGACAAAAAGACAATTTCATTAAAAATAAAATGATTACAAACTAAGACTCACTTATATATGTCTATATAAGAGAGTCTGTTATTAAAGTACATGCAGGAAAATAAAAGGGAAACTGAAACACAAAAAGTAGAAAAGTTAGAAAATAGACAAACACAGTAAGATTGAAACTAGAAGTAACTAAGCTAACCAACTCCATTTGAGGTAGAATCTGCATTGGATGGTAGGAAAGATTGAAGGAGTGACCGCCAAAAGAGAGAGTTGAAGTAGATCCATGACCTACAAGAAGCTCCATAAAGGTTGCGCCACTACGAAGTATAAGTCCATACTTCACGACGTTGTCACCCAAAAGAGAGTGATAGAAGGAGACAGAGAGACAATCTCCGCAAGAGTCCTTGACGACACTCAACCATTTCAGCCAAAAGATGTAAAGGAACCTGATGGAGTATGGTTATCATACTTGTCTCACATATAGTTCTTTGACAACTCATCCAAACTATGTCTTAACAACACACCTTCTACTCGATGAAATAACCAAACAAGGAAACAAGTAAGAAAATAACACCAAGACCCCGAGAGCAGTACTGCAAGATGGACCTCTAAGTGACTGCTGATGAACTTAGAGGTCTTCATCGTGATCATCCACTCACGCGGAGCTTTTTGGCACAAGCTCCGCTAAAACCCAGACCTTGAAAATGAGACACATCTTTCCATGGATGTTTCCTAAAGGAACAAAGGAAGACAGTGTTTAGCTGCACATGAGAATCATCATCTATCGGCTTCCAAGTAGAGAAAAGATCAGTCAATGTTTGCTTCTTTGAATGATGGTGGTAGCATTGGTCAACTCCTTTTCCCTCCAGGCTAGTGCACTCTCGCTTCTTTAAGGGAAAATTTAGCCTCTAAATCACATACTGCTTCTTAAAAGGAGGAGGAAAAACAACTATATCTCCACTTAAGCTTATAATCATCTTGGCTGTTTTCATAAATTTAGCCTCTATGCAGAATCCTAGATCTAACATACCTAAAAACTAGTGTTGTGGTTCAATTGGCAGATAGGTCCATTAAGAAACCCTATGGATTTATTGAGGACATTCTTGTGAAGGTTAGGGAACTAATATTTCTGGTAGACTTTTATGTGCTAGACATGACTAGCGAAACTAGGATAGATGATTCCTTGATTTTGGGAAGGTCATTTATGAAAACAGCCAAGATGATTATAAGCTTAGAAGAGGGTTATGTTACAATGCAAGTAGGAAAGCAATTAATAAAGTTTGATTAGACCAAATTTCATACCTTTAAGCATGTGCATTTGAGCTTAATTAGTGTGGTTTATTTGTTATATTTGATCATTATTGGTACATTTTCATGCGCATGCTTATGTGTAAATATTTGAAGAATAATAGCCTTATTACTTGCATTTATTGAAACCAAGGGTATTTTGGTCATTTTGACTATGTGATGTGTTTCTCATGTAGGGGGTCCCACGTGGGCCCCACACACACCCTTGGTGGAGCTTAGATGGAGATAACTTGGCAAGGAGGAAGGCTAGATGACAAGGACTCAGGTTCACATCCGGAAGCACATCTACATCAGGAAGCAGAGTTGCATCTGGAAGCAAAGTGTGATCCAGAGCAGAAGTCACATCCGGAAGTGGATTTGCATCCGGAAGCCAAAGTTCATCCGTCAGTAAGTGAAAGAGTCAGACTGCACAATGTACAGAAATGTCAGCTACTTTTCAGAAAGTTCCCTGTGCAGAATGAATTAAAGGCAAGTCAACCCTGCAGCTTGAAGGTACTTGTGGAGCATTTTTCCAAATGAGGCAAAATTGACGCCAATGTCAAAATTCAAATCTGGAGGCCTCATTAAGGGCAAAAAGGGAAGTACAATCACTTGGAGAAAAAGGAGGAACCTTTAGAAATGCATGGAGATGAGATTTAGTCCACATTCATCCCCACCTTTTACCAAATACCGAAAATACCCTTTGGGCGATAATCCCAAAGTTACTCACCACTATAAAAGCTCAAATGTCACAAACTCTAACTAACTTTTAACCATTTTCCACTTTCACTTTCACTTTCTCTCTCCTCTAACAAACTCTCTCAACTCCATCTTCATCTTCTTCACCTTCTCCACTTCGCAAACCACCTCCATGGCCATTTCACCTCGCAAATCCTTCATTTCTTCCGTCTCCATGCGTGGCTAAGCGTCCTTCTCCTTCCTTCAAGTCCAGATTTGTGCATCTCAATTGATAGGCCTCATGTGACAATTTCCTCTTAATTAACTAGTTTAAATCGGCCAAGACCTTTTAAAACTAAGAAGTGTTAGCTAGTTTAAACTGATTAATCAAGATAGTCTAGCCTTGAACTTGATGCATATCCTTAGGTGAGATAGAAATCAAAACTAACTTCTACATAACATTCACTTCAAGAATCAAACAAAATGTACGCACATATGCTTAATCTCATGAAGCTACACAATGTATACACCTAACATACATAAAAGTTCAAGGTCTAGAAGTTAGGTTTACAAGCTTGGAAGAATAAATGAACCCTACATAGAAATCTCTATGCAGAATCCTAGATCTAACATACCTAAAAATCTCCAGACATGAAAGATCTAAGTGATTACATGAGAAACACATCACATAGTCAAAATGACCAAAATACCCTTGATTTCAATAAATGCAAGTAATAAGGCTATTATTCTTCAAATATTTACACATAAGCATGCGCATGAAAATGTACCAATAATGATCAAATATAACAAATAAACCACACTGATTAAGCTCAAATGCACATGCTTAAAGGTATGAAATTTGGTCTAATCAAATCCCCCACACTTAATCTTTGCACTCCGGGCAAAGTCATGTAAAAAGATTAACTCAATCATTAAGCATAATGAAGGCAATTGGAATTATCGTAGTGTACAAGTTGATCTTCTTGAACCTTTCCCTAAAGCTTCGCATGGGCCAAATCTAAGAATACAAAGCGAATGCAAGTTTAACAATCAACTAAAATTAAGGAGAGGTGCCAATTGAGATTTTTCCTCACCGGATAAAGTGTTTAACTCATTCACTCAAGTTAGGAAAAATGCCTAATTAGGGACTTGTGATCACTCTTTGGCTCAATGCACTTGACCATCACCATAGGCTTGTAATAGCTCTAAGTTCTCCACCCATTAGTATGCATAGCACAACCAAATCTAGGGGACTTTGGGGTTAGATGGAAGGCTAATAATGAATGGTGAATGATGGATAGTAGTCAATGACCAATGACATGAACAAGTAATCACCACATATGCATGCAATACAATGAAATCAATCCTCACAAAGCATGCTACATTTCTCTTTTCTTTTTCAAGCACTTTGTGCTTCTCTCATTTTTTTCTTTTTCAATCTTATGCCTTTGGCATACTTAAGCACTTTGTGCTTTCTTTCTTTTTTTCTCTTTTGATAGGCCTTTGGCCTTATTATTTTTTCTTTTCTTTTCTTTGGCCTTTGGCCATTTCCTCTTTTCTTTTCCTCTCTTGTGGCTCTCGGCCATCTTTTGTTTTCCACTCATATAGCTTGCTTTTCACAAGATACAACAATACAATACTAATATGAATGCAAGCATATGCTATAATTACTTATTCACACTTTGGTCAAGGTGGTAGAAAAGAAAAGTGAATGGCCCAAAGGGGTTAATCAAAAGATAATATTTGGTTGGCTTAATGTTTGGGTCATGAGGGTTTGGAAAGAAACGCCCCTTTCATTTTCAATCATGCCATGCATTATGATCTTGAACAAGAGCTAGGACAAGTTATAGGAGGTCAAGTAACTATTGACCCACTCAATTTGATTGGAGGCTTCTCACTTTTATGGCTTACTCTAATTAGTCACTTCCTCCCTAAGAAAAGTTAAATGGGAAACTTACACCCTCTTAATACCTTAAAAATGCCCCATGCAATGCCCTAAGTAATCATTCCAAAAATTCTACTTACACACTAGAGGACAATTCCATTTGCTTTCAAGAGCCATAATCAAGTCAAACTTTCTTAGAAAATTATGCCAATGAAGTCCAAAAATTAAGTGTGTGAGCTTTGAAATAAACCACTTTTAAGCACATAATACACCTCCCCCACACTTAAAGCATGCATTGTCCTCAATGGACCAATCAATTCGAGTAGGAAGATGTATTTTAAAGGCAAAGCAGGAACATAAAAGGCCGGGCAGTCCAAGCATACAAATGGCCTATGCATGTCTTATTTACAAACAAACACATTCTAAGCACAACCTATTATACACATGTATAGTATGATATTTTTTTTTCTCACTTACTCTCAGGAAACCTAACTGGATTTAGACTCAAGTCACTAGGCTTCCGGAAGCAAAAATGTTACCGGAAGCAAAAATAGCTATAGGAAGTCACTCTGGTTCAGATTCTAAGTCTCATCCCTAGCGGAAGCAAATATGCTATCGGAAGCAAAAATGCTTCCGGATGCCCTGACTCTTGTGGAAGCAAGAACGCATCCCCTAGCGGAAGCAAAGTGAACACCATCTGATCCTAAGTAGCAAAGTCTAAGTGAGAGCTTCCGGAAGCAAAAATGCTTCCGGATGCAAAATCCTCTATTTCCACAATGACACTTCCAAAAGCTTATAGACATCCCCAAGCACTAGTGAAATATTTTTCAGATTATTTTAACAACCTAACAAACCTAAACAAAATCCTAAACACACAAACATAATCCTAATTTTTCTAATACTAACACCTTCCCCCACACTTAAGAATTTGCAATAAGAATATAAGTGAGGAAAGGAAAGAGACAACCTTAGGGAGGCTTGAAATTCTCCTTATACAATTTTAGCAAATGACCATTGACTTTGTAGATTCGGCCATCTTTGCTATGCTTGATCTCTATCATGCCAAAATCATGAGATTTGGTCACCACTTAAGGGCCTTCCCACTTGTCTTTTAGTTTGCCCCCTCCACTGAACTTGAATTTAGCACGGTAGTAAAGCACAAGGTCACCCTCCTTGAATTCTTTCCTCAGGATGCCACTATCATGAATAGCCTTTGTTCTTTCCTTAAAGATTCTGGAGTTCTCAAATGCCTCATTCCTCAACTCCTCAAGCTCACTTAAAGTCAATTGTCTCTCTTGCGCTACGGCATCCATGTCATCGATACAAGATTTGACCGCCCAATAAGACTTATGTTGGAGCTCAACTGGAAGATGACAAGCTTTGCCATAGATCAACCTATAAGGGGACATGCCAATTGGAGTCTTAAATGAAGTCCTATAAGCCCAGAGAGCTTCCTCAAGCCTCAAACTCCAATCTTTCCTGCTTGGCTTCACAATCCTCTCAAGGATGTTTTTGATTTGTCTATTAGACACCTCGGCCTCCCCATTGGTTTGAGGATGGTAAGGTGTTGAGATTTTGTGATTGACTCCAAATTGGTTAAGCAAAGAAGTCATGAGCTTGTTGCAAAAATGAGAGCCCTGGTCACTCACAAGTGCCTTGGGAACTCCAAACCGGCAAAAGATGTTAGATTTCAAAACTTCAACACAGTCCTAGCATCATATTCCCTAGTAGGCACGGCTTCTACCCACCTTGAAAAGTAATCCACAGCCAAAAGTATAGACATAGCCGGAGGAAGGTGGAAAGGGTCTCATGAAATCAATGCCCCAAACATCAAAAACATCACAAAAGATCATAGGAATTTGGCGCATTTACTGCCGCTTAGTCAATCCTCCAAACCTTTGACAACGATCACAAGACTTACAATAATCATAGGCATCTTTGAACAAAGTGGGCCAATAGAAACCAGCCTCCAGAATTTTCCTTGAGGTTTTCCTTGCACCGAAGTGCCCTCCACAAGCAAGAGAATGACAGAACTCCAAAATTGAAGAGATCTCATCATCATGCACACACTTCCTGATGATTTGATCATTGCACAACCTCCACAAGTGTGGCTCATCCCAAACATAATAGTTTGCATCTCTCTTCAACTTTTGAGCTTGGTGCTTGTTTAATGAAGGAGAAATCATCTCGGCCACCATATAATTCACCAGATGAGCATACCACGGATCCTTCTTAGCATTCAAAGCACACAATAAAGCATCTGGGAAAGTATCACAAACAAGAGAAGAGTCATCAATACCTTCCACATCCACTGGCAAACGGCTTAAATGATCAGCCACTAGGTTCTCTCTTCCAGCTCTGTCCTTAATCTCCACCTCAAACTCTTGTAGAAGCAAGACCCATCTCAAGAGCCTAGGCTTTGTTTGTGGCTTAGATAACAGATAACGGACGGCTGCATGATCTGTGAATATGATCACCTTAGAATGTAGTAAGTATTGCCGAAACTTGTCCAGACCAAAGACTATGGCGAAAAGTTCCTTCTCGGTTGTTGTATAGTTCCTTTGAGCTCTATCCAATGTCTTAGATGCGTAAGCAATGACTCTAGGCAAAGACTCTTGCCTTTGGCCAAGCATAACTCCCAGAGCCTCATTAGAAGCATCTTAAGACAACTCAAAAGGTAATTCCCAATTAGGTGCAACCAAGATAGGGGGGTAGTAAGCCGTGTCTTCAACTCAACAAAGGTCTCCTTACACTCATAAGAGAAATCAAATTCGGTTTCCTTTTGTAGTAGATGAGACAGTGGGGAAGCAATTTGGCTAAAACCCTTGATGAACCTCCTATAGAAACCCACATGTCCAAGAAAGGACCTCAACTCCTTCAAGCAAGTAGGGAAGGGTAGAGAGGAGATTACCTCAACCTTGGCTTTGTCAACTTGAATGCCCTCCTTTGAGACTAAGTGTCCCAAAACTATGCCCTTGTCCACCATGAAATGACACTTCTCAAAGTTGAGTACCAAACCCTTCTCCACACATCTAACCAAAGCCTTCTCAAGATTTACCAAGCAAGCATCAAAACTATCTCCATAGAGGGAGAAATCATCCATAAACACCTCTATGTCATCCTCCAGCAAGTCATTGAAAATGCTCATCATGCAACGTTGAAAAGTTCCTGGAGCATTGCACAGACCAAAAGGCATTCTCCTGTATGCGAAGGTTCCAAATGGACAAGTAAAGGTTGTTTTCTCTTGGTCCTCAGGTGCTATTGGAACTTGGAAGTACCCTGAGAAACCATCCAGAAAACAATAGTGTGACTTGCCAGCTAGTCTTTCCAACATTTGATCGATAAATGGTAACGGGAAGTGGTCTTTCCTTGTAGAATCATTTAACTTCCGGTAATCAATGCAGACCCTCCAAGAGTTCTGAACCCGTGTAGGTACTAGCTCATCTTTGTCATTTTTCACCACGGTCAGCCCACTCTTCTTCGGCACCACATGAATGGGACTCACCCATTCGCTGTCGCTAATCGGATAGATGATTCCGGCACCCAAGAGCTTCTCAACCTCCCTCTTCACAACATCCAGTATCAAAGGGTTGAGCCTCCTTTGTGGTTGTCTCACAGGCTTAGCATCATCAGTAAGCAAGATCCGGTGCATGCAGGTGGTAGGACTCATGCCGGGAAGATCGGCTAAAGTCCACCCAATGGCCCCCTTATATCTTCTCAGCACATCAAGTAACCTCCCTTCCTCAAGAGAAGAAAGAACACTTGAAACAATCACCGGAAGTTTCTCATCCGCAAGCAAATAAGCATATTTGAGATTAGGTGGTAAGGGTTTCAACTCCAAAGTAGGTGGCTCTACAATGGAAGGAACCAAGGTGTGCATCTCAACTTGAAGAACCTGAGGCTCATCATAGTCATCAACATCATCCGGCAACCCACCAAGGTCCTCAAGACAATTCGGCCTCTTAGAGTCGGAGACCTCAGAACTCCTATACACATTCGCGTCACCACTATCACACCGGGTTGAAACATGTGGATCATCAGCAAGCACGTGCTCTTTCAGATAGAGCTTCTCCCTCAACTTATGAATTCGGCCATTTTTCAAGATCTCCTGCTCCGCAACATCAAACTCTTGTGAACTAGACTTCTCAATTTCCTTTGTGAATTCACAACCTCCATCCTTCGTTCGTCCTACAAAAGTGAGCAAACTTCCCTCTTCCCAGGGGTTGTAGCTTGACATAGAAGAAATAGAAGTGCAATTATCATCAAAATCATAGTTCAAATGCAATGAATCTCTCATGACCTCAGTTACTCGACTTCCTATGCTAGATAAATCATCAAGCAAATCATGCAAACATGTATTTTCAATTAAACTAGCACAAGAGTCATGATAACACATATGAGCATCTTCATTATCAATTAGGTTCAACTTGAAGGTATTTGCATGCTCATCACAAACTATATGCATCAAAGAATCAATCACACTTAATCCAAGGAGAGAATAATCCTCATGAGGATGTTTAATTGCTTTCCCCACATCAAACTTTATTAATTGATTTCCTACTTGCATTGTAACATGACCCTCTTCTAAACTTATAATCATCTTGACTGTTTTCATAAATGGCCTTCCCAAAATCAAGGAGTCATCCATCCTAGTTTCGCTAGTCATGTCTAGCACATAAAAGTCCACCGGAAATACTAGTTCCCTAAACTTCACAAGAATGTCCTCAATAAATCCATAGGGTTTCTTAATGGACCTATCTGCCAATTGAACTACAACACTAGTTTCACTCAAGTTCTTCAATCCTAGTGCAAAGTAGGTGGCCTTAGGCATGACGTTAATGGCGGCCCCTAAATCAAGAAGTGCTTTCCCAAAGCTAAGTTTCCCTATCTGACAAGGGATAGTGAAAGAGCCCGGATCTCCACACTTTTGGGGCAAGTGCCCCTTCAAGAGAGATGAAACATGAGTCCCAAGTTGGACTTTGTTACTTGAATTAGTATCTCTCTTGTTAGTGCAAAAATCTTTAAGGAACTTAGCATACTTAGGCATTTGTTTCACAAGCACAAGCATAGGCACATTAATTTCCAGCTTAGAAAATAAATCAAGCATCTCCTTTTCCAGTTCATCATCATGTTTCTTCTTAGCTAAAGCATATGAATTAGGAAATGGCAAATGCTTAGGATCAAGAGACTTACCTTTGGGGGATTCATCCCCTTGTTGAGTAGTTTGTTCTTGCGAAGAAGATTCTCCAACTTTCTGCTTTTGCTTTGTAATCTCCTTCTTCTTTTCTTCCTGTGAGGTCTCGGCTACATCACTTTTCATAGGAAAGCTCTCGGTCTCATCAAGTAAACCATCAATAGGAGGATTCAGTTCGGCCTCACACGGTAGTTGTGTCTCCTCCTCTTCCTCCTCATATTCATAAGCATCGCCATATTGCCTTCCACTTCTTAATTGCATAGAATGCATGTTTTGTGGATTAACAACCACATTAGAAGGCAATCCTCCCTTCTTCGCGTCTTGCTCTGCTTTACTGTTCAGCATTTGAGAAACTTGTTAGAATCTTAAGTTTTGATGAAGACTAAAATATAAAAGATTAGACCAAGTGCTTAGAAAGCAATAGGATAACATAGGATCCTAAGTAAGAGTGCAACCGGATGTGGATTTACTTCCGGATAGACTAGGACTCGCGCACGCGAATGAATGATTTATCTCCCAGCGGCAGCGAGTAACTCACTAGGAACTTAACTTAGTCCATGAACGCTAGATATACAAAACCTTAAGACTAAGCTATGATTCAACCGGAAGTGAAATTGCTTCCTGTTAGACTTAGACTGACGCAGACTGATAGAATAGATATTACCCCAAGCGTCAGTGAGTTTACTTCGTCAAGTGAAATTGCTTCCTGTTAGACTTAGACTGGCGCAGACTGATAGAATAGGTATAACCCCAAGCGTCAGTAAGTTTGCCACGTCAAGTGAAAGTGCTTCCGATAGCTTAGTGACTAGCGCTGACTGTTGGAATGAAATACACTGAGCAAGAGTAAGTGATAGTAAGCTAAATCCTTCATCAAGTGGAATTACTTCCGGATGTAGAAGTGCTTCCGGATACACCTTAGACTTAGGGAACACCCACTGCATGTGACTATGTGCTTATATTGTTAAACTAACGTTCAAGTGCAGCACACTTAGTAAGGTTGCTTCCGGATGTGATTTTGCTTCCGCAAGCAATCAGAATGTCAGAACGTTCAGAGATGCAGTGTCAGAATGCTTTTGTCAGAGCAGAGGTGTCAGGACTACTTTTCAGAGATAAAGCAAGTCAACCCTGCTATGCATTGAAGAAGCATTTATTGGGCAAACGGTAACATGGGAAAAACGGCCATATTCAAACGGCTAAGCCCACCTACCAAGAGTTCAAAATGTTTGAAGACTATATAAGGGAGCTCAACTTCATTTATGAAGTAATCAATTATCTTTGAATATTCTTGAGAGAAGTTAGAGCGAGAAACTAAGAACACCTTCAAGCATTCAAAGCTGCCCAGAAAAGTAAAGAGCATTTAACACATCGAGTGATCTTTTTCATCTACATATTCTGTACTCTTTGTTGTTAAGTCTCTTTCTGTTATAAGAGCATTTATTGTACTTAAGTGTGTAACACCATCCGTTCTTTGAGAGAACTTAGTCAGAAAAATCCTTTAAGTGTAAAGGTTAACCCCTTGCTTGGTGTGAGGGGGAGCTAGTTAGAAAGGTTACAAGTGAGCCTGTGTAAAACTTGTAGCTGTAAGGTTGCAAGTGATCCTGTTAGAATCTTAAGTTTTGATGGTGACTAAGGTATGATATGGTCTAGTACTTAAGAGAACATAATCAACACTTAGGAGGGATTAGATGACATGGTTAGAATCCTGAGTTAGATCACTTGAGAATGCAAGATCACTTCCGGTTAGATTAGGACTTGCGCATGCGGATGAATGCTTTCATCCCCCAGCGTCAGCAAGTAAATCACTAGGGATTTAACTTAGTCCATGAGAATTAGGTACACAAAACCTTAAGACTAAGCTATGTTTCAATCGGAAGTGAGTTTGCTTCCTGTTAGAATTAGACTGGCGCAGAGCGACAGAATAGATATTACCCCAAGCGTCAGTAAGTCTACTTCCCCAAGTGAAAGCGCTTCCTGTTAGACTTAGACTGGCGCAGAGCAATAGAATAGTTAGTACCCCAAGCGTCAGTAAGTCTACTTCGCCAAGTGAAAGCACTTCCTATTAGATTTAGACTGGCGCAGGTTGATAGACTAGATATAACCCCGAGCGTCAGCGGAAATGCAACATCAAGTGAAGTTGCTTCCTATTAGATCTTGACTGGCGCAGACTGATAGAATAGATTTCACCCTAAGCGTCAGTGAATTCACCACGTCAAGTAAAAGTGCTTCCGATAGCTCAGTGACTAGCGCTGAGTGGTGGAATGAAATAGACTAAGCGAGAGCAAGTCATGGTGAACTAAATCCCTCATCAAGTGAATTTACTTCCGGATGTAGAAGTGCTTCCGGATACACCTTAGATTTAGGATCACCCACTGCATGAGACTATATGATTATATTGCTAAACTAACGTTCAAGTGCAGCACACTCAGTAAGGTTGCTTCCGGATGAGAAGTTGCTTCCGCAAGCAATCAGGATGTCTGAACGTTCAAAGAGATGCAGTGTCAGAATGCTTTTAACAGAGCAGAGGTGTCAGGACTACTTTTCAGAGATAAAGCAAGTCAACCCTGCTGAAGCATTTAAGAAGATGTTCCTTCCAACGGTAACAAGAGGATAACAGACACATTCAAACAACATTGTTACCTACCAAGCATGAGGAGTATGAGAACATAATCTGAAGATTCACTCAAGGTGTCAAAGCTCATACTGCCCACAAAAGTCAGAGTTCATAAGAGAGCTTCTGATAGCAAGAGAGGATCCAATAGCAAAGCACTCTTATCATTCATGGACAAGTGCTTGGAGAACAAAGTTCCTCTATGTGATAGCAAGCAAAATGTTAGAGTCCACGAGCTTCAGATAGCAAGAGAGCTTCCGATAATGAGTCTCTTAACATCCTGGACTTATGCTTGAGGAACGAAGTCCTCTCTGACAGCAAGCAAGAGTCGGACCGTACAAAATGTTCAGATGTCAGAACGACTTTTGTCAGAATAGTATTGCCAGAACAGTGTTGACAGAACAGCTTGGTCAGAGCACCTTTTTAGATAAAGCAAAGTCAACCATGCTGTGCACTAATGAGGACAACGTAAACAAGGCCCCAACGTCTATAATCAAACGGTCTTATTGCCTCTCCAACGGTTAGATATTCAGAGGCTGGTATAAAAGGGATGTTCTTCATTTCTGAAGAAGAGGGCTTGAAAAAGAGAGAGAGAACAAGGCTATTATCTGAAAAACACTATTCTACATTCCTCTCATCTTCTACTCTCGGACTTTGATATGTAATATTCTTAGAGAGTGATTTATTTGTACTTAAGTGAGTAACATCATCCACTCTTTGAGAGAGTTAGTTTTGAGCTTAAGTGTTTAACAAAATCAGTTCATAGAGTGAACATATTGTAATCTTACATTTTGTAAGGGGGAGCATTTAGAAGGTTTTCTAAATCCCCATAGGTTGCAAGTTAGCCCGTAAAACTTGCGTTTGTAAGGTTGCAAGTGATCCCGTAAAACTTGCGGTAAGGTTTGCAGGTGAACCCGTTGTAAAACCTGTGGGTTGTTAGGTGAACCCGTGCTCGTAAAACCTAAAGTGTAAAGGCTTCTCTTGTGCCCGGCTTAAACAAGAATAGTGGATTGGAAATCTCAGGTGTAGCCTGGGGACTGGATGTAGGTCTGGGTGACCGAACCAGGATAAATTTATGTGTGCATATATTTATACTTGATCATTCTATTTTGCATCACATAGCATACTGACTTGTGCATAGCATTATTTATTATCATCATCACCGAGCACAAGCAGTCTTTCGAAAAGAGTTTAAGTTTTTATTCCCTCACCCAATTCACCCCCCCCCCCCTCTTGGGTGACAGCCACGAATTTCATCCGTGCAAAACTTGCGGTTGTAAGGTTTCATGTGAACCCGATTTAAAACCTGAGATATAGTGGAACTCGGCCTGGGTCGTTGAGGACTGGACGTAGGTCAGGTAGACCGAACCAGTATAACTCTTGTGTTGTTTCATTCGAGCATTATTTTTGAAGCACAATTCACCCCCCCTCTTGTACATCCATTACTTTCAAAACTAAGGTGGTAAAATCTTCTTGTTGCTTCTTTAGGCTCTCCTTAACCTTCGCCATTACACTTGACATCATCTGGTTCATCATGTCTAGTTGAGATGTCGAAGAACTAGATGAAGGATCATAGGATGGAGATCCCACCATATTATTTCGTGGAGCATGAGCTGGATTATCATTCTTCATAAATGGAGGAGGAACATTTGCTTGATGACTCAGCCTGTATCCTTGGGCATTAAGATTAGACCTCCCTTGATATGAACCATAGCCTTGGGAAGGATAGGCATTAGAAGCTTGGAAGTTACCTCTCCCCCACTTAGGTTGTTGTTGTTGTTGGAAGGAGTTAGAATTTGTGACTTGGTTTGAACCTCCCCCCTACTTGAAGTTCGGGTGGTCCCTCCATCCCGGATTATACGTGGAAGAATAAGGATCATATTTGGCTTGAGGCCTAGCATTGTTATACATGGCCGCCACTTCCGCTTGGGATGGACAGTCTGAGGATAAGTGCATCGACGAGCCACAGTGAGCACAAGATGTAGGCACCAAGGCCATAGAATCATCAACACAAGAAGTAGGCTTCACAAAGCATCCGTCCATCCTGCTGAGGCTCTCGGTTAACCTCTCAATAGAATTGTACAGCTTGTCATCCCCACTCAGGGAGGCAACCTTTGGTGCACCACCATACAGAGCATCACGTCCATAAAAGTTCTGGTGATTGGAGGCCATGGTTGAGAAGAGGCTCCAGCCTTCATTGGCAGATAAATTGAACAAAGAGCCATTAGAAGCAGCATCCACACTCATCTTGAGCTGCGGTACCAGGCCATCATAAAAGTATTGGACCAAGTTGCCCTTGGAGATGTTGTGGTTGGGACACGAGTTCACCAAGGTGTTGAACCGGCTCCAATATTCATAGAAAGACTCCTGAGAGAATTGTTGAACACCAGTTATGTCCTTCCTAAGCTTGGATATCTTGGAGATGGGAAAATAGCGGTCCAAGAACACCTTCTTCAGCTGCTCCCAAGAAAGGGTGGCATAATGAGTTGGAAGGTTCAAGAGCCACTCCTTGGCTTTGCCTTCTAAGGAGAATTGGAACACTCTCAACAGAACGTCATCCAGGTCTGCGTTGGGAGGCTTCATGGAGGAGCATGTGTGGTAGAGGCCAAGCAAGTGTGTGTGAGCATCCTCATGCGGAAAACCTGTAAACTTAGGCAGATGAGCAAGAAGAGATCCTTTGATCTCGAAGTTAGCAGGGTTAGCATAAAAACCTTGAGGTGCAAACGATGCATATGACTGTGTGAACTCACGCATAGGTCTATCATCATCATGTAATTGCCTACCCCCCTCAAAATGATGTTCATCCTCTTGCTCTCGCCTTTCACGTCTCTCACGCTCATGTTCATGCTCTCTCGCCTCTCTCTCATGTTCTCTATGGTCCTCTTGCCTTTCTGCCATAATGAAATGATGGTCTAGGAGTGTGTTATTAGACGCTAAAGATGAATTTTGTGGATTTGATGTGGATCCTACAGGTTGCTTATGAGCTTGCTTCTCGTGCTTGTTCTTTTTCTTAAGTTCTCTCAGAGTCTTATTAATCTCTCTATCCAATGGCACTAGTAATGTGGTAGGGTTCATACAAAGTTACTCAGAGCAACTATATGCAGTAAAATCCAACAAAATCCAGCAGAATCACAGACAAAAACACCAGCAGAAATCAGTGCAAAATCCAGCAAAGTGTACACAATTTCGATCAACACAGTACAACAATAAGAGGCTAACTAGAGCAGCCGAACACTTCCAAAGCACTTCTAAAACAGGCTTAACTATACAGAAAGTAATTCAACCTAAAACTTAAAACTAAAACTAACTAAAATATCACACAAGTTACACAAATTAAGATTGTGACTATTAACACCTAAAACTAGCAAGAACTGGCCTAAACCGGCAACGGCGCCACTTGATTTAACCTTTTTGTCTCCTCTAAAGATCAATCAAAACAATTCAATACTCTATTCCACTAGGTAGTAGTGGTGAGTACGAGTCGATTCCACAATCTAGGTTTAATCTTGCTAATTAAGAGTATATAAGTCACGCAAATTAACAATGATTCAAGATTTGGTGTTTGATTAACAACTAAAATATAAAATGTACCGAAAGTATGCGTGTTATGAATCAATATGTGGATTCTCTTCCTTCAAGCCTCGATTTGTGCATCTCAATTGATAGGCCTCATGTGACAATTTCCTCTTAATTAACTAGTTTAAATCGGCCAAGACCTCTTAAAACTAAGAAGTGTTAGCTAGTTTAAACTGATTAATCAAGATAGTCTAGCCTTGAACTTGATGCATATCCTTAGGTGAGATAGAAATCAAAATTAACTTCTACATAACATTCACTTCAAGAATCAAACAAAATGTACGCACATATGCTTAATCTCATGAAGCTAAACAATGTATACACCTAACATACATAAAAGTTCAAGATCTAGAAATTAGGTTTACAGGCTTGGAAGAATAAATGAACCCTACATAGAAATCTCTATGCAAAATCCTAGATCTAACATACCTAAAAATCTCCAGACATGAAAGATCTAAGTGATTACAAGCTTGAAAATCTAGAAAAGGAAAATTCTCACATAAGGTCGATTACATTGAAGCTCGAACACAAATCTGGACTTGAAGGAAGGAGAAGGACGCTTAGCCCACGCATGGAGACGGAAGAAATGAAGGATTTGCGAGGTGAAATGGCCATGGAGGTGGTTTGCGAAGTGGAGAAGGTGAAGAAGATGAAGATGGAGTTGAGAGAGTTTGTTAGAGGAGAGAGAAAGTGAAAGTGGAAAATGGTTAAAAGTTAGTTAGAGTTTGTGACATTTGAGCTTTAATAGTGGTGAGTAACTTTGGGATTATCGCCCAAAGGGTATTTTTGGTATTTGGTAAAAGGTGGGGATGAATGTGGACTAGATCTCATCTCCATGCATTTCTAAAGGTTCCTCCTTTTTCTCCAAGTGATTGTACTTCCTTTTTGCCCTTAATGAGGCCTCCAGATTTGAATTTTGACATTGGCGCCAATTTTGCCTCATTTGGAAAAATGCTCCACAAGTACCTTCAAGCTGCAGGGTTGACTTGCCATTAATTCATTCTGCACAGGGAACTTTCTGAAAAGTAGCTGACATTTCTGTACATTGTGCAGTCTGACTCTTTCACTTGCTGACGGATGAACTTTGGCTTCCGGATGCAAATCCACTTCCGGATGTGACTTCTGCTCCTGGATCACACTTTGCTTCCAGATGCAACTCTGCTTCCGGATGTAGATGTGCTTCCGGATGTGAACCTGAGTCCTTGTCATCTAGCCTTCCTCCTTGCCAAGTTATCTCCATCTAAGCTCCACCAAGGGTGTTGTGGGGCCCACGTGGGACCCCCCTACATGAGAAACACATCACATAGTCAAAATGACCAAAATACCCTTGGTTTCAATAAATGCAAGTAATAAGGCTATTATTCTTCAAATATTTACACATAAGCATGCGCATGAAAATGTACCAATAATGATCAAATATAACAAATAAACCCACTAATTAAGCTCAAATGCACATGCTTAAAGGTATGAAATTTGGTCTAATCAAGCTGCACATGAAAATCATCATCTATCGCCTTCCAAGTGGAGAAAAGATCAGCCAATGTTTGCTTCTTTGAATGATGGTGGTAGCATTGGTCAACTCCTTTTCCCTCCAGGCTAGTGCACTCTCGCTTCTTTAAGGGAAAATTTAGCCTCTAAATCACATATCGCTTCTTAAAAGGAGGAGGAAAAACAACTATATCTCCCCAATACCTCTTTCGTTTCCTCCTCACAGATTGAATTTGCTTGGGAGTGACCACCTTGCTTGATAAAGTTTCACCATCAACAAGAATTTCACTAGCAATAATGATGTTGAAAGAAAACATTTGCCTTTCAGAAATGGATGCGGTAAGACTTAGCTGGTGATCAAACTTATAATAACTATCAAGACAAGGACGTTTGTTGATACAATCTTCCTTCCCCAAATTTTCCCATTTCCTTTTACAGAAGGTTCTATCCAAAATAGGAATAAGTTTAATCCTTGTCTCTTGGAAGTTGGACCAATAACACCAAAAGAATTTATCATATTCAACACCTACTAATTTGTTGCCAACAACTAAAATCATTCCTTTAGCTTGGAATGCAATAGAAGCTTTACAGTACCTATCAACATGACCAATGCTTAGACAATGAGGACAAAGTCTTCCAACCTGTTCCAAAACAATGTGAACTCCTTTGATATGATCATGAAAGAAATTTAGGCTTCCCAAATTGAAAGAAGGTTTCTTTTCAGAAAGTTGAATACGAACACGTAGACCTTTTCCCTTGCAGAGACTTTCATCATCATAGCAAATGAACTTCCCTCAACTATCTCCAAAGAACTTTGTTGTCTTCTTATTGAGGTTATCTTGAGGTAAGCCATGAATTTGAATCCAAATTGAATAGGAATGGGCAAAACCAGTATTTAAGGGGACATTAAAATTCCATGGGATCAGATATATAAAATACCCTTTTAGTAGCCAAGAACCATGACAGCACATATACAATAAATCCTCCTTGAACTTAAACTGAATTAAGAATGAGTTATCAATGTACTTGACTACAGAAATCCATCCTTGAAGCTTCCAGTGAATATTAATCAAAGATTGTAGTTTTGAAGCATGAGTTTTTCGACTATCTACAACCTTAGCAAGAGCATAATGATCCATTTTAAATGAAGGTACCTTTCCAGTTCAGAAATTCATGTAAATTAAAGCATACTCCAAGACCCCTTCGGACTCCCTTGTTAGCTAGATATATGACCTCTAGGAGGAAGATGATAAGATCTTGAAAGATATCTTGCATACAAGACCAAAATGGACCCCAAAGCAGGACAAGAAAGGCAGAGACAAACTTGTGGTGGTGATGAAACTGAAGAGAGCAGCAGCCACAGAGACAAGTTTTCAGTGGTGGTGGCGGAGAAAGCTATCGGCAGCGGATGAAGAGACGGGCGGACAAGATTCCGGCGGCATGGCTGAGATATCAGCAGTGGAGGAAGAACGACGACGGTGGAGACAAGCTTTCGGCGGTGCGGTTGAGAAATTAGAGGTGGACAAAGAGAACGGCGGAGGCGGAGATAGGCAATGTAGACAAGCCTTTTGCGGTGCGGTTGAGAGATCGAAGGTGGAGAAAGAGAAGTTAGAGTTTCTTCAACCTTTTTCCGGTGAAACTGTGGCGGAGTCCACAGTGGCGCATGGGTTGATCAATGGTTGGAGCAAAGAGGAACAAAGTCCTCTAGGGCAAATATCTGGACGAAGTGAGAGGGCTACGGAATGAGAGATCGGCCGGTGGTGGAGGTGGTGATTGAGGTCAGAGTAAAGAGGAACAAGTCCTCCGTTGAGATTTATGGTGGTGGTTTTTTTAGAGAAGACAGACTTTCTCTCATCTCCTTTCTCAGACTTTCTACTCCACCAGTTGAATAGATTGAGTTTCTTTCTATGTTATAAAAAAAGATTAATTTTATAATTTATTTTAAGGTAGGGTTTCAAATTGAATTAGTAAATAGAATAAAGAGAGACGGGCAAAACTACTGATGTAGCTGTTTAAGGGTTTCCTTCTTTTATTATAAAAAAAAGAATAAAGAGAGAAGGGCAAAACTGTTATTTTTGCCTAGACCCCTTTATAAAAAATATTCCTCTATTTATCAAAAAAAAAACAAAATAACTCCTCTTCGTCCTTTCAATTTTTCCAGAAGCTTCCTTCTCCCTCTCACGCTCTCTTTCTTTCTCTTTCACTCTCTTCCTTTTCCTTCATTTCGGTGGCCTCACCGGCCATTTCCGGCGACGACGAGTTCGAGTCAGATATGCCTCAGAGGAATGATGTAGGTGATTCTTTCCTTTCTCTCTTTGCTCGTTTCTGTCGGATTTTGAGAGTTGGGGTTTGTGTTATGGGTTTTTGATTTGTGAATCGGTCAATGTGGAAGTTTGAGCTCTATTCTGGCTGTTTTGAATAAGAATTTGAGCCTTGATTGAAATTTGGAGTAGTTTATGTGAAGTCCTAATATTTGGGTTTAAGGTGAAATTCGTGGCTGTCACCCAAGAGGGGGGGGTGAATTGGGTGAGGGAGTAAAACTTAAACTCTTTTCGAAAGACTGCTTGTGCTCGGTGATGATGATAATAAATAATGCTATGCACAAGTCAGTATGCTATGTGATGCAAAAATAGAATGATTAAGTATAAATATATGCACACATAAATTTATCCTGGTTCGGTCACCCAGACCTACATCCAGTCCCCAGGCTACACCTGAGATTTCCAATCCACTATTCTTGTTTAAACCAGGCACAAGAGAAGCCTTTACACTTTAGGTTTTACGAGCACGGGTTCACCTAACAACCCACAGGTTTTACACCGGGTTCACCTGCAAACCTTACAAATGCAAGTTTTACGGGCTAACTTGCAACCTATGGAGATTTAGAAAACTTCTAAATGCTCCCCCTTACAAAATGTAAGATTACAATTAAGTTCACTCTATGAACTGATTTTGTTAAACACTTAAGCTCAAAACTAACTCTCTCAAAGAGTGGATGATGTTACTCACTTAAGTACAAATGAATCACTCTCTAAGAATATTACATATCAAAGTCCGAGAGTAGAAGATGAGAGGAATGTAGAATAGTGTTTCAGACAATAAGCTCTGTTCTCTCTCTCTTTTTCAAGCCCTTGCTCCTTCAGAAAATGAAGAACATCCCTTTTATACCAGCCTCTGAATATCTAACCGTTGGAGAGGCAATAAGGCCGTTTGATTATAGACGTTGGGGCCTTGTTTACGTTGTCCTCATTAATGCACAGCAGGGTTGACTTTGCTTTATCTAAAAAGGTGCTCTGACCAAGCTGTTCTGTCAACACTGTTCTGGCAATACTATTCTGACAAAAGTCGTTCTGACATCTGAACACTTTGTACGGTCCGACTCTTGCTTGCTGTCAGAGAGGACTTCGTTCCTCAAGCATAAGTCCAGGATGTTAAGAGACTCATTATCGGAAGCTCTCTTGCTATCTGAAGCTCGTGGACTCTAACATTTTGCTTGCTATCACATAGAGGAACTTTGTCTTCCAAGCACTTGTCCATGAATGATAAGAGTGCTTTGCTATTGGATCCTCTCTTGCTATCAGAAGCTCTCTTATGGACTCTGACTCTTGTGGGCAGTATGAGCTTTGACACCTTGAGTGAATCTTCAGATTATGTTCTCATACTCCTCATGCTTGGTAGGTAACAATGTTGTTTGAATATGTCTGTTATCCTCTTGTTACCGTTGGAAGGAACATCTTCTTAAATGCTTCAGCAGGGTTGACTTGCTTTATCTCTGAAACGTAGTCCTGACACCTCTGCTCTGTTAAAAGCATTCTGACACTGCATCTCTTTGAACGTTCAGACATTCTGATTGCTTGCGGAAGCAACTTCTCATTCGGAAGCAACCTTACTGAGAGTGCTGCACTTGAACGTTAGTTTAGCAATATAATCATATAGTCTCATGCAGTGGGTGATCCCTAAATCTAAGGGGTATCCGGAAGCACTTCTACATCCGGAAGTAAATTTGCTTGATGAGGGATTTAGTTTAATATGACTTGCTCTCGCTTAGTCTATTTAATTTCACCACTCAGCGCTAGTCACTGAGCTATCGGAAGCACTTTTACTTGACGTGGTGAATTCACTGACGCTTAGGGTGAAATCTATTCTATCAGTCTGCGCCAGTCAAGATCTAATAGGAAGCAACTTCACTTGATGTTGCATTTCCGCTGACGCTCGGGGTTATATCTAGTCTATCAACCTGCGCCAGTCTAAATCTAATAGGAAGTGCTTTCACTTGGCGAAGTAGACTTACTGACGCTTGGGGTACTAACTATTCTATTGCTCTGCGCCAGTCTAAGTCTAACAGGAAGCGCTTTCACTTGGGGAAGTAGACTTACTGACGCTTGGGGTACTAACTATTCTATTGCTCTGCGCCAGTCTAAGTCTAACAGGAAGCGCTTTCACTTGGGGAAGTAGACTTACTGACGCTTGGGGTAATATCTATTCTGTCGCTCTGCGCCAGTCTAATTCTAACAGGAAGCAAACTCACTTCCGATTGAAACATAGCTTAGTCTTAAGGTTTTGTGTACCTAATTCTCATGGACTAAGTTAAATCCCTAGTGATTTACTTGCTGACGCTGGGGGATGAAAGCATTCATCCGCATGCGCAAGTCCTAATCTAACCGGAAGTGATCTTGCATTCTCAAGTGATCTAACTCAGGATTCTAACCATGTCATCTAATCCCTCCTAAGTGTTGATTATGTTCTCTTAAGTACTAGACCATATCATACCTAAGTCACCATCAAAACTTAAGATTCTAACATTCTCCCCCTTTTTGATGATGACAAACCCATAGATGTCTAGAGAACATAATTAAACTTAGATCACTTCCAGAGCTATATTTCATTCCCAGTTCTCTCCCCAGATATCTTATCTTTCAGCTCTAGACTTCTCATGTCTCATCTCTAGACATCTCGTGTCTCATTTCTCTCCCCCTTTTGGCTTCATCAAAATTCAACAAGTGCAAGCTAGCCTTAGGGATCTTATATCTCATCTCTAGCTAGATATCTTATATCTCATCTCTAGACATCTCATCTCATCTCTAGACATCTCATCTCTCTCCCCCTTTTGGCTTCATCAAAATCCAACAGGTGCAAGCTAGCCTTAGGGATGGGGATACTTTTATCGTTCTCCTAGGAATGGGCTTTCTACCTAATATTTCTCCCTATGTATCGCTAATAAAGATTTGTTCTAGGCTATTCAATAATGGCTCATGATCCTAAATGATTGTATTCTCCCTAAACACTATGTAGGATAGTTAAACATGTTTTTCAAAGGAGATATTGATACATCAAATCTAATCATAATTAAATTAAGATCAAAACATACAAAACAGTTTTCTTTTTGAAGGTGAAAATTCTTTCCAAATGTAATTTTGATCCTCTCGAATTGATTAACATGATATCAAAAATAATTTTGATGTGTTTAAAAATGATGATTATGATATCAAATGAAATATGTGATTTTAAATTCAAATGAGATGAAATCTGATACCTAATGAAATCAAATGAGATCTGAGTTTGAACTTGTGGTATCAAAGGAAATGATTGAATGCCAAATGAAATTTGTGATACCATATGAAATGAAATCAAATCAAATGAAATTTGTTTTTTTTTTTTTTTAAAAAAATGCCAAAAATAATTTCCAAACAAATTGCATCACAACATCTTAAGAGTTTATTATCGATGACAGCATGTGACTCTCTATTTTCAAGGGATCATTAACAGGTAATGTCCACTTACTTCTCTTCTATATTAAGATTAATCATCATTAAATCAAGAAAGGAAGCATATAAGAGAGGTATGTTATCAATTACTTTCCAGCATGTCATTTAGAGAATACAGATGTGTGAGCTAGGATGATTTTCTAAGACAGTGAATGATTTTGAAGTCAATGCAGATTGAGAGAAACATCCTAAGTTGACACCCTTACCAATGCCATGTATGCATCATATGTAAGAGATGGTAAGGTGTAGATGTTACCACAGATGAGGGGTACTCATACTCTATTAGACTCAGGAATCTGAATCATACGCAGATAAGCATGCTTCCTGACATCTTCAAGAGGTGTGTTATCTCAAGTGGAAACCCCTAGCGCAAGTGCTTTGATGATTCGCTTCGGCAAGCTGAGCTACAACCACAAGCAGACATGACTGGGCAGTCACTCTACTCTTCCCATGGTTCAATAGTTGGCCTGCTATCGAAGGCGCTGATTGTTGTGAAAGCAACCTTGCTCAAACTTGATGATTGGTCCTGCATATGCTTGAGGAAACAAATGCTTTCTGATGGTCAGTGAAAGAACTTAAGATTTAACATTGAAGACCATCCTCAGGACATTCAAGTCAGTCTGTGTTAATCAGCACAAGCTAATAATTTTAAGAAATCATGCTTGCTAATTGGTTTAAGAAAATATGAGCAATGATTATGTGAAAACTAATTTTGAAATTATCTATACATTCACATAGTTTCACTATCAAGACATGAACTCTATTTATACTCTCATGGATAAATATCAATGTGATAGTACAGAGAATATTAAACAGGTGGCATATTTTCAGAGTTTCATAAGCAAGTATAGTTCAATACATATGCCTCAAGGATGTTCATGTTAGATCATAAAGACATGTGAATTAATAACATAATGAGATTTTGAAAAAGAGAATCTTCATCCTCACAAAATAATTTGATTAGGATTGAATTCGTTTTACAAAAACAACCAAATTTCAGCATATGATTACGAGAATAATTTCCAAATTTTAGCTCAAGTTCTTCTAGATATGCTCAGTGTGATCTCATTGTTCTTAGGACATCAACAAGCTTGAAATTAATACAGATTATAGCATGCTTGTGATACTATGCCATGTTTTACAGATCTAGCAGAGTTTAATTCAAGGCATTTCCTAAGATTTCTAATGCATGTCAGACAAGAGAGAGACTATCCATTTAATTTCACAACAGAATATGTAAGGGATAGAAATGCTCATGTGTATTGGCGAGAGTTTCTCAGGTTTGGTATAGCCATTCCACACATCTTGATAAGAGACATTTTCGTTGCCATTCTCTCTTGGTTATATTCATTGTTCAAGCTTCAATAATCTGTGTCAACATTCTTAAACCACAAACTTGAACTGAGATCATTAGTAGATTGAGAACTTAAAGATGTAATTAAGAGGGATGTATTGTTCTCGAAACCATAGCTGCTTATGCATTGAAAAAGTTGATGCAAGAGATACCACATGAAATGGAAAATCAGAAATAGCTTTTGAGTGCTATCATGAGGTACGGTTGTCATGTAGGTTTAAAGAGGATCAGAATCTGTTTGCATTATATCAGAAAATGAATTTGATATGATAGGGTCGTTTTTACAGAAAATAAGTGTTCATCACAGATAAGGGAAATCATATCAGTTTCAGAGAAATAAAAGCTGTTGAGCCCATCATGCATTTACTAGCCAAGTGATTATTCAAGTAAAGAGGAAGGTAAGAATGATATCACCATAGCTCCATTCGCATCTAGCAGTAGCTCGCTTGATTTTGGTTGGCAATGCATGGAATCTATATTTAGAGCAGTACCAAAATCTATGCGTGACGAATGCTTATCAAGACTTGACTAATTGTTCAGATGAGGTACAGTCCTGAGTCTTGCTGAGGCTAATAGGATGGATTGGAGCTGGTGCAGAGGGATGAATTTACTTTGTGATCACTACCACTGGCATCTCTGGCCTCTTGAACCCATACTTCATACACAGCTCTTCACTCAGATTGGGTGCTGGCGCAGAGGGAGACACAGGTTCAGCAGAAGGTATCTCCGCAGGTTGATCACTCAGTGCTATCTCAAGTTTGCCTCTGAGCTAGCAGATTGTTGGGGGCACATGAATCAGATGGCTTACTGTGGGGGGAGGAGATCTTCCTTTTAGCAAGGGTCTTCTTCACCCTTGTCTTGCTGAACCTTCGGATTGCCCTTCCTACAAAATACCAGATAGTTCCTTCCTTTTGTATCCAAGTCTGGATCTGAAGGTCAGTTTGTAGGCTATATATAGTTCACATGCATTTAGATTACGTCCTATGTGTATGGCATGGTGAATCTTTCATGACTATATGCACAAGGATATACAAGGTTTTTGATCAAGATAGTCATGGATAGTATGTAGATTATGAACATTACTTATTTCTTCAAGCTTTCTTCTATGATGAATATAATGTTCACATCTTAGGATGCTTAATGTAAAATCTCAATAAGTCCATCTAACATTAGCATAGGAGATTTTACTATCAATTGCTTCGTTGCTAAGTGATCCCTTGCTTACCCAAGGAGATCTTCTATACTTATCCTTGGTTCGAAGCACTTTCTTCTGAGAGGTAGGATTCAAGAGCCTTTTCAATGATGATCGAGGAATCCACTCTCTCTTGTTCTTCTCAGGATAGTTGAATGGAACTTTGTGATAGCTCATCCTTGAGACAGAACCATTGTCCCTTGTGGTGGCCGACAGCTTCTTATGATTGTACCAGTGGGTTTCAGCAGTTGCATCACCACGAGTTCTCTTCTTTGGGATGAGAGGAACTCTTGATCTATCCTGCACAAGTAAGGCACTAGGAGGATGTTTTGGTACCCATTTGTACTTGGGTCCTACATGGTTAGCACTGGACCTTACTTGTCCTTTAGGAACCCATACAAACTTATTTCTCACATTTGAATTTCTTCTAAGACTGCATGTGTGAGAAATATGTCCTAATCTACCACAATAATGACAGATAATGGAATGATAATCAAAATGAGGCTTCCTATCATTATCATGATTAGTTTTCTTTAGAAAAGCTTTTTGTTCCTTTGAAATTTCAGTTTCTTTTGAAAGCTTTTCTTTTTCCTTCAACACGTATTTACAATCAAAACATTTTTCAAGACATGTTGAAGTTTTCCCTACCGATAGTGGGCTAGCTATCGGAACCACTAGTTCTTTAAAAGAACCCTCGGAAACTTTAGATGTAGAAGAAGAAATTAGTTTTTCAAGTTTCCTATCTTTTTCTTTTAAGCCTAGAAGTTCTTTTGCAAGTTTACAATATTCAGTATATAACTCATTGTATGCATCTTGCAAATCAGAGAGTTCAATTTCAGATCCAGATACCTCACTTTCTGAATCTTCTAGGCAGAGATGGATACTCTCTTCACTGAAGTCTGCTTCCTCAATATCAGCTTCCAGAAGCTCATCAGTAGA